>CM056059.1:260870107-262070107 GCA_029574335.1 Rana kukunoris | reverse complement strand
TTCTCTGCATCTCTGAGAATTTAGTCCCCATTTCTTTTTCCCAGGCTAGAATGAATGGTAATTCTTTTGGGGCTATTGATTCTTCTAAGAGAGTATACATTGAAGACAGACCATGTCTCAGTGAGTCACCCTTCAGACATAGTTCCTCGTATTTTGAAAGGTCTCTAGTTGCTTTGCCAAGTGGATTCATTGCTCTAATAGCAGCTTTTAATTGGTTTGATCTCATTAAGTCTATTCTCTCTTCCCTTTCTCCCCCACTGCTCCTTTGATTCCCATCTTCAAAGTGTATTAGCCTACTCATTCCCGCGCGTCTAAGATTGTTAAAGTGTAGATCTGTGAGGCCTAGTTGGAATCTAGGGTTTCCCAGCACCGGGATTAATGGACTTGGATGTTCTGAGATTTTCGTTTTCTTAAATATTTTTTTTATAATTTGTAGTGTGGCTCCTATAGTGGGGTGTTTTTTCACTTCTTGTGGTATGTCTGCCTCTTGAATCCATGCCATTCCCTCTAAAGGAATGTTCGTGATTTTTTGCTCCATGTGTATCCATGGTTTTACCTTCTGTTGGGTACACCACTCTACCACCCTTGCCATATGGGACGCATCATGATATCCCATTGGGTCTGGAAGTCCCACCCCTCCTCTTTCCTTTGGCAACATCAGAATCTCTCGCCGTATTCTAGGTGCTTTCCCTGCCCAGATAAACTTAGCGAATCTAGTTCTTAACTCTCTCAGGGATCCTAAGGGGATCTTTACAGGTAGGGTCTGAAATATGTATAGTAATCTTGGCATCACATTCATTTTTATAATGTTAATTCTTCCGAACCATGTAAAGATTTCCTTATCCCATCGTTGGAAGTCTGCTTTAATCTGCCTTACCAGGGGTACGAAGTTTAGCTCATAGATCCTTTAGATTTTTCGGTATCTTTGTTCCCAGGTAAAGTATATGGGAATCTGTCCATCTCAAGGGGAAATTTGCCGCTAATTGCTGCTGCTTCTGTCTATTCACTTCTATTCCCATTGCTTCCGATTTACTATAGTTCACCTTAAAATTAGAAAGTTCTCCATATTCCTTTATCTCCTTCAATAGGGATGGTAGGGATAATTCTGGAGTCGTTAGCGAGAATAATAGGTCATCTGCAAATGCTGCGACTTTATACTCTGCTCCTTTAACCAAGAGTCCTCTTATATCTCTATTTGCCCGAATAGTTCTCAAAAAAGGTTCTAAGATGAGGATAAAGATAATGGGGGAGAGTGGGCATCCTTGTCTTGTTCCATTTCTTATTATGAAGGGATCAGACATTACATCTGTGAAGGACTTTTATACAATTGCCTATATACTTCAGTCTAATCCTCTCCCTGCTAATGTTAATGTCTGTGCGTTATGGGGTTCTGCCTCTAGCCTGGATAATTGGATTACTTTCACCTTTGTAGAGGCATCTGTAAAACCTGTTTAAACCAGATTGCCATGCTGCCAGTACGGGACAATGACCTTTCAATGCTAAGTGGCTTGTGAAATACCTTTCCATTGTGTTCTGCAGATGAATAGCCGTGTCACAGACGAGACGACCTAGCCAACCGATTAGATAATTGACTCATGTTAATTGTTGTTCTGATTGCTTCATTGTAGTAATTACCCCCTGGGGACTTCTCTCTCTGGGAGATAATTACTAAATGTCTTTTAGATCCGTGATTGTGTATTCTAAAGGTTAATTGAATTCAAATTCAAGAATGTGATGTGTCAAGCTTGCGGTGCCGAAATGCCTCTGTATGGAAACCCCCAGTGTGTGGAAAAGGGGGTGGAGATTTCATTGTTCTTTGATTGATGACAAGCTTGTAAACTGTATATAAATTTGCAGAGTTTTGCCATTAAAGGGTGTCCTGTTAGATCCAGTATTAAGCCATGGCTAATGTGTGGATTATTCAGCGATTCCAGGGATATTCCTAGTCGGGGAATATTGGGGTGATTTCTTTTATGGGAGAAGAAGGGAGAGGATGGCGGAGATATGCTCGAATACCGTCACACTGGATGGCAGCAGCGGGATTTTCCCTTCTACCTTCCTTTACACCAGGATTCCAAGCAGACACTGGGAACAGTGAATGGAAGACTGGTACACCCGGCTTAAAAGAAATACACGGAAAGGACTACTGGAAGTTTGTGGAAGGATTGCTAGCAACAGAACCGAGCGTGTCATCATAGCAGAATAAATGGAGCTAGACCAGGAGAACTCGGTTGCAGCGACGCCAGCAGTACAAGAGATGGGGACACCAGTGATTCAGGATGAGGAATCACCAGCTAACAAGCTAATAAGAGAGAAATTAGCATGGTTCGGTCCGAACCCAACGGCGGATGTGGTGCTGAAAGTGATGACCCTGTTAGCGGAGGAGGCTAAACAAATAAGAAACGCAGAGCTACAGTTAAAACTGGCAGCAGTTCAACAAGCAGCCGCACATTCTCCAAACAGTGAGTACAGCACAGCAGACACAAGGAAGATTCCGTTTAGCGCTTTTGAAGCTTTTGATGAGAAAGAACGAGAGCGGCAACCTGAGCTGAGAATTGCAGAAATACGACGATCGGTGACAACGCCTAAAGAAGCAGCACCAAATGAAAGACGAGGAGAGGTACAGATACCAGTAACCATGGAAGAGGAATTCAGAAGAAGGTTACAAGAGATGCGGATGCAGCACACAGGACCAGAATCAGAGGAGGTCCTGCTGGGATGGGCGGATGTGATTCGGTGCCAACTCTGGAAGGAAGCGCTAGCTCTGGAGCAGCAACACCAAGGAGAAGTCCTGCCCTACATCTATGCAAGGTACTGGCCGCAGTATGACGTACGACTGCCGTTGTTGGGGGAACAACCGAAGCAGGAGTGGATAGCAGAATTAAGCAGGCTGCTCCGGGCAGAGATGCAGCTGGATGAGAGCTACAGAGCCCTCCGGTGGTATGTAGCCCAAGAGTGCCCATGGTCAGCGGGTGACAGCCCCACAGAAGGCTATGACTATGATGGCCTGGGATTGTTGTATTGGAGGATGTCCAGTGATCCCGACTTTGGGGATGATCGGGAGTGGCGCTTGGAGGACATAATGGAGCACAGAGAGAAAAAATTGAATATCTCGGAAGCGCACTGGTCACAAGAAGATTTGGAATTTCTGGCCGCTCGGGAATGGGACCTTGAGATCGCCTACAAACAGCTGCTAGACTCTGCTCAGCGCCAGGACCGGGCTCCCTTTGCCTGGGACTATCAGGAAATACCAGTGGACAATACTGAAATCCTGGCTGAAGAATCGTCCATGTGGCAGGGTAACAGTGTGCTTTGCCAACCTGCCCCTGCAGCTATGGACCCGGAGGTCTTATGGCCGATGCAGAAAGTGCCGACTGACCTTGATCCGGTTTCTGCATGGGACGATCTTGAATGGAGGAATGTGCCTGTCCAGCAGTATGCCAGTGAATCGTCAGGGGAAAATCTGGAGATTGCCATTCCCAAAGCTGAAGTTCTGACCGCAGGGCCGAGCTCTGCTAACCTCTGCTCAGGATCTATAGCATCCTCTGGGTTCCATGGACATGAGATGGTGAACCCCTATCCCCAGACACCAGTTCCAGAGACAGGGGATTTAATAGATGTTTCTGCTGAGGAAAAACAACCTGATGGGCCTCCAGCAGAAGAGCTGGGATCAGGGCCAAACGTCACTGTGCTCTGCCCAGCACCGGGACCAACTGTGGAGTTCCAGGGAGCCGGGGCGGTTGGCCCCCCTCCCCAGCAACCAGCTAAGGTGGTAAAGCTCTTACTCCCAGCTGAATCACTGGCAGCAGGACAGGATGCTACTGGCGGCTGCACCCCACTACAGCTTGAGTGGATATCGGTGGATGGGACTGTGGTCTCCACTCACAGCAACCCAGCGGAAGAGCTGGCAACAGAGCAGAGTGCCCCGGGCCTCTGCTTTCACCTAACAGAAGAAGGGGTTCCTGGGGTAGTGGATGGGACTTCAGTCCCCACTGGCACAACCCTAGAAAATGGTACAGGACTGAAAGAGGAGGATGTCGGCTTTGCTTTGCAAGCACTGGGGGATTTTCACCGCACACCAGTGGATGGGACTTCAGTCTCCACTGGTATACCCCATAAATGGTGGTCAGTTGGCCCAGATCTCCAACAGCATGATGGACTGAGCCGTGCTACCCTGTCATCTCTCCAGCGGCTGAAAGGACTCCAGGGAGAAGGGCTAGTCCAGGCCTCTCCCCAGCGGCAGACGTGTTCCCTGAGAGAGGCAGAGGATGGCGGGGTGAGTAATGCTCGGTTTGGAGCAAGTGATTTGGGGTACTGTATGGATACCGGCATCGGGGGACTGGAACTACTGACTGAATTCAGAGACAACCCATCTGGTGTCTCCTACTGGGTTAGTCCCCTGCCAAAAGGGGAGATGTGTGACAGGCCTAGCCGGGACAGGGGCTTTTGGAGAGGACTGAATGCGAGCCTCTTGCCGTCCGATTATGGGCCAGGGCCTCAAACCAGGAAGGCGGATGGGCCCTCAAAAAGCTCACACCTTACCTTTATGGCCGGGCTTTCACTCTCATCACCGATCACAACCCCATGGTGTGGCTTAACCGGGTTTCAGGGGACAACGGCCGTTTGCTACGCTGGAGCTTGGC
This sequence comes from Rana kukunoris, assembly GCA_029574335.1. Taxonomy (NCBI): domain Eukaryota; kingdom Metazoa; phylum Chordata; class Amphibia; order Anura; family Ranidae; genus Rana; species Rana kukunoris. The sequence continues at coordinate 262,065,464 of CM056059.1, read as the reverse complement.
CTTACAGCCCTATGACTTTACGATTCATTACCGCCCAGGCAAGCAAAACGGGAATGCCAATGGATTGTCACGCCAAACGGAGTTAACCTCGGACTAGAAGCTCTGAACCCGTCAACTCTACTGGACCAGGAAAGGTCCAACCGAGTTGCCGGAGCAGGGAGAAAAGGGGGGGCCATTGTGAAGGACTTTTATACAATTGCCTATATACTTCAGTCTAATCCTCTCCCTGCTAATGTTAATGTCTGTGCGTTATGGGGTTCTGCCTCTAGCCTGGATAATTGGATTACTTTCCCCTTTGTAGAGGCATCTGTAAAACCTGTTTAAACCAGATTGCCATGCTGCCAGTACGGGACAATGACCTTTCAATGCTAAGTGGCTTGTGAAATACCTTTCCATTGTGTTCTGCAGATGAATAGCCGTGTCACAGACGAGACGACCTAGCCAACCGATTAGATAATTGACTCATGTTAATTGTTGTTCTGATTGCTTCATTGTAGTAATTACCCCCTGGGGACTTCTCTCTCTGGGAGATAATTACTAAATGTCTTTTAGATCCGTGATTGTGTATTCTAAAGGTTAATTGAATTCAAATTCAAGAATGTGATGTGTCAAGCTTGCGGTGCCGAAATGCCTCTGTATGGAAACCCCCAGTGTGTGGAAAAGGGGGTGGAGATTTCATTGTTCTTTGATTGATGACAAGCTTGTAAACTGTATATAAATTTGCAGAGTTTTGCCATTAAAGGGTGTCCTGTTAGATCCAGTATTAAGCCATGGCTAATGTGTGGATTATTCAGCGATTCCAGGGATATTCCTAGTCGGGGAATATTGGGGTGATTTCTTTTATGGGAGAAGAAGGGAGAGGATGGCGGAGATATGCTCGAATACCGTCACAACATCGTTCACCTTTACCCTTGCTGTCGGACATGAGTAGAGGCCTGCAATCCAATTTTGCATTCCTCTACCCAGCCCAATATATTGTAATGTAGCTTTTAAGAAACCCCAATCTACCCTATCAAAAGCTTTTTCAGCATCAGTTGATATTAGTACTAAAGGGTTGTGGTAGAATTGGGACATGTAGATGGTGCTTAACACTCGTTGTGTGTTTTCCCTCCCTTCTCTTCCGGGGGTAAAGCCGACTTGATCCGGGTGTATAAGGGGGGGTAGATGAATTACCAATCTATTGGCAATTATTTTTGAGAAGATCTTTAAGTCTATGTTCAATAAGGATATTGGGCGATAACTGGGGCATAGTGTCGGGTCCTTCCCCTCCTTAGGGATTACAGCTATGTGTGCTCCAAGTGTTTCTTCCCGCATCGGCCGCCCTTCTTTAAGTGAATTAAAGGCCCCCAAGAATTTAGGTGCCAGTTTCTCATAAAAAGTTTTGTAGTATGTTAATGTATATCCATCTGGGCCAGGGGCTTTACCTGATTTCATTTCTTTGATTGCTGCTAGAAGTTCATCTGGAGTTATCGCCCCCTCCATACTAGCTATAGTTTCTTCTGGAATTCTGGGCATGCCTGATTCGTTTAAATACTCCTTTACTCTATTCTCTCTGAGCTGATTCTTCACTGCTGAAGATTTGTTCTCCAGTTGGTACAATTTGCCGTAATATTCTCTAAAGGCTTTTGCGATTAATTGCGATGAGTTAACCAATTTATCTCCTTGTATTTTTATTTTTTCGATATGGTTTTTAGATCTTGTTTCTCTCAATGCCTTCGCCAGCATCCTGCTTGGTTTATTCCCAAATTCATAATATGCCCTTCTGCATCTACTTAATTTAGCCTTAGCTTTATCCATAAGTATCAGATTTAGTTTATCTCGAAGGATCGTTAGTCTCTCTTCGGTGTTTATTTTTTGCGATCTCTTATGTTGATTTTCTAATATTCGGATCTCCCCAAGCAGGCGATCCAACTCAGCATTGAGAGTTCTCTTTCTATGAGCTCCTAGTGAGATGAGGATTCCTCATTTATGGGCCTCCCAGTTACATAATGGTGATGTATCTTCGTCTTTATTTAATGTAAAAAACATTTCTATTTCTTGCTTTATCTTATCCTCATACTCTGGCTCTTTAATTAATGTTTCATTGATCCTCCAATTCCATTCCCTCGGGCCTGCTGTCCCCCATTCAATAACACCGCTAACTGGGGCATGGTCTGATAATGAGAATGAGCCCATTGAGGTTTCTCTTAAATTCAGCAATATACTTTGGTCCACAAATATGTAGTCGATCCTCGTGTATGTTTTATATTTTGGTGAGTAAAAACTGTAGTCTCTCTCATGTGTATGTAACGTCCTCCATATGTCTATTAGCTGTAAGTTTTGTAGTATTTCCCTTGCTTTTCTTAGTTTTATGTTGGATATATTATAGGATCCCTTGGAAGAATCAAGACTAGGATCTAGTACCATATTCATATCTCCCCCCAAAATCAAGACCCCCTCTCTACTCCGGGTCACCGTCTCCGCAAATTTTTCCAGAGCCGAGACCGGGTCTTCATTCGGGAGGTAGAGGTTTACTAAGGTAACCTTTTGCTCGTTTAATGTCCCCTTTACCATAAGAAATCTTCCTTCCTCGTCAGTTTCTACTTTTGATTCTTTCCATGTTACATTTTTGGCTAGCAGGATTGCCACTCCATTAGCCTTTGAGGTCTGAGATGCCCCCATATATACTACTGGGAATTTTTGGCTCTTCATCTTTGGGATCTTGTCTTTCCTAAAATGTGTTTCTTGCAAAAACACTATTTGTGATTTTAGTCTCCCTAATTCCAGTATTATTTTTGATCTTTTTTCTGGGATATTTAACCCTTTTACATTATAAGTGGTAATGTTTAATCTATCCATCCTGCCTCTTCCTCTTCACTCCCCTCTTGTTCTCTCCTATAGCTTCCGGTCGGTATACGTGCTGGTCTCAGGAGAACCGGAGGCGGGAATGAGACGGATTTAAAGAGTGCCCTACAAAATAAAGGCAAAAAGGTGTACGAGGAGGAAAGAGAGGGAGAAAAAAAAAAAAAAAAAAAAACCCACCCCCCCTATAGCTCGGATTCAGGTCCTCCGTTCAAGTATCCGAGTATTCTTGGCTCCCACCTCCGTGGTGGCCCAGCTCCTAGGGCCTTTCCAACGGTTGGTGTGAAAAAAAAAAAAAAAAAAGAGAACCCCCACCACCTGAGCGTCTCCGACTTTCCTCCACCAGGAGGAGAGGCGCTCTATGGGGGAAACGTATAAAAGCATCGCGGAGAGTCACGTCTTGGCCTGGGAGTGCCCTTTGATTATCCTATCCCCCTCCTCAGGGTCACCCTCCCCCTACTTCCCTCCCCCATCTTAAGAACAAGACTAATCCCCAGAGACCAATAAGTATTACAAAGTTGTAATATGGCACTGAACATGTGTGTAGTCGTAAAATCATATAGTCACGTCTTTCATGTACATAAAACATTAAACAACACAAATAAACCAATTGATAAACCCTTCACCACAGTTGTCCCATAGACCCCCCACAGCTAGGGCTGTTATACCCCCCTGTCTCCCCCTCCCTTTGTCCCCTACCCTTCCTCTTATACTCTATCTAGTCCCCTCCCTTCCCCCTTCATGTTCCTTACAATCCTGCATCTGGAACTTCTAGCGTTATCGGTCCAGGCTTCCTTTCCCTATAACCCCTTCCCCCCTCTATCCTTATCAAATCGGGGAAAGGGAAGGCTAGGGAAATTGTGGAGTGAAGAAAAAAAAAAAAAAAAGAAAAAGGGTCTTGTATGCACTCTTACCGGGCCCTATTTACCATGTGTATAGAGGTTACTCAGGTGTTGGGTGTGTGTATCTATGAGGCCCTATCAAAAAATAGGTGCCATGTGGTGTGTATAAGATGCTATAGGTGCTATAAGCACCTTTAGTTCAACGTGTTTAACTATATAAATTAAAAGTGTAATTCATAATTCATGTTCCTTCCTAATGTGAGAAAAAAAAAAAAAAAAAAAGTGAAAAAATTGGGAAAAATAGATATATATATATCTATATATATATATAAATTAAAAGTGTAATTCATAGTTCATGTTCCTTCCTAAAGTGAAAAAAAAAAAAAAAAAAACTTCCCCATTTCAACCCCCCAAAAAATAAATAATAAAAAAGTGGAAAATATATAAAAAAAAAAAAAAATCAGCATAAAGATAGAATAATATAAATAGAAATGTGCAAAAAGATATTACCTTCCCTCCCCCACGACCCCCCCTTCTTCACTCTACCCCTCCCCCCCTCCCCTCCCTCTGTCCAAAAAAAAAAAAAGTGAAAAAATTGAGAAAAATAGAAGATTTCCCTTCCCTTCCCCCGTATCCCCTTACCCAAAAAAAAAAAAAAAAAAAAAAAAAAAAAAAATCAGCATGAAAATAAAATAAGTAAAATAGAAATGTGCAAACAACAAAAAAAAATATTACCTTTCCCCCCCACTACCCCTTCTTCACTCTACCCCTTCCCCCCCCACCCTCTGTCCATCTTCCTATCCCTCCCCCCCCTCCCCTCCTAAGTCTAGATAGTTCTGTTTCATTCCAGGGTGTTATTGCGGACTGAATTAATATGTTAAGTCCATCTGAGCTAAAGGTAGAGAAACCAAGAAAAAAAAAAAAATAGATAAATTTAAAAAAAAATGACTCGTCCATGTCTTAATGGACCTTGCTTAGTGCGAGAAGTCCCGCTACAGACAAAAAGCAAAAAGAGAATATTCCATAACCTTACTGTCCAGGTCTAAATTCCTGTTAGTGCCTGTTAGTTCAATGAGATATCAGGTCCTTCCCCAGAATAGGGGGGCACAAAAAAAAAAAAAAAAGAAAGGTTGTAGTTGGGAGATGTCAGACGGGAGGTATCTCCCTAAGGGCAACCACTATGAGGGGTCCTTCTAGTGTCATCTCTTCTCCTTAGGGAATTCCAGTAAGGATTTCTATTCACTTGGGGGCTCCTCCCCTGGTTATAGGTAGTTCCAACCAATTAGGCACCTCTATTGGATCTGAGTTTAAAAATTCAAACAATGTGGGGAGCTGTGATGGCTCGCTCAAGTAGAAGCTCCTTCCTTCCCTTTTCACAATTACCGCTATTGGGAACCCCCAGCGATATGTGGCTCCTTTGCTTCTTATAAGGTCCAGTAGAGGTTTTAGCATACGTCTTCTGGACTTTGTTTGCCAACACAGGTCTGGGAATACCTGAATATCGGCGCCCTCCCACATCCCTGCTGAGCCCTCCTTCCATGCCGCTCTTAATATTTCTTCCTTCACTCTATAGAAATGTACTCTGCACAAAACATCTCGGGGGTTGGTCTGGTCTTGTTGTCGAAATGTAGGGACTTTGTGTAATCTGTCCAGTTCGAGCAATGTGTCGGGCGGGTTTTTTAATAACTTATTGAAAATAGCAGTGGCCGCCTCTCTTAACGCGGGACCCTCCAGCTCTTCTGGTATCCCCTTAATCCTTATATTGTTCCTTCTGCTTCTGTTGTCAGCCTCCTCTGCATTTAATTGAAGCCTAATCATGTGCTGATGTTGGGCCATTACTTTTTCCTCTAAGGCTACTAATCTGTAATTTGTTGAATTATGTTGCTTCTCCAGCCCTCCTACTGTAACATCCCTGCTACGCAACTACAGTAAACAGTTGGTTTTAAAACTATAGAGGTCTCTCAGGTACAACCACCACTTCTCACTCAGAGTTATCAGAGAGATTGGGGTTAATTCATCACAACCTCTAGTGAATAACCAACTGAGAGACTGCAGAAGCTTATTCCCCTATAACCAACTACCTCAGGGGAAAACAGGGTTGTATCTCTGATACACACAAGGTAGTACTACAAATCTACAAGCACAGACTATAGTATGTGGTACTTGCGGTTAGGAGAGTAAAGCCTGGTATGCTGGTGGTCCCGGAGGGGGTGTAGAGCGAACTGTGGTGTCCACTGAGGTTCAGAGCGGGTACAGCAAGGTGGCGTGAAAGGGGTTCTCAGGACAGCAGGCGTCCTTTCGCAATAGGGGAAGCAAGAGATAAATCCGGGTCACAAGCCGTGGTCAGGTGTTGGAGAAGTCACAGGTATCCGAAGTCCAAGCCGGGTCAAGGGTTCAGGCAAACAGCAGTCCAGAAAGCAAAGCCAAGGGTCAAAAGCCAGGGTCAGTCAAGGAGCTTAATATATAAGCAGTTTGCTTTAGCACAGACAGGGAGATCAAACCAAAATGAACTGACACTGCTCTCTAAGTGAGGTAGGGCTTTATAGGTTGGCTAACTGGTTAAGCTGTGTCAGCTGTAGCAAGAATCTCAGGTGTGGAAGGTAATGAAATCCAGCTAAGGTGAACATTCCATTCAGCACCACCATAGCTGGAAAGCAACATGAATTTCTAATTCAACAGTGGCTGAGAGGTAAGGGTTTGGGCTGGTAACAAAGAGGTCCCAGGTTCAATTCCACCCTAAGCCACCTGGAGCACGGCCACGCCTGGCCGTCTGCCTGACACGATGGGGATCGTGACACCTACTTTATGTTCTATCGCCAGCACTTTTGATCGCACCTCTTCAATCTCGGTCCTCATTATTTCTGTTATGTTTAATACTATTTCCTGTATGTCCTCTTTAGTTGGTAGGGCCTGGATAAGTCTGCTAAGCTGTTGTATTTCGGGAGAAACTTCTCGTTCAGCCTCCTGGGGCATGAGCCTCTCTTTCCCTTGGTCACCTCTCTTTTGCTCCATATCTGATATATCTAATGACCTCTTTAAGAGCTCTGAAGGCCCCCTGGTTGGATGTAGCAGTCTTAGTGCAGGATTAAAAAAAGAAAAAGACGGTACCTTTGGTGGAGGTGGTATATCGATGCCCAGGTGATTGTAGCAATTGCGGCTCTCAGCGTCTCCCAGTGTCGTTGCTAAATCTGCCGGCTCTGTCTGGGATATTTGTGGTATTAGCGGTATTGTTGGAGTTTGAGTTACACTCTCCTGCTCTGTCTCCGGTAACGCTCCTCTGGGCTGTGCTGTGTTCACCTCCAAAGGCGGGTCTCTAAGCGTATTGAGTGAGATTACCGCAGCCTTCAGGGAGCTTTCTGTAAGTGATTGTCTCCTTGTGTCTCCGGACTCCACCTGTTCTCCCCTTCTCACCGTCATATACCTAGTAATATATGCGTGGCTGGGTTGGATCGCTTCTCCTCTATTGCCTCTCCCAGCATTCCGTCCCCTCCGAGGCATCAGCTGTCCCCCCCAGCGACTGTAGTAGCTGACCTACAGTGCGATCCCACCGAGGGGAGAGGTGGATGAAGTGGATGGGAATGGGGTAGATCCGACTAGCTGGGCGCTATCCCCGCTATCCCCGCGGCAGCTGACACACGCGGAGACATTCACACGCTGACAGGCAGAGATGCGGCGCGGTCTCACTGCGTGTACGCTCTTCCAGCCTCCAGCTGGCCGGGAGGGAGGGAGGGAGGGAGGGAGGGCGGGAGGGTTCGTACTGCCGCTCTCCTTACGGGGCACTCCTCAGGCTTCACCGGACTCTCCTAGTCAGCGAGCGTGCTCACTCCGCCATGCTTCCGACACGCCCCCCTCAGCGGAAGTCCTCCAGTAGGTGGTTCTTCTGAGCCTGAAACATCTACTCCAGAAACCTCTAACTTTGAGGATTATACTGAGTTTACATTCTCAGTCTTAGCAGGGGAAACACCAGTCCCTAGGGAGGAGCCTGCTACCTCAGAAGAGGAACAGCGGCCGATAGGGTTTGATGACCTTTGAGGTGCACAGAGAAAATGTTATCACTGAGCAATTGAGGGACCCCACATTGCTAAGAGCCGGGAGAATGTAGTAAAGATAGATGGGGAGTTAGTTAACCCTGATGAGAGGGTTGCCCTCCCTTACTTCATTATTGAAAGGGACCTGTTATATCGAGTGTAACAGAGGATAGAGGACACTATTGAGCAACTGGTAGTGCCTAAACCGTACCGCAAGATGGTTTTGGAACTGGCCCATGGGCACATTCTTGGGGGACATTTGGGAGCAGAAAAAACCCGGGAGAGGATCACCCAGAGGTTTCATTGGCCTGGGATCACTAAGGAAGTGGAATTGTATTGCTCTTCCTATCCAGTGTGTCAGATTAATGCACCCATGCCACATTTCTGCAGTCCGTTGGTACCCCTGCCCATTATCGAGGTCCCTTTTGAGAGGATCGCCATGGACTTGGTTGGCCCCTTACTGAAGTCCACTAGAGGGCACCAGCACATCTTGGTAATAATGGACTATGCCACCCGTTACCCAGAAGCGATTCCTCGCCGAAACACCTCTGCTAAAACCATTGCCAAAGAGTTATTTCAGGTTTTCAGCCGTGTGGGTCTTCCTAAGGAAGTCCTTACTGACCAGGACACCCCGTTTATGTCTAGGGTGTCTATATGTCTATATATATATATATTGTAGGATTGGGGAATCAGACTCCAATGGTAGGTGTGTTTTTTAGTGAGTAGACCATTCCAGAACTGAGTTTTTTAAAGGCCTGGTAGCCCACTTTTATTTAAAAGCATCAAAGTTCATAGATACAAAAGCAGCCTTCGCAGGGGTGTTCCACCATTCCTGTATCTTGCAAAAAAATTCCACAGTCGCACACAGCATCTGGTTCGCACACAGCGACTTATCCGCACACAGTGTTTGAGCTTACTGGTCGCACAGCGTTTGATCATCTTGAGACGCATCCACTCTCTGTCTTCTCTCACAGAGGTTTGGGAGTCACCTGACTGCTAGCACAGACCTCCTGTATGTGGGGTGGGGCCCTGAATGCAGTTCAGGTCAGAACTATATACCTGGACACACAGCTGTCCAATTAGTGTGTCCTTCTCTCCTGAATCTGGCGTAAACGAGCCATTTCTCACACAACACAGGGTCCCATCCTCGCATACCCCCCCTCTTGTTTCGAACCGGAGGAAGGAAGACATGGACCCATCATCAGAAATGGGACACCTCTGTGCAAGCCATTGGCTGCATAGGCCCATTTTTTCCGGGTATGTTTTCACCAATACTTCGCCGTGGTGCTTTTGTGCCACTTATCCGCAGCAGGAGTCCTAATCTGCCCAACATTTTCTCTAAAGGGGCACTCCACCCACATCTTCTTCCGGGTGTGCTTCCACCAGCACTTCTTCCTGAACCGTGGAGTACCACTAATTTCTCAACCCCTTCTAATTCTGGCCTCAGGATCCTTCTTTTTCCTCCTATAGACCTACTCTCCTGGGACTGTTGGGGACCCACTTCCATGGGATCAGTCAGGGACTGACCACTCTCACTACCTGACTCAACATGAACCAACAACATTTGTTTCTCCGGTTCACTAACACCCATGTGGTTACCTTTGGCAACCAAACCATCTGACATCAACACCACACCCTTCTTTATAACCTCACTAACAATGTTCCACAAAGGGTTACTCAACTCAACATTGTCATTGGGACCTCTGGTCCCCTTGTTTGCTAGGACAGTGTCTATGGAGGGACCACCTACAGGCAAGCAGTTACTCCCTATGGGACAGTCCCGCAGTTTCACATCGCCCCCTGTTGTCCAACACTCCAATAGCAATTGTCCTATCAACGCACATTTTCCCACACCAATCTCTTTAACCATTTCCCTGACCATTGGTACCTCAACCAATAGCTCAGAATTGTCTGACAGTGCTCTACAGTGCTTCCCGAACACTTTTTCATTACAGTTACCATTTCTGTTCTTTCCTGTCAAAGTGTCTCCGGGCACCTCAAACTGCACCTCTGAGACATTATGCGTGCCATGTACCAACCACTGCCCAGCCGTACCTCGGACCGTACCAGTAGGAACGCACTCCATCACATCAGCACACGGAGAGACTTCCAATATGTCTATTATTTCTAAAAACTTTCCTGAGCGCCTTCTGCACACAACCGCCACTGGAAGCACTCTCGAAGAGAACTGTGAGACAACCTTACACAAAATTAACCAACAGTACAGCAACCAATTTTCATCAACACTGCCTAACAACGCCTGTACCACCTGTGTCCACCGATTGGTACTACGCAGTACCACGTCACTCCTCTGCTGTGGACACATGCAGGCGTACATTGGAAAGGTTTTCACCAATTGCAACATCTCATTATTAGACATGCCACATCTAAACACAGAACTCTAGGAACTTTTCCTTTACTAACGATGTGGAGGGGCTCATTTGCTAAAGCGTGAGAGGCTGAGTCATTTAAAGAGACCTCTACCTCAGAGGTAACTGACAAAACTTGCGGCTTCCCCTGAGCACTGTAAAGCGCATGCGTCACACTAATCCTCCCACTTTCAGCAACACTGTGCGATTCTAAATTGCTATCCATTACCCCATCATCCTGAAGCTCAACATTCCTAATCTCTTTTGCTGTGGACAAAACCTCTGCTATGCATGCGCCCCATTCAGATCCTTCCAACGAGAGAGGGTTAACTTCTGCAAAAGCCAATGAACCCATGTCTACTGGCCCTGCAGGCTCTCCCTTTAGCACAGCAGAAATTGTGTCCACTTCACAGTTATCCACTGCAAACACATTTTTAACCCCTTCCATATAGGGCATTTTCACCCCCTTCCTGCCCAGACCAATTTTTAGTTTTCAGCGCTGTTGCACTTTGAATGACAATTGCGCGGTCATGCAACACTGTACCCAAATTAAATTGTTATGTTTTTTCCCCCACACAAATAGAGCTTTCTTTTAGTGGTATTTGATCATCTCTGCGGTTTTTATTAATTAAAAAAAAAAAACACAATATTTTTTCCTTTTTATTTAATACATATCACAATTTTTTTTCCTCAGTTTAGACCGATACGTATTCTTCTAAGTATTTTTGGTAAAAAAAAAACGCAATCATCGTATATTGATTGGTTTGCGCAAAAGTTATAGCGTCTACAAAATAGGTGATAGATTTCTGGCATTTTTTTTTTTTTACTAGTAATGGTGGCAATCTGTGTTTTTTTTGTGACCGTGACATTGCGGCGGACATATCGGACACTTTTGACACGTTTTTGGGACCATTAACATTTACACAGCGATTAGTGCAATAAAACTGCACTGATTACTGTGTAAATGTGACTGGCAGGGAAGGGGTTAACACTAGGGGGCGCTGAAGGGGTTAAAATGTTGCCTAAAGTATGTTCTAACTGTAGGGGGAGGGGGAATCACAGGGGGAGGAGACCGATGTGTGTTCCTCTGTACTGGGAACACACATCAGTCTCCTCACCGCTGACAGGTGGTGGATCTGTGTGTTTACACACACAGATCCACACTCCTGCCGTGATCAGCAGGTGCCTGGCGGCAATCACGGCCGTCGGGCACGAGCGCGGGATCGCGAGTGGTGCCGCGGGTACACGCGCCCTAGAACCCCATGAAGAAAGGACGTTGTGCAACGTCCAGTCTCATCGGCGAGGGGTTGACACAGACATCAATCCCCTATGGCGCAGTAGGGAAGTGGTTAAACATAACAGGCTGCAATAACATAACTTCACCACTTTGCTCAGGTGGCGCTTCATTAAACATGAGAACTTTTTCTGCCAGCAGTGACAGACCGTAGTAACCCATTATCACTGCAAGCAATTTTAAACATTTGAGTTGTACCATTTTTCTCATCAGCTAGGTCAAGTACCCTCTTATCCATCAAAGCGGCACCACAGTTGTCCCCGGCAGCCGCAGGCTCCAACACACAGAGCTCCCTGGAGGTTTCTAAGGACACCTCTGCAGCCTTCTCTACCGTTGCTAAGGGGAATCGCATATTCTGCTAAGCGATCAGTTTTATAATCTCGATCAGATTGACTTTTGTCAGTACGCATGACATCCTGCATGCGACTCAGCACATCACCCTTCCTCTCTAAAGGAATTATTTTGCCCACTAGGGCAGCGGCTTCACAGTTGTCCTGGGAAACCACTTGCCTTACCAATACAGGCTCCTTGGCGGTTTCCTTTGGCAACTCCGCAGTAGCTGTCTCTATCGCTAGAGAACATGACACACCAACTGTTTTGGTCACCCCTAATGCCGCGTACACACGATCATTTTTTGTGATGAAAAAAAACGAAGTTTCAAGTGATGAAACAAAACGACGTTTTTCAAACTTCATTTTCCAAAACGACGTTGCATACACACCATCGTTTTTCAAAAATGCTCTAGCAAAGCGTGGTGACGTACACCACGTTCGACGGCACTCTGTTCCATTGAAGCTCCATCTCATAACTTGCCTCTGAGCATGCGCGGCTTTAAAAACGTTGTTTTCAACATCGTTTTGCCCACACACCATCACTTTTTATGACACAAAAAACAACGTTTTGAAAAACGACACAAAAAATCCAAGCATGTTCGAATTTTTTTTTGGTCGTTTTTTTGAAGACATAAAACAACGTTTTGCCCACACACGGTGATTTTAAATGGCGTTTTTGAAAACGTCGTTTTTTTTCATCACAAAAAATGATCGTGTGTACGCGGGCATTACACATCTCTCTCAATATTCTGCTGGACTACCTTAGGTGCACCCATAGTCCATATGTCCATTTCTGACCTTGCTACAAGCAGGACTTTAAAGGGTCACTAAAGGATTGTTTTTTTTTTAGCTTTCTTTACCTTACTGCAGTGCTGTTTTCATGTCCTCATTGTTGGTTTTTGCTTTGATGTTGCTGTAATGTTGCTCTGATCTCCACACTTCCCGGTTGTCTGTTTCCTTATAACCACAGTGCTGGAAGCTTTCTCACTGTGGTCACTAATCAAGGTGGTGTGATTACTGTGTGCAAACTGAAACTGGGTTGGTGCAGAGGGGTTTTAGACAAACCACCACTGCCCTCTATTGGCTCTTTGGCTCTGTACATCCGAGAGACAGGAAATAACAGCAAAAACGAAACTAGAACTGTAGGTTGATTATATGATTGATTTTTATCTATTTTTAATCATTTTTTTTAAAAGGAATCAGTTAACTTTTATGTCTCTATACCCTGTAAACAGTCATTTCAGCCCAACATTTTTTTTTCCTTTAGTGACCCTTTAACCAGTGTCTCCCCACTGATCTGGGTAGCACAGTGCAGCAAGTCCATCTTTACAACTTCTGCAGATCTCCTCACCGGACACACTCCTACTTCACTTGGATTACAAATTGCAACAGTCTTGAAGCACTACTTCACTTGAGGGTAGGGATGAGCCGAACATACCCGCGTTCGGTTCGCACCAGAACGTTCGAACAGACCGTGGGTTCGCGCGAACATTTAGAACCCCATTGAAGTCTATGGGACTCGAACGTTCGAATTCAAAAAGGTTCATTTTAAAGACCAATATTCAATTTAATGTTGGAAAACGTCGTTCACAACCTGGGTCTTGCCCCAGGGAACATGTATCAATGGAATTTTTTTTTTAAAAACTGCCTTTTTTTCCGGAGCAGCCATTTTAATGATGCTTAAAGTGGAAAAAAAATTCCTTTAAATATCACACCTGCTGGGTGTCTATAGTAGTGGCACGTGTTTAGAAACGTCCCTGCACAACATGAGAGGACTATAAAAAAAGTAATTAATACTGCTTGCGCACGTGCTGTGTGGCAACAATATGTCGAATATTTTAGCGGTGGTGGGGGGCCATTATTGTTTTGTGAAAGAATTTTTTTTAGAAAAAAGGGCACCCCTCAAACATACTGTAATTGGAGCGCAACAAGGAGCCACGTGCAAAGTATTGCATCAAAAATTGTTATTAGGTGCCTATGTTAAACAGGGGCAGAAAAATTGGGCCTTGGGTCAACACAACACTGCAACCCCTCCCAATAACTCCAATTGGAGCTCAACAAAGAGCCACGTGCAAAGTATTGCATTAAAAATTGTTATTAGGCGCCCCTGTTAAACAGGGGCTGAAAAATTGTGCCTTAGGCACTGGTGGCGGAGCCCAGAAACACAACATTTCTTACTAGCTATCAGCAAGAAAAGTGAGGAGGAGAAGGATATTCCATCAGCAGCATAAGAGGACAGTGACTCAGCATCAGCATACGCAGTCTAAAAGGGATCTGACATTTCAACAAAAAAATATTATTCAGTAACATCAGGATCAGGTGCTTGGTAGCTGGTGTTGATCCAAGCCTGATTCATTTTGATGAAGGTCAGTCGATCAACAGAGTCGGTGGAGAGGCGCACCCTGTGATTGGTAACAAAGCCTCCAGCAGCACTGAATGTGCGTTCTGAAAGAACACTGGATGCAGGGCAAGCCAGTAGCTCAATTGCGTACTGTGCAAGCTCTGGGCAGTGATCCATCCTCAAGATTCAGTAAGCCACAGGATTTTCGGTGGGGAAGGTGTCCAAGTCGGATTTTGCCCCTAGGTATTCCTGGACCATGTAAACCAGACGCTGGCGATGGTTGCTGGAACCGGTCAGACCTTGGGGCTGCGGACTAAAAAAACTGTCTGAAGGCATCGGTCAGACGGCCACCTTCTCCCCCGGTCCTTCTGTGACTCACCGAAGCCTCAGCAAGATGTTGTCCAGAGCCAGGTTTTGGTAATCCCCCCGGTTCTGGGAACGCATTGCACAGACCCTTCTGCAAGGCCTCCCGCAGAAGTTTCATTTTCTGCTCCCTCTGCGATGGCAACATAAGGTCTGCAACCTTACTCTTGTAACGTGGATCAAGGAGAGTTGCCAGCCAGTAATGATCCGTCTCCTTGATAGCACGTACACGAGGATCCTTACGCAGGCTTTGCAGGATCAGGGAGGCCATGCAGCGTAGGTTTGCAGAGGCATTCGGGGCACAGTCCTCTGGGTCACTGAGGACGACAGGATCCACAGGCACCTCATCCCAGCCACGTAAAAGTCCACGTGTTCCTTGGGACTGTAAATGATCCCTTGAAGACTGCTGCTGCTTAAGCTGAGTGCTAGGCTCCACCTCCATGCTGCTGATACAATCATCCTCCTCCTCTTCCTGTGTGCTAGGTGGGCAAGCAGGCCCTCTGTTCTGCCTCAAGGGCCCTGTCCATTATTCCACGTAGCGTGTGCTCCAACATGTGAATAAGAGGGACAGTCTCACTGATGCATGCACTGTCACTGCTCACCATCCTTGTGGCCTCCTGAAATGGTGACAGGACAGTGCATGCATCCCTGATCAAGGCCCACTGGCGTGGTGAAAAAAACTAGCTGCCCTGACCCAGTTCTGCTGCCATATTGGCACAGGTACTCATTGATGGCTCGCTGCTGCGCATGCAGCCGCTGCAGCATGGCCAACGTAGAGTTCCATCTGGTGGGCATGTCACAGATTAGGCGGATCTTGGGCAGGTTGTATTCCCTTTGGAGGTCTGTCAGCCGAGCAGTGGCATTATATGACCTCCGGAAATGCACACAGACTTTCCTGGCCTGCTTCAGGACATCCTGTAAGCCCGGGTACCTGCCCAAGAACCGCTGCACCACCAAATTCAGGACATGCGCAAAACAGGGCACGTGGGTGAGTTTTCCCTGTCGCACGGCAGAGAGGAGGTTGGTGCCATTATCGTTGACCACCATTTCAGCTTCAGCTGGCGTGGCGTCAACCACCTCTGAGCCTGCCCCTGTAGAGCTGAAAGAACCTCTTCCCCAGTGTGGCTCCTGTCTCCCAAGCACACCAGCTCTAGCACCGCATGGCATCTCTTGGCCTGCATTCCTGCGTAGCCCCTTGTACGCCTACGGAGCACGGCTGGTTCTGAGGAAACATCACCACAGGAAGAGGTCACAGAGGAAGACGAAGAGGAGGGGGTGGAGGAGAGAGGTGTGTCACAAGCAGTAGTAGTGTTTTGGAGGCGTGGTGGCAGAACAACCTCCAAAATTACTGTACCTTGCCCTGCGTCCTTCCCAGCTGCCAGCAGAGTCACCCAATGGGCCGTAAAAAACAGGTAACGTCCCTGTCCATGCCTGCTGGACCATGAGTCAGCGGTAAGATGCACCTTACCACTGACCGCCCTGTCCAGCGAGGCATGGACATTGCCTTCCACATGCCGGTAGAGAGCCGGAATCGCCTTCCATGAGAAAAAGTGGCGTTTTGGTACTTGCCACTGAGGTACTGCACTTTCCACAAACTCACGGAAGGGGGCAGAATCTAGCAATTTTGCTAAGCTAGCATTCAACCACTGGGCATGTGGATGGCTGGGAGTGTACTTCTTTTGGCACTGAAGCAGCTGGGACAGGGAAATTTGTCTGGTACTATTATTAGATTGCCCGCATGTACTACCACTACTAGGTTGTGACACACCTATTTCTACAACTGCAGTGCAGGCTTCAGAGAGGACTAGGGGTCTAGTGGGGTTGGAGGTCACAGAAGGGCAAGGGGAGGTCCGCTTTGGTCTTTGGTGTGGGTCTTTCTGGTATGCTTGCCAACGAGCTGCATGGCAGGTCAACATATGTCTTGACAAGCATGTGGTGCCCAAGCGGGTGATGTTTTGGCCACGCGAGATACGCTTGAGACATTTGTTGCAAACAGCAAAGGTACGATCTGATGGACATGTTTTAAAAAAGGACCACACCAAAGAACTTTTGCTGTACTGTTGAGACACAGCAGTGCCATGCTAAGATGTGCCACATAATGCAGTTGGTGTGCTGCCCTTAAGCTGACCCCTGGAGGGCATCCTGGCTCTTTGGAGATGTGCCTGTGCCTCGTCCTCCTCCTCCTCCTCTCTCCTATCAGGCACCCAGGTAGAGTCAGTGACCTCATCATCCCCTCCCTCCTCATCATCACTGTCGAAAACCTGGCAGTATGCTCCAGCTGGGGGAACATCACTCTCAGATTGCTGTCCCTCTCGGCCACCCCCTCTCCCTGGGCTCACATCAATGCCTTCCTCTATCTGTGTTCCGTCATCAGAGTCTTCAAAACGCTGTGCATCATCCTGCAGCATGTACCCAACACTGTGTTGAAACAGTTCGGGGGACTCCTCAGGAGGACATGGTGGGACTAGGGAAGGATTGTGGGAAGCCATTGTGCAGAGGGAAGAGGACGCCTTGGAAGCTGCTTTGCCAGACAAACTTAGATCAGTCTGTGTGAGAGAGGATGAGGAGGATGAGGACGGCTTGGTCATCCACTCTACTAATTCCTCTGCATGTTGAGGCTCAACACGGCCAGCTCCCGAAAAGGAAGAGCGGCCACGGCCACGTGCTGAAGAGGATGCACCACATCCACCACCAGCATTACCTCTAGATGCAGAGCCTGCTTGCCCTTGTGAATCTCTGCCTCTCTTCGTTGTCCTTCCAGACATATTTATGCGTTTAGGTGCTATGTACCAGCACACACGCAGTGACACCAACTGCGTTCAGGTGCTATGTAACAGCACACGTGCAGTGACATCAACTGTGTTTAGGTGGTATTAAACAGCACACGCGCAGTAAGAGCGACTGCGTTCAGGTGCTATGTAACAGCACAAGCGCAGTGACACCAACTGCGTTTAGGTGGTATTAAACAGCACACGCGCAGTGACAACAACTGCGTTCAGGTGCTATGTAACAGCAAACGTGCAGTGACACCAAATGCGTTCAGGTGGTATGTAACAGCAAACGTGCAGTGACACCAACTGCGTTCAGGTGCTATGTAACAGCACACACGCAGTGACACCAAATGCATTCAGGTGCTATGTAACAGCAAACGTGCAGTGACACCAACTACGTTCAGGTGCTATGTAACAGCAAACGTGCAGTGACACCAACTATGTTCAGGTGGTATGTAACAGCAAACGTGCAGTGACACCAACTGCGTTCAGGTGCTATGTAACAGCACACGCTCAGTGACAACTGCATTCAGGTTGTATGTAACAGCAAACGTGCAGTGACACCAACTGCGTTCAGGTGGTATTAAACAGCACACACGCAGTGACAACAACTGCGTTCAGGTGCTATGTAACAGCAAACGTGCAGTGACACCAAATGCGTTCAGGTGGTATGTAACAGCAAATGTGCAGTGACACCAACTACGTTCAGGTGGTATGTAACATCAAACGTGCAGTGACACCAACTGCGTTCAGGTGCTATGTAACAGCACACATGCAGTGACATCAACTGCGTTTAGGTGGTATTAAACAGCACACGCGCAGTAAGAGCGACTGCATTCAGGTGCTATGTAACAGCACACGCGCAGTGACACCAACTGCGTTCAGGTGCTATGTAACAGCAAACGTGCAGTGACACCAACTGCATTCAGGTGGTATTAAACAGCACACACGCAGTGACAACAACTGCGTTCAGGTGCTATGTAACAGCAAACTTGCAGTGACACCAAATGCGTTCAGGTGGTATGTAACAGCAAATGTGCAGTGACACCAACTGCGTTCAGGTGCTATGTAACAGCACAAGCGCAGTGACACCAACTGCGTTCAGGTGGTATGTAACAGCAAACGTGCAGTGACACCAACTGCGTTCAGGTGCTATGTAACAGCACAAGTGCAGTGACACCAACTGCGTTCAGGTGGTATGTAACAGCACACGTGCAGTGACACCAACTGTGTTCAGGTGCTATGTAACAGCACACGCGCAGTGACAACAACTGCGTTCAGGTTGTATGTAACAGCAAACATGCAGTGACACCAATTGCGTTCAGGTGGTATTAAACAGCACACACGCAGTGACAACAACTGCGTTCAGGTGCTATGTAACAGCAAACTTGCAGTGACACCAAATGCGTTCAGGTGGTATGTAACAGCAAATGTGCAGTGACACCAACTGCGTTCAGGTGCTATGTAACAGCACAAGCGCAGTGACACCAACTGCGTTCAGGTGGTATGTAACAGAAAACGTGCAGTGACACCAACTGCGTTCAGGTGCTATGTAACAGCACAAGTGCAGTGACACCAACTGCGTTCAGGTGGTATGTAACAGCACACGTGCAGTGACACCAACTGCATTCAGGTGGTAACAGCAAACGTGCAGTGACAACATCTGCGTTCAGGTGGTATGTAACTGCAAACGTGCAGTGACACCAACTGCGTTCAGGTGCTATGTAACAGCACACATGCAGTGACATCAACTGCGTTTAGGTGGTATTAAACAGCACACGCGCAGTAAGAGCGACTGCATTCAGGTGCTATGTAACAGCACACGCGCAGTGACACCAACTGCGTTCAGGTGCTATGTAACAGCAAACGTGCAGTGACACCAAATGCGTTCAGGTGGTATGTAACAGCAAACGTGCAGTGACACCAACTGCGTTCAGGTGCTATGTAACAGCACACGTGCAGTGACACCAAATGCATTCAGGTGCTATGTAACAGCAAACGTGCAGTGACACCAACTACGTTCAGGTGGTATGTAACAGCAAACGTGCAGTGACACCAACTATGTTCAGGTGGTATGTAACAGCACACGCGCAGTGACAACAACTGCGTTCAGGTTGTATGTAACAGCAAACATGCAGTGACACCAACTGCGTTCAGGTGGTATTAAACAGCACACACGCAGTGACAACAACTGCGTTCAGGTGCTATGTAACAGCAAACTTGCAGTGACACCAAATGCGTTCAGGTGGTATGTAACAGCAAATGTGCAGTGACACCAACTGCGTTCAGGTGCTATGTAACAGCACAAGCGCAGTGACACCAACTGCGTTCAGGTGGTATGTAACAGCAAACGTGCAGTGACACCAACTGCGTTCAGGTGCTATGTAACAGCACAAGTGCAGTGACACCAACTGCGTTCAGGTGGTATGTAACAGCACACGTGCAGTGACACCAACTGCGTTCAGGTGCTATGTAACAGCACACGCGCAGTGACAACAACTGTGTTCAGGTTGTATGTAACAGCAAACATGCAGTGACACCAACTGCGTTCAGGTGGTATTAAACAGCACACACGCAGTGACAACAACTGCGTTCAGGTGCTATGTAACAGCAAACTTGCAGTGACACCAAATGCGTTCAGGTGGTATGTAACAGCAAATGTGCAGTGACACCAACTGCGTTCAGGTGCTATGTAACAGCACAAGCACAGTGACACCAACTGCGTTCAGGTGGTATGTAACAGAAAACGTGCAGTGACACCAACTGCGTTCAGGTGCTATGTAACAGCACAAGTGCAGTGACACCAACTGCGTTCAGGTGGTATGTAACAGCACACGTGCAGTGACAACAACTGCGTTCAGGTGGTAACAGCAAACGTGCAGTGACAACATCTGCGTTCAGGTGGTATGTAACTGCAAACGTGCAGTGACACCAACTGCGTTCAGGAGCTATGTAACAGCACACACGCAGTGACAATAACTGCGTTCAGGTGCTATGTAACAGCAAACGTGCAGTGACACCAAATGCATTCAGGTGGTAACAGCAAACGTGCAGTGACACCAACTGCGTTCAGGTGGTATGTAACAGCACACGTGCAGTGACACCGACTGCGTTCAGGTGGTATGTAACAGCAAACGTGCAGTGACACCAACTGCGTTCAGGTGCTATGCAACAGCACACGCGCAGTAACAACTGCGTTCAGGTGGTATGTAACAGCAAACGTGCAGTGATACCAACTGCATTCAGGTGCTATGTAACAGCACACGCGCAGTAACAACTGCGTTCAGGTGGTATGTAACAGCAAACGTGCAGTGATACCAACTGCGTTCAGGTGTTATGTAACAGCACACGCGCATGACACCAACTGCATTTAGGTGGTATTAAACAGCACAAGCGCAGTGACACCAACTGCGTTCAGGTGCTATGTAACAGCACACGCACAGTGACACCAACTGTGTTCAGGTGCTATGTAAAAGCACACACGCAGTGACACCAACTGCGTGTACATGCTATTAAACAGCATTAATTGAACTTCTGTGAAATGCAGTTCTCCTGATTGCCACACACAGCTACCAGAAGTTCACAGCAGAAAACTTAACTTCCAGTTCATATTAGCTGTTCATCATAGCATTGCTGCAAAAATGCACGGTTGCTTTCTACTCACTGTTTTGTTGGTATGCGGATCTGGAACTCTTCCAAACTGCCCGCAGCAATCCACCATATGTAGGATTGGGGAATCGGACTCCAATGGTATGTGCGTTTTTCAGTGAGTAGACCATTCCAGAACTGAGTTTTTTAAGGGCCTGGTAGCCCACTTTTATTTAAAAGCATCAAAGTTCATAGATACAAAAGAATCCCTCACAGGGGGGTTCCACCATTCCTGTATCGTGCAAAAAAATTCCACAGTCGCACACAGCAACTGGTTCGCACACAGCGACTTATCCGCACACAGCGTTTGAGCTTACTGGTCCCACACAGCGTTTGATCCTCTTGAAGCACACAGCTTCTAGCTGCCCCAACAGTAATGACCTCTGCCTCCTGCAGAGAGACGCATTCACTCTCTGTCTTCTCTCACAGAGGTTTGGGAGTCACCTGACTCCTAGCACAGACCTCCTGTCTGTGGGGTGGAGCCCTGAATGCTGTTCAGGTCAGAACTATATACCTGGACACACAGCTGTCCAATTAGTGTGTCTTTCTCTCCTGAATCTGATGTAAACGAGCCATTTCTCACACAGCACAGGGTCCCATCCTCACAATATATATATATATATATATATATATATATATATATATATATATATATATAGTGAACTTTGGGGGTTATTGAGCTCTGCGAGATTAAGTGCTAAAACCGTAACAGTGAACAAAAATGGTTTTTATTTGTGACCAAACGAAACAAAACAACGCTTTCTTTAGCACCAAAGCATCAAAGCAAAAGTCCTGCTTGTCTCCAGCATAAATGAAAAAGCCAGCACTTCCTGTCCTTTAAGCGGATTTCCTGGGAGTTCTTAACCCCCTGTGTGCTTGAAAGCCAGGGGTCAGAAGAGGAGGCTCTTTCCCTCCCGAATGTCGCTTTAGAGCCTCCAAAATTCCGGCCCCCAGATGACATTAAGAAGGACAGAGAGGACGGTAAGCCCTGTATGGCCTCTACCTTGCTCATTTGGGGCTTCACTAGCCCTCTACCTACAATGTAGCCTAGATATTTGTCTTCCTCCACCCCAACCGCACACTTCTTCGGATTGATGGCGAACCCTGCCCTTCTCAAGGAGTCTACCACTGCCTGTACCCCGGGGAAGATGGTAATCCCAATTCGTGCTGAAAATGACATTCAGGTAAACTGAGGCATACCGTTGGTGTGGATGCAAAGTTTTGTCCATGTCCCTTTGGAATGTGGCGGGGGCGGAGTGTAGACCAAACGGCATTCTCTTATACTGAAAGTGACCCTCCGGGGGAAGAGAAAGCTGTTTTCTCCCTGCCAGTAACCTTTTGTGAGGTCCAGCGTGGTGATGTACCTAGCAGGACCCAACTTCTCAATCAGCTCATATACCCGTGGCATGGGGTATGCATCAAACTTGGAGACCTTGGTGAGTTTTCTAAAGTTGTTGCAGAAGCGGAGAGTACCATTGTGTTTGGGCACCAACACGATCGTACTGGACCACTCGCTCTGAGACTCTTCGATGATCCCAAGTTCGAGCATCCTTTTAACCTCTCCAGACACTGCCACTCTATGAGCTTCTGGGATACGGTAGGGTTTAAGCCAGATTTTCACCTTGGGCTTGGTCACGTCATGTCATGCTCGATGATGTTGGTGAGCCCCGGCAACCCTGAAAGCATGTCCATATTTCTTTGCAGAAACTCTTACTTGCTGGGTTTGGGGCCTGCACCAGGTCGATCCCTACATGGTCCCCTGACTGAACTGCCACCGCCGCGGACACCGGTTATCTGTCTCTCCAGAGCTTCAACAAATGTATCTGATAAATTTGGTAAGGTTTTCTTTCTCTTGGTTGGTGTACCTTATAGTTTACCTCACCCACTTTCTCCACTACTTCAAACGGACCTTGCCACTTGGCCAAGAACTTGCTCTCCACTGTTAGGACAGCTACCCTACTTGGAACTGTCTCACTTTAGCCGACTGGTTATAAACCCTTCTTTGGGCATCCTGAGCCTTCTGCATATGCTCTCTCACCAGCGCCATCACTTTAGCCACCCTTTCTCGCATTTGAGAAATATGCTCTACCACGGTTTTGTGCGGGGAGGACTCACTTTGTCATGTTTCCTTACCCAGATCAAGCAACGCCGGGGCCTTTGCCCATACACTAGCTCAAATGAGAAACCCGTGGATGCCTGTGGTACCTCCTGAATAGCGATCAACAGGGCAGGGAGCAACATATCCCAATCCTTCCCGTCTTTCTAGACCACTCTTTTTAACATGGATTTTAGAGTTTTATTAAACCTCTTAACTAGACCATTGGTCTGCGGATGATAGACGGACGTCCTCAACTGCTTAATCTGAAACAGTTTGCACAAGTCCGCCATCACCTTTGACATAAAAGGGGTGCCCTGATCCGTTAGTATTTCTTTGGGGAACCCAGTTCATTAGAACATTTGAAATAACTCCCGGGCAATGGCCGTAGAGGAAGTTTTCCTCAACGGGACTGCTTCAAGATATCAAGTGGTGTAGTCTAGGATGAACAATATGTATTGGTGCCCTCTTGCCGACTTTAACAGGGTTCCCACAAGATCCATAGTGATCTGCTCAAATGGGACCTCAATAATTGGCAAGGGTACTAGGGGGTTTCTATAGCAGGGCACTGGGACAGTTAACTGGCAAACGGGACAAGACTCACAATATCTTTTAACCTTGGCCTTCACCCCTGGCCAGTAAAACTGGTCGGTTATCCTAGCCTCTGTTTTCTCCACCCCCAGGTGTCCTCCCAGTGTGTCATTGTGGGCTAGATCAAGGAGCATCCTCCTATAAGAATGCGCTCTCAGCCACTCGATAGACTAGGTCCCCCTTCAACGCAAAATGGGTAAACCTCTGATCTGCACCTGGTATCTGTGAAACCCCATCAATGACAGAAACCTGCTCTTAAGCGTTGACCAAGGTAGGATCCTGTAACTGGGCCGTGCCAAACGCACCCCTGGGTACATCCAGGTCTGGATGCACTGGCCTCGGGGATGTTTCCCCCTCACCCTCCTCAACCGGGGAGAGTTCCTCGTCATCCTCCCCCAGCATGATTTGTAACAGGGAGACTTCCCCCCTTAGAGGTCAACTCGGTTTTGAGACCTGACACAGGACCAATATTATCAAAACTAAGATTCTCTGCAATGTCGTTATCAACAACAGGTATGTCCACATTAGAGGGGTGTGTTGTGAAGGTTTCAGGCCCAGATTCCCCAGACTCTGTCCCTTCCAAGCCCAGTGTCCCCAGTTCTCCTGGCAGCCCCGTCTGTACCTGGTTCCATAGTTCCAGAAATAGTGGACAGTCCCGCCCCACTATGTCATGTATCAAGCTTTTTACCACCCCAACCTCCTGTGTAACCGAGGTATGGCCATAAGACACAGTTACCGGGACCAAGGGGTACTCCTTGGTGTCCCCATGTATACATGCTACCTGTAGAGTCTTAGTTACTTGACCAATAATCCTCCCAAGTACCCTGGCATGTACCAGTGTGACCATGCTACCGGACTCCAGTAGAGCCCTGGCAGGAAGGTGGTTCACCCACACATCACACTCAAACCGTCCAGAAGCTAGATCAAGATACGTAGCACACGCTCTTTGCACATAAAAAGAGCTTCTTCGGGCAATTCTGCAATCCATAGGCTCCTACTGAAGCGGGCACTGTGCCTGGGTATGCCCCCAGGACTGACATCGCCAACACTGTATGTCCCCCATCTTTGGCACAAGAACCGACCTCCGTGGTTCTATGGCAGACGGTGTAGACCTGCAGACGCAAACGTCTGGCTAAGGCTTCTCTCCTCGGGGTAGTGGCTGGTCTGGGTGTCCTTGGTGTGGGTTCCTGACGCTTGGCCGTGCCCAAGCAGGTCCTCCACCATGGTGTACCATTCGACCAGCTGGCCAGCATTGGTAGGGTTTCCATGGCTTACCTAGCACTGTAGGTCATCTGGTACGGACCGTAGTTATCAGTCCATCACCACTCGTTCCACCATTTGTGGGCCTGACAACTTTTCTGGCTGCAATCATATTTTAACTAACTGAATTAGGTTCATGCATTTGGGACCTGGGTGGTTGGTTGGGATTGTACCACCAGCAATGCACCCTCTGAGCCCGAATGGCTGTGGTTACTCCCAGGCTGGCCAGGATCTCTGCTTTTGTACGTTCATAGTCCCTGTGCCAGCCGCTGTACTGCCTCCTGTGCTTGCGTGGACTCGTGCTGGGCCGTAAACTGGGCGGCTAACAGTCGCGTGTTTTCCTGCTGCGCAGCTATAGCCTGTGCCAGGGCCTGCTGCTGCTGAGCCACGGTGGCTTGTGCTAAAGCCTTAATGACCTCCTCCATGCCTTTGCCTGCTGTTTGTAATGTCTCGGTTGACTTCACCCAAGATAAGCACACTGTCTCTTTAAATGTCAGTTTTCAGTTTTAAACGGTTTTTGCACCTGCAAATGCACTTTGCCCGCATTCGACACCAGTTGTGAACTTTGGGGGTTCTTTAGCTCTGCGAGATTAAACGCTAAAACCGTAACAGTGAACAAAAAGGTTTTTTATTTGTGACCAAACAAAACAAAACAATGCTTTCTTCAGCACACAGGGAAAAGCATCAAATCAAAAGTCCTTCAGCACAGCAAATAAAGCAAAACAAAGGCACATACGGTTTAGTAGAACTTCCAGTCCTTCTCAGCAGTGCACAGCTTCTGCAGACACATTCACTCCCATACTCCTTCACACCCTCTATCAGCACTTCCTGTCCTGATTTCCTGGGAGTTCTTAACCCCCTGTGTGCCTGAAATCCAGGCGTCAAAAGGGGAGGCTCTTTCCCTCCCGAATGTCACTTTAGAGCCTCCGAAATTCCAGCCCCCAAATGACATAAAGGACAGAGAGGACTGTAAGCCTGTCCTCTCTGGATGAACTTTTAATATTCTGGAACTTCTCACCCCCTTTGGGTGACCTCCTGAACCCTACACCACTGCCTTAAAGGGAACAAACTCCAAAAACTGTCACAACATAGCACCCATCCAGGACCCAACCCTGGCGTCCTGTGCAATTTTTTATATATATATATATATATATATATATATATATATATATATATATATATATATATATATATATATAAAAGCACTGAGCAAAATTATAAAAAAAAAAAAAAACGCCAAACTTTTGTTTGCCCCTATTTATCATGAGTTGAACTTAAAGATCTATGACTTTCTTTGTACACAAAAGGCCTAATTCTCTCAAATATTGTTCACAAATCTGTCTGTGTGGCATATTAAATTGCTAATTAGACAGCATGATTATTGCACAGGTGTGCCTTAGGCTGGCCACAATGAAGGGCCACTCTAAAATGTGCAGTTTTACTGTATTGGGGAGGTCCAAAAAACAGTCAGTATCTGGTGTGACCACCATTTGCCTCACACAGTGCAGCACATCTCCTTTGCATAGAGTTGATCAGGTTGTTCATTGTGGCCTGTGGAATGTTTGTCCATTCCTCTTCAATGGCTGTGTGAAGTTGCTGGATATTG
Organism: Rana kukunoris; assembly: GCA_029574335.1. Classification (NCBI taxonomy): domain Eukaryota; kingdom Metazoa; phylum Chordata; class Amphibia; order Anura; family Ranidae; genus Rana; species Rana kukunoris. The sequence continues at coordinate 262,039,083 of CM056059.1, read as the reverse complement.
GCAGGACCTGGAACACGCTGATCCAGAGCATCCCAAACATGCTCAAAGGGTGACATGTCCAGTGAGTATGCTGGCCAAGCAAGAACTGGGATGTTTTCAGCTTCCAGGAATTGTGTACAAATCCTTGCAACATGGGGCCGTGCAATATCATGCTGCAACAAGAGGTGATGGCCGTGGATGAATGGCACAACAATGGGCCTCAGGATTTCATCATGGTATCTCTGTGCATTCAAAATGCCATCAATAAAATGCACCTGCATACGCCTGCCCATACCATAACACCACCATCACCATGGGCCACTCGATCCAAAACATTGACATCAGCAAACCGCTCACCCACACAACGCAATACACACTGTCTGCCATCTGCCCTGCCTGTACAGTGAAAACCGTGATTCATCCATGAAGAAAACACCTAAGTGCCTCAAATCTGACCCACTCAGTTACGACAATGAAGAACTGCAGTCAGGTCGAGACCTCGATGAGGACGGAGCGCATACAGATGATATGGTTTCTGACAGTTTGTGCAGAAATTCTTTGGTTATGCAAACTGATTGTTGCAGCGGCTGTCTGGGTGGCTAGTCTCAGATGATCTTGGAAGTGAAGACACTGGATGTAGTGGTCCTGGGCTGGTGTGGTTACACATGGTCTGCAGTTTTGAGGCCGGTTGGATGTACTTACAACAGGAATAGGCCCGCAACCCCAAACATTTATCTAGTGCAATCACAAAGGAGTGAATAATAATGCATCAAAAACCAAAATGTTATAAAAAAGGGGGTGTATAGAACACCCTAAATAAAGTGAACAAGGATATTAAAGGTTGACCCAAAAAAAAAATATATATATATATATATATATATATATATATATATATATATATATATATATATATATATAAATATCCTAGAATCATCAAAGTCCTCAAAAAAACATTCAAGGACAAAATCTTGACCACTAAAAAAAAAAACTTTCAAGCAATAGTTCATTAATCGCTGCAGACTTCAGCCCAACATCTTGAAGAAACTTGAATCTTTATATTTCATCAGAAGAAATAAAAAATAGGGGCCCAGATTCATAAAGCAATTACGCCTGTCTAACTGGTGTTCGACAGGAGTAATTTCAAATTTTGCGCGCTGTATCACTAGTTTGAATCCTCAAACCATGATACGGCGGCTTCGGGCTTCGATCCGAGAGGCTTACGTCTTCGTAAGCCTTCGGATCTACGCTGCGATATTTTTGCGGCCGCTGGGAGGAGTTCGCGTCGTTTTCATGCGTCGGGATATGCAAATGTGTTTTTACGGCGATCCACGAAGATACGAGCGGTCTTCGCAATCGCTTACGTCTGTTTTTTTTTACGTACTGTTAGACCAGCTTTTTGCTGGTCTAACGGTGCGTAGCCCATGTTAAGTATGGCCGTCGTTCCCGCGTCAAATTTAATTTTTTTTTTTTTTTTTTTGCGTAACTCGTTCGGGAATAGAAATGTCCGTAAACGACGCTACTCAAACAACGAATGACGTAACAACGTGATTTCGCGCAATGCACGGCGGGAAATTTGCGAACGGAGCATGCGCAGTTCGATCGCCGCGGGAACGCGCCTATTTTAAATCCTTCACGCCCCCTACTCGTCTAGATGGATTGCGACGGGAGAAATACACTGTGCCGCCGTCGTTTACTGGACAAAATCTACCTGGATTCCACGTAGAGCCAGGTAAAAAAACGGCGGTGTAGTGTATTTCTGATACGCTACGAGAATCCAATTCTCTCTGAATCTGGGCCAGGATTTTTAATAACAGCTTATCTGTAAAATCCTTTTTGTGTAGTACAAAACGGGACACAGAGCAGCATAGTCATTACTATGTGGGTTATAAAGTCTACCTTCAGGTGATGGACACTGGTGTAATCAATTAAACAGGAAGTTCCCTCTCATACTGGGAGCTCCTCAGTTTTTATAGCAAGCAATAAGTGTCCCAATATCCCCAAACAAGAGGAGCTCTGTGTCCCGTGATGTACTACAAGAAAAGGATTTTACAGGTAAGCTGTTATTAAAAATCCTATTTTCTTTATCGTACATCACGGGACACAGAGCAGCATAGTCATTACTATGTGGGATGTCCAAAAGCAATGCCTACTGAGGGGAGGGAGACGCAAACTACGCAGACTGCCCTCAGACGTGAGGACCTATAATGCTACCTGCAGCATACTGTGCCAAAAAAGCTGCATCCTCTTGCCATCCTACGTTCACCTGATAGGAGATAGTGAACGTAAGTACAAATGGCCAGATGCAGCCTTGCAAGTCTGAGTCCTAAAGGCTTGGTAATGCATCGCGCATAAAGCGCTTACCATCCTGGTAGGGAGCCCCTCAACAAGAAACAGGGGGAATCTCACTCTTTAAAACACAAGCCTGAATAATAACTTGAAGAAAAGGAGAAGTACCCCAGGGGGCTTTGAGTTGCAGAAACAATAATCAAACAATAATAAAGAAAATGTATCAAATGCAGATCAAATGTATTAAACATGATGGTGTGATTTAATAAGGAGAACATGGGTTACAGAGTGAAGGAGATCCTCCAATGGGAGTCAAACACATGACCTCTGAACACAACAATGTAGAAACGTTAATACACAGTAGTATATGAATTGAATAAACTTATGCGCAAGACCCCGACGCGTTTCGACCCTTGAGTTGCTGTGGGTCATCTTCAGGGGGAAATGAGGTTGCAGACATAGGTTCTATAAAGAAATATAGGTACAGTGATGAAAACTGTCGGATTACAACAATTAAGACCACATAACTGTATAATATAAATATAAAGTCCATTATGCAGACAATAAGTTATAAAAATAAAAATAATTAATTACAAATGTACATATGGTATGTATAATTACCGAGGTGAGCGTCATGACTAGGAAAGGGTGGTCCGCTCCGAGCATCCACCGCCGGTAGCAGGCAACAAAGGGGGAGCACCCAAGATGGAGGAAAGGGAGGCCGGGATGGGACAAAAGGGGCCAAAAAATGGGGAAGGTGGGCTATCCTCATGCCTCGAGGAAGTCGCACAAGAAAGGGTACCCCACGCTGGGCCGGGGGGGGGGGAGAGGAGGGGGGGAGAGAAAACGGGACAAGGAGAAAACTAAGGACGGATGGAGGAAGCCACTGCTAGGCAAAGTGGAAAATGCCGTAAGGCTCAGACACACCTCCCTGAAAAAAATAATTTAGAATGTTAGAACGGGGTTGCAAGCCTAATGGTGTAAAAAAGGGCAGTACAATAGGCAAAGAAAAAGGGAAAGGTTGTGGAGAAAAGACAATTGAGACATACAAGTGTGGAAGAGTGAAGAAAAGTTTGAGATAACAAGTAAGTGGAGACTAAAAGAAGAAAAGAAAAGGGGAAAAAAAGAGTAAAAGAAATGAAAAGGGAGGAAATAATGAGGATGAAAAAAGACAAAGATGACGAGTGGAGTGTGAATGTGCAGGGGAGAATGTGAAGAGTGTGAAATGTGAGATGTGAATGAAATAAAGTATGGTGGACAAGAAAATGTTCCGAATGTGCTGGTATAAGTTGAGAAGAAAAAAAAGAAAAAACACACAAAAGTGAGGTGAAGCTGGGTGCAGAAAGTGAAAGCTGTGGAGTATGAAGTGTAACTAGAATGAATGTATGATGGACAAACTAATGCCCATAAAGTGCTGCGGTGAATGAAACAGAGTGTCGGATGAAGCAGAGTGTGGTGAAGGGTTAGAGGGAAAATAGAAATGAGGAGGAAAAAAGAGATTGTTGCCTAGACTGCCATGGAGTAGAGTTGTATCATAAGGCACTGACCTGTAAAATGGTACTAAAGGATCCCTCTAAGTAATAATGAGATCTCCTCTGTAAATCTAAACTGTAACCTGTAAAAAATAAATAAAGCGTTGCCTATGGAGATTTTTAAGTACCGAAGTTTGGCGCCATTCCATGAGTGTGCGCATAATTAAAGCGTGACATGTTGGGTATCTATTTACTCGGTGTAACATAATCTTTCACATAATACAAAAAAATTGGGCTAACTTTACTGTTTTGTTATTTTTTTAATTCATAAAACAATTTTTTTTACAAAAAAAAGGCGTTTGAAAAATAATTGCGTAAATACCGTGCAAGATAAAACTTTGGAATGACCGCCATTTTATTCCCTAGGGTGTCTGCTAAAAAAAACCATATATAATGTTTGAGGGTACTGTGTAATTTTCTAGCAAAAGAATGATGATTATTACATGTAGGAGAGAAGTGTCAGAATAGGCCCGGTATGGAGGTGGTATAAAAGCCTGGTATTGAAGCGGTTAATACATTTGATCTGCATTTGATAAATTTTCTTTATTATTGTTTGATTATTGTTTCTGCAACTCAAAGCCCCCCCGGGGTACTTCTCCTTTTCTTCAATACGTCAATCAGGGGTGTGCAGCACAGAATCCACCCTTGGTATCGCCTTTCTTTTCTGAATAATAACTTGATGAATCAACATTGAAAATAGTCGAATTAGATGCTGCCTGCCCCATCCTGGGGCCTCCTGGTAGCGCAAAAACATCAGTTTTCCGTATCCGAGCAGCTGCTCCAGATAGGCCTTGATCCTTCTTTTTCTAACAAGAGAGAGAGAGAGAGAGTAACCATCTTAATAGCTGATCTGAATACTGCCTGCCCACCTCTAGGGTCTTCTGGCAGTACAAAAAAACTTCAGCTTTCTATATCTGAACCTTCAGATAGATATTTAACTGCTCTCATCTCTATTGAGAGAAAGACAACAACTTTTCCTTCCGCAAAAAAGTTTTTTTTTTTTAAAAAAAAGGGAAAGCAAGAATATCTTGATTCCAATGAGCACTAGATCCATCTGGGTGAGGATTAACATCACCCTACTTGTAAGAAAAATTAAGTATGGCTTTATACCAAGAAGTTGCCAATACTGAAACTCACTTGCGGAGGCTACCACAACCAAGAACACCCATTCCCTTGTTAAGCACTTGCTTACTGGGCACATAAACCCCCTTCGTGCCCAGGCGAAATTTCAGCTTGCGGCACTGCGTCGCTTTAACTGACAATTGTGCAGTCGTGCGACGTGGCACCCAAACAAAATTGGCGTCCTTTTTTTTCCCACAAATAGAGCTTTCTTTTGGTGGTATTTGATCGCCCGTACGGTTTTTATTTTTTGCGTTATAAACAAAAAAAGAGTGACAATTTAAAAATATATATATATTTTTTACTTGTTGCTATAATAAATATCCCAATGTAAAAAAAAAAATAATATATATCTTTTTTTCTCAGTTAAGGCTGATACGTATTCTTCTACGTATTTTTGTAAAAAAAAAAAAGAAAAAAAATCACAATGAGTGACTGCTTTGCACAAAAGTTATAGCACCTACAAAATAGGGGACAAAATTATGTTTTTTTTTAAATATTTTTTTTTTACTAGTAATGGCGGCGATCTGCGATTTTTATTTTGACTGCGATATTGCGGCGGACACATCGGACACTTTTGACGCCATTCACATTTATACAGCGACCAGTGCTATAAATATGCACTAATTACTGAATAAATGTGACTGGCATTGAAGGGGTTAACACTAGGAGGTGAGGAAGGGGTTAAATGTATTGCCTGGGTGTGTTCTGTGTGGGGGGAGGGGGGTGACTGGGGGAGGTGATCAATGCTGTCTCCCTATGTACAAGAGAAACAGCATCTGTCACCTCTCCCTGACAGGACGTGGAGCTCTGTGTTTACACACAGAGCTCCACGTCCCTGCTCTGTCACCGACGATCGCGTGTACCTGACGGACATCGCGGCCACCGGGTACACGCATCGAATCCTCGGTGAGGCGTCGGGACTGTTTTTCCCCGCCGCGCGCCACCCTGTGGCGCGTGCGGGGAATTACAAGTAAATCACGTCCAAAGACGTGACCCTGGCGCCTCAGGTCCGCGCTGCTGACGTATTCTGTCAATAGCGAGGACCCGAAGTGGTTAAAGGATGAAGGGAAATATGGTGCATCGGCCAAAAGGAGCTGACCCTGTAAGCCGACAAAACTAGATCCAATCCTCTGAGCACAAGGGTGACCAAACTGGTGGACCTATGCACGTCACCCGCTGTATAACGGCCCAGATCAAAGAGTGTAAAGCAAGCGACCTTTGCAAACAAGGCCAAAATCAGATCGTGATGGGACTTAAGGCTAGCTGTCAGAGAAATGTCCGTAGAAGTACTGGCAATCTTGCCAGTAGAAGAAATGGCCATAGAAGTACTGGCAATCTTGCCAGTAGAAAAAATGGCCATAGAAGAAGTACTGGCAATCTTGCCAGTAGAAGAAATGGGAGCCATAAGCTCATCATGTGACAGGAAGATCCTCCTGCTGGCCTATAAAAGGCTGCTATTGTCTAATCCAGATTGCTGGATTGTCGTCAGCCTTCCTGAGTCTCTGTATTATTACTGTTTGGATTTCCTGTTGTGACCCGGCTTGTTCCTGACCTGTCTGATCTGCTCTCCTGGTTTGACCCCTTGGCTTGCTTTACTGACTTGTTACCTTCTCCAGCACCTGATCCCGGCTTGTTCCATGGACTTTGCTTCAGTTATCTGTTCCTGCCTGTTTTCCAACACCAGACCTTGGCCTGTCTCCATTCCTGCAAACCTGCATCTCCTGCCTGGATCCACAGTGTTTGACCCCCAGCCAGCTTCCACTGTTGCTCCTTGTGCACATCTTGCCAAGTGTTACCAAGGACTCCTAGAGACTGCAGCCCAGCGGTGTTTCTTGTATTCTCCAGTATTCTTCAGGCACTCACCAGCTCTTCTCTCCTGGATCCATCTGGCAACCTGTGCTTCTCTGGGCACTACACCCTCTGTACCCTACCTCAGAGGCACTTAGCTGCAAGGGGAGCCCTCTCGGCATTTCGGCCTCCAACCAGGTACGTGACACTAGCTCTGTCTCCTTTCCAAAGGTAGGAAGACAAGAATTTTACCTATGCCATACTTCCAAGGATGCCACATCTGGTTTCACACCAGGAACATGGGCCTTCCAGATCCTAGGATATCTGGTCCTGGAGGCCAGCTCCCCTGTATGAATCAAAGTAATTGCCGCTGATTCTGAAAACCCTGATCCTCAAGAATGTGGGCTACAATAGCCAGACCATTGATTCACTTGTTTGCAAGACAGGATGAAATACCCCCTGCAAAGTAGGCCTGGACAAGATACAAGGGACCCTAGGTCCTCTACTACCACCTTTACTGTTCCTGTACAGTGAGGCTATCAGGGTTATGCCGGAGAAATCAGGCTGGCTTCCGTTCTCCTCTGATGTTGCATCAAAGCCACAAAAATCACAGCACTGGGGGCAGAGACACAAACCAGTGACACCTGGTCCCCCCGGTTCACTAACACATCTGTCCCTCATGCAGGTGGATCCTTTGTCCTTGACCCAAAGCTGTTAAATTTCTTGTTGAACCTGGATGCCAATACGTCTTATGTACAGGGTACCCTTTCTGTGCCATTAGGTCAGAAAGAAGTTGGGGTGGGGTGTAGAGTCATTCTCCCGGAGACAATTGTTGACGGCTCCAGCAAATCATCTGCCAATTCTGCATTCCATAAAAAGACAATTGTCAAAAGGCAGGGCACAAGCTCCTCCCTGGTAAATAGAGTAAATCACTAGTATGACATAGTCTGATTTTACCCTGACACAAACCTGCCCCCTAAAACGTTCAGGCCTTTAAGCCAGATGCTCCATCGGTAGTTCTAGCTGACGGATAAGGCTCACTTGGAATATAATATGCGGGTGTGGGGATGGTGGCGCTGCTGAAACGATCCCGGTTTGAATTGATTGTGGGTGTCCTTAGTGATAAAAAATGATAAAGATTGAACAAGTGTTGGGTAACCTGTGAAATGGGCTTAATCCAATGGGTATGGATTCCCTGTGAGCACGCTTTAAATCAAGAGAAGCGTGTGTGGTTGCCTCATTAATGGTGCTAAATGTCCTAATTCCCACGTATTTAGATAATAAAGGGACCTCCACCACTGGATGGTGTCCACTGATATATAAAAAATTGATCCAAATGATACTAATAATAAAAAACCATGCAATGTGGGTCAGGACTCTGTGCAGGTCAATGATACAAAATTGACCCTATGTGAGCCTCCAAATTAGGGAGGGTCTGTGCTCCTGGGTGTTTGAAATGTGTTCAAAAGGTGATTTAAACCCTGATGCGGTTAATCAAGAGCCCGGGCTAGCCTAGCTCTCGGGGGCATCAGCACAAATAAAATGTGTAAACATAAAAAAAGTGCAATATCAATCATAACACCCAGTGGATAACAATAACGGTGAATTAATATTCCTTGGTATACACTAGGGAGCCAGAACTGAGAGATATGGACAGGATACTGTGCAGGCCAGTAGAGGCCACCCAGGTATGCAAAAAACAATAGATATTGTGTGTTGCAGATACCCCCACACAAAGCAGAGGTACACATCCTTAGTGTATATCAGACAAAAGACACCTAGGGGTGCCAAGAAAATATGAACCCCCCTGCCAAAAACAAGAGTCCTGTTGATATAAATGAAGGCAACAAGTTCTGGTATCCAAACAGTGAGGTTGTAGTTCAAACCGTATTGGTAACTAATATTGCAGAGTATCTTTATGGTGACTTTGGTGCCGATTCCTCTCTTAAAACACTGCTCAGTGACTTTTGTGCTCCCCCACTCACCAGATGTCGTCACACTCAAGGGGCAATAGGCGGGAGGTGTTGGTACCTTGGTTGCTCCTGTTGCACGGTTCCCTGCTCCTGTCTGTGTCAGTCCAGGCAGCTTGAGGTGGGGTGATATGGCGTGCGGATCAGCTGGCAGACAAAACATACGTACGAGCTTGCGTGATGGTCCACTGACGTGTTTCGTCATATGACTTTCTCAAAGGTGATGTAAGCTGCGTACGTACGGAGCTCTCTTTGTATACAGCGGCAGATGCGTCCCTCCTACCACTAGGGAGTGTGATACACTGTAAGTTTACCCTTTCCCCTGGAGAATCCTCCCATCCATTAACCCCTGGCAGTGCTGAATAGGGAGGAAGGGGAATATACATATGCCGCTGTGTGCAGGTATCCTATTATGGCATATATATATATATATATATATATATATATAAGACACTGAGTTCAAGTGATGGTATGCATATAAGGCAAATGGATTATGTAACGGTCAATCTCATAATACATACTATGAAACTTAATTCATGTTATTCCAATGGAAATAAGGCGTACACGGACATACATTTAAACTGTTCATTAATGGTTATACCTATCCCCAAAAAAAGAGGAAAGGGAAAAAAAGGGGAAAGGAAAAAAAGTGGTTAACCACTTTAGCCCCGGACCATATTGCTGTCCAAAGACCAGAGCACTTTGTGATTCGACACTGCGTCGCTTTAACTGACAATTGCGCGATCGTGCGACGTGGCTCCCACACAAAATTGGCGTCCTTTTTTTCCCACAAATAGAGCTTTCTTTTGGTGGTATTTCATCATCTCTGCGTTTTTTTATTTTTTGCGCTATAAACAAAAATAGAGAGACTATTTTGAAAAAAAATTCAATATTGTTTACATTTTGCTATAATAAATATCCCCAAAAAAGATATAAAAAAACATTTGTTTTCCTCAGTTTAGGCCGATACATATTCTTCTACATTCTTCTACAAAAAATCGCAATTAGCGTTTATTGATTGGTTTGCGCAAAATTTATAGCGTTTACAAAAAAGGGGGTCGTTTTATGGCATTTTTATTAATATTTTTTTTTTACTAGTAATGGTGGCGATCAGCGTTTTTTTTTCGGTACTGCGATATTATGGCAGACACATCGGACACTTTTGACACATTTTTGGGACCATTGGCATTTTTATAGCGATCAATGCTATAAAAATGCATTGTATTACTATAAAAATGCCATTGGCAGTGAAGGGGTTAACACTAGGGGGCGGGGAAGGGGATAAGTGTGTTCCTGTTTGTGTTCTAACTGTATGGGGGGGTGGCCTCACTAGGGGAATTCACTGATCTTCTGTTCATACATTGTATGAACAGAAAATCAGCGTTTCCCCCGCTGACGAGCGATCGCGTGTGCCCGGCGGCGATCGTACCCGCCGGGCACGCGCGCGGGACTCGGGGGCGTGCGCGCCAGCCGCCGGCTGCGCGCGCGTGCCCCCTAGTGGCGGCAAATGAGAGGATGTAGAGCTACGTGCTCTCGCGAAACAGTGCCACCGTCCCGCAGTAATATGACAGCGGGCGGTCGGCAAGTAGTTAAAGACGCCTGCGAGATCATCTATGAAAGAAAATATACTTAGTTATGGAACCCTGTGGTGGAGATATATTAATTGAATTGAGCAACCCCGCAACGTGTGCATGGAGAGGTGAGGTATGGTGGCGAGCTGCTATATTATTAATCATTAGAGAGTACTGTCATCTTATAAAGAAAAAAGTGATATATTAATTGTGTTACGTCATATCGCCTCCTAGGGCCATATATCAAGTATGCTTATTGGGCTAAACCATATGTTCACGTAAATACAGTTGTGAACGGCACCGCCCATTACAAGTGTCTGTTTTTATCAGCAGAGTGTCTATCCCTTAGCTGGTCTCATTATGTGGAAAGAAAATAATAATTAATTTATATTAAATAAAGTGTGGTCCTAGGCATCTCATTGGAGGTTACACATGCTATATTAAGGTAGAAGAATATATAATATATATATATATATATAAAATATATATATATGGTATAGTATCTTGTATCCCATCCCTTTGTATTCATTGCTACATGAACTATAGTAGGGGCATCTGAGAGCTAAAAAATGTTTTAATTCCTCATGTAATGTCATTTGCTATGCCCACAATGTGCGAGGGAAAACCATAGATTACTTAAAAAAAGGGGAACATTGGAGTACAAGTGGAGAGTAAACTATACATAGGGCCGAACGGGGCCTCCTCTAGATGTTCATAGAAGGGGGTTTTTCAAGTGCCATGCACATCTGTATGGTAAGGATATGTGTTCATTGTAAGATGTGAAAAGCATGGGGAAGGGATATCCCTTCAAGGATCCACCTAATCCAAGGTTAGGAAGTGAATGTAACCTTAATACAGGCCCAAGCTGTAGGTGTAGGTGCATTTAAATAGGTCATGGATTAAGGTGTGGGTACAGTTGTTTGAATGTAGTGTTAGATGGAAGGGGTAGTATTTAGAAGTTAGAGATAAAGCAATTTAGGTTAATATCCAGGTTGAGGCCTCCAGGAGCTAGAGACCCCAACCTGTGTATCCATCAAGTCTCATTCTGCGAGACCTGTATTTGTTTGTTGTCCCCTCGCCAGTGGTCCTTAATGATATCAATACCATAAAAGGTAAGGCAAGGTGAGTCCTTATGGTGTTTTTCAGCAAAATGTCTCGGAAAACCCTTGCATATGTTTTTAATGTGTTCACGTATTCTGACACGTAAGGGTCTGGTGGTGCGGCCCACGTATTGAAGGCGACACAGGCACTCTATGACGCAAGCCACATGTGTACTGTTGCACGTGATATCTGGAACTGTCTGTTGTACGCATGAGACTTAAAGGATGTTTTTCTCTGGGGTTGCGGTCTATTTGTTTTGCAAGGGAGGCACCTCTGACATCTGTAGAACCCCTTGAGTTCTGGGCAGATGTTTGTTTGCTTTGGGGGATCGAGTACATTGTTGACAAGTTGTGTTCTTAGTGTGGGTGCTCTACGGTAGATGAACTTTGGTCGTTGTGGCAGTATTGTGACTAATGTTCTGTCCTCCCTCAGGATAGGCCAATATTTTTTTGAAAATGTTCTCAACTTGTTGGTATTGGTTACTGTATTCTGTAATGAATGTTATATCCATGGTGGGTGCTTGATGAGGTTTCTTGCTTTTCACCAAATCTCCCCTGTTCATATTTAGGATATTATTTTTCAATTTGGTGAGCACGTCTTGTTTATACCCCTTTTCCAAGAATCTTTTGATGAGCACTTCCGCTTGGATGTAAAAATCCTCCACCCGATGGCAGTTCCTCCTAACCCTTAAAAGTTGTCCTTTGGGTATATTCCCTATCCATTTCGGGTGTTGGCAGCTGGATGTGGGTATGTACCCGTTCTGATCGGTCTTCTTGAAGAAGGTCTTTGTGCATAGTTCACCTCTGTCTTTTAAAGATTTGTAGTTCCAGATAATCAATACTGTGTGTGTGCCATTTTCCTGTGAAGGTAATACCATATATGTTGGTATCAGTGGCGGCCCGTCCATAGGGATGCACGGGTGCCGCCCCCCCTCTCCCGCAGTCACACACACAAAAAAGGGGCCCTTTAAGAACTTTTATTTGGCTAAAATGTTGTTTTGACATTTTAACCGCAGTTCTGGCGGCCGTCTATAGAGGGCGCTGCAGCACCACCCCCTTCTCGCAAATAACACACATTCGTGCATAAATGCACAAATGTATGTTATTGTTGGTTGCCAGCTGCCTGGTCTATTCATATAACCGGACATGGGTCGCCGGTTAGCCGAATAGCGGCAGCTGGTAGGCTGAGGGGAACTGCCTATCAAAGCCAGCGGCTCTGATAGGCTTTTCAAGGACCGCCCTCCGGCTTTCGGAAGTCTATTCTCGAAGCGCAGACAGCCTGCGTTCCTTGAAAAAGACTGATGGCCGTTTCAGCCAATCAGGTTCCAGGATTCTGGTTATCAGGAACCCGATTGGCTGAAGCGTCACCAAGCGGGAGAAGACATCGAGGGAGGACATGGAAGCTTCAGGTAAGTTCATTTTACAGAGAAAGGGGCTACAATGGGCACAGAGAGCGGCAAAGGGCACAGCACAGTGACAACAATGGGCACAGAGGCGACAAAGGGCACAGCACAGTGGCAACAATGGGCACAGTGGCAACAATTAAAGGGCACATCACAGTGGCAACAATGGGCACAGTGGTGACAATTAGCACAGTGGCTGCATTTGATGGCATGGCACAGTGGTGAAAATTGATGGCACAGTGACTGCGTTTGATGGGATGGCACAGTGGTGACAATTGATGGCACAGTGACTGCATTTGATGGCATGGTACAGTGGCTGCATTTGCACAGTGGTGACAATTGATGGCACAGCGGCTGCATTTAATGGCATGGCACAGTGGTGACAATTGATGGCACAGTGACTGCTTTGATGGCATGGCACAGTGGTGACAATTGATGGCACAGCGGCTGCGTTTAATGGCATTGCACAGCGGTGACAATTGATGGCACAGTGACTGCGTTTGATACAGTGAGGCTAAATTTTTTTTTTCATTTGCGCCCCCCCAAAAATTTTGAGCACCAGCCGCCACTGGTTGGTATTAAGTTGCTGCATGAAATCATCTAGGGATTCAGCTGTTCTGTCCCATAGGACTATTAAGTCGTCAATATAACGCCTATAAAACCTTAGTTGAGGTATGTTCTGACCATAAATATACTCATCTTCCCACATGTCCATGAAAAGATTTGCTACGCTAGGAGCGTAACGTGCCCCCATGGCTACTCCTTTTTTCTGGACATAGAATTCTTTCCTGTACCAGAAATGATTGTTCGCCATAGCCATTTTGAGTCTCTCCAAGATAAATTAGATTTGTTCTTGTTTCATCTTGGTTAGTTGATGTAGTGCCATCTCAACCCCTTTTAATCCGTCGGTTTGTCTGATGCTGGTATACAATGAGTCTAAATCTATTGTCGCCAGTAGCAAATTCTCTGTGTTCTCAATGTCCCGTAATTCCACCATCAGCTGGGTACTATCTCTTAGATGGGATCTTCCTTTAGTCACCAAGGGTCTAAGAAACTTAGCTAGGTACTCTCCCAACCTTGAAAAAATTGAGTTAATGCCACTTACAATGGGCCTTCCTGGTGGGTTATCTAGTCTCTTGTGTATCTTAGGCACTTGGTAGATGACCGGAGTCTTGGTGGATTTTGATATAAGATACATGGCCTCTTTGTCATTTAGGATTCTGAGTCGGGCCCCCTTCTTAACATATTTAGTTAATTGCTTTTTATAAGTAGATGTAGGGTTCTTCTTTAGTTTTTCATACGTGTCAGGTACTTGTAACAGTCTTTTCATTTCTGTTTCATAATCAATTTTTTTGAGTATACCCAGCCCTCCCCCTTATCTGCAGGTCTAATGACCACTGCTTTCTTTTCTCCAATTTGTTTGATCGTTTTCCAAATGTTTTTATTGCCTCAATCTTGTTTCCTTTCTAGACTCTCAATATCCTTCTCCACCATTTTCCTGAAAGCACTCAGGCTTTGTTTTAGGGTTGTAGAATGATTTATTTTTCAATGTAGTATGTGTATATATTGATATCTCCGGTGGTCGTTCGTCCTTATTCAAGGCAAAATGTTTTTTTCAAATTTAATTTCCTCATGAACTTTTGCAAGTCTATGTAGGTGTCAAATTTGTTTAACCACTTTCCGACCAGCCGCCGCAGTAATACGGCGGCAGGTCGGCTTGCCCAGGCGAGAGCCCGTAGCTCTACGTCGGGCGCGTGAACAGCCAGGGAGCGCGCGCGCCTCCCCGCCGTTCCCGACGATCGGATTCGATAGAGAACCGATCACTCACCAGGTCCAGGCCAATAAAATCTGGCCTGGACCTGGTGATCACCCTCAGCCAATGGTTGTTCTCCCCTGCCAATGTTTTGTAAACATTGACAGGGGAAATGCTGCTCTCTCCCTCGTGTCGGTCTTTCCGTTCCTGACCGAGAGAGAGAGAGCATCTAACCGTGAGTTGCACAACACTACACTGACACCAGGTCACGTAGGCACACAATTCACCCCTGTTAACCCACCGATCGCCCCCCAAATTAACCCCTTCACTGCCTGTCACTGTGTCACCCAGTACAGCAATCAGATTTTTTTTTGATTGCTGTACAAGTGTCATTAGTGACTAAAATAATTGTTAGGGTAATTAGCCTTAGACCCTAATAAATCTAGGGACCCCCCCTAACCCCCCCCAATAAAGGTTTAACCCCTTGATTACCCCCTGTCACCAGTGATCACAGTATAAGTGTCACGGGTGACGCAGTTTAGCTAGTTTATTATTTATAGCATCAAGGCACCCACCATATTTTTTGCAATAAAGTTTTAACCCCCTGATTGCCCGGCGGGTGATCAAAGTTTGGTTTTAGCGCCGGATAGGGTCTGCGTTGCCCCAGGCAGCGTCAGATTAGTGCCAGTAGCGCTAACACCCACGCACGCACCATACACCCCCCCTTAGTGGTATAGTATCTGAACTGATCGATACCTGATCTGATCAGATCTATACTAGCGTCCCCTGCAGTTTAGGGTTCCCAAAAACGCATTGTTAGCGGGATCAGCCCAGATACCTGCTAGCACCTGCGTTTAGCACCTTCGCCCAGCCCAACCAAGTGCAGTATCGATCAATCGATCACTGACACAACACAAAAACACATAACTGCAGCGTTCGCAGAGTCAGGCCTGATCTCTGCGATCACTAACAGTTTTTTGGTAGCGTTTGACTGTCGCTAACAGGTCAGGTGCTTTTTTTCCTGTGAATCTCACCACCGTACCCCTAAATTTAGAGCCCAAAATGGCAAATAGAATGTACAGTGATGAAGAGGCCTACTTGTTCATGAGCCTGTCAGATAGTGATGCACGCATCTGTCAAATTCTAGCTCATATGAACCTGTAGACGACAGTGGCTCCCTGACAGATAGCTCTGACGACGGAGTGGTCCCTGCTAGGGTCAGGCGTACCAGATCCCGATCTTCTGCTGTCGCTGAGGTGCAAGAACCGCAGGGCTCTCGTATGGGGCAGAGTAGTACTAGCGCCGCTATTCCTTCGGGTGATCTGGCAAGCACCAGCGGCCTAGTACATCCTGGACATACATCCAGCACTGCAGTAACACTTGGTGACGCGGCGAGTCCCATAAGTGCAGTTCAAGCTGGCAAAGTGGCAAGCACAAGTAGTGTCCCGCTGCCACCAAGAAGAAGAAGACGACAAAGACAGGCCCGTCGTGCCCATAGTGCCCTTCCTGCTGCATTAGCCAATCCTGATTGGGTCCCCGCCACTTCTGCAGCACCCGTACTTCCCCCATTCACTGGCCAACCCGGAATTCAGGTGGAAACAGTTGATTTTACGCCACTGGATTTTTATTCACTGTTTTTCACGGAAGATCTCTATAGATCTATTGTGGACCAAAGCAATTTGTATGCTGGTCAATTCATCGCCGCTAATCCCCAGCTGTCCCTTGCCAGAGATTGGAAGCCAATTACGGTTTCCGAATTTAAGATCTTTCTGGGCCTTACCCTCCTCATGGGCATTACTAAAAAGAGTGAATTGCGGTTGTATTGGTCCACGCGCCCAATTTACTATATGCCCATTTTCTCTGCCTCCATGACCAGGACACGATACGAGCAGATCTTGCGGTTCATGCATTTTAGTGACAATCAACTCTGTCGTCCTCGGGGAGACCCTGAATTCGATCGGCTCTACAAAATTCGGCCCCTCGTAAACCACTTCAACGAACGGTTTGCAGCCTTGTATAATCCCCAGCAAGTTGTCTGCGTTGATGAGTCCCTGATTAAGTTTTCTGGTCGCTTGTCATTCAAACAGTTCCTTCCCAGCAAGCGTGCCAGATACGGGGTCAAGTTGTATAAGCTCTGTGACAGGGCAACAGGCTATACATCTAGCTTTATGGTTTACGAGGGAAAAGACAGTCACGTAG
The DNA here is from genome assembly GCA_029574335.1 of Rana kukunoris. Taxonomy (NCBI): domain Eukaryota; kingdom Metazoa; phylum Chordata; class Amphibia; order Anura; family Ranidae; genus Rana; species Rana kukunoris. Next base: position 262,022,380 of record CM056059.1, on the reverse strand, counting down.
AGCCGGAAAATTGCCCTGATTACATAGGGAGCGCTGGTAAGATAGTCTGGGAATTGGTGTCACCCTTATTCGGAAAGGGGTACCACTTGTACGTGGACAATTATTACACGAGCGTGCCACTTTTTAGTCATCTTTTTGATTATGGAATTAATCGCCGGGGCATCCCCCAACGGCTTGTAGAATCCCGTCTTAGTCGGGGGGAAAGAGCCTGCTTACAGTGTAACAGTTTGTTAGGAGTGAAGTGGAGGGATTCACGGAATGTTTTCGTTCTGTCCTCGCTTCACGCAGACACGGCAGTCCAAATTCCTACGGTGACTGGTGTTGTGGAGAAACCCCTCTGTATCCACGAGTACAACCTTAACATGGGAGGGGTGGACCTCAATGACCAGTTGTTGGCGCCGTACCTAATTACCCGTAAGACCAAACGCTGGTACAAAAAAGTGTCGGTTTATTTGTTTCAATTGGCTTTGCTGAACGCTCATGTGCTATACACAGCTTCAGGACAGGCTGGATCCTTCCTAAAATTCCAGGAAGAGATCGCCGAAGCCCTTCTGTTTCCAGACGATGCTTTGCCCCACCTTCCCAACGCAAATGCAGTGAGTCGGCTGTATGAGAGGCATTTTCCTTTTATCATCCCTAGTACCCCTACCCAAAGAACCCGCCAAAGAAGATGTCGTGTCTGCAGCAAACTCGGATTTAGGCGTGACACCCGCTTTTATTGTCCCGACTGTCCTGACCAACCTGATCTTTGCATTGGTGTATGTTTCAAACGCTACCACACACTAGTTGAGTTTTAGCGTAGGGTACAGCACCACACAGTCCTAGGCACAATAACACATGGTTTCAGAAGATGTGATCACATTTTGAGAGACCATAATCTGCAACGTTCAGTTTACAGTTTATAAAAGTGAAAAAAAGTGGAAAAAATTAAACTCACACAAAAACACAAAAAAAATATAAAATAAAAAATCCAAAAATAGTTGTGGTTGTATTTTTCTCCTCTATTTGTTGTTCTCTTCTGTTCACTCTCTACGGTCTACTCACTATTGTTCTATATCTATTCTCTCTATTTTTTTTTTATAGTATTTGCTTTGCAGGTATGGTATGTTATACTGTAATGTTTGTTTTATTGTTAACCATCATTTACTTAGCAGGTACGCCATTTAGTTGAATCGCGTATTTATTTAGCGTGACAGCAACAGCGTTTGCTCCCACGATATATAAAGCCACGACTCCAACACTGTGGGAGGTGATTTCACCACCACAGCTTAAAAAAGAGCATATATGCCGAAGCATGGGGGCATTAGGGGCGGAGGAGCGATTTTGCTCCTAATGCCGCATACATACGATCGAAATTCCGTCGGAAGCTTTCCCGTGGAAAAGTTCAACCGTGTGTACGCGGCATAACTTTTTTTGAGGGAGGATGCTTCGGCATATATATTTTTTAGGCACAGGTTGCGTTAATTTATTTTTTACTGTTTTTTTATTTTTTGGTATTTGATTTGCAGGTATGGTATGGTAAGATCTTACTGTTAGAATGTAATGTTACTTTGTTTTAATGTTAACCATCATTTGCTTAGCAGGTACGCCATCCAGTTGCATCGCCGATTTATTTAGCGTGACAGCAACAGTGTTTGCTCCCACGATATTTAAAGCCGTGACTCCAACACTGTAGGAGGTGATTTCACCACCACAGTTAAAAAAAGAGCATATATGCCGAAGCATGGGGGCATTAGGGGCGGAGGAGCGATTTTGCTCCTAATGCACGTACATACGGTCGAAATTCCGTCGGAAGCTTGTCCGTGGAAAAGTCCGACCGTGTGTATGCGCCATAACTTTTTATGCAGCGTACATACGTCTGTGAGCGGCATAACTTTTTTGAGGGAGGATGCCCCCATGCTTCGGCATATATAACTGGTGCATGTATGCCCATCATTAGAAGTGGGTGGATGAAGGGAGGTATTCTGATGGTGGGCATACCCACCGATCAATCAATTTTTTTCGTTCAGCCAACAGGCTGAATGAAAAAAAAAGATTACAATACATGTCCAACAAGAACCATCAACGTATGGTATGTTGCTGGACTTTGAATGGTTATACCAGAATGATGCCTGCGGGTTTAGGTATCATCTTGGTATCATTCTCTTCAGCCAGCGGTCGGCTTTCATGTAAAAGCAATTCTAGCGGCTAATTAGCCTCTAGACTGCTTTTAAAAGCAGTGGGAGGGTATGCCCCCCCCCCCCCCCGGATAGAAACTGCGCCATTGGGAAAGTGGGAAAACATTTTATCACACCGATCTTGGTGTGGTCAGATGCTATGAGGGCAGAGGAGAGACCTAGGGTCTGATAGACCCCATTTTTTTCAAAAAAGAGTACCTGTCACTAACTATTGCTATTATAGGGGATATTTACATGCCCTAAGATAACAATAAAAATTATAAAAAAAAAAAAAAAAAAGGAAGAAACAGTCTAAAATAAAATTAAAAAAGCAAAATAAATAATAATAATAATAATAAAAAAAAAAAAAAAAAAGCACCCCTGTCCCCCCCTGCTCTCACGCAAAGGCGAACGCAAGCGTCGGTATGGCGTCATATGTAAACAGCAATTGTACCATGCATGTGAGGTATCACCGCGAAGGCCAGATCGAGGGTAATAATTTTAGCAGTAGACCTCCTCCGTAAATCCAATGTGGTAACCTGTAGAAGCTTTTAAAGGCTTTTAAAAATGTATGTTGTTTGTCGCCACTGCGCATTTGTGGGAAATTTTAAAGTATGTCGTGTTTGGTATCTGTGTACTCGGCCTACGATCATCTTTTTTATTTCATGAAATATTTGGGCAATATAGTGTGTTTTAGTGCTTTAAAATAAAAAAAAAGTTTAAAAAATCGCTGCGCAAATACTGAGTGGAAAAAAAAAATGCAACACCCACCATTTTAATCTGTAGGGCCTTTGCTTTAAAAAAATATATAATGTTTGGGGGTTCAACTTAACTTTCTTGCAAAAAAAAAAAAGTTTTTACCGTGTTTCCCCGAAAATAAGACGTACTCCGAAAATAAGCCGTAGCAGGATTTCGACGCAAGATAGAAATATAAGACACCCCTCCGAAAATAAGACGTAGCGATGTAGTGTCGAATCTCCAAAAATAAGATGTAGTGTCGAATCTCCGAAAATAAGATGTAGTGTCGAATCTCCGAAAATAAGATGTAGTGTCGAATCTTGTAGTGATAGGCGTGTCGTATGCGGCGCGGTAAACAACACGTCATAGGTGTATGTTACTGTACTGGTGCTCAGGAGCTGTGAGGAGAAGAACACTCTGTAAAGCAAAAAGATTCTCCCAGCATTGACCAGCAAACCCCTCTCTCACCCCACACAAACAGATCACCCCAGCTCCACTGTGCTCCACATCAGCTTTGCTGGCCTATCTTTTTGTACAACCAGACAAGATGAGTGCAAAAAGAAAGAGTTATTCTGTTGAGTACAAGAAAGGAATTGTGGAGGACTCCCGAGGCAAGAATCTTACGGCTTTTTGCAAAGAGAAGAAGTTGGATATCCGAATGGTCCAAAAATGGCGTGCAGAATATGATAATCTGAGTCTACAGGTGGACAGAGGAAATGCTAAGAAGTGCAAGTGTGGTTCAGGTAGGCAACATTTATTTTCTGAGCTGGAAGAAATGATCAGTGAATGGGTTGCTGACAGGAGAGCAAAGGCTTTGGTTGTGCGCAGGGCTGATATTCAAACATTTGCCCTTGCAATGGCACCACAATTCGACATATCCCCAGAATTCAAAGCATCACAACATTGGCTGGAGCGCTTCCTTCAGCGGAATGAACTGTCTCTCAGAAAATCAACAACACTGTTTAAGTTGGAAGATGCTGAAGTTATTAAGCGAGCACTTGCATTCAAGTCCTTTGTTGATGGCATCGACTTTTCTAAATACCAACTTTGCAACATGATTGCTATGGATGAAACTGCAGTGTTTATGGGTCAAGGAGCCCAAACAACAATTGACCAGAGGGGTGCCTCCTCAATCTACGTTCCCTCCACTGGTTATGAAAGTGCACGTGTTACCTGTATTTTGGCAATTCGTCTTGATGGGACGAAAGCCACACCTGTTATCATCAGTAAGGGCAAGAAAGATAAGTTGGAACGTGTTTCTGGCATTTATGTTCTTGAAACCGAAAAAGCCTGGTGCACACAAGCAGTTATAAGGAAGTGGCTTGATTTAATGCTGCCACTTGTTTTGCGAGGTGGCCAAAGAGGTCTGCTTGTCTGGGATTCAGCCAGCACTCACCGTGCTAAAGACATGAAGAACTTTCTTGCAGAGAGAAGAATAGATCAAATAATGATTCCTGCAGGAATGACTGCCTATCTGCAGACTCTGGATATTGCAATAAATAAGCCATTCAAAGACCATTTGCGTATGGAAATAAATGACTACATTGAAAATAGAATGACAAGAAATCAGCGTGGAAACTTTGTGAAACCTGGCCTGCAAGAGGTCGTGATTTGGGTGAAGAATTCATGGGAAAAAATCACTGACAGTGTTGTTGCCAATGCACTCCGAGCAGGTTACATGGATAAGAGCTGCTCATTTAATGAGAGCTCTATTGCTCGACATGAAAGATTGGGGCCAATGGTTCTAAAGGAACTGGAGTCGCAAAAAATTCAGGATGGAATTCCGAGTTTGGAGAGTTATGACGATGTTCTAGAAGAAGACGACTTAACTGTATTTGAATAAATGTAGATTGTTGAAGAAGACGACTTAACTGTATTTGAATAAATGTAGATTGTTGAAGAAGACGACTTAACTGTATTTGAAAAAAAGTAGATTGTTGAAGAAGACGACTTAACTGTATTTGAATAAATGTAGATTGTTGTACCATACTGTTGTACCATACTTGCCGTTAATAAAAATAAGACACCCCCCGAAAATAAGCCAAAGTGTGATTTCTTGAGGTAAAAAAAATATAAGACGGTGTCTTATTTTCGGGGAAACACGGTATGTAAACAAACAGTGTCAGAAAGGGCTTTGTCTTCAAGTGGTTAGAAGAGTGGATGATGTGCGACATAAGCTTCTAAATGTTGTGCATAAAATGCCAGGACAGTTCAAAATCCCCCCAAGTGACCCCATTTTGGAAAGTAGACACCCCAAGCTATTTTCTGAGAGGTATGTTGAGTACATGGAATATTTTATATTTTGCCACCAGTTGCTGGAATATGACAAACTTTTTTTTTTTTGCACAAAGTTGCCACTAAATGATATATTGCTCAAACATGCCATGGTTATATGTGGAATTACACCCCAAAATACATTCTGCTGCTTCTCCCGAGTACGGGGATACCACATGTGTGAGACTTTTTGGGAGCCTAGCCGCGTACGGGACCCCAAAAACCAATCACCACCTTCAGGCTTTCTAAGGGCGCAAATCTTTGATTTTACCCCTCACTGCCTATCACAGTTTCGGAGGCCATGGAATGCCCAGATGGCACAAACCCCCCCCCAAATGACCCCATTTTGGAAAATAGACACCCCAACCTATTTGCTGAGAGGTATGGTGAGTATTTTGCAGTTCTTGCTTTTTGTCACAAAGATTAAAAAAAAAAAAAAAAGAGAAAAAAAATTAATAATAATATCTTTCTTCATTTTCAAAAATAAATGAGCGCTGTAAAATACTTGCCATGCCTCTCATCAAATAGCTTGGGGTGTCTACTTTCCAAAATGGGGTCATTTGGGGGGGTTTAGTGCCATCTGGGATTTCCATGGCCTCCAAAACTGTGATAGGCAGTGAGGGGTAAAATCAAAGATTTGCGCCCTTAGAAATCCTGAAAGCGGTGCTTGGTTTTCGGGGTCCCGTAGGCGGCTAGGCTCCCAACAAGTCCCACACATGTGGTATCCCCGTACTCAGGAGAAGCAGTAGAATGTATTTTGGGGTGTAATTCCACATATGCCCATGGCATGTTTGAGCAATATATCATTTAGTGGCAACTTTGTGCAAAAAAAAAAAAAAAAGTTTGTCATATTCCAGCAACTGGTGGCAAAATATAAAATATTCCATGTACTCAACATACCTCTCAGAAAATAGCTTGGGGTGTCTACTTTCCAAAATGGGGTCATTTGGGGGGGGGGGTTTGTGTCACCTTGGCATTTTATGGCCTTCAAAACGGTGATAGGTAGTGATAGGTAGTGAGGAGTGAAATCAAAAATGTATGCCCTTAGAAATCCTGAAGGCGGTTCTTGGTTTTCGGGGTCCCGTACGCGGCTAGGCTCCCAAAAAGTCCCACACTCAGGGGAAGCAGCAGAATGTATTTTGGGGTGCAATTCCACATATGCTAATGGCATGTGTGAGCAATATATAATTTAGTGACAACTTTGTGCAAAAAAAAAAAAATCATATTCCCGCAACTTGTGGCAAAATATAGAGTTTTCCATGGACTCAAAATGCCTCTCAGCAAATAGCCTGGAGTGTCTACTTTCCAAAATTGGGTCATTTGGGGGGGGGGGGGTTTGTGCTATTTGGGCATTTTATGGCCTTCAAAACTGTCATAGGTAGTGAGAAGTGAAATCAAAAATTTGTGACCTTAGAAATCCTGAAGCCCGTGCTTGGTTTAGGGGCCCTGCACGCAGCTAGGCTCCCCAAAAAGTCCCACACATGTGGTATCACCGTACTCAGGAGAAGCAGCAGAATGTATTTTGGGGTGTAATTCCACATATAACCATGGCATGTGTGAGCAATTTATCATTTAGTGACAACTTTTTGTAATTTTTTTTTTTTGTCATTATTCAATCACTTGGTACAAAAAAAAAAAATATTCAGTGGGCTCAACATGCCCCTCAGTAATTTCCTTGGGGTGTCTACTTTCCAAAATGGGGTCATTTGGGGGGGGGGTTTGTACTGCTCTGCCATTTTGGCACCTCAAGAAATTAGATAGGCAGTCATAAAATAAAAGCTGTGTAAATTCCAGAAAATGTACCCTAGTTTGTAGACGCTATAACTTTTGCGAAAACCAATAATTATACGCTTATTGCGATTTTTTTTTTACTAAAGACATGTGGCTGAATACATTTTTGCCTAAATGTTTGACTAAAATTTGGTTTATTCGATATTTTTTACTTTTTGTTATAAGAAAAATCATTTTTTTTCAAAATTTACGGTCTTTTTCCGTTTATATCGCAAAAAATAAAAATCGCAGAGGCAATCAAATACCATCAAAAGAAAGCTCTATTTGTGGGAAAAAAAGGACGCAAGTTTCGTTTCAGTATAACATTGCATGACCGCACAATTACCAGTTAAAGTAGCGCAGTTCCAAATTGTAAAAACACCTCTGGTCTTTAGGCTGACAAATGGTCCGGGGGGAAAGTGGTTAAGGATTTGTCGGGTGCAAATTTTAGGCCTAGATCGAGGGCTTGCCACTCTTCATCTGTGAAGGTGGCATGGCTGAGATTGTAAATATCCTCTCCTAATACTCTCTTGACCTTTTTCTTCTGCCCCCTCTCTTCCCTCTGTTCCATCTCCTCTTTGTTGGTACCAATCCATTGTGTTGTCTCCTCTCTCCCAATCCTGAGACCTCCCTGGTCTCCAGTTCAGTTCTTGATTCCGATGGGTGGGGAGATCTTGTGGTTCCTGGTGTCTCTCCCTGTCTCTTGGAGTGGTTTCCCATCCGGTGGCTCCCCCTTGATTTCTGGTTTGACCTCCCCACCTGGGGTTTCTGTGATTCTGGGTTGTCGTCTTCCGGGGGGTCTGTTGTTGTAACTCCCTCTGGGAAAACCCCCATTTTCTCTCCATTGCCTTTGTGTGGAGTTATGTCTCCACCCTCCATTTCTGGTAACAGGAGACCTATATCTTCTTGGAGTATTGGGGAGTGTATTCCTCTCCTGTTCTCGTTGGCGCCTTTGGTCTCTTATCTCCATATGTGATCTGGGGTGTTGGTACTGGTTAACTGAGGTCCTTAAATTTGGTTCTGGGGACACTTCAAATCTTAATCGTGGCCTATCCAGATGTTCCTCAGTCTACATTTCTTCCAAATCTTCACTTGAACTATCATCCAGAGTGTTTTCATCCAGTTCCAAGGAACAATCTTCCTCCGCCTGCCATTTATAGACTTTGTTGTTCTTGTAGTCCAGGACATCTCGTTTGAACTTCTTTTGTTTCTTCAGTTGTACTTCAGTATCATATTTCTTTATACTAGTTAGCAATTGTGTTTCTTTTTTCTTATATTCAGTTTTGCTTGAAAAAGGAAGCAACAAGTTTTGTAATTCTGTTATGTGTGATTCGATCCCTCTGAGTTTGAATTGCCTCCTTTTTATTATTACCTGCAAAACTGGTACCATTTTTCTGTGAGTGCCGGTTCACTGAGATGGTCATTAGGATTAATATCCCATCTCAATCGTCTGGGTGTCATTTTCTCTCTTACATATGTCTCCAGTGTGGCTATATCCCACCAGACCCTTAGCTGTTTTTCTAAAGTATGTTTTAATTTTTTTTATAAGGCACTCCATACAGTGCCTGCCGCCGAGAATGTGTTTATAGCACGACAGCATCGCGCTGATTCTTGGCGACAGGCTGCCGACATCTCGCACTCGCTGGAATAGTAAAAGCACATTCCAGCGAGTGCGTCAGAGAAGCGACGGGGATCCGACGCGGATTCCCGCCAATTCTACATGTGGGCGGAGTTTGTTATGAATCCTGAGAAGGAAGTCCCCGCCGGATTTTAAATAAAAATCCGGCATGGGTTCCCCCCTCAGGAGCATAACGGGCCCTTAGGTCTGGTATGGGTTGTAAGGAGACCCCCCTACACCGAAAAAACGGCATGGGGGTCCCCCCACAATCCATACCAGACCCGTATACAAAGCACGCCGGCCGGCCGGTCAGGAGGGGAGTGGGGGGCGAGCGAGCGCCCCCCCCCCCTCCTGAGCCGTACCGGGCAGCATGCCCTCAACATGGGGGGGTCAGGGGCGCACTGCGGCCCCCCACCCCGGAGCACCCTGTCCCCATGTTTATGAGGACAGGGCCCTTTTCCCGACAACCCTGGCCGTTGGTTGTCGGGGTATGCGGGCGGGAGGCTTATCGGAATCTGGAAGCCCCCTTTAATAAGGGGGCCTCCAGATACCGGCCCCCCACCCTAAGTGAATGAGTATGGGGTACATTGTACCCCTACCCATTCACCTGCAAGAAAAGTGTAAACACAAATAAACCACACAGTGTATTGAAATATTTTATTAGTTGGCCGCCGGGGGGGGGTGTGTATGATCGCTTTTATAAAAGCGCCCCCCTCCGGCGGGCTTCTGCGGGGGGGTGGGTGCTGCTGTTCTTCACCGCCGTCTGGTTCTCTTCCGCCGCCGGGGGGGGCGCTTTGATAAAAGCGCCCACCACCCGGCGGGCTTCCTTCGACATCTTCGGCGGCGGGGGGGTCTTCTCCCACTCTCCGGGGGTCTTCTCCAGCTCTCCAGGGGTCTTCTCCGGCTCTCCGGGGGTCTTCTTCTTCAGGACTCGCCACCGCTATCTTCGTGTTAGCTCAATTACTGGCGGCGGCGAGTCCCCTCTTCTGTGACGTCTTCTTCTTCTCTTCTCCAGATGTTGACGCGACGCTTCCTTCCGCTGTTATGGCTGGCGCGCAGCTCGCAGCGAGTTATATAGGCCTGTCTTGTGACGTCGCAGTCCCATCATGCTCCGGTAGGTACCACGTGCTACCTACCGGAGCATGATGGGACTGCGACGTCACAAGACAGGCCTATATAACTCGCTGCGAGCCGCGCGCCAGCCATAACAGCGGAAGGAAGCGTCGCGTCAACATCTGGAGAAGAGAAGAAGACGTCACAGAAGAGGGGACTCGCCGCTGCCAGTAATTGAGCTAACACGAAGATAGCGGCGGCGAGTCCTGAAGAAGAAGAAGACCCCCGGAGAGCTGGAGAAGACCCCCGGAGAGCTGGAGAAGACCCCGGAGAGTGGGAGACCCCGGAGAGTGGGAGAAGACCCCCCCGCCGCCGAAGATGTCGAAGGAAGCCCGCCGGGTGGTGGGCGCTTTTATCAAAGCGCCCCCCCGGCGGCGGAAGAGAACCAGACGGCGGTGAAGAACAGCGGCACCCACCCCCCCGCAGAAGCCCGCCGGAGGGGGACGCTTTTATAAAAGCGATCATACACACCCCCCCCCCGGGGGCCAACTAATAAAATATTTCAATACACTGTGTGGTTTATTTGTGTTTACACTTTTCTTGCAGGTGAATGGGTAGGGGTACAATGTACCCCATACTCATTCACTTAGGGTGGGGGGCCGGTATCTGGGGTCCCCCTTATTAAAGGGGGCTTCCAGATTCCGATAAGCCTCCCGCCCGCATACCCCGACAACCAACGGCCAGGGTTGTCGGGAAGGGGCCCTGTCCTCATCAACATGGTGACAGGGTGCTCTGGGGTGGGGGGCCGCAGTGCGCCCCCTGCCCCAGAGCACCTGACCCCCCCATGTTGAGGGCATGCTGCCCGGTACGGCTCAGGAGGGGGGGGGGGCGCTCGCTCGCCCCCACTCCCCTCCTGACCGGCCGGCGTGCTTTGGATACGGGTCTGGTATGGATTGTGGGGGGACCCCCACGCCGTTTTTTCGGCGTAGGGGGGTCTCCTTACAACCCATACCAGACCTAAGGGCCCGTTATGCTCCTGAGGGGGGAACCCATTCCCGGATTTTTATTTAAAATCCGGCGGGGACTTCCTTCTCAGGATTCATAACAAACTCTGCCCACGTGTAGAATTGGCGGGAATCCGCGTCGGATCCCCGTCGCTTCTATGACGGCTTTGTCTCCATCGCGGCAAGCCAGCTCGGCGCTAGCTCCCGCGATGGGGCTCGCAAGTGCTCAATCTCGCCGAGAAAGGGAGCGAGATTGACACAATATCGCGGTCAACCACTGTATCTTGTTTGATAGTTACTTGTTCCTGGCTAAAAATGCCTCCCACATGTATATTTCTGTTGGACATGTATCCATAGCTGCAGATACAAGTACAACTGGTGTACTTAAAAATAAGACTGGAAGGGAGAATCCACGCTTAGGATGTGTAGTGTAGCTGCTGCCTCCCTAAGGATCTCTGAAGAGACCAAAAAATATAATATGCGGGTGTGGGGATGCTGGCGCTGCTGAAATGATCCCGGTTTGAATTGATTGTGGGTGTCCTTAGTGATAAAAAAATGATAAAGATTGAACAAGTGTTGGGTAACCTGTGAAAAGGGCTTAATCCAATGGGTATGGATTCCCTGTGAGCACGCTTTAAATCAAGAGAAGCGTGTGTGGTTGCCTCATTAATGGTGCTAAATGTCCTAATTCCCACGTATTTAGATAATTAAAGCTCACTTGGAGCTTTCCCCTGGGCCGTGATTTCTACCAGGCCTGGCAATCTTTTTAGTCAAGAACCACCAACAGGAAATCCAGCATATCTCTGGGACCAGACTCCAGGATAATGCTAGGTTAGGCTCCACTCTTTCTAGGCCGACAGAATAAAGTTTATATCAGCCTTGAATAAAACTTAGCATAGGGATTTGTCTTGAATGAAGCCAGCATCTTCCCTAGCACCTTAAGCAAAAGGCAAAAAGTAATGAACTGTTCCTTGCCGTGACCACCTAGACCAGCTTTCTCTCAGCGATGGTCTTGCCGGAGGCCACAAAAAAACAAACTCTCCTTTTTGGATTGTGCCAAACATTCCAAGCTTCTTGTCAGATGAAAGAATGTACCTTTAGACTGGGATCCTACCCCAGGAGTTCCAGATACATGACCATGTTGGACACTCTTAGGTCCAGCCATGCTACTGACTGATCCATCACCAGGAGTTTGCCTTGGTATGCCATTAGTTCTATACCCTGGGCCCTTAAGACTTGCTAGAGGCGGGCCCTACTTTCACCCCTCACCGTGGGCTTCGTCTTAGACCTTCAGGGACTGAGGTCAATAGCAGGTCACCTCTGCCCTGGACCTATATAGCACCCTGGCAACAGAAAAACATTTGATCTTTGGTATCGACCAATGTTCTGGAACCCAGGGTCCAGCTCTCCGAAGAGAGACATTATAGGCAAAATCTCATTCTTCGTACCGAGGCCCGGGTACCGTCCACTTTGGCTATGAAGCACCTTGGACGGATCTGGATTTAAGGAGGCTTTTTACATCCAGCATGGATCCCTCCAGCATTGCTCCTAAGAGCACATGTTCACTCGTGACCAACACCTTAGACTGATAAAAAAAAAAAAGTTTGATTCTAGGATATTTATATATTTTTTTTTTGGGTCAACCTTTAATATCTTTGTTCACTTGATTTAGGGTGTACCATACACCCCCTTTTTTTTAATCACATTTTGTTTTTTGATACATTGTTATTCACTCCTTTGTGATTGCACTAGATAAATGTTTGGGGTTGCGCACCTATTCTTGTTGTATGTATGACTTAAAGTTTAAATATTTGAGCTTTGTATGGGCAGCAGCATCCCCCCACTTTCATTTAATTTATTTTAACAATTTTTTTCCTCTATTTTTAGAGATCATATTGAATATTTTCTTCACGTGTAAGTGGGTTTTAGCGCAGTTTTTTTCTTTTTTTTGTGTACCGGTTGGATGTACTGCCAAATTCTCTGAAACTCCTTTGAAGACGGCTTATGGTAGAGAAATTAACATTCAATTCAAGGGCAACAGTTCTGGTGGACATTCCTGCAGTCAGCATGCCAATTGCACGCGCCCTCAAAACTTGTGGCATTGTGCTGTGATAAAACTGCACATTTTAGAGCACTCTTTTATTGTGACCAGCCTAAGGCACACCTGTTCAATAATCATGCTGTCTAATCAGAATCTTGATATGCCACACCTGCAAGGGGAATGGATTATCTCAGCAAAGGAGAAGTTCTCACTAACACAGATAAAGCCCTGGTTCACACTGGTGCATTTTGACACGTCAAATCGGCGGTGCTGCACCAATTTCAAAAAGTAGTTTCTGTACTACTTTTTGCGAATTAGACCGGCGATTTAAATTGATATCTGTGCAGAAACCTGCACAGATGTCTTCTGTAATCGTGGCTGAAATCGGAACTGACCAGCGTGAGTGAAATCGTGCGAGTTCAGCAGAACTTGCATGGCTTTATTGCCGCAGCCAAGTGTACTCAGACAGATTTGTGAACAATATTTTAGAGAAATAGGCCTTTTGTGTACATAGAAAAAGACGTAGATCTTTAAGTTCAATTCATGATAAATAGGGGCAAACACAAAAGTGTTGCATTTATAATTTAGCTCAGTGTGTGTGTGTGTGTGTATAATATATATATATATATATATATATATACACACACACAACACCCTATGATTCTGATGTGAAGATTCAGGTACTTCCTTACTGTGTGACAACTGTCTGCTAACGGATTTGTCAGCCTGTCATGTGCCCCTGATGGAGACTACAATTATTCATGCCGACACAAATTGCACAGGCCTGGTCTGCAGTTGTCAGTAACAGGAAGCAGGACTAGAGCAATGAGGTACTGTTGTAGCATGTAGTTATGAAAATGTTCGAAAGAAGCTGCAGGAATTTAGCAACACAGATGAAAACAGGTTAACAAAATATGGTGCACACAGTATTTTATTAAAACAATTCCATTCAGTTTATGATACACAGTGCATAAAGCTAAATAAATGCCATGCGGTTTCTGTTCATATTTAAGTTAGAAAGGAGAGAGTATCTCACTCCACAATTCCCTACACCCAAATACAAGCAGTATACCAATTTGATTCTGCTTACCAGAAAGACCTATATCAGTGGTTCTCAACCTGCTAGTGTTGTGACCCCTTGATAAACTTTTGTTTATCACAACCAAGAACAAGTGGTGGGGACCCCTAACAGTAAAATTATTTTCGTAGCGTAGGTTGTCAGCATCCAAGGCAAGACAAGTAATTTGCGCCCCTAACCCACAGACATTTAGCGCTACCTGAGTCCTTTTAATGGCAACTATAATCACAGGTAGTGTTACTCACTGTGTCTCAGGTTTCACTGTGTCTCTGACTTTGTGGTCTCTTGTAGAAGTGACACCTATGCAAGAAATCAGGAGATAGGGTTACCTCCAGCCCCTCTCACTTCACATTCCTCATTAGTCAGCTGACCTGAATGGGCACATGCGAAAAGGCTGAGTGGGCGACTGCAGGCTCCAAAAACAGTGCAGCTGGGTGGCCATGGACTCCAGGGATAGCCCTGCCGGGTGGCCGAAAAAAGGCTGGGAGAGTGGTGTGGGCTTCAGGAACAGCCCAGGATTCGGTGACCCCTGGAAAATCATCATTCGACCCCCAGGTTGAGAACCACTGATGTGTATGGAGGTCCACTACTTGATTTCAAGTAGTAGGGGGTCCAATGGTTACTTTTACAGGTTTACTATATGCCGGGGGGAGGGGGGGCGACAGTGGAAATCTGTGAAAAATGGCTTAATGATGCAGAAAGGGTTAGACAGCTGACAGCACGTAGGAGAGTTAACTGGTGCTCTCACATGCAAATCATATTTTTCTGTAGTCTGACATGCCCCCTCTGAACATTTATCCAAAAAACAGCATTTTTTTTTTATCTTGATGCATTCTATGTATTAAGATAAAAAGCCTTCTGTGTGCAGCAGCCCCTTTCCTCCCTAACATTTACCTGAGGTCCCTCTCTGTCCAGCGATTCTCACGAGTGTCTCAGCCATCTGAGATTCTCCCTCCTGATTGTCTGAGACAGTGCCATTGGCTGCCACTGCTGTCAATCAGGGGATAGAGGAGGCGAGCAGGTCGGGGCTCTGTGTCTGTATGGACACAGAAAGCTGCGACTCGGCTTGGGTGCCCCCATAGCAAGCTGCTTGCTGTGGTGGCACTGAACAGGAGGGAGGGGCCAGAGCACAGATGAAGGACCCAAGAAGAGGAGAATCCGGCCTGCTCTGTGAAAATCCCCTATAGCATTTTTGTTATTTTTATAGAAAAAAACCTAGACATTACCATAACTTTAAGCTGAGAAAGCACTGATTAGAATAGTGTGCAGTGAGACGTCTCAGATTGCTGGATAGCCAGGCTACTTTACTGCAAGAGCAGTGGTCTGACTCTTATATGTACTTCCAGAACAGGGTATTTCAACTGTTGCTGCAGCAGTTAGCAGCTAGGAAAGTTAAAGTTTAGCATGTTTATTACTTACCATTATGTAAAACTTTTTTTTGCAAGCATCATTTGTTCCAGAAACATGCTTGTAATGCACTTGTATATCAAAGCATTTTTTTTACAGGGTATAGATGAGAGGCACCTCTAAAGCCACGTACACACGATCGGGACCGATGGGGCATACACATGATCGGTTTGGACCGATGAAAACTAACCTCAGTCCCTTTTCATCGGTTTGAACCGATCGTGTGTACGAGCCCTAAGTGTAGCAATGAGTTGCTAAATGTTGTACCTTCATTAAATGTAACCATATTGCTACACTTAGAGGCGCCTCTCTTTTTTATACTCAGTTGTGACATGACGCTACTCTTATATCAAGACATCGCTTGTATATCAAGGCAAAATGTATTAAAACATTTTGCTTGTCTTGCAAAACACTCTCGAAACATGTTACTCTCAAACCAAGGTTTTACTGTATTACTGTATATGCAGCCTGAGGGATTAATTTGAAAGCAGAACTGCCACAGTCACAATGTGGGCATTGGCTAGTCAACGTCCATATTCCCAGTTCTCCAAACAAAAATAAAATTCAGCTATAAACTTGATTATCAAGCTATATTTATATGACAAAACAATCACAAATATAAACAGATAAGCTTGTTTAGTTCTTAATAACACTTTAACAAATACCCAATGCATTTCTTTATTTTTTGAGCAGGGGAGGTTACAACTACTAATATTTCCATACTACAATATAATATTGACATATAACTCTAAGAACATTAATTCAGGATTTAATTCCTTACATAGTCACACTTACTAAATTGTAAAAGAAAAAAAAAATTGGCAAAAATAAAACTTCTAAATTGTATTTGGTTCATTCTGTCCTTAAACCCCTTTGCGTTGCCTTTTCAAGTATCCCAGATTGTAATCTCGTGGCCCAGGTCCTCGTGCCCGCTTTGGCTGCACTTGTGACTGAGCAGTGAGTTGCAGTTTTATGGCACTGGAGTTCACTTTTGCAGCTATTAAAAGCTCTTTCATTCCTTTCATTTTCTGGCTCTGGAAACTAAGTGAAAGTGGTTGTGCAAATTCCGCTTCTTCTCCTTTTGGTTCTGGGATTGGACGCTGAACAGGGAGAACAGGCTCCCCAAGCCTTGAATCTCTCCTAGGGGCTCTTCGTCTCACTTCTTCACAGTCTTCCTCTTCAGTAGCAGGTTCTAAACTTACAAGTGTGACCTGCTGTCGTACCTGTGTATGAAAAAGAGATTAGCATTGCTACCCATGATGACAGTTTACAGAACTTGTTTAACCACTTTAGCTCTCTTTACATTTATACCCCTTATGGACCAAAGCAAACTTTACATTTATACTATGTTTCAGTTTATTTTGAAATAGTCTTGCCATTAAAGTGGCTTTTCCCTCCTTTTACTAAATATCACAACAGCACAAAAAGCACTGCATACTGATGTGAAATTATCTTACATTCATTAGTTAATTTTTTTTTTTATTTCACTTACAATTAAATTGTTTCTACTTCCTTGTTGAGTAAGGCACTGGTGAATAAGCCCTGGCCTCACAGCGGTATCCTGGGAAAGCTTCAGCAGCAGAGCCTTCCTGTAAAATTTCATCTTAGGGAAAAGTTTTTTTTCACCCTTATATGATATGCTGTCAGATGTTCCAGGAAGAAAACTTAGCGTTACAGGCAAAGTTTCAGGTAAATGAAGATAAATTAATTTAGCCTGAAAATGACAACTGCGAGAAGAATGGGGAGGGAAAGAAAAATAAGGTATGAAATGAATAAAAGGACTGCAATCACCTATAGGTATCTGTAGGTTACTAGAAAAATGCAAAGGTACCTTTGCTGTAATTTTTAAAAGAAGGCTGAAGTAATGTATGTCACACTTTGTTCATACAAGTTTTATTTATGGGACAAAACAGTGTTTTGGCAATATTGTCTTGAAACATTAGGGGATGAAGTATTTAAGTACATTGATTATGCTGATGCCTTTAGGAGACTGGAAATTGGTAAACCGCTGTTAGAACAGCCCTGTGTAATTATTCCCACTCCCAGCCTGGCTCAGTTCTGGAGCAAGCAATAGTAGGAGTGGATCAAATAATTTACTCCAAGAAAAGATTGAATCCAATCCAATAATCCAAGAAAGGATTATACCACAAGTTAAAAAATAGGACAGCGCTCCCTTAATCTTGACTGCATGTTTATCTCACTCTCAGCTGGTATATAACCCCCTCCCTGCATTCAGTTTTATTAACCCTTATCCCTGTGTAGTGACTCTGGGGATACTTCTGCCCAAATGGGGCATTTCAATTTATTGACTAATCTATTTTGGGAGGATATCGCTGATCTAGACGCCTTTGGATAGCACATGGCATGTTACATGTATGAGCGCTCTCTCTGAAATAATCCCTCTGCTTACAGTCAAGGAATTAAGGTCCTGAGGAAGCATAAAGCAAAATGTTGACCTCTTTGACCTAGCAGTATTAGGATCTAATATAATTTTCTTACTTTTATTTTGTATCAACTTTTATTCTTGTAATATATTTGTAATGAATTGCATTTCATAAGATGATGTAGTGTTTCTTTTCTGATATCTGTAAAGTCTGCCAAAGGGGTCTTATGCTTTTTAAACAGTCTATATATGGATGTGGTACCCCCTTAGAATATATATAAAGAAAAAAATAGCTATCAGGCGGAAGACGCCATCTCTCCAGGGCTAAGGTTAATCCTCACTGCTATTGAGGTAAGATAAAAAGGATTTTTATTTTCTATTAATACTTACGATTACACTTTGGACATTATGATGGATTATACAGGCACAGAATGGGAGGGACTAATGTTCAAAACTCATAAAGAATGTGGGGATGATCATGGAATAGAATCTCTCCATGTTAGAATTAATTATTTCAAATTGATAGAATGATGTTACCCCCATCTGCCGATGTATGTCCAAATAGGTTGGTTGTCAAATCATTGAACCGATTTGTGAGCTATAAACTATTATTTTAAGCATTGATATAAGGAATTTAATAATGTACTAAAAACAACTTTTGGAGGCTTGGATAATAAATGCAGCAATTACATTTTTTTTTGCTCTATATTGGGTTTAAATTAAGTTTTCTTTTTGTTTGGAAGACATTTGGTAAGTGTATAGTGCTGTAGCATGTTATTTAATTGCTAAATATGGTCTGGGTTAGGGATTTTGTTCCACCTATATGCCTGAGGGGACCGCTTGCATGGCAAATATCTGGCAGCATGGTAGCTTTTGCATAGCCCCTGCAGTTCCATGGTGGTGGTGTTGGAGTGGTTGGAGCGGGGGGGGGGGGGGAATCCCCCTATAGGTGGATCATACAGACATTGTGTTTATTATGCATAAGAAATAGGCTTTTGTTGGTAGATTATGGTACTGTTGTTTAACGTAGCCCCTTGTGTGTAGTCTGCATGTTAATATGATATATGCAACTGGCTACAGGTGTCCTTGTTCTGTCTCAGTTGTCTATGTAACATTGCTACCGTTGGAGGTCTTGCTTTCCATGGTTTAATTTTCAGCCTTACATATTATGCAGGGTTACGCCTCCCACTCCAGCCCCCCCCCCCCAGGGTGTGTGCCTTCACAGCTGATTGAAGTCAGCATTTAGTTGGCAGCTTCTATTTAAGGCTGATAGTGTTAGCAGTAAAATTTTACTTACTCAATTATACCTAGAGACTATCTGACAGCTAGGAAATACTGGTAATACTGTTGGGACAGTAGTGGAAGGGAGAAAGGAACAGGGTGTAGGGAATACAATCAAGGAACCTTGTTAAAGTTTTTTGGGCATTTATCTCCTAAACTCAAGCAGTTCATAATTTAAAGTATAGCTAAAAGGCAAAATGATTATTATTATTTTTTGGATACGAGTGGACCGGGATTAGAATGCCTGTCAGATTTTATATTGCTGCCTATGTCCACTTTAGGATGATTCACCTATTTGTTCTGTTAACCATCATTAAAGTAAAAGAAAATCCCAAATTTTGGGTTGTCACCAGGAAAGAAATAGAGGAGAAATGTTCTATTGGAAACACTAGTTCTGGTGATCTGAGGGTCCTCAAGGAATTCTCTCAATTTTCAGGGATTTTCTCTCACTTCCTGTTCGGCTATGGAACAGGGAGTGAAGGAAAATCTCCTCAATAGGACATAGATGGTGCCTATTCATGGCCACATTGGCTCCTCCCTCAGGACCAGTAAATGTTATAAAATAATTGGATTAGAGCACCCCCAGCATTCTTAGTAACATAGAATACCAAGGCACAATTGTATCTGCCATGGATAGACATCAGGTCAAGAAAATTACAAGTATGGCACAATTTTCTGTGTTCCTGGTGCCTCTATGGCAGCATACCTATGACAAATAACTAGCTAAGAACGGGTGGGTTGATGCTTAGAAAGTAATGCATTTTGACAAAAAGAATACTACTTTGAGTAGGTAAACGCTGACTTGATGACTGTCGAATTCTATCGATGAGAGAGCCCCCGGTTCTATTCTGTAATGTCTCAAAAAGGTATGACCAGGTTGCTGGCCTGCAGATAGTCTCGACTGATGCATTCACTTTTGCAATCCAGGAAGCAAAGACGGATCTGGTGGAATGATCCCCGACTGTCGAAGGGGGATCAAGGCCCCTTGCCCTGTACGCCTTTTGTATTAGTTTTATTATACATGATGCTACTGTCCTAGAACAGGGGTGTCAAACTCCATTTCATCGTGGGCCGCATCAGCATTACAATTGCCTTCAAAAGGGCCGGTTGTATCTGTAAGATTAGATGTCCAGCACATCCCCTCCCCTTACATTAGATGTCAAGAGGCCCCCCCCCCATCAGAAGTTGAGTCCCCCACCCTCCCTTACATCACAGTGCACCCCCCCTTTCCTTATGCTGCTGCTGGAAAGAATCTTGAAAGCAGAAAGTAGGGGTCTAGAGTAGGACCAGAGGAGGGTTGGAGAGCTCTCCTACAGCTGCAGGAGAGGTGCAAGGGTCACATGAAATTGCCTGGAGGGCCGCATTCGGCCCGCGGGCCTTGTGTTTGACACCCCTGTCCTAGAAGCTGCCTGCTTGCCTTTGTTCTTGCCCCAGGGTATGATGAAGAGTCTAGAAAAATTCCCGAAGGGTACCCTGACCTGCAGATGTCGTCTTAATATGGATGCAATATTCAAATCATGGAGAGAACCAGATTCTGGATCTGAGAATTGAAAGAGAATCAACCTTCTCTACTCGTTGTAAGCTAGCATCCATTTTGTGTCAAATTAGCAGAATGGATTTAACTTGTATTCTGCTTTAAATGTTAAAATGCTTTTCTTCCCATGTTTAACCACTTAGCAACCAGCCGCCGTCATATAACGGCGGCAAGGTGGTTGCTTAACTCTGGGATCACGTTATATACCGTAATCCCAGAGAATCGTTCCAGCGAGCCCCCTCGGGCGCGCACACAGAAACATTTGTGCACGCCGGGTCTATGAGACCCGGCGCAACACATCACGGTAAATGGCCAATGACAGTAGCCTTTTACCACGTGATCGCCCCGTCCAATGACGGCGCGATCACAATGTAAACACAGAAGGCCAGGGAAAGTTCATCTCTCTCCTCTCCTCACACAGTATCAGCATGAGAGGAGAGATCTGTGAGTTTACCCTGACAATTGCTTTGCCCAAAGTGCCCAACAGTGCCAGATATGTGCCCAACAGTGTCACCAGAGCCGCACCAGTGTCACCAGAGCCGCACCAGTGCCACAACAGTGCCGTACCAGTGCCACAACAGTGCCACCTGTGCCCATAAGTCCTTATCTGCGCCACTGCAGTGCCGCCTGTGCCCACCAGTGCCATCTGTGCCCACCTGTGCTGCATGTTCTGCTTGTGTGCTTATCAGTGCACATCAGAGCCACCTGTGTCCACCAGTGCCACCTGTGTCCACCAGTGCCACCACAGTGATCTGCAGTGCAGTGCAGTGCAGCCTCACCAGCCACCAGTATGGCAAAAAAAATCTTTACCGGTGAGGAGGTCTACCAGCGTCTAATCATGAGCGATGAGAGCAGCAGGGAGTCTCTGTACGATTCAGATTCGGCCTATGAACCCGTTACAGACAGTGGGTCTGATTCAGAATCTGAAGAGGAACGTGCGCCCGTGAAAAAAAGGGGTGCTGGCGTGGAGAAGCGGCCTATGCCCAGAAGCGCAGGGCCATCCACCTCAAGCGCAGTGCAGTCTACCTCAAGCGCAGTACCGTCCACCTCAAGCGCAGTGCCACTGCAACAAAGGCCAGGCACCAGTAGGGTGTCATCGCAGCCCCAAAGGGATAGGGGCCATGCCAGCATTCCCTATGGCCTTCAAAACCCCCTGTGGCTTCCCCCTAATTCCGGAGCAGCAAATATCCCCCCTTTCACTGCCCAACCAGGTGTCCAGGTGAACACCGATAATTTTTCCATGCTCAATTTTTTTAATTTACATTTCACCGAAGACTTGCTATCCTTCATTGTGGACCAGTGCAATCTCTACGCACAGCAGTACATCGAAAGCAACCCTGGTTCCAGTTATGCCCATCCCTTTGAGTGGAGAGAACTAACCGTGGAGGAATTCAAAATTTTCTTAGGTCTAACTTTTACTATGGGACTTTAAAAAAAAAAATTGTACTCCTACTGGTCTACCAAACCCATCCACCACATGCCACACTTCTCCTTCCTTATGACAAGATCCCGATACCTAATAATTATGCAGTTCCTCCACTTTAACGACAACGCCCAGTGCCCTCCCCAAAATGACCCTGCTTTTGACAAACTATATAAGATTCGGCCACTCCTAAATTTTTTCTCTCAAAAATGTCCCCAGTTATATACCCCTGAACAGAACATATCCGTGGATGAGTCCCTTGTCAAATTCTCAGGCAGGCTGGGCATCAAACAGTTTATCCCTAGCAAAAGGGCCTGATATGGGGTCAAAATGTACAAACTATGCGACAGAGCCACAGGGTACATCTACTCCTTCATAGTGTACGAAGGGAAGGACTCCCAACTGCATCCCCTGAATGCCCAGAGTATATCGAAGTCAGCAGAAAAGTGGTCTGGGATCTGATCTATCCTCTCTTTGGAAAGGGATACCAACTTTATGTGGATAATTTTTACACTAGCTTGCCCCTTTTAGAAATATTTACCTTAGAAATACCCCAGCATGTGGCACAATAAGAGCCAATAGAAAAGGCTTCCCACAAAAATTGGTGAATGAAAAGCTCAGACGAGGGGAGTCGGCATCATTGAGGAACCAGGAGATATTGGCTGTCAGGTGGAGGAACAAACGGAACGTCCACATGCTCACATCAATCCACGACGACACCTACGTGGAAGTCCCCAAAAGAAATGTCTCAATCCAAAAACCAGCATGCATTATGACTATAACTTGTTTATGGGGGGAGTGGACTTCAACGACCAGATGATCGAACCCTACCTTCCCACAAGAAAATCCCGTCACTGGTATAAAAAAGTTTCCATTTATTTTTTTAGTTTGGCCTTCTATAACTCTTATGTTATATACAAAAAATCATCGGAGAACCCCGTATCCTATCTGTACTATCAAGAAGTAGTCATCACCGCCCTTTTGTACCCTGAAAACCCACCAGAAAATATTCGCTCTGATTCTGTGAGCAGACTCCACGAGCGTCACTTTCCTGAGAAAGCCGTCGCCCGTGAAACAGGCTACAGACGCCAGAAAAGATGCCGAGTGTGCTCCAGAGAAGGAATTCGAAGAGACACCTTTATTATTGTCCCGATTGTCCTTCCCAACCAGGCCTCTGTATAGGTGCATGTTTCCGCTGTTACCATACGTTTCTACATTATTAGAGAAGTATGGTAAACGCAATTCTTATTTCTTGTAATTTCCCTCCACACCCCTTATGCCACTGCACTGAACTAATCATACCTCTGCCTTCTCCGGAACTGAACATGGCCTGTTATACGACTACTCTTTTGCCTAACCCTAAACATACCTCTGCCTTCTCTGGAACTGACCCTGGCTTGTTATACGACCACGCTTCTGCCCAACGCTAAACTGTACCTACCTCTGCCTGCTCCGGAACTGACCCTGGCCTGTTATACGACCACGCTTCTGCCTAACGCTAAACTGTACCTACCTCTGCCTGCTCTGGAACTGACCCTGGACTTTTTGACCACGTTTTTTGCCTGCCCCTTAGATTGATCTTTTACCCTGCTATACTAGTGGGAACACAGGGGTCTCACATATGTGAGGGGCTCCAGAATTGTTTTTCTGGATGAAAAAAAATATTTTTTAGTTTTCTCATTCCCGGATTAGGGTCTGGTTGCTCGGAGGCTTCAAAGAGATTTGGGTGGGAGAAGCCTCTACCCCTGTCCCCATTCTTTCCTGGCCCGCTACTTGGACCATGTTCTTGCTTATTACTACCAGGACGATTATTTTGGCAATGTCTCTACTTGCACTGGCCCTGGACTGTATATGGACAGTATCCCTGTACTGACTATGGACAATATTCCTGCCCGCTGCCTGGACAATTCCATTCACTGTCGCTGACCAGTGATCATGTCTCTGCCTGCTGCCTGGATCAGGGCTCTCCTCCTGTGGACAATTGCACTACTAAAACCACAGGTAATCTTTTTTTTTTTTACCCATTACTCCGCAGAATGTATTTTAGGGTGTAGTCAAAAGACTCATTATGCCTCATAGATTATACATTGGGGTGTTAGCTTTCCAAAATGGGGTCACTTTGTGGGCGTTTCCATTGTCTTGGTGCTCCAGGGTCTTTAAAAGTGTAATAGGTGGTTGAGAGATTAGATGTGTAATTTATGCTTCTAGAATGCTAGAAGTTGTTACTTCAGTGTTGGGCCTCTGTATGTGGCCAGGTTGTGTAAAAGTCTCACACATGTGGTATCTCCATACTCAGGAGGAGCAGCAGAACATATTTTGGGGTGTAATTTATTTTTTTTGTACATGCTATGTGTTGGAAATATCCTATAAATGGACAACTTTCTGTAAAAAAAAAAAAATGCGTTTTCATTTTTTTCCACATTTTCTAAAAAAATCTGGAAAAAAATGAATCGTTCAAAAGACTCAGTATGCCTCATAGATTATACGTTGGGGTGTTAGCTTTCCAAAATGGGGTCACTTTGTGGGCGTTTCCATTGTCCTGGTGCCTTCAAAAGTGTAATAGTTGGTTGAGAGATTAGATGTGTAATTTATGCTTCTAGAATGCTAGAAGTTGTTACTTTAGTGTTGAGCCTCTGTATGTGGCCAGGTTGTGTAAAAGTCTCACACATGTGGTATCGCCATACTCAGGAGGAGCAGCAGAACATATTTCGGGGTGTAATTTGTGGAATATACATGCCATGTGAGAGAAATAACCTGTTATAATGACAATATGGTGTTAAAAAAAATAAAAAAATCTTAATTTTGCAAAGAATTGTGGGAAAAAATGACAACTTCAAAAAACTAACTATGCCTCTTACTAACTACCTTGGAATGTCTACTTTCCAAAAATGGGTCATTTGGGGGGTATTTGTACTTTACTGGCTTCTTAGGGTCTCAAGAAATGAGAGGATTTTCAGTAATTGGTACCATAGCTTGTAGACCCTATAACTTACACCCAGACTAAATAATATCCCAATTTTTTTTATTATTACCAAAGACATGTAGCAGTATACATTTTATGCCAAATTTATGAAGAAAATTAACTTTTTGGCTAAATTAAATAATAGAAATGAAGACATTTTTTTTTTTTTTTTACAAAATTTTCGTTCTTTTTTCATTTATAGCGAAAAAAAATAAAAACCGCAGAGGTGATCAAATACCACCAAAAGAAAGCTCTATTTGTGGGAAAAAAAGGACAAAAATTTCATTTGGTTATAGTGTTGTATGACTGAGTTATTGTCATTCAAAACGTGAGAGCACCGAAAGCTGAAAATTTGTCTGGTTATTAACCTCCCTGGTGGTATGATTCTGGAATTACGTACCAAAAGCGGTACAATTATTTTGCATGGAAATTCTGCGTTTTATACTGTAGGCCTTCAATTCTTAGGAATAAGTCACTTAAATTTGTCCAAACAATAGTCTAGTAGACATCTCTGGTATGATAAAGCTTGAAACACAAAATCATAAAATTATAATATAATAAAAAACTATAAATAATTATAACAAATAATAATGTAATTATAATAAAAATTATTCACTAATGTAATCAAATCAAAATCACTGAAATCTGCTCAGTTGCAGAATTGTCGCTGGCATTACTTGTTTTTTTTATGACGAATTTCCCCACAAATCGCTATCGCTCAATTCTGCAAGTGATTATAATTTATTATCGCTGTTTAACAGCTGCTCTCAAATCACTTTTGACATAAAGGGACACTTGTGGTTGCTATGGACAATCTACAGTTTGCAGGCACAAAAAAAATGTTTTTATTATATAAAAGTACATGTAGGACACTGGGCAGACCACTAGGGACAAAGGGGTGTGTATTTTTTACATACAGAATACTGTAATCTTATAGATTACAGTACTGTATGTAATGTGTTTGTTTACTTTTTTGAATTTGCCGCCGGTCTCCGCCCCCGTGTGCCGTAACGTCGCAGGGAACGGAGATCGGTGGCGCGCGGGCACTGTGTGAGTCAAATGGAGGACGCCACTCGCTCACACAGCGTAGATGCATCGCTGGATCCAGGGACAAGGTATGTACAGTACCCTGCCTGGATACAAGGTAAGCCAGCGCGCGCTGCAGGCTCTGCATATTCACCTCGAGCATTAAAAATTCACCCCGAGTCACGCTCGGGATACCACTAAGGGGGTTAAGGGTATTTAAGTGCCCAGTAGTCAAGTGGTTAATATCTTTTAACCTGCAAGTTATCTTGTTGTTTTTAGTTCGGAGAGACAGGGTTATGTCATTGAAACCCTGCTTATCAGCCTTTTGTTTAATATTTTAATCCAATGTTTTGAGAACATGTCTAGGTATAACATTGTTTAATTATACTGACATACTGGTATTAACGCTCACAACTACTGTGTAACCAGATTTTTGCCTTGTAATGCTTGTAAAATCTTATATAAGCCATGATAAATACATTAGAACATTAGACCACTCTGAAACTAAGACTGTGCGTTCCGATATCTCAGGTTGCTTTTGCTTTCTATTGCATAGAAGTATAAGTATAATCTTGTATAGAGGTATAAGAATATTGTTGGTGCTTGGTAAGTGCCCAGAGTGTGAGTGAACTGTTAGTTTGCTATTACAGTAATCAGACATATTTTAGAGTATAAGAACATTATTAATGTCTCATAGATGTTCTGAATGTGTTGTGGGTGTACTGTTTTGTTATTACGGTAGTCACACATATTTAGTAGCAAGTATACCGGGTGGGTATCGTTTAAGGATCGGTAAGAGTCCATTGTTCCGTAAAGGTAAACCCAGAGTCCAGGTGCTGAGGTTCAACCTACATGTGCCAATTGTTATCAAGGAGGGATTAACTGTTAAGGGACTCAGGGGTCAGGTACATAGGCAAGGAAACAACTTTTTAGTTTTGCCCCCGGTCACTGTATTTAAATCCCTCTGACATTTCACAAATAATGGGAAAACCACCCCACTATGTTACCCAAAAGAACGTGCAAAGTTTGTACCCCGCACTAATGGTACCAGCTCAGCTCTCCACCATGTCTGACTTACAATTTATACCCCCTACTGCATCTTAAAAGTATATACATCAGCAAGACATACATTTTGAATAAATCGTCTGTTAAAAGATGATTTAAAGGTCAACCTGGTCAGGGACAGTTCTACCCTAGAAGGGGCTAAATTGCGACCATCTGTACCATGTGGTCATAGACTGTGACTCATATATATATATATATATATATATATATATATATATATATATATACACACACACACACTGTGATGAGACCCTTGCTTGCTTGGTTCTGCTCTCCTGACACTCCTCTGCTTCTATTGGATCAGATTGCCGATTGCAACATCTGAAGGGACAGTCATCCAAGGTTCCGGGATCCGAACTACAGCTATGTGCCATTCGGACCCATTAAGAACACACACCAGACAGGCTGTATGTATGTTCAAACATGACTCTTTAATTTGCAAGTACACAGCACACTTTTATACATAATTTGGAACATCCTACCCATAACAACCGCTTTCCTATTGGTCAATTGTAAAGTATATGCAGTCCTCACTCAGGTCCTCCTTAACCATGCAAATGAGGACTTCAAAATGACGCAGCAGAGATTGGTCAGATAGTTTGAACAGAAAGACTGTTATGTGTATTGAGACAAAAGCTCCAGGGCAATCAATGTACACAATAGCCAGCCACAGAACAATGGGACCGTCTGGAGAGTTGAGTTAGCCTTAAGACAGGGCAGAAATGTAATGAAATGTCTCAGTATATCCTGTAATATATGAATTAGGATTTCAAGTAGAAACACTCCAGCACTCCAAGGTCCATGACATATACATATATATATATATGGTGCTTTGGAAGCACATAGTAAAAGACTCTGGTTTTGGTTTTGAGTTTTGTAATGGTTTTGAGAAACCTAATTAAGACAGTAACTGAAGGACAGGTTGAGCTCTTAACAGAAAATATATTTTTCTTCATTCTCTGTTGCATGAAGTGATTAAGATATTATAAATGTCATTCACATGTCCTGGTTGTGCACTGGATTTTTTGTTTTATTATAGAAACCGCAGGGAATACATGGTGAGTATTCCTAGTGGTTAGTCAATTGGTAGAGGTAATATAGGATCGATAGAGGTTATTTGTTGAAGTAAAAACCTTCCTCCCCGCAACCATAGCCTGCAGATAGAAAGCAGGGGAAACTGGGCACGGTTCAAAAATGTATGGACACATGAGGCGGGTCTGAGCACTTTGGAATGCTAAATGACCGATCTGTTTCATGTACAATTTGTAATTTTTGTTAGACCTCAACAGTTTAACTGTTCTAAGAAGTATGTGGGTAAAGTATTACTGCGCTATAGGGGAGGGAGGGGAGGGCTAAGGGTGAGGGGTTACTGCTGCAGCACTGAAGGTTTATCAGACTCAAAGTGAAATAAAGTGATTAACCACTTAAGGACCGCCTCCTGCACATATACATCGGCAGAATGGCACGGCTGGGCACAAGCACGTACAGGTACGTCCTCCTTAAGTGCCCAGCAACCCGGTCTGAAGCTCTGTGACCGCAGGACCCACGGACCCGATTGCCGCTGGAGTCCCTCGATCGGTCCCCGGAGCTGAAGAACAGGGAGAGCTGTGTGTAAATACAGCTTCCCCGTTCTTCACGGTGGCTCCGTGATTGATCGGGTGTTTCCTTTTGTAGGGAAACACAATCAATGACGTCACACCTACAGGCACACCCTCCTACAGTTAGAAACACAAATAAGGTCACACTTAACCCCTTCAGAGACCCCTTGTGGTTAACTCCCAAACTGCATTTGTAATTTTCACAGTAAACAATGCATTTTTAATGCATTTTTTTTCTGTGAAAATGACAATGGTCCCAAAAATGTGTCAAAATTGTCCGCAGTGTCCGCCATAGTGTCGCAGTCACGAAAAAAATCGCTGATCGCCGCCATTAGTAGTAAAAATTTTTTTTCATAAAAATGCAATAAAACTATCCCCTATTTTGTAAACGCTATACATTTTGTGCAAACCAATCGATAAACGCTTATTGCGATTTTTTTTACCAAAAATAGGTAAAAGAATACGTATTGGCCTAAACTGAGGTGATCAAATACCACCAGAAGAAAGCTCTATTTGTGGGAAAAAAAGGACGCCAATTTTGTTTGGGAGCCACGTCGCAGGACCGCACAATTGTCAGTTAAAGCGACGCAGTGTCGAATCGCAAAAACTGGCCAGGTCCTTTAGCTGCCTAAAGGTCCGGGTCTTAATTGGTTAAGTAATGCTGTGCTGTAAAAAATGTAATAAAGTGGATATACCTAAGGTGAGGAGGAAGTGCTAAATCAAGTGTATAATAAACATATAAAACATAAAAGCATCAATGAATGAGAATATCTCTGCTAATAAATAACAATATAAATGACATCAAAACCAAAAATGTAATACATACAAAGTGCTGGTTGCAACTGTAATAATGCATGCGCTCCTGGCATAAGTCCTCAAAATGGCATGACTATAAACAAGTGATGCATGTGAAACTTATGTGAACTGAAATAAAAGTGTTCATGCATAAACAGAAAAACAGATACTGATAAACACAAAGTGCTGGTGCTTGTGCCAAATTATCAACGTGGAAGGTGCTGAAGAAAGGGAAAGGGTTCTGATTTCCTTTGAAATTGATGAGGGTGTCCCCTTACCTTACTGCTGTAAGGTAACAGCGTGTATACAATCTGTCTGGGCAGATACAACTCCAGCCGTTTCCCAATATGATGTCTCCCAATAAGTTAAGGCCTCTATCTGTGAACAGAATCCCCCTAGGGAGTCACACCTGGTGGACAATAGTGACCCTCAATAGTAGTCAGCCTGGTTACTCATGTCTTCACATTGATACATGTTTACTTCTCCTTTGTAAACTATGCCAGGAGTTGTTGGGAAAGTATCCGATTGCCGGTAGATCTACTGTAGATATACTTTTCCAACAGTGTGTCTTAGGCCTCGTACACACGATCGGACATATCCGATGAAAACGGTCTGCGGACCATTTCCATCGGATATGTCCGATCGGGAGTCTGATCCGATGGCGTGTACACACCATCGGATCAAATTCCCCGCCGCCGGATGGCGCGGTGACGTGGCGGTGACGTTGACGCCACCACGTCACCGCACCAGGAAGTTAAACACTTCCGCGCATGCACCGAATCCATTCGGCGGCGGCGGGGGACGACATGTCTGCTGGTAAGTGTACTAACCAGCAGACATGTCGGGCGGACAGATTCCCACCGGATAGATTTCAAAGCATGCTTTGAAATCTGTCGGGTGGAGAAATCTGTCCGCTAGCCCATACACACGAGCGGAGATGTCTGCTGAAACGGTCCATCGGACCGTTTTCAGCGGACATATCCCCTCGTGTGTACGAGGCCTTAGTGTCTTCAAATATTTTTTGGTTGGCATTCGAGCCCCATGCAAAACGCAGACCCAAAAATCCTCCGGTATATTCATGTTTATTATTTGTTTGATTTTTTGTCAGATTTTTGACCAAAAATGTTTAACTTTTGGGCAAGACCACCAAATATGTGTCATTGTGCCCACCTCTCTACAACCTCTCCAGCAAAAACAGGATGAGTGTAATTTATCTGGTGTAAGATACCATCTTACCAAACATTTATAATTCTGTTCCATTACTTTGTTGTTTATAGAAGTAACATGGACCCTATTAATTATCTGTCTCATTTCAAATTCAGTTATTGATGAACCCGTTTCTTCTTCCCATTTTTTGATGAATGGAGGTATGCTCTTTTTCTTTAAAGCATTCAAAGCTTCATATAACATCAAGATTATTCCTTTGTCGGTTTTCTTTATACAGAGTCTTTCAAGTGGCCGTAGATTTGTTTCGGATCCATTATCTATGTGAAAAAATAAAAGCTCACAATCCCAATCGCGTTCTGCGATCCACCAATCAAAATCTGCTCCAGATTCCGAAAGCCAACTTTAAGTCCAAAGGAGAAAGAAGATTCGCGCTCCAAGGTCCCAGACTATGGAACGCTTTACCGACCAGTATTCGGTTGGAGGAGAACCACCTCGCATTCAGGAGAAAGATCAAGACTCATCTCTTTTGATTTCAAAAGAGAAAGGAACAACAAGCGCCCAGAGGCGATTAAATTCGCATGTGTTGCGCTATACAAGTATTTCATTCATTCATTCATTCAAGACTTTCAAAAAAGTGTTTTATTTGAGCATATCTCCATTCATCAATCAACACGAGATCTCTCTTCCTTTCCAGATCCTGCAATGATAGTAATCTATTTTGCTCCATAAAGTCTTTTAATTGGGTGTCATCTTTCTTAATCCAATTACCGAACATAAAAAAAATTCTCCCGGGGGAAAAAATTGAGTATTTTTTAGGGGTTTCCTATGAATCTGGTCCCAAAGTGCTAGGGCGTGTTTTGTAATGTCATGAACTTCAGGGCTTAATCTTCTATATTGTGGTGGGATCCAGATTACCTTCCCCAGTGCAGTTTTACTTAATTTGTTTTCCATAACTACCCATCTTTTTTCTACATTATTTTTTGCCCATTCTATAACTCGTGATAAAATAATTGAATAATAATAATTTTTGAAATCCGGTGCCCCCAGCCCCCTTGTGTCTTATCTTTTGTCAAAAATGTTAACTTAATTCGTGTTTTTTTCCCCCCTCCATATGAATTTAAGAAACATTGCTTGCAATTTTTTGAAAAAAACTTGCGGGATTCGAATTGGAAGCATCTGAATTTTATAGATAATATTTGGTAATATTGTCATTTTAAAAATGTTTATCCTCCCTGTCCATGTTATTTGTCCTGGTGCAATTCTGTTAAGGTCTTCTTTGATGTCATTCAATAATGGTATAAAGTTGGTTTTATACAGAGTCTCTCTAGAATTTCCTAATTTAATTCTGAGGTAGTTTAAGTTTTTTTTCCAACAAAATGGAAAATCTTTCTGCAGAGCCTTCCCCTCTTTTTTAGTAAAATTTATATTCAATATTTCTGATTTAATTGGGTTTATCTTAAAGTTAGATAGCATACCATATTCTTTTATTGTTTTAATTATACTAGGCAGACTTGTCCTTGGGTTTGATATGTAGAATAGAATATCGTCGGCATATGCTGCCACTTTATGTTCCTCCCCTCCCAACATTATCCCCCTAATGTCCACGTTTCGCCTTATCTTATTCAGAAGGGGTTCTAATACAAGCGTGAACAGCAGCGGGGACAATGGGCATCCCTGTCGAGTCCCGTTTCTTAATTCGAAAGGATCAGATATCTTCCCATTGATTTTAATTCTTGCCATCGGTTTATTATACAGGGCTCCTATCCATTGCCTCATTCTGGGTCCGATTTCTAATGTTTCTAAAGTATTCTGCATGAAACCCCAGTCAACTCGATCGAAAGCCTTTTCTGCGTCTACCGACATTAATAGGCCTGGGGCTCCACTTCTTTTGATTTCCTCAATAATCAAAAGCGATCGAATTCCGTTATCTCTCCCTTTTCTTCCTGTAATAAACCCTACTTGATCTGTATGTATTACATCTGGCATGATATTTTTCAGCCTATTAGCAAGAATTTTTGAAAAGATTTTTAGGTCTATATTGAGGAGCGAGATCGGTCTATAGCTGGAGCATAGACTATTATCTTTGCCTTCTTTAGGTATTACAGTTATTAACGATTCTAAGCTTTCCTTCCTCATTTCCCATGTATCTCCTATTCCATTATAGTAACTACATAGTTTTGGAGTTAATACGTCGGACAGTAATTTATAATATAGAGTTGTAAATCCATCAGGACCGGGGCTTTTACCATTAGATAGTTCTCGTATAATTTTTGTGATTTCTTCCTCTGTTATGGGTGTTTCTAAGGTCTTAAATTTGTATTCTGGTATGCTATTTAACTCTGCCTTTCCCAAGTATGTTTTTATTTTTTCTTCCCTTAACTTTGTTTCCCCTTTTAGTGTTGTCTTTATTAATTGAATAGAGGTCTTTATAGAATTTTTGGAAGTTATCTATAATCTCTGAGGTTTTAAATCTTATTTCTCCCGTTTTCGTTTTTATTTTCTCTATAAAGTTCATAGATTTTTTCTTTTTAAGGAGGCTCGCTAAGTATTTCCCTGTCTTGTTACCCCATTGATATTGTTCTTTCTTAATAATGTTAAATTCTACCCGTGTTTCCTGTTCTAAGAGTTCTCTAAACTCTTCTTTTACTATAAAGTTTCTGGAGTATATCTCCTTGGCCTATTTCTTTATGTAGGTTCTGATATTTCTTTAATTAGATTTGTTTTTTGTATCTTTATTTTTTATTTTCCTAGATCCTTCTTTTATCAAAATTTCTCAAATAAAACCTTATGAGTCTCCCAAATTGTGGCTTCGGACATGCCCTCGGTACTATTCTCTCTAAAAAATTGTTGCAACTCCCACCTTATTTTCTTTTCTAATAACAGTTCTTCATTTAATCGCCAGTTTACTTTTCGGTTGTCTTGTTCCCCTATTCTAACTTGAAGAGAAATAGGGGCATGATCTGAAAAAGTTATAATTTCAATCTTTGTATCTTCTACTCGCTCGAGCAACCTATGTTCTAGTAGAATGTAGTCAATTCTGCTGTACGTCCCATGCATGGGCGAGAAAAATGTATAGTCTCTCTGGTTCACATGCTTTATTCGCCATATATCTACTAGCTGATGTTTGTGCATCTTCTTTTTTAGTTTATTTCTCTGATTCATCTCACTCGTCCATGTCTGGTACGTACTATCCACTTTGGGCTCCAAACAAAAATGTAAATCTCCTCCCATCACAGCCTCACCTTTCTTAAAACTCATAAAGTCTTCTATTACTCTTGTTAGATATTGGGCTGGTCTCTTATTCGGGCAATAGATGTTCGCCAGGGAAATCCCATGTCCATTTAAAATTCTGTTAAGGAATAGAAAGCGACCCTCAGGGTCTACTTTTCTTTCAGTGACAGCAAACCGAGTGCCCCTGGCAAACACTATTGCCACTCCTTTAGCTCGTGGGGTGGGGGAATCAGCATAAAACCATAGAGGGAACTCGTTCGTATTAATTCTACGGCATGTACTCAAGGTCAAATGTGTTTCCTGTAGGAATATGACTTCAGTTTTTAAAGACCAGCTCTCTGAATATATTAGCAGTTTTGATGGGATCGTTTATACCGCGAACATTGTAGGAAATTAATTTAACTTTTACTATCTAATACTATTAGGTAGTTTGAGACTTTCCTGTAAATATTTTTAGAGGCCTTCTCCCCTTGTCCATCCCACCTCCCTCTCCCCCTCCCTCCCCCATCCCACATATGGGGCTAATGGTCTCCCATAGGCCTATAGATCCGTGGCCCTTCTCCATCTAGCCCTACGGTTCTGTCCCCTTGGGGTTGGGGTCAGTATGGGTAGTTGGTGAGCAATCAGCCCCCTTTAAAAGGGGTTCCAGTGCCCATATCATCCCTTTCTTAACCACTTAAGACCCGGACCAATACGCTGGTAAATGACCCAAGGTGTTTTTGCGATTCGGCACTGCGTCCCTTTAACAGACAATTGCGCGGTCGTGCGACGTGGCTCCCAAACAAAATTTGCGTCCTTTTCTTCCCACAAATAGAGCTTTCTTTTGGTGGTATTTGATCACCTCTGCGATTTTTATTTTTTGCGCTATATACAAAAATAGAGCGACATTTTTGAAAAAAAAACACTATTTTTTACTTTTTGTTAAAAAAAAATCAAATAAACTAAATTTTAGTCAAACATTTAGGCCAAAATTTATTTAGCCACATGTCTTTAGTAAAAAAAAAAAATCGCAATAAAAAAAAATAGCTACCTAGCGGGAACAGCGACACTAATACAGCGATCAGAAAAATGATCGCTTAGTGACGCTGGCAATAGGGAGTGAAAGGGTTAACTAGGGCGGTGATCAGGGGGTTAAAACTTTATTAGGGGGGGTGGGGGGCTAGCCTGAACCTAACACTAACTGTTTTTTACAGTGCCTGTCACACTGACACTAAATGCAGTGATTAAATCACTGCATTCAGTAACACTGTGACAGGGGGGTGGGGGGGGCGATCACAAGGGGTTAATATGCCTATGTGAGTGTGTGTCAGTGTTGTGTTGGTGCACACTTACTTGTCATGTCTTCTCTCATCAGCAGCGCTGGGAAACAGCGCTGCGATGAGAGATTACATAATTTCCTCCTTCCTGTGTAAACACAGGAGGAGGAAGTGACAGGCTGGGAGCGCGCTCCCATTGGCTGGGAGCGATCGCGGGGGGGGCGGAAAACACGGACATCCGCCCGCAGATCCCGGATCGCTCCCAGAGGTAGGGAGACCCCCGCACGCAGCGGAGGGGGTCCCGATGGGACCCCCGAACCGCACTCAGGCGGGGACGTAAATTTACGCCCTTGTGCCTGTACGAGCCATGTTGTGGCCGTATATGTGCGTGCGGGGGTCTTTAAGTGGTTAATATACATACAGTGCAGAAAATAAGTATTTGAACACCCTGCTATTTTGCAAGTTCTCTCACTTATAAATCATGAAGGGGTCTGAAATTGTTACCGTAGGTGCATGTCCACTGTGAGAGACATAATCAAAAAAAATTCCAGAAATCACAATGTATGATTTTTTTAACCATTTATTTGTATGATACAGCTGCAAAGAAGTATTTGAACACCTGTCTATCAGCTAGAATTCTGACCCTCAAAGACCTGTTAGTCTGCCTTTAAAATGTCCACCTCCACTCCATTTATTATCCTAAATTAGATGCACCTGTTTGAGGTCATTAGCTGCATAAAGTCACCTGTCCACCCAATACAATCAGTAAGAATCCAACTACTAACATGGCCAAGACCAAAAAGCTGTCCAAAGACACTAGAGACAAAATTGTACACCTCCACAAGGCTGGAAAGGGCTACGGGGAAATTGCCAAGCAGCTTGGGGAAAAAAGGTCCACTGTTGGAGCAATCATTAGAAAATGGAAGAAGCTAAACATGACTGTCAATCTCCCTCGGACTGGGGCTCCATGCAAAATCTCACCTTGTGGGGTCTCAATGATCCTAAGAAAGGTGAGAAATCAGCCCAGGACTACACGGGAGGAGCTGGTCAATGACCTGAAAAGAGCTGGGACCACCGTTTCCAAGGTTACTGTTGGTAATACACTAAGACGTCATGGTTTGAAATCATGCATGGCACGGAAGGTTCCCCTGCTTAAACCAACACATGTCAAGGCCCGTCTTAAGTTTCCCAATGACCATTTGGATTATCCAGAGGAGTCATGGGAGAAAGTCATGTGGTCAGATGAGACCAAAATAGAACTTTTTGGTCATAATTCCACTAACCGTGTTTGGAGGAAGAAGAATGATGAGTACCATCCCAAGAACACCATCCCTACTGTGAAGCATGGGGGTGGTAGCATCATGCTTTGGGGGTGTTTTTCTGCACATGGGACAGGGCGACTGCACTGTATTAAGGAGAGGATGACCAGGGCCATGTATTGCAAGATTTTGGGCAACAACCTCCTTCCCTCAGTTAGAGCTTTGAAGATGGGTCGAGGCTGGGTCTTCCAACATGACAATGACCCGAAGCACACAGCCAGGATAACCAAGGAGTGGCTCTGTAAGAAGAATATCAAGGTTCTGGCGTGGCCTAGCCAGTCTCCAGACCTAAACCCAATAGAGAATCTTTGGAGGGAGCTCAAACTCAGTGTTTCTCAGCGACAGCCCAGAAACCTGACTGATCTAGAGAAGATCTGTGTGGAGGAGTGGGCCAAAATCCCTCCTCCAGTGTGTGCAAACCTGGTGAAAAACTACAAGAAACGTTTGACCTCTGTAATTGCAAACAAAGGCTACTGTACCAAATATTAACATTGATTTTCTCAGGTGTTCAAATACTTCTTTGCAGCTGTATCATACAAATAAATAGTTAAAAAAATCATACATTGTGATTTCTGGATTTTTTTTTTTGATTATGTCTCTCACAGTGGACATGCACCTACGATAACAATTTCAGACCCCTCCATGATTTCCAAGTGGGAGAACTTGCAAAATAGCAGGGTGTTCAAATACTTATTTTCTGCACTGTATGTATACACTTTATTTTTTTTATTTTTTTATATTGACTGTGTGCTTCATCCTCTCACTGTCTCACCCACCCCCCCCTCAACCCCCCCTCTCCAAAATACCCGTCCCCTGCCGTCTAAACCTCCCTATGTTTTAATACGTATTTATTTTTTCTTTGTAATCTGTTGCCATGAGTGGTGTGCTATTATGACATCTTTCTCAGCTCTTTCCCACCAGCCCGGTATCTCTATTTCTGGAATATTCAACTTTTTGAAAAAATTCACTGTATCTTCAGGAAATCTTAGGGTAGCAGATCGTCCGTCTTTTCTTCCAAATAAGCAAGATGGAAAGCCCCAGAAGTATTGAATATAATGTTGTTTTAGCTGCTCCGTTAATGGTTTTAGTATTCTTTTCCTGGCTAATGTCTCCACTGCCAAGTCTGGAAAGATCTGCAATGTGGATTGTTCTATTTTTGCAGGCCCCTTTGATTTCAGGTATATTTGGATCTGCTCCTTATCCTGAAAATTATGGAATCGCACAATTACGTCTCTTGGGAGAGCCTCAGGTATTCCTGCAGGTTTTCTTATTCTATGAACTCGCTCTAATTTTATTTTCTCCATTTCAGTTTTGCCCAACATCTGCCCGAATAATTTGTCAATCTTTCCTTGGAGATCCTCTACTTGTTCCTCCGGGAGACCTCTGATCTTCAAATTCTTCCATCTATTTCGGTTTTCCTGGTCTTCCAACTTGTATTTCAAATCTCTTTGTTCTTTTAGTAACTTTTTCATCTGTTCTTTTATTTCATTAACTTCTGCAGCTTGTGAATTTATTTTTTCTTCTGTTTCTTCTACTCTTCTCAGGATATGGTTCATGTCTTCATGTAATAGTTCCATTTCTCTTTTGAGAGAAGTTTCCATTTTATTCATGACCAATTCCATTCTGGCAAACATTTTGGCAATTCCTCCTTTAGTAGGGAGTTGGTCTTCTGTTGATTCATCAAGGTCTTCGTCTTCATCTGCTATTGTTGGAGCCCCAGCTATTTCTAATGCTTCTGATTGTCTTCTCACTCCTGTTTTCTGCACCTTTTCCGCGCCCTTTTTCCTTGTTGTTGCCATTTTATCTGGGCTATCTTTGGCTTGATTTTTTTTATCAGGTATTTTTTGATTGTACTAGGACTGTCGCTTATTCTAGATGGATTTGCGGATGCCCCTCTTTGTGTCCTACCTCTCATCCTTATCTAGCAGAGCTAGTGTTATTTCTAGTGTAAGATATTCTAGGATACTGAGGGCTTCTAGTGATTTTAGTATTTTTAGTTATTCAACAGTCCAAGACTCACTAAATTTTGCTACTAATTTTATATAGATACAGGTACAATTTAAAAACTCTTTGTATCAATGAACATGAAGTATTCACTTTCTGCGTTTTGTATACGTCTTATTATCGCCAAGGTATAACAGGAAGATAATTCCTCTTTGCCAGTTTATAAACAACTGCTGGTGATTAGGAGCTTTTTACAGTTCACAGTTGACCGCGTTTAAAACTTACGGCCATAGATCAATTATCCGCTTTCAACCTTAGACCACTATTACATCAGTTTCAACAGTTCTACAGTTCACAAGGTTTGCTACTCCATTTATATGGCTGCTGGTGCAATTTAAATACTCTGTGTGTCAGTATGCAAAACATAGTTGCTTTCTGTGTTCTTAAGTACGTCCTGTTATCATCAACACAGCAGGGACAGAAGTCTCCCTTTTGTCAGTTTATAGACAATTGTTGTTGTTTTTAGAGAATTTTACAGTTCACAATTTACAGTAGTTTACAGTAGTTAGAACATACGCCCGTAGAGCGGTTATCGCTTTAGCAGTGGACCATTATAAAAACAGTTTCAACAGAGGCACAAAAAAAAAAACAGTTCATTCGATTTTGCTGCCCATTTTATATGAATGCTGGTGGGGATTAAATACTCTGTGTATCCATACGCATAAAATAATCGCTTTCTGCGTTCGTGCGTACGTCCTATTATTATCGAAGCAACGTAAGCAATAGTCTCCCTTTTGCAGATTTACAGGCGACTGCTGGTGTTTTTAAAGCATTTTACCGTTCACATTTCACAGTTCATAGCAATTTAAAACATGCGGCCACAGAGCATTTATCCACTTTTTTTTTTCTTAGTTCTTAATTCTTAATTCCAACTTCTACTGCTCCATAGCTACTCACTAAACCAGGGAGACATTATCTTAAATTTTACTCACGGTCCCCCTGATAATGCTTCTTGAAGAGCTGTGTAAGGAGGAAGCTGTATGGACTTTTCTTCAGGAGTCTTCAGGGGTCTCGTTTTGCATATTGCCAGGATAGATAAACAGACATACTAAAGCTGCTACTGCTGGTGAGTTAAGAGCTGATATTGTGGCCATATTCATTGGCACCTGAAAACAGCTGTCCAAGTGTACCCCACTTTCAGTCAGGCAGCACACCAATACTAATATCAGTACTAATATCAAAAAGGCAACTGAGGGTTAGTCAAATCAAATCAACTCATTTTAGTCAGATCCAATCCCTCGTCTCATCGGCTGAGCAGCAGAGCGTCAGCTGGGGTGGTGAGGGATTCGATCCACATCCGAAAAAGATCAATAGTCCGGTGGTCAGGTGTTCCAATGAACCCCCCCTCGTAGCTCCCGCGTCCAATCCTCAGAATGTACCCGGCACCCAGGCATCCCTAGCCGAGCAATCCGAGCACCAAGAGCACAGGCACAGGCGCCGGACCAGGACACACCGACCTCAATAACAGTAAGATCTCCTCCCTACTATTCATGCCCCACCGAGCGTCCGATCCTCTCGGTCTCAGTCTGACCATATTGATCCCGGGACCCGATACAGGAGAGGGAGAGGAAGAGGGGAGGGCGGGGGGCGGAGGGGAGCGAGCGAGCAAGCAGGCGAAGCCTATGATCAGCCTATGATCAGGGAGGGAGCGAGCGAGCAAGCAGGCGAAGCCTGATACAGCCTGACACGCTCCTATCAGCAGCACTACCAACGTGAACAGGCTTAGCAGGCAGACAGGCTAACAGGCTGTGGGCATCACCTGCCATACAGCGTATACCCTACCCCCGCACTCCTCCCCCGCCGCCTCCATACCTCCGTCAGCCTCCGACACTGAGGGACATACGAGCAGCACGGGAACGCCGGCTACTCACGCACTCCACCCATCAGCAGCCCCTCCTCCATGGCCACTTGAGCCTGGAGCTCCTCACCACCTGTCCGCCATAATGTCGCAGTCACGAAAAAAAACGCTGATCGCCGCCATTAGTAGTACATTTTTTTTTTTTATAAAAATGCAATAAAACTATCCCCTATTTTGTAAACGCTATACATTTTGCGCAAACCAATCGATAAACGCTTATTGCGATTTTTTTTTTTTACCAA
This sequence comes from Rana kukunoris, assembly GCA_029574335.1. Classification (NCBI taxonomy): domain Eukaryota; kingdom Metazoa; phylum Chordata; class Amphibia; order Anura; family Ranidae; genus Rana; species Rana kukunoris. The sequence goes on along the minus strand of CM056059.1, from coordinate 261,982,097 downwards.
AAATAGGTAAAAGAATACGTCTCGGCCTAAACTGAGGTGATCAAATACCACCAAAAGAAAGCTCTATTTGTGGGAAAAAAAGGACGCCAATTTTGTTTGGGAGCCACGTCGCAGGACCGCACAATTGCCCGTTAAAGCGACGCCGTGTTGAATCACAAAAACTGGCCAGGTCCTTTAGCTGCCTAAAGGTCCGGGTCTTAAGTGGTTAAGTAATGCTGTGCTGTAAAAAATGTAATAAAGTGGATATACCTAAGGTGAGGAGGAAGTGCTAAATCAAGTGTATAATAAACATATAAAACATAAAAGCATCAATGAATGAGAATATCTCTGCTAATAAATAACAATATAAATGACATCAAATCCAAAAATGTAATAAATACAAAGTGCTGGTTGCAACTGTAATAATGCATGTGCTCCTGGCATAAGTCCTCAAAATGTCATGACTATAAACAAGTGATGCATGTGAACTGAAATAAAAGTGTTCATGCATAAACAGCAAAACAGATACTGATAAACACAAAGTGCTGGTGCTTGTGCCAAATTATCAACGTGGAAGGTGCTGAAGAAAAGGAAAGGGTTCTGATTTCCTTTGAAATTGATGAGGGTGTCCCCTTACCTTACTGCTGTAAGGTAACAGCGTGTATACAATCTGTCTGGGCAGATACAGCTCCAGCCGTTTCCCAATATGATGTGTCCCAATAAGTTAAGGCCTCTATCTGTGAACAGAATCCCCCTAGGGAGTCACACCTTGTGGACAATAGTGACCCTCAATAGTAGTCAGCCTGGTTAGTCATGTCTTCACATTGATACATGTTTACTTCTCCTTTGTAAAATATGCCAGGAGTTGTTGGGAAAGTATCCGATTGCCTGTAGATATACTTTTCCAACAGAAGCAGCATTACTTATCCACTTTGTTCTAAGAAGTAGTGGTAAAAACTTTGGGTAAAGGAGAAAATCTCAGGCCTCTGTCGATGTCCTTCCTGTTGCGTGACAAATATAAAATAATCTGTTTGTATGGAGTTTTCTAGAAGCCAAGGGTGATATTGATTTGAAGTGAATAAGGCGATTATGATTTGTGATTATGTGAAGGTACAGGAAAATCCTGTACCTCTATGAGCCAAGGTGTTCTACAAGTTAATGTGAAAACGTAGACATGCTGACAGTAAGGCCGCGTACACACGATCAGTCCAACCGGATGAAAATGGACTGAAGTCCAGTTTCATCGGTCCAAACCGACCGTGTGTACGGCCCATCGGTCTGTCGTCCTTCGGACCAATGTTTTAGAACTTGCTTTAAAATCGACCCGATGGGCCACAGACCGATAGGTCCAACCCGATCGTTAGTACGCATGACCATCAGTTCCAAAACCCACACATGCTCAGACTAAATGAGGGGACGGGAGCGCTCGTACTTGTAAAACTCACGTTCGTTTTTGACATGGCACATTTGACATTTTAAAAATTAGTGTCTCGTTTATTGCAGCACATTTTTTTCTTTGGTCTATTTCTATAATAAACACGTTATTTTTCTGATGCTATTTAGACAGAGTACTCCCATACTGATATTTTTGCTTTTTTGCTTGTGATCTAATTTTTTTTGTTTTTTTTCGCAAGCCAGATGTCCAAAATATTTTTTGGACATCTGGGTGGCCGCGATATTGTGTCAATCTCGCTCCCTTTCTCGGCGAGATTGACCACCTGCGAGCCCCATAGCGGGAGCCAGCGCCGAGCTGGCTTGCCGCGATGGAGACAAAGCCGTCATAGAAGCGACAGGGATCCGATGTGGATTCCCGCCAATTCTACACGTGGGCGGCGTTTGATATGAATCCTGAGGGGGAACTTCCCGCCGGATTTTAAATAAAAATCCGGCATGGGTTCCCCCCTCAGGAGCATACCGGGCCCTTGGGTCTGTTATGGGTTGTAAGAAGACCCCCCTACGCCGAAAAAATGGCGTGGGGGTCCCCCCACAATCCATACCAGACCCGTATCCAAAGCACGCCGGCCGGTCAGGAAGGGAGTGGGGAGAGCGAGCGCACCCCCCCTCCTGAGCCGTACCGGGCAGCATGCCCTCAACATGGGGGGGTCAGGTGCTCCCCCCCACCCCAGAGCACCCTGTCCCCATGTTGATGAGGACAGGGTCCCTTCCCGACAACCCTGGCCGTTGGTTGTCGGGGTATGCGGGTGGGAGGCTTATCGGAATCTGGGAGCCCCCTTTAATAAGGGGGCCCCCAGATACCAGCCCCCCACCCTAAGTGAATGAGTATGGGGTACATCGTACCCCTACCCATTCACCTGCAAGAAAAGTGTAAACACAAATAAACCACACAGGGTATTAAAATATTTTATTAGTTGGCCGCCGGGGGGGGGGGTGTGGTTGCTTTTATAAAAGCGCCCCCCCTCGGCGGGCTTCTTCCGACATCTTCGGCGGGGGGGGGGGGGGTGGGTCTTCTCCGCTCTCCGGGGGTCTTCTCCCGCTCTTGATTTGGCGCTCTCTGGTGCCTTCTTCTTCTTCAGGACTGGCCGCCGCTTCTGTCACGTCGTCTTCTTCTCTTCTCCAGATGTTGACACAACGCTTCCTCCCGCTTTTATGCCGGGCGCGCGGCTCACAGCGACTTATATAGGCCTATCTTGTGACGTCGTAGTCCCATCATGCTCCACTAGGTACCACGTGGTCCCTACCCACGTGGTACCTACCGGAGCACGATGGGACTGCGACGTCACAAGATAGGCCTATATAAGTTGCTGGGAGCCGCGCGCCCGGCATAACATCAGGAGGAAGCGTCGTGTCAACATCTGGATAAGAGAAGAGAAGAAGAAGACGTGACAGAAGCGGCGGCCAGTCCTGAAGAAGAAGGCACTGGAGAGCGCCGAATCAAGAGCGGAGAGCGGGAGAAGACCCCCGGAGAGCGGGAGAAGACCCCCGGAGAGCGGGAGAAGACCCCCGGAGAGCGGAGAAGACCCCCGGAGAAGACCCCCCAGAGAGCGAGAGAAGACCCACCCCCCCGCCGAAGATGTCGGAAAAGCGACCACCCCCCCCGGCGGCCAACTAATAAAATATTCTAATACCCTGTGTGGTTTATTTGTGTTTACACTTTTCTTGCAGGTGTAGGGGTACGATGTACCCCATACTCATGCATTTAGGGTGGGGGCTGGTATCTGGGGGCCCCCTTATTAAAGGGGGCTCCCAGATTCCGTTAAGCCTCCCGCCCGCATACCCCGACAACCAACGGCCAGGGTTGTCGGGAAGGGGCCCTGTCCTCATCAACATGGGGACAGGGTGCTCTGGGGTGGGGGGGGGCTGCAGTGCGCCCCCTGCCCCAGAGCACCTGACCCCCCCATGTTGAGGGCATGCTGACCGGTACGGCTCAGGAGGGGGGGGGGGGGGAGCTCGCTCGCCCCACTCCCTTCCTGACCAGCCGGCATACGGGTCTGGTATGGATTGTGGGGAGTTTCCTTACAACCCATAACAGACCTAAGGGCCCGGTATGCTCCTGAGGGGGGAACCCATGCTGGATTTTTATTTAAAATCCGGCGGGGAGTTCCCCCTCAGGATTCATATGAAACGCCACCCACGTGTAGAATTGGCGGGAATCCATGTCTGATCCCCGTCGCTTCTATGACGCGCTCGCTGGAATGTCCTTTTACTATTCCAGCGAGTGCGAGATGACGGCACCCTGTCGCCGAGAATCAGCGAGATGCTGTCGTGCTAAAAACACATTCTCGGCGGCAGGTACTGTATATAGATTTTTTTTGGTGAAATGTTTTATTTTTATTTTTTTATGGTGGACATTTTTTTTTTAATGGAGATTCTTTCTTTTTTTGTTGTCAAGTTATCACACCAAATGTCCCCCCCCCCCTTCATGGAGGTTGTGTCCTTTGTAAATTACACATTGTATTTTGGAAATGTTTGATGGCTATTCACCAGTAAAACACAATAGACAAGGTTTGAACGTAAATTAAATTGCCATTTATTCTGGCCCAAAAAAATAATAACAAGAACGGCAACACTTGAGCAGTTCACAAATTACATGCAGACTTGGACACCAAAGGCACATTCCACCGGGATCAAGAACAAAATTAACAACCTCAGGAGTCACAATGTGCTTGCCAAAAAACAAATGAGAAGCAGCAGCAGATGACATAAAGGAACCCAAGCTGTGGTACTACAACAAGCTCAGGTTGTGGCCAAATCAGCTGGAAGGCAGGGAATCACTTTGTCTTCCTTACAGCCTTCCTTCTAGGCTGCCTTTCAGCAGAACTTCCACAGCCCCTTGCAGGTGGTGATGATGTGGCAGCAGGAGGAAGAAGATGAGGAGCAGGCCAGGCCGGGTCACTTAAATCAGTGTCCCTTGTCAGCAGGCCCCTTCTCGCCCACCACATGACCTTGTTGATCACGTCTTTCGCCAGGCCTCTTTGTTCCTCCCTCACTTCCTGTAGGTCATTGGCAATTGAAGAACTGAAGCCCTCCGTTGGGTTGAGGGGGGCCCTCATGATCTGGGCTGCCTCCCTGATCACCTCCAGGCTCTCCTCCTCCAACTGCCTCCAGCGCCTCCTTTGGCCTGGTCGGCGCATCTGGAGGGGAGGCACCTGGGAGATGGTGCCGAGCCTGGGCACCTGCTGACCTCCACTCGGGCCAAGCCTCCTCCTGGCTGCCACTCACCCCTTCCGCCTGGCTGACATCTTCGGAGCTGGCGCCTCCTGGCTGGTCTCTTCCTGTGTAGAAAAAAGGGACATGTAATATTTTGCACAATCAATCACACACATTTTCATGCTCTTGACCATTTTCTTTTTTCTTAATTTAAATTGAACAGACTCTCGCTCTGACCCCTGCAGTTGGCATCCCTGACACAATTCTTTTTGGCCATGACTTGTGTTTATGTTTCCAAGCTTTCCTTTTTGGTTACAAATTCATCTCAATAAACAAACAATAATTAGCAGCCAAGAAATATGTTGTAAACTAATATACCTCACTGAAGATCACCAGATCGGGCTCCTCTGTGCCAGCCAGCTCCTGGGCGGACTCTGCAGGGGTGTGGGGAACCGTGGAAGTTCCACTGGAAGGAAGCGTGGAGGGAAGGGTGGAAGGAAGACTCGAAAGTGATTCCTGGCCCTCCATTTGATCCTGCAAAAAGCTGAGCTCCTTGTAGTACCACAGCCTGGGCTCCTTTGGATCACGTGCTGCTGCTCCTGACCTTTGTTGATGCAATTTCTTGTAGGTCTTCATGTATGTGCCCCTGAGGTTGTTAATTTTATCCCTAATCATGGTGGATGTGCACTCCGGAATCCAAGTCTGCATGTATATTGCTCAATTTGTTGCCGTTCTGATATCGGCCTTGTGATAAGCTGGGTGCCTTGAATCCCAAAGGCAGGGCAGTTCTCTATATTTTTCGATGAAGTGCATGAGGTTTTTAACGTCAAAAATGTTTTTCTAGAATACCAACAAAAAAATTATAAACACTAGGCTCAGCTTTGACATTGTCAGCATATGTGCACAATCTTTTAAGCTTCAAACACAGTGTCTCCTGCTGCTAAAATGCTGCCCATCTCTGCCCCATTGTTGTTGAAAAAGAGGATTTTACCTGCAGACCCTTCATTTCCATTTCACTAAATATGTGGCATAAAAACATTCAACAGTAATGCTAGCAATCATCAAGGCACTATTCATGTGTAGATGTCATGCCCCTCAGCATTGATGAGATGATACACTCACTGCCTAATTACCTCTGTCCAACAATAACAATCGTTGCCTGATCTGTTACACAAAATAAAGAGGTAGAGCAGTCTCACATATATATATTTTGAGATGTCTCCGAGCAGATAGAGCGCGAAATTGCATGGGTGGCCCCAAGATACATAATAGCGCAAGGGTGCAATCAACATATAGTGCCTTGCGAAAGTATTCGGCCCCCTTGAACTTTGCGACCTTTTGCCACATTTCAGGCTTCAAACATAAAGATATAAAACTGTAATTTGTTGTGAAGAATCAACTACAAGTGGGACACAATCATGAAGTGGAACAAAATTTATTGGATATTTCAAACTTTTTTAACAAATAAAAAACTGAAAAATTGGGCGTGCAAAATTATTTAGCCCCCTTAAATTAATACTTTGTAGCGCCACCTTTTGCTGCGATTACAGCTGTAAGTGGCTTGGGGTATATCTCTATCAGTTTTGCACATCGAGAGACTGAAATTTTGCCCATTCCTCCTTACAAAACAGCTCAAGCTCAGTAAGGTTGGATGGAGAGCGTTTGTAAACAGCAGTTTTCAGTTCTTTCCACAGATTCTCGATTGGATTCAGGTCTGGACTTTGACTTGGCCATTCTAACACCTGGATATGTTTATTTGTGAACCATTCCATTATAGATTTTGCTTTATGTTTTGGATCATTATCTTGTTGGAAGACAAATCTCCGTCCCAGTCTCAGGTCTTTTGCAGACTCCATCAGGTTTTCTTCCAGAATGGTCCTGTATTTGGCTCCATCCATCTTCCCATCAATTTTAACCATCTTTCCTGTCCCTGCTGAAGAAAAGCAGGCCCAAATCATGATGATACCACCACCATGTTTGACAGTGGGGATGGTGTGTTCAGGGTGATGAGCTGTGTTGCTCTTACGCCAAACACAACGTTTTGCATTGTTGCCAAAAAGTTTGATTTTGCTTTCATCTGACCAGAGCACCTTCTTCCACATGTTTGGTGTGTCTCCCAGGTGGCTTGTGGCAAACTTTAAACAACACTTTTTATGGATATCTTTAAGAAATGGCTTTCTTCTTGCCACTCTTCCATTAAGGCCAGATTTGTGCAGTATGCGACTGATTGTTGTCCTATGGACAGAGTCTCCCACCTCAGCTGTAGATCTCTGAAGTTCATCCAGAGTGATCATGGGCCTCTTGGCTGCATCTCTGATCAGTCTTATCCTTGTATGAGGTGAAAGTTTAGAGGGACAGCCAGGTCTTCGTAGATTTGCAGTGGTCTGATACTTCTAACATTTCAATATTATCGCTTGCACAGTGCTCCTTGGGATGTTTAAAGCTTGGGAAATCTTTTTGTATCCAAATCCGGCTTTAAACTTCTCCACAACAGTATCTCGGACCTGCCTGGTGTGTTCCTTGTTCTTCATGATGCTCTCTGCGCTTTAAACGGATCTCTGAGACTATCACAGTGCAGGTGCATTTATACAGAGACTTGATTACACACAGGTGGATTCTATTTATCATCATTAGTCATTTAGGTCAACATTGGATCATTCAGAGATTCTCACTGAACTTCTAGAGAGAGTTTGCTGCACTGAAAGTAAAGGGGCTGAATAATTTTGCACGCCCAATTTTTCAGTTTTTTATTTGTTAAAGTTTGAAATATCCAATAAATTCCGTTCCACTTCATGATTGTGTCCCAATTATTGTTGATTCTTCACAAAAATTACAGTTTTATATCTTTATGTTTGAAGCCTGAAATGTGGCAAAAGGTCGCAAAGTTCAAGGGGGCCGAATACTTTCGCAAGGCACTGTATAAACCCCCCAACCCATGACTCAAGTCTCTAGGCCCCTGCTGGGCCCATTTTGAAATTTACTTTTGTTTCTGCCGTTCCTCACTTACGCTCGAGCAGACTCCGCTTAACTAACGTAATCACGTCATTCTCCTTATATACCCCACGCATGCGTGAAACACTGCCCTCTTTGTCCGCCCATGACGGACCCTTTTTTTCCCATGCCCCTAATCATTGTGAAACGAAAATATGGTGGTGTCACAGACGCGTGATTTACCCTTTCACGATGAGGAAAGGCCGGAGGCGGGAACGTCACGATCCAGGCACAGACGCTACAAAGCGACAAATATGTCACTACAAGAGATGGTGGACATACTGCGGAGAAAAGACCATGATGGAGATCATGGCCCATACAACACCCCTAATCGGAGGAAGGCCAAAATAATGGACTAGGTGGCGAGGAGACTATGACATATTTGGGGTCACCAGGTCAAAGGTGCAGCTCCGAAAACGTTGGTCGGACTTGAAATTGCGTGAGCCAGAGCAGTATAGGAGGATAAAGAGAATTATTGATAAAAGTAGGTAACTTTCATGTTTTTTTTGCAATTGTCTTTATAATTGGTGGGCATGTTTTTCTCCATCTGCTTCTTTGGCCTGGTTGTACTTTTGAACAGGGCATTTTTTTTTGTCGAATTTGGCAATATGAAGTATTTTCCCATTTGTTGTAAACATCGTTCCACCACATCGTTCCTCACAAATCCGATGTCGTCAAAGAAAAGCACACCTGGACATGCCTATTTGGCGTAAAACAAAGTTTAGAAACATTGTTGAAAAGATGATGTGTTTGTTCAACCTTAATAGAATGTGAAAGGCAAACAGGATTTATTCACACAGTGATAATAAAGCAGCTGTTTTCACATCTGGACTCAAGAGCACCTGTGTGTCCCCCATAACTAACATTTTTATTTAGGGTCTCCCACAAATATTGTTTTTGGGGGGCATCCATGTGTGTCACTTTGCCAAAAAGCGGCAGTATCACAGCTTGGGAGAAGTCAGAAAAACAGAGGTTATGTTTTGAGGATTAAGCCCAAACAGACAATTGTACCCCACTTCTAAGCAATGTTTTCTCTTTCTGCCCTCCAATATCTGTGTGCTGAATATACCTTTTGTTTCATGTTATTAGGGGAAAGAAGAGGACACCATTGGAAGAAGGCAAGGAGGCCCAGACTAAAAATAAAATAAAAAAAATAACATGTGGAGGAGGAGGAGGATGTGGAAGAAGGAGTGGTGGAAGAAAGAGACGAGGAAGAAAGAGACGAGGAAGAAAGAGACGAGGAAGAAAGAGACGAGGAAGAAAGAGACGAGGAAGAAAGAGACGAGGAAGAAAGAGACGAGGAAGAAAGAGACGAGGAAGAAAGAGACGAGGAAGAAAGAGGTGGAAGAAGGAGTTGGAGATTATCAGCACAACAGGTCAGTGTCACCCCAGCTTCACAGGGTAAAAGAGATGTAGATAGACCTGCACATTACTATAAAAATGTTTTGTTCTTTTTGTTAGGGGATGAACATGGTGGTATGACATCATCTGATAGGACACCTTTCTCCAGTGCAAGTGCCCAAATCGTCACCCAACAAATTATGGAATGCAGTACTGAAATGGACACTATGAGGAATAGGATGAATGTCATTGAGCAAAATTGTAAAAACATCATTGACACAATGGGCTGTATAAAAGATTAACACCCCCCCCCCCGAAACCAGTTTTAATGTTTAGGTTTTGAACAACCCATATATATTGTAGAATCCCCAGGCCAAAATTTGAAGATGCACACAGTGTATCAACATGTGCCATCTGCCATCACAGGATATCGATTGTCTGTGCTTTGTAGGTGAAACCCCTTCCTCGCTACTTAAGTAAGGGAGAGGAAGGGTTTGCACCCCCAAAACACATCCATTGATTACCCATGATGGCAGATAGCACATGTTGACATTTGTCATGGTATCAGGAGAGAAATCCCCATTTGGCCACTCAAAATGTGTGCATCTTCAAATTTTGTCTTGTTCCGGGGTGACATTACCCCATCAAATTTGTTTCGAATAAGGTTGAACTTTGTAAATTTCCATTGTTTGGAGATATTTTGTTTTTGTAAAAAAACATGTTTTTTGTACTACATAAAAAAGCAAACATTTTAAATACAAAAAAATTTTTTTTTTTAACCCGAAAAATAAAAAAAATACATTTGAGAAAAGAATAAAAACACCACAAAAATAAACAAATGGAGTGGCTTCTTCTTTCTATGCTCAATACCAGTTTGTAGATGAGTGACTACTGTGCAAATGTGGTTATTTACTAAAACATGATTTATTTAAATTTGGCACTAGAAGTGCACTAGTTGGAGAACCAGGGAGACAGATAAAAGAAAACAAAGCAATAATGACAAACAACTGTATAAATTCCAATGATAAAATTATTTATTAATATTTCTTTCTTTTGGGGGCCGAATTAGAAAGAAATATGTTCTGGCATAGCAATGGCCCCCCTGACCCATGAAGTACTCAATATATTTGTCGCGTGCCTCATGAGCAGATTGTGGGGCCAAGCCAGCGCGACCTGTGTCCAGGCCAGGAAAGGTATCTGAGGATAGTCCTGCCTCAGCACCGATGTTGGCTAGGTATGACTGGGAGTGCCTGCGTAAAAAATTGCGCAAAATGCAACAGGCAAATACAACAGTGTTCAATTTATATTCCGCCAGGTGTATCGCTGTCTGGAACAGGCGGAACCGGCTGGCAAGTATCCCAAAGACATTCTCGACTACCCTCCGGGCTCTGGCCAGCCAAAAATTAAAAACCTGCCTCTCCGGGGTGAGGGTTATCTGGGGAAAAGGCTGCATGAGGTGAGGTCCAAGCCTGAAAGCTTAATTCGTGAGAAAAAAAAACGGAAGTCCCTCCAAATTGTCTTCATCCCATGGCAGTTTCAGACCACCAGATTGTAGACGCTTAGCAAACTCCGTCCGAGGGAACACTCCCCCATCAGACAACCGGTCGTTCTTCCCCACATCTACATACAAAAAATTGTACTGTGCCAACACCGCCATCAACACGATACTATGAAAACCTTTGTAGTTAAAATGGAGGGAAACTGTGGGGACATAAAAAAAATTGTACTTTGGCACATAAACAGTGAAATCACAATACAAAAAACATCCTTGCGCAACATCAGAATAACATTTATTATTGGAGTGAATATTTCATGGCCAAAAAAATAGGCCCACTTATCAGACACCTCACCCCTCTGATGGGGCAAGAAACATGTTTGGGGGGGGGGGGGGGGCAGAACTACAATGAAGCAGACAAAAATCTGGTTTTAAAAAATACTAGCCTAGGTGTGTTTGGCCCTAGGATAGCATGCTGGACAGGTTAGTAAAGGGAAATATGCATGTAGGCCAACAAAAAGAGCATGGAAATCTTACAACATGCATGGGGACAAAAGGGAACATTCACACACGGTATATTACAATCATGGTAATTAGGGAGAAATGCAAGAAATACAAGACATTAGCATACATTAAAGACATATATTGTGATGTTAAAGAAGGAAACTTACTTTAATATACTCCTCCTGCATCACTTGTATGATGGCAGAACACGTCTCCGGTTTGATGATCCCAAGCGCCTGGGGAGAGATGCCTGTCCAGAACTTGAGTTCCTGCAGGCTCCCCCCAGTCGCCAGGTATCGCAACGTGGCAATAAGCCTCTGCTCGGCCGTGATGGCTTGGCGCATCACAGTGTCCTGCCTCGTGATATAGGGGGACAGGAGATGCAATAGATGGTGGAAAACGGGGTCCGTCAAACGGAGAAAGTTCATGAAGTCATCAGGATTATTCTCCTGGATTTCCCTAAGCAGAGGCATATGAGAGAATTGGTCACGCTGGCGCAACCAATTCTTGGCCCAGGAACTCCTCCTCTCCCTGTTCCTGGCCAAAGTCCTTGAGTGAGTATGAACTGCATTAGACAGCCCATACACAGCACGAACTCAAGCAAAGTCACGCTGCTCCATCATGGCTTCGAACCGGTCGGCTGGTCAGTCAGAACGCACTTAAAACAGAAAGCACCCCAAAATCCAGCAATACCTGTAAAGAACGCACTGCAAACAGATATGAGCGGACAGGACGCCACTGCAAAGCAGAAACGACCCGAAAGCCAGCACTGAATGCGAAATACGAACCCACAAGCACACACACTGAACCCGAGAATACGACCTGTAAAAGCATGGAGACTGAAAAGCGCGAATCGGCTCTAACCAAACCTTCGCTAACACGCGGTTACACCGAATTAGCTAAAGCAGACTCAAGGGCGGCGCCGAAGGCTTTGGCCTTCCCCTTTATAGTGACGTTGTACGTGGTTTACGTGTCCGCGTTCTGACCCGATCGGATTTTGAACTGATGGTGTGTACGCACATCAGACCATTTCAGCGGTGAACCGATGAAAACGGTCCGTCGGACCATTCGCATCGTGTTGGACTGATGGTGTATACGTGGCCTAAGGGTCAATGGACACCCCAGACTAAAAAGACGTGAACCTCACTTTTAACAGAAGAGTGGCCACAATGACAAAATTATTATTCTCATTAATTCTGTTATCAGTGGCTAATAATTAGTCGGTGTCTGGAGTCCATTGGCTAATAAAAAAATAAAGCATCTCCTGTCATTTTTTCTAATGCTACGTGTGAGTGAAAAGGAAGAGGAGCTCCTCCACAGAAGCCCCCACCCTCAGGGTTCTCTGTGAGGAAATCATCCCTCCTTTCGCACTTGTAAAGAAAAAGAGGAGTTTTTACTCTGGGAGCGAATGAAAAATATTCTGTGTGACTGGGTTGGTTTAGCATGCCGGAATATTAAAGGAACTTGTGCACTTATTATTTGTATTGTTTATATTGCTAGGTAAACATTAAATATGTATGTAGCGTTCCATTTATATATATACACATACATACACACACACACACATATATATATATATATATATATATATATATATATATATATATATATATCTCTTTATGGAAAGAGATGGGTTGAAAAAGGCAGATGACTGACTTGAACACACTAGGGTCAGAGCAGATGGGAGAGGAAGGATGCCAAGTCCAAACTTCCCCTAGTCCTCAGGTGCAAGCCACAGCCCAGTAGAATCCCCCCCCCCCATCCCTGACAGAAACAGGACACCCAAGTGAGATAGGGGACAAGGTAAAGAGACAGGATGAGCCGAGACCTGACTGCCTGACTGTATGTAGGGCTCATCCAATGTACACCTTATAAAGCCACACTGGGATCAGGGGTGGGGTCCAATAAAAATAGTTGTCAGGATGCCAAATAGGTATATGTCTTAACAGGAAGTTTATTTTGGAAAATTGATTTTTGCACATTAACAGCCACATATTAGGGTATCTCTGTGCAAAATATTGCCATTTGGCCAAAAATTTCTGAGGTTTTTTATAAACATTGCATCTTAACGGAACATAACACTTTAAACACTTATTAAGCCTAATCTGTGTATTAGTGAGCGATTGTGGTGATGCTAATAACACCCTGTTCTAAAGGGCATAGTCAAAAATGTATAGTTTAGACATTTCTAGAAGAGGGGATACTGGATATCACCTTAGAACACCTCTATAAAACTCTGTAAAGAAAGCCGATAGTTCTTACCGCTTTATACAGGACTTGAGGGAAATTAATAGTTTAGTTATACCTAGAGAGAATGCATAATAGCCCGGTCTGAGTCGGTAGAAAATGGTTTAATAAAATTGAAACACTTTTCAGAGAACTACTATGGAAAGGGGGACAACCCAGGATTCGACTACGTACATTGCAGCTTCCAGTACTGGAAGGGGGACTGGCTGTCCCTCACCCTGAGGCCTATTATTTAACGGCACAATTGCAACAAATAATGGGATGCAATACCCTGGGAGGGGAGACCCCTAGTGGGAGAGTAATGCTGACTGGGGCCCCACACGACTCGGTTATTGAAGTACTAGAAGCAGACTCCTTTAGATATAGAACTCCAACAATTAAAATGATAATTAAAATATGGGAAAAAGTTAAGAAGCTAATGGGCTATACTGGATTTACTGAGTATACCCCCCCTGTGGAATAACTCTATGCTACATGAAATACTACAGATAGGAAAGGTGGGGGAATGAGAAAGGTGCGGCATAAAAAGGCTAATACACCTGTATAAGGGAGATACCTATAGGAAATTCCAGGATTTGAGGGAGGAATTTAATATCCCGCAACATTCATTCTTTACCTATCTCCAGGTAGGACATGCTCTTGAAGCCCAGTTTAGGACACAAAAATTTGTGTGGAATAAAATGCTCCTATTTCAAAAGTTAGTTAAAGGGGGCCCAACTAAGGGCCTCATATCTGAAATATATACACAGAAAATCAAAAAGATCAACACAGGGGCACACCTGCTTAAAGTAAGAGAAAGTTGGGAGGAAGATATAGGGGAAATATCACAAGAACAGTGGAAGAGAATACTAGAGATGGGATCAAAGGTTTCAGTTTCACCTCCTCAGAAAATCTCCCACTTGATGCTGATAAATAGAGCTTATTATACGCCCAAGCGACCAATTTGGTAAAAGACCAGATGATAAGTGTCCTAGATGTCAGGGGCATGGAGACCTAGTGCACATGGTGTGGCGCTGCCCAAAGCTGGTTCGTTACTGGGAGGGTGTGCTTGACACCCTGAGAGACACATTTGGAATCCCGCTGGAGATGGAGGCCACACTGTGTATACTGGGTTATAGGCAGGAACGGAAGGAGAAAAGAAATACCAGAGTTGTAATATTAAGATGTCTATTCCAAGCTAGAAAATTAATAGCTATGAGGTGGCAGGCAACTTCACCACCAGCAGTAAGTGAATGGATTAGCCCAATAAATGAGTCCATTTGTAAAGAAAGAGCAGTCTATATAAAAAGAGGAAACCTTAGGGACTTTGAGGAAATGTGGAAACCATGGCTGGAGAAAAAGGGTGTCTCCCCCGAGGGGATAAGAACGATACCTGAGAATAACTAAACAGAGAGTGGCCAAAGAGCAAAAATGATGATATTAGATAGAACTAACAGTCCGAGTGTCTCCTTAATTAAGAGATTATCTACCTCCCAATATAGTAAATTAAGATTTATTATATTATATTGTATATCAGTGCTTAAAATATGTGATATATTTATAAGGAACAGTTTTTTCTTGCTTTTTAAAAGAACAATTGAAAATGTGTATGTTATTAAAATAATTAAAAAAAATAAAAGTTATACCTAGAGCACCAGTTTTACCTGATGTGCCATGCCACAGCCACACCATCTAATGCTACCCATTTCACTTCATAGTGATTGGCTTAGCGAATATGTTTTAGCGTTCTGGTGGACGAGGAGAGGGCACCCCCTTGTGGACGCAGTCCATCTTTTGGAAATGTATCGTTCACGGCCCGTGACTAACCTGGTGGATGATATCCTCAGGGTTATGTACCTTTGTTGTCTACGCAATTATGCTCCACACCACATAGGTCCTTCTACAGTATGTAGTTACTCTTTGGAGGCCGGTTGAAAGGACGGGTTGAGTTTGCACCCAGGAGGACACTCTGTATTCAGAGTCATTGGATCCTTTATTCGGGGTCGGTGGATATATATTTCAGTTTCATTTAAAGGGCCAGAAGTTTGTTTTACTTCGGCAGGTAAATCAATTAAGCAATAAGTTAGATTGATTGGCTGTTTTCAGCTTTCCAGGTTCTTGCTGAGGTAGCCATCCTAGCATTGAGGCTCACATATGGAAGCAGACCAGGTGGCTAAAGATGCTGCATTACAGCCCCGGAAACTTGATGGGTCTGTGCAACACACAGATTCCACCTAGTTTTGGCCCAGTATAGCTGAGATAAATAATTAAACTTTAAGGACCCCAGAACGAGAACAACAAGTGGTCCACAGGGGGCAACTTTGGAATCAATGTGTCCTTTTATGTCTGCCAGACATTCTGACCACTCCACAGCCCTACAGCCTGACACATGGAACGTGTCTTCAGTCACAAGCAGTTATGGCTGCCCTAGTAAATTAACATGGGATAGAGACAGGGTTCACCACAGGTGGTTTTATAATATACCACTTCTTGTTTTACCTGTTACCAAACATGTTACCAAGGGCTGAACCTCCCTTCCGGAAATATAAAATATATCGCCGGGTGCCCAAGTAAAGGCATCTGAAAAGTGCTGTGGTTTGTAGCACCCAGACTTGGTCTCCTCGCTATGTTTGTATGCAAGGGACAATTGAAAGACTATGACAGGTGTCCTCACCAAAAAACATGGTGGAGAGCTTTGCCCCGTGTTTTTTTCCCCCCAAAGGTGGTCCCAGTTCAGGTTCAGGGTATGCCTCCTGAGGAATGTTGGTAGGGGATGGCAACATCATTTACCCTGCAAAATGAAGACAAAGAAAAATGGATAGCCGCACTCCAAAACCTGATGGGTGGTCTTTTATTCAATAGACAGCATGTACAAAAATAGGGTCACAGCAGTAGAAACAAGGAACAGCCGACGCGTTTCGCACTGGATCAGTGCTTATTCATGAATAAGCACTGATCCAGTGCGAAACGCGTCGGCTGTTCCTTGTTTCTACTGCTGTGACCCTATTTTTGTACATGCTGTCTATTGAATAAAAGACCACCCATCAGGTTTTGGAGTGCGGCTATCCATTTTTCTTTGTCTTCATTTTGCTTAGTGCACCGCCAGCACCCTCGGTATCCTGCACCACCTGTAACCATTTAGTGATCCCACCTGGAGCGGTGACTCCTTTCTCTCTATCATTTACCCTGCGCAGACCTACTACAATGTTACTTAAAATATTCACACCCAACACGTCTGCTCAAATATTGGGTGGATATGGAGTTAATCCAAAAGCTAGGATTTTAATGCATTTTTGGGATTAAATAGGAGAACAGGGTGAGGTAGTGTCACAGCATGACTGTATACACATTGCTCAACGGGACACTTCTTCCCAGGTCATTTATGATTTCCACCGTTTTATCTGATGTACACAAGGGTTTTGTAGATTCTGCTGTTATTTGAGTATTTTTGAAGGGTATGTGCTGACTAGAGCAGTCAGCACATACCCAAAATGCCAGTGCTAATACCTGAAATAGCACTGCTAGATCATACATTATTAGATCTCCAGACACATGCCACAGAGAGAGATTTGAAGGTTTGGGCGGGGGATGACTTGGAAAAGTCATAAATGGACTTTTCCTCAAAGAGGGGAAGCCATGCATCCCCGCAGCTAGTGCACCTTTGTTTATAGCCCAATACCATGGGGTAGGTCATAGAGGTTGGCAAAGCACATGTGAAATTTTACTGAAAGTATTCTTCATCCCAAACCTACCCAAGCTTGTTAAAGCATATGTGTCACAGTGCATCACATGTATCAGGAACAGTGGCGGCCCGTCCATAGGGACGCACGGGCGCCGCCCCCCTCCCGCAGTCACAAAAAAAAAAAAAAAAACGGGCCCTTTAAGAACTTTTATTCGGCTAAAATGTCATTTTGACATTTTAGCCGAAGTTCTGGCGGCCGTCTATAGAGGGCGATGCAGCGCCACCCCCTCTCGCAAATAACACACGTTCAATGCAATGCATTGAATGTGATTTATTGTTGCCAGCTGCCTGGTCTATTCATATAACCGGACATAGGTCGCCGGTTACCCGAATAGCGGCAGCTGGTTGGCTGAGGGGAACTGCTCTGATAGGCTTTTCCAGTACCGCCCTCCGGCTCTCGGAAGTCTATACTCTGAGCGCAGGCAACCTGCGGTCCTTGCATAAGACTGACGGCTGTTTCAGCCAATCAGGTTCCCGGATTCTGGTTATCAGGAACCTGATTGGCTGAAGCTTCTCCACGGCGGCAGAAGACATCGAGGGAGGACATGGAAGCGTCAGGTAAGTGTTTTTTTACAGGGAAAGGGGCATCATGGGGCACAGTGGCATCATGGGGCACACTGCGCAGTGGCATCATGGGGCACAGTGGTGACAAAGGGCACAGAGGCGACAATGAGCACAGTGGCATGGGGCACAGTGGTGACAATTAAAGGGCACAGTGGTGACAATTGATGGCACAGTGACTGCATATGATGGCATGGCACAGTGGTGACAATTGATGGCACAGTGACTGCATATTATGGCATGGCACAGTGGTGACAATTGATGGCACAGTGACTGCATATGATGGCATGGCACAGTGGTGACAATTGATGGCACAGTGACTGCATTTGATGGCATGGCACAGTGGCGACAGTTGATAGCTCAGTGACTGCATTTGATGGCATGGCACATTGGTGACAATTGATGGCACAGTGGTGGCGTTGATGGCATGGCACAGTGACTGCATATGATGGCATGGCACAGTGGTGACAATTGATGGCACAGTGACTGCATATGATGGCATGGCACAGTGGTGACAATTGATGGCACAGTGACTGCATATGATGGCATGGCACAGTGGTGACAATTGATGGCACAGTGACTGCATTTGATGGCATGGCACAGTGGTGACAATTGATGGCACAGTGGTGGCGTTTGATGGCATGGCACAGTGGTGACAATTGATGGCACAGTGGTAGCGTTTGATGGCATGGCACAGTGGTGACAGTTGATGGCACAGTGACTACATTTGATGGCATGGCACAGTGGTGACAATTGATGGCACAGTTGCTGTGTTGCATGGCACAGTGGTGACAATTGATGGCACAGTGGCTGCATTTGGTGGCATGGCACAGTGGTGACAATTGATGGCACAGTTGATGTGTTTGATGGCATGGCACAGTGGTGACAATTGATGGCACAGTGGCTGCATTTGATGGCATGGCACAGTGGTGACAATTGATGGCACAGTTGCTGTGTTTGATGGCATGGCACAGTGGTGACAATTGATGGCACAGTGGCTGCATTTGGTGGCATGGCACAGTGGCTGCATGTGATGGGCACAGTGAGGCTGCAATATTTTTTTTTTCGTTTGCGCCCCCCCCCCCCAAAATGTTGAGCACCAACCGCCACTGATCAGGAATAATCCAAACATACGACACAAGGTGAAACATGAACACCTCCCGTATCCTACTACACCTTTTACTCATCTGCAAATAGATTTCACCCACATGCCAAAGAAAGGGACAAAGCAAGCATACCTTTTGGTCATCGTAGATGTATTCTCACAATGGGTGGAAGCATTCAAAACCACAAGAGAAGACACACAGACAGTAGTGCGCACACTCGCACAGGAAATCACTCCTAGGTGGGGATGTCCATTGCAAATAGGAAAGCCACAGGGGGATATTAACATAAATGGGATAAAATATTACCAGTAGTTAACTGGTAACCATGATCAGGAATGAATAGAAAGCCACAGGGTAGTTTCCATTTGAGATTCCAATGGGTATATCATTTCCTACCCCTTGGGCCAGAACACCCCTAATCCTAGAAATGGGAGACTTAGATCAGATTAGGGAGGAATATGTTTGTAAATTGATTGAAACTTTAGACCAAGTTGAAAGAAATGTTGCTCGCACCTCTCATCTTTCTCCACAGGACTTGCCTACGCACCCGCTCCAGCCCGGAGACTGGGTGGTAGTAAAACAGCTGGCTCAGAATCACAAGGGTGGCTACCCATTTGGTCCGGAAACCAGAGTCGTTGCTGTGACCCGAACCGCAGTCCTCATGGAAAATCAGCAAGCCTGGATCCATGTCAGCCATGTAAAACCCTTACACAAGGAGTGTGCGAGGCAAGCTGATCCGGATAAAGGAGGTGAAGAAAATATAGTAAACCCTCGAAAAGTAAGTGAGGGAGTCTCTGAAGCACAGCAAGATGACTCTGTTCATAGCCAAGGACTCTGGCAAACTCTGGATCCTGAAGGGGACACTGGTTCTTTTAGTGTTTATCCCAACTTGTATCATAACTAACTATATCTATCATCCGGAGGACTCGGGTGCCATACAAAGCATTTGTGGAAAGGACACTAGCCCTAATCGCACCAGAGGTCATAACAGAACAAAAAGACACTGATGGAAGTTTTAGTGACAAGATGTTACTGTCAAAGTTTAAATATGCTTATGCTAGGAAATCAGGATATGACAAATGTTGGATATGTAGTAAATTCCACCAGGGTACCACTAGAATCCCTTTAAAGACGGTGCCTTAGAGGCTTTACTCCTCTTCTAAAAGGGTCCACCACTTGTTTGTCTTACTGATGTCACAAGAACATTTTCAAACAACACTTTTGTGTTCCAAGCCATGGGTAGAAGCCGCTCCCCAGATTTGTGCTTTAAGTTAGGTAATTTCACAAGAGGTGCTACAGCTTGCCAACATGCTGCAATGAAATTTCCAGCAGTATCACGGTATAGCTCCTTCTTACATAGCCCCAGACCCTTTATTTAATTCTACATAGCTAAAATTCCTAAGCGCCAACCCACCTCTACAGAGGGACACTTGTTGTCAATTATAGCATTCTCCGGTCTCTCTTACGAGCTAAGGAGAATTTTCCAAAGGTTGCCTTTAGCACTTGATTATACATACATCTGTTGCAAGGATGTTATCCCCGGATCCCTTTAGAATCCCAGGGATAGTGTTATTTAGCGGCCCTGGTCCCAGTAATGGGGATATTAGGTGATAGTAAAGGAGGACACCTTCTTAAAGCTAGTTTATACCCCAGGTATTCTCTCAAACATATTAATAATATGCCCTGGGCCTGGTTCCCTTCTAGTACAGGTTGGGTAATAGATTTAATGAAGAGGCTCAATAATTACACAGGTATGATTGATGATGCACTTGAAAAGAATTCTGATGATATTTTCAAATTAAATATAGAGACTAGAGCAATCAGGAAACAATTAGAACTCCATGACCTGGCCATTGAAACATGAGTGTGGCACTCACAGGCCTCTGTGAAGTCACTGAGGACTATGAGTGTTGCACTTGGGTTCATAATACATCCATTGAGGTCCCTGATTATTATGACATTACCTCCTTTCTATGTTGGGCAATAAACAAGCTACAAGAGGCCAGGGATATTGCCAAAACATAGAGCCCCTTTGGAGCGGTAAGGTTTGGATTTGGTGGCATTTTCATGCTTACTATTATAATGATCCTAATCTTTGCAGTAATACTCTACTTATGCTTTAAGTGTTGTATGTGCATAGTGGAAATGGCCCAGCGCCCCCTTAAGGACATACTGCCTTATGCAATATATCTGGAAGCTTATAAACATGTTCAAATGGGTTTCTAAACACTCTGAGTGAGTAACTTGTATAGCACTGCAAATGCGAACTAAATCGCCTCAAGGCGCTGTATCCAATGTCATCGTCCAGCCGCACTTCTGAATAGATGAGTATTACGTTTTTTTCTGAAGGCCCGATTGTTCACTATCATCCAAATGTCTGTAGGTAGAGCGTTCCATAGCCATGGTCCTTAGACTGCGAATCTTCATTCTCCTTTAGATTTGTAGCGGGACTTGGGGCTTATAGTTATTAGAAATAATATATAAATATATCATTTAAGAGGGGATTGTAAGAGAATAAACCTTCTCTACTCCATCTTCTAAGCCAGCATCTATTTTGTGTCATATTAGCAGAATGGATTTTCGTTGTATTCTGCTTTAAATGTTGAAATGCTTTTCCCATGTTTAATATCTTTTAACCTGCAAGTTATTTTGTTGTTTTTAGGAGAGACAGGGTTCTTTCATTGAAACCCTGCTTATTAGTCTTTTGTTTTATATTTCACTTCAATGTTTTGAGAACATGTCTGGATATAACCTTGTTTAATTATACTGACATATTAACGCTCACAACTACTGTGTGACCAGCTTTTTGCCTTGTAATGCTTGTAAAATCTTATATAAGCCATGATAAATATATTAAAATATTAGACCACTCTGAAACTAAGACTGTGTGTGCATTATTGGTCAAAGAGGGGTCTCCGGTACCGTACTGAGATCAAAGGAACAACTGGGTCATATCTTGGTCAGACTGAACCCCTAACCTCAACAAGAATGTTGTTCATGGACATGGTTCTGACAGAAGGAGAGGTAGCACTGGGATCTTGACCTGAGGTTGGATACTTGGAGACATTGCAGTTGGAAACAAAGGATGTCTCAGCCAGTATGGAAAGCCTGCTATTACTACAGTGTCCTTTATCGTAAGCCTCGACAGAACTTTGACATAAGCTAACCGAATAGGCTAGATTGCATGCCTATGGGCTGGAGAGGACATCCATTGTTTCCGCCTGAGGGTGTGGAAGTCGTGACATGAATCTCGGTAACTTTGCGTTGTTTGCTGCAGCAAAGAGATCCAACTCGGGAAGGCCCCGATTGAATATCTTCGGATGGAGTGACAATTTGTTGCCATCTTTTGTAACAAATGATCAGCCTCCAAATTTAGGTGGCCTGGGAAGTAAACTGCTCTCAGATCCCTTAAATTTTCCCCCACAGGATTATGGGTTCTACCTCCCTCAGGAGGGAGCTGCTGGGAGTTCCTTCTTGGCGATGTATGTATAATACTGCAGCCTTGTTGTCCATCCAAAGCGTCTATTGCCTTCCGTCTGATCTGTTGTGTCAGAGCTATCAAAGCAAGGTATGCTGCACAAACGTCTAGGTTGATGGAAACCACTCCTGCCGTGTTGAAGGCACATATCCCCTGAACCGCAATATGGTTGTAGTAAACTCCACAGCCCACTGTACTGGCGTCTGTGGTAAGTGAGGTACAGGAGATATGGCCTAAAAGGCGCAATCTTACCAGCATCTCTCTCTTAGTCCACCAATGCAGACCCCTGTGCATTAGGCTTGTCAGGTATATATAAAAAAGAAGAAAAAGCTGCGCCAATAAGGGAGTATAAACTTCAGTCCTCAAGATGACATATATGAATGATAATGATATAACCTATCCCCAGATGGCATAGTGATAAATGTACACCAACAGGCCAGTAATTCAAAAAAGGCCACAGGTTAATGAAATCCACAGAATAATATTAGACCATAAGCTTGTATGATGACACCGCTGTGCTTGACAACAATATGAAGTGCCCACCACTGCAAAACAAATGGCTGCTTACCAGAGGCAAGCCTAAACATTCAATCAGCTGTGACTCAGCCGCGGGCTTTAGCTTGCAGGCAGAATGGTATCGGAACCTGGATCAGACATGCAGGGTACTTCTCCAATACCCCTCTCACCCCCTGGCTATAGAACTCTGTATAGATTGAACCATGTAGGAAAGGAAGAGAGGAACCAATAGGGTAATATTGTCTTGACTAATTTATTTAATATAAAAAATTGTACGAACAAACATAAGTCTTTAAAAGCATATAAAAGGTGCCAGCTGGCAAAGTACAGAGGCCCTTACTCGTAAACTGCATGCCCCCAGACACGTTTTGTCACATCAGACATTATCAATGGGGATGGGCCATGCACTGACTCACCACTAATTTATAAAACCAAGCCTTGTTGTAAGATATGAGGATCAGGTCGGAACAGCGCCATCTTGGCTATGGGAATAAATGCCATTAACTGCTGAAATGACTCCCAAGACATATTTAAACCTATTACGTAAAAAAATACATCTAAAAATGAATAGACAAACTGAAAAGAAAACCCCCGAGCAACCTACGACCATTTTTATTAACAAAAAAATTGGTTCCCTGTATGTATTTAGGTCAGTCATGATAAAAAAATGCCACAGACCGTGAATTAATACCGGACATAGTATGAACATGACATATGCGCTTCATTGCACAATGCAAATTAATGGATTGTTCTCTATTAGATTAGTGAAAATTTAATAAATTATACTTAAATGTAAGTGAATAACTGAAGATACACACGTACTATGTGTGCAACTAAATTAAATATGCTAATATGTGAATAATCAATCAAGACCAATCGATTGAAAGTGCAAATATGTGCATTATATGCAACATATTAAATTAATAAAAATGTATAAAAAAATCAATACAATATCATGAAATATTAATTGATCAGTGTTATTTCCCCCAAAAATATATTGTAACTAATACAAAAAATAAAAAAAACAATAAAAAATATATATAAAAAATATATAAAAATATGTAAAAATGTGTATGTAAAAAAAATATGTGACTAATTAAAGCAAAGATAACCTATCCTGGCATCTCACACCAAGTTTACATCATAATTGGATTATAAATTATTAATACAAGCATTATGAATTTTTAATAAAAGTATTAACGTCCGTTTCACTGTTCAACTCATAGGGGGCATATATCTTTAGTCTGTGGATCCAGGCCATCTCCAAAATTCTCCCTTACTAGCAGACTTAAAGCTATCAATACCCCAAAAAAGGGTTCCAGACGGGTCCCTATTGTGTTACAAGCGATAATGTTTGGTTGGACACTGAGTGATTTTTGAACCCCACCCTAATATTTGTAGCATGCTCATTAAGGCGGACTTTCCAGGGGAGCTTGGTCCGCCCCACATATTGCCACACGGGCACTGCAACATGTACACGACCCCTGTGGTGGCACACGTAATGCAGGGTTTGATAGTGAACTGTCTCTGTGTGGCAGTTGACATAAAGGTGGTAGTCTGCCTTTGAGTGTAGGAATTTAACCACTTACGGACCTTGGGTGTTTTTCAGATTTGGCTTAGACTGGTTTGCTAGAAAATTACTTAAAACCCCCAAACATTATATATATATATATATATATATATATATATATATATATATTTTTTTTTTTTTTTTTCTAACACCCTAGAGAATAAAATGGCGGTCATTGCAATACTTTTTGTCACACCGTATTTGCACAGCGGTCTTACAAGCGCACTTTTTTTTGGAAAAAATTCACTTTTTTTTTATTAAAAAATGAGACAAATATAAATTTGGTCCAATTTTTTTATATATTGTGAAAGATAATGTTATGCCGAGTAAAATGATACCCAACATGTCACGCTTAAAAATTGCGCCCGCTCGTGGCATGGCGTCAAACTTTTACCCTTAAAAATTTTGATAGGCGACGTTTAAAAAATTCTATAGGTTGCATTTTTTGAGCTACAGAGGAGGTCTAGGGCTAGAATTATTGCTCTTACTCTAATGATCGCAGTGATACGTCACTTGTGTGGTTTGAACACCGTTTTCATATGTGGGCGCTACTCGCGTATGAGTTTGGCTTCTGCGCGCGAGCTCGTTGGGACGGGGCGCTTAAAAAAAAAAAGTAGTTTTCTTATTTATTTTATAATTTTTTACACTGAAAAAAAAAAATGATCACTTTTATTCCTATTACAAGAAATGTAAACATCCCTTGTAATAAAAAAAAAAAGCATGACAGGTCCTCAAAATATGAGATCTGGGAAGCTGTGGTGGCTCAACGTGATTGGCACTGTGCTGACAAGCTGTTCACCTCTGCAGCCAAGGGTTCGGATCCCGGTCTCGGCTACATGTGAATTGAGTGTGGTGGTCTCAGCCCGGTGGGTGTGCTATGCAAGGTACGCCTGTGCTTAGTACGCTCACCCCCCCCCCACAAAAACCACCACACTTGCACGCACACGAAATTGGTTTAACACACACGCACTTTGGCCATGCGGTCTCCTAAAATAAAGAGAGGCGAAGGACCTACGGGGCTGGCTGGGTGGGCTAGGCCCCCTCACTCCCTCATAGGGGGAGTCCCTCTGCCCCGTTGGGGTCCTGTTGGGCTCCCAAGAGGAGCAGGTAGGGCGGGGTGAGTGGGAGGCCCCCCCTCACACCTGCCATTGCCACCCGGGGGCATGGAGAAGGATGGCAATTGCCTCCGGGGGGAGGGTCTGCCTACTCCCAACTCCTGCAGTCCGGCTCCTCTCTCTCGAGTTCACGCACAAAAATACACTTAAAAAAATATATATGAGATCTGGGATCAAAAAGACCTCAGATCTCATATTTAGACTTAAATGCAAAAAAAAAAAAAAAAGGAAATTTTGTCATTGGAAAAAACGACAACAAAAAATGTTCCTTTAAGACGTATGGGCGGGACTAATGTTTTGACGTCACTTCCGCCCTCTTGCGTCATCTTGCCCTCACTCGCATCCCCACACAGCAGGCCCCGATCGCCTCCGCTGCTACCGAAGGCTCCAGTAAGCGGCGGAGGGCATGGTAGAGCGGCGGGAGGGGGGTCTCTCCCGCCGCCGATAACTGTGATCTTGCGCCAAATCCGCCACAGAGACCACCATTATCGTAAACAGGACCGCTCATGCTAAAGATGGATACCTCGGTTGTGGCAGCAGCTGCTGCCATTACCGAGATATCCATCTTTAAAATACCAACGTATATGTACATGACCGGGTCCTTAAGTGGTTAAGGAACAAACCCTACACCTCCCACCCTTATAGAACCCAGTTAAATGGTTGAAAAAATAGGATTTTGTGTACTCGCTGTAAAATCCTTTTCTCTGTCATCCATGGACGGACACAGTAGGTTATGTTCCGTCTATTAGGAGAGGAAGGCAGACATGTTTAAATACATGTAACTTTAACAGAATTGAACGGCCCCGCCCAGGGGGCGGTCCCTCCGGTCATAACCCCTCACCCTGCAGCCAGCAGCTCAGTTTGTCAAAAAGCAGTACAAACTTAAAAGAAGAGGTGGGTGCTGTGTCCCCCCATGGACGACAGAGAAAATGATTTTACAGCGAGTACAAAAAACCCTATTTTCGCTTTTCGTCCATGGACGAACACAGCTCCTTAAATCTTCAAGTGGGATGTCCCTAAGCAGTGTAAAAAAAAAACAGGGGTGGGAACAGCAATCAAAAAACTAACTTCACCCCAAACAAGCAAAGCTCCTCAACGAAGGAGGTGCAAACTCAAACAGCCACCTGCAAAATCTTGAGGCCAAAGGAAGCATCCGAAGATGCATTCACATCAACCTTGTAAAATTTGGAAAAGGTGTGAACGGACGACCAAGCCTCCAAGACCAGTGGGTCTGCGAGGTGGTCACTTTGGGGTACAAGATCGAGTTTCTTTCTTGTCCGCCAAACAGATTCTTTCCCGACTGGAGGATCTGTAAATTCTCCAAAGGAAGGAAGACATTCGCCTCCGAGCAATGGCGACCCTAGGCTGTGCCCCACCAAAAAAAAAATGTTTGCATTTTTTTTTTTGCTTTTGCATTTTTTGCATTTTGCTTGGGCCGCCGCTGGAGTAACAGTCTCTCCTAAGTGGGAGAGCATCTCCAGTTAGCTCTGCGGGGCATTCCTCCCCCTCCCTCTGCTCACTGACACTGCATAATGCGAGCGCTCACACAACCACAGACGCCCGATCTGCTCCTTCCCCTGCATCCTCATTGGCACAGAGAAGAGCAAGTTGCAGAAAGGACTCCATGAGCACTGTAGGGGGGCCCAAGCCTTCATCTCAGTTACTGAAGAAACAGACTGACAGGAAGACAGGAGAACCAGCCTGTAAATTCTGAGAGTGGTGACTGCAAGCTGAGCCGAGTGTCAGTCTATGACACTCTTTTACAGTCCAGCCACCTCCCCCCTCACATATGATCAGGGAGGAATACAGCTCCTCCTCCTCCTCCTTTCAGTCCCACCCACACTATCCGGTGTGCTGTATCTGAAGAGAGGGGATGTGTGGGTGGGAATTATAAAAATCTGCAGCATTCCTGGCTGTGTGTGAATGATGCCTGAGATTCTAGCCTGGACTGTGGGTAAGTGTGGGCGCTATAATCACTGAACTGCATTATCTCCATCCCTTCTCTCCCCCATCTGTCTCCCTCCCCCTTTCCTGTTCTTTCAAGACATTCACAATTTACTTTCACTTTTAGTTAGGCAGGTAATATACAGTGCAAATTTCTTTCCTGCATCCACAAATTGCAGGAAAGAAACTTGCATGATTGCCCCCTCAACACAGACAGTGCTGACGGGATTATCCCTCCTGCCCAGCAATTATATTCTCCTGACAAACAGTGATCATCACTAGTGGCTATACAGCAACCACTAGTGATAATCATAAGACAATCTGCTCATTAATGGTTAATCTCAGCCAGTTCTTGCTGAACCAGCTGAGATTAAAACCGTCTATTATTGGTCTTAGCTCTTAGGCAGCCTATATATTGATCACTTTTTTCATTCAACTATTAAGTTGGAAATGATACAATTCCCCCATATACACATTATAGGTGGATGGGGGAATCCTCCAAGTGTGGACCAGTGCTGGAACAACCAGAGTTGCTGTCCTGTCCTGGCTATTCACAGTGTTGGTCTCTGTCTCCATGGCAGCAGCAGAAGCACATTGGAACCCAGTGCTGGTTACTTTATGGGGCCGATGTATAGGAGGGCCAGAACAATTTGTTGTTAGAGATGCCAGAGCCTGCCAGGAAGCCCACACTGCACAGCGCTAATCACAGGCAGTGAGACATTTCCCGGTCCGAAGCTGCACAGAGTTTAGGAAATGTCTCACTGGCTGTGATTAGCACTGTGGAGTGTCGGCTTCCTGGCAGGATTGGGCATGTGGGATTTCAAACACACCCAAGCCCATCTCTATTGGTTGTAGACAGTTGAGCTCCCTGCAGGTTGCTTAGCAGCAGTGGAGCTTTTCTGACATGGTGATCGGGATGCAATCCAGGTGATGCTCCAATCAAATCCTAGTGTTAAATATCAGTGATTTTATTGATCAAAGCCCACACTTTACAGGCATAGAGACCACATGGCTCCGTAACATATGGTTGATTGTATATATGTGGTTGTACTTTTGATGCTAAATAATACTATGTTCATTAGATCTGACTGGGAGCATCACCTGGATCACATCCGGATCAGAATGTCAAGAGAGAAGGTTATACAGCATTACTACTGCTAGGTGACCAGCTGGGGGCTCGGCTCTCTATAACCAATAGTACCAGCCTTCCCCTGCATGCGCCCATAATGTCACCAGCACTGGGTCCTAATAGACTGCCGCCGCTGCCAAGGAAACAGATGCCAGACCAGCGCTGTCAATAGCAGGGACAAGACAGCTGGGGAACCCCACAGTGACAGAACACCAGGGCCCGGTGGCAATACAACCTTTGCAACCCTGAGAGTTCTCCCACTGCTTTGGACCCTTATATTTTCTTGGTGTGCTGGTGACATGTATCTCTTCTTTTCTGCCACCCTGGGGGGCCCCAGTATAGTAGGAAGGGAGCTTACTGCAGAACATGTGAAATGGCCCGTTGTGGGATCGTAGTAAAGGGCCCCAGGATATATATATAAAATTGCATTTTATAGTTGGCTCCCCTACTTTTGTCCCTGCCCCCCTAAATATAAAAGCTGGAGACGCCACTGCCTCGGTGGAGTCCAGGGTCAACCCTAGGTACTCCAGACGACAGATCGGTACCAACACGGACTTCTTAATGTTCAGCACCCAACCAAATTTCCAAAGGGTCTTAATGGCTATAGACACATCCTCCTCTAATTCTGAGCCAGAAGCAGCTCTCAGAAGATCGTCTAAGTAGCTCACGACAGCAATGCCTCGCTGTCTCAGCAAATCCAGAATTGGAGCGAGAACCTTGGTGAAAACTCTTGGTGCTGACGCTAGGCCAATGGGAAGAGCCACAAATTAATAGTGGTCTTCGCCGATCGCAAAGCGCAAAAACCTCTGATGCCTGGCGCAGATGGGGACATGCAAGTATGCGTCCTTGATGTCCAGGGACACCAGAAAGTCCCCCCGATGGAGCGCAGCAACCACCGAACGAATGGATTGGATCCTGAACTTTCGCAGCCTCACAAAGGCATTGAGGACCTGGAGGTCCAAGATTGGACAGACTCCGTCCTTCTTCGGGACTACAAACAGATTCAAATAGAATCCCTGAAACCTTCCTCCAGTAGCACAGGTAAAATAACCCCGCACATGAGCAAGTCTTGTACTGCCCCCATTAAGGCAGACCGACAAGCCAGAAGGAGAGGAAGATTTGAGGGAAAGAATCTGTTTGGTGGACAAGAAAAACTCGATCTTGTACCCCAAAGTGACCACCTCGCAGACCCACTGGTCAGAGAGCAGGGAGGTCCATCGAGCTGCAAAACTTTACACGGTAGCCGACTTGCGCACCCAGGGATGCTTCTTTTTCCCAGCTGGACCTTTGTCAGTCTGGGAGGATCTGCGGGCTGACCCTGACTGACAAAAATACCTCTTCTGTGCAGAATAGGAGGGCCCTGGCTTACGGAGCGGCTCCTTCCCCTTAGAGGGAGAAGGGTACATTTACCTCCTGTGACATCCTTTATTCTGTCCCCCCAGCTAGACCTTTGTGGGCAGAGCCAGATCCGACTGTTTGAGACAGAGGGGGTAGGTGAGGGCAGGGGTACCATATACCAAGCTACCCCACAAAACCCGGAGGAAACCCACACAGACACAAGGAGAGAACATGCAAACTACAGGCAGATTGGGGTTGGGGTCCGGATTCGAACTCATGACTCTCTTGTTGCCAGGTGAGGGAGTTAACCACTACACCATTGTGCTGCCCCCGAGACCCCCCAGGGGCCACATACTTGGTCCTCTCACAGGGGCCACATACCAGGACCCCCCAGGGGCCACACAATGGGACACCTCAAATGAGTCGCTGACCACTTCTGAGCCACCCGTCTGGTAAGAGGCGGCCCGGTACCACAAAAGCCGGGGACTAAATTTCTGCCCGAGCCCTTAACAGGCTCCTGGTCAGTAGGCCGCAAAGTGCATGGCCCGCGGGAGGACCGCTCCGAGGCGGTAGGCAGCAAAGCTGCGTCCTAAATTTCCGGTCTCCGTCCGCAAGAACCGCCGATGGACCGCAAAGCCACGGCCTGAATTTTCAGCCTACGAGGCCCGTGGAAGGACCAGACTGCTTTGAGCCTGTAGGCCGCAAAGCCGTGGCCTAAATTTGCAGACGTCGGCCACGAGTGTGCTTTCCCCGGGGGGACCGTACAGCTCTGAACTGATCCGTGGACAAAATTTCCGGCCACCGGTCTAAATTTTCAGCCGCCCCCAGGCGAGGGGGCCCCCGGGTGGGACCGGACTGCTCTGAACCGTGGGGTCCGCAAGTCACGGCCTAATTTACTGTCCACGAGTACGTGGAGGGCCCGTACCATTGAGACCCTCTATCACCCGACTCCCATGCCTATCAGATACCCCCCAATAGCAACCCTGAGGGTGAAAAGGACTGTGTGTCCAACAAGCCCCTAGGCCGGAAGCCTGTGCCTTACCCGGGAAGGAGGGGGAGAGAAGGGGGGTAGAGGAGAACACCGGAAGGTCCGACTACCCCAGGGAGTACCCGCACCCCCCACCACTCCAGGAAAGGGGAGGCGGAGGGGCCCCTACTTACCGCTCGAATGAAATGGACGGGTAACACTCACAGACAGATCCTCCTCGTCACCAATGTGGGGGGGCTGTCGGCCATGAGGAACGCTGTGACACAGGCCGAGACCCAGTCATATGTGACCTCGCGAGACGTTTAACTCACAGGGCCAGTCCCTTTCCAGTGGGGCCATGTTGCGGCCGACCTAGCGTATAGCTGAGGTCTGCACGTGCTCGCTGGTCAGACTGGGGGGACCCTCTGGACCTAAAGCATCCAGTCTGTCGCCCAGCCCGGCAGTTGATTGTAAAATTCCCTGGAAAAAATACAGGAAAAAATAAAATAAACACAAATTATCAGTACTAGAGATCACAGCAGGGAACTAGGTCCTTTCTCCTGACTAGACAGAAAAAAACTGCGCTGATGGCTGCAGGGTGAGGGGTTATGACCGGAGGGACCGCCCCCTGGGCAGGGCTGTTCAACTCTGTTAAAGTTACATGTATTTAAATATCTAACATGCCTGCCTTCCTCTCCTAATAGACGGAACACAACCCCATAACCCCATGAGAATCCCCCTGTAAAACCCTTCTAAAACTAATGCCTTAAGATTTTTAGTGAAATTGGCCTTAGGGTCGGACAACAAGCGAGTGTAAGTGCCAACAATAGTATACATCTCGGCCATATAGTCTGCCCTATCAAGAACAAAAATCCTCTCCCTTTATCAGCTGGCCTTATGACCAGATGCCTATTATTACACAAGGAATCTAGCCCTTCTTGGAGTGTTTTATTCATCCTGGCCTTCTTAACCTCCATAGTATCCAGATCTCTAATAAGTACATCCTGAAACACCCTTAATGACGGTGCAAGGGGGCCTGGAGAATTAAAAAGGGATGCATTTGACAAACCTGAATGTACACAATTGGTCGACCACACCTGACTACTTGATAAAATACCTGCCATATAGTGTTCAGCTTCCTGACAAATTTATGTATATCCATAATGTTATGGAACTTGTCCAAACCTTTGGGTGGCACGAACTTAACCACTTCCCGAATAGCCCTTATGAAATCTAAGGCCGTTCTCAAACGGCCTCAGTTCATGCCGCACGCGCCCGTGCGGGCGCGCAGCGCGGCGATTCTGGTTTTGACAGCACCTTTACCACGCTACTTAAAAACAGGAAGAGCCGCCGACGGCTCTTCCTCACTCGCGTCTGAAAAAGAGGAGAGCCGATTCCTGACAGGGGGGTGTCCGCAGCCCCCCCTACTAGACCACCAGGGAAAATAAATAAATGACAAAAAAAAAAAAATTGACAAAAAAATTTGGTCGTTTTGGTTGCTCATGCCACCCGTGATCCTCCCCCTTCTGTCAGTGCCCCCCACAGTGCCAATCCATGGGTGGGTCTGTGCCCACCTGTGCCAAACCCCCTGTGCCACCTACAGTCCCACCTGTGCCTCTATCAGTGCCCACTTGCCGCATCAGTGCCCACCTGTGCCGCCTAGGGCCCACCTGCCCCTATGAGTGCCCAGTGCTGCCCAGAGGCCCAGGCCGCCCAGGTGCCCATATCCGAGACCTCAGTGCCCATAGGATCAGTGCCCAGGTAGAGTTAGTGCCCATACTCCTCCTTGATGGTACATTTACAAAAAAATTAACAGTAAAAACTTTATTTTTTTTTCAAAATCTTCGCTCTATTTTTAGGGACAAAAAAAAAAAACGCAGAGGTCAAAACCACCAAAAGAAAGCTTTGGGCACCCCAGTCATTCAAATTGTAAAAATTTGTATTAATGTGCATAACGTGTTTCTGGTTTTGAAGCCAAAATAAAAAATTCCTTGAATGTTTTTGGTCTGTAATTTGCCCTTGGGTGGGTCTGTGAAAACCCCAACTCGCCTGCCCACTTGGCAAAAGGGGCCCCCTAGAGGAGGAGGCCCTGGAGATTGAGGTTTTCATCTTTCCCCCAGGTTGGCTAACGAAGCCAAGAATCGTTATGCAGATCATCTTTCCTTGGCTTCGTTATGCAGATCAATACAAATTTTTACCTGGGGTGCCCAAACTTACGATCCCCACTGTAGTGCTTGTTAATAATGGTTGTAGGTTGCTCTGGGTTTTCTATTCAGTTTGTCTATTCATTTTTAGATGTATTTTTTACGTAATAGGTTTAATTATGTCTTAGGAGTCATTTCAGCCGTTAATGGCATTTATGCCCATAGCCAAGATGGCGCTGTGTGAGTCAGTGCGTGGCCTATCCCAATTGATGACGTCTGGTGTGACGAAAGCTGTCTGGCGGGATGCAGTGACATCACCACACCGTTTACGAGGATGGGCCTCTGTACTTTGCTGGCCAGCACCTTTTATATGCTTTAAAAACATATGTTTGTAAGTACAATTTTTTATATTAAATTAGTCAAGACGATATCATCCTATTTATCAAAAATGGGAGGGAAAGAATTAGTCAAAAAGGAATACGGATAAATAGGACTGCAATTTATTAATTATCCACATAAAAAACACATTTAATAACACAGAGGTACCAGTGTCTCCAAAGCACTAGTAAAATTAGACGTTAGTCTAAACAGGACATACACACAGCTTACATACACCTACAGGGATCAATCATAGAGCTGGGGCATGATGAGGGATATCACAGGGCTGTTTTGAGGATAGTATAGCCCCGGGCAGAGCTGTAATGCTGAATACAGTTCCAGTCAAGTTCTATCACCAGTTCACAGAGATATATTCCACATAGAAATGAAGTAGATTAGACTACAATTCAGTGGTGGACAGCAGCAGGTAGATCATTTGAAAACACTGCTGCTCTCTGTCACCTACCTCTGACTGCACTGGATGAGTCACCAATGCCTATATTTTCATGAATTATTTTGTTTGATATCACCCTATTGGTCCCTCTCTTCCTTTCCTACGTGGTTCAATTTATACGAAGTTCTGAGGTATAGCCAGGGGGTGAGAGGAAGATTGGAGAAGTACCCTGCATGTCTGATCCGGGTTTCGATACCATTCTGCTTGCAAGCTAAAGGCCGTGGCTAGCTCACAGCGGATTGCGTGTCTTTGCTTGCTTCTGGTAAGCAGCCATTTTGCGGTGGTGGGCACTTCATATTGTTAAGCACAGCGGTGTCCTCATACAAGCTTATGGTCTAATATTATTCTGTGGATTTCATTAACCTGTGGAATTTGTTGATTTACTGGCCTGTTAGCGAATGGTGTACATTTATCCCTATGCCATCTGGGGATAGGTTATATTATCATTAATATATGTCATCTTGAGGACGGAAGTTTATACTCCCTTATTGGCGCAGCTTTTTCTTTTTTTTTATTCCTATTTAATGTGTGTATCTCAATGTTATCTGTCCAAACACGAACGGCATTGGACACTGATGTTAGAGCTATTGCTGTCTTACAGGCGTTTCCTGCCATCTGACTTGCTTTAGATCAAGATCTATTCTTTCATCCAAAGAAGCTTTAAATGAGGCTGCTCCATAGGTAGTATGATGTTTTTGCCAGACATACCACTGCTGCGTCCACCGTCGAAGGGCCATCTAATAGATTAGAGTCTGATTCCGCGAGCGGATACAGCTTTGTCAACCGATTAAGAGGGAATCTCTCTTCTGTTTTATTACATTCCTCTTCAATTACATTTCTGATCTCATTGATCGGAGGAAAAAAGAGGATTTTTATAAACAGCTTACCTGTAAAATCCTTTTCTTGGAGTACATCACGGGACACAGAGCAGCATAGTAATTACTATGTGGGTTATAGAGCCTACCTTCAGGTGATGGACACTGGCAATCTTCAGACAGGAAGTCCCTCCCTATATAACCCCCTCCCCTAACAGGAGTACCTCAGTTTTGTAGCAAGCAATAATTTGTCCCATAAATTCCCCCAACAAGAGGGATGGGAGCTCTGTGTCCCGTGATGTACTCCAAGAAAAGGATTTTACAGGTAAGCTGTTTATAAAAATCCTCTTTTCTTTATCGTACATCACGGGACACAGAGCAGCATAGTAATTACTATGTGGGATGTCCAGAAGCAATGCCAACTGAGGGGAGGGAGACCTAACAGGAAGGACCAAAAGATGCCACCGGGCGCAAG
This sequence comes from Rana kukunoris, assembly GCA_029574335.1. Lineage (NCBI taxonomy): Eukaryota > Metazoa > Chordata > Amphibia > Anura > Ranidae > Rana > Rana kukunoris. The sequence goes on along the minus strand of CM056059.1, from coordinate 261,947,221 downwards.
GAAACTAGAGGGCGGCTCTTAAGACCGCTTGGCCAAAGGCCAGGTCCTCGCGCCTCCTCACGTCCACCTGATAAAACCTTGTGAACGTGTGAACCGACGACCAGGTTGCTGCTCTGCAGACCTGGTCCATGGAAACCTGATGCTGGACTGCCCAAGAAGTCCCTAAGGCCCTGGTTGAGTGAGCCTTGACAGAGGCCGGGGGGTCCCTACCCTTCAGGCCATAGGCCTGTGAGATTATCTGGCGGATCCACCTGGCTAGTGTGGTTTTTGACGCCGCCTGACCTACTCTGGGCCCCTCCGGCAGAACAAACAGCGCATCCGTTTTCCTGATATGGGCTGTGGCCTGTAAATAGGCCTTAATAACCACGTCTAAGGAATGTAACAACCTTTCCTCTCTGGACCCTGGATTGGGAAAAAATGACGGGAGGACCAAGTCCTGGTTTAAATGGAATGCTGAGACCCTCTTAGGTAAAAAGTTGGGCAAGGGTCGCAAGATTACTCTGTCCTCATGAACTATCAGGTACGGCTCCTTGCAAGAAAGGGCCGCCAGCTCCGAGACCCTTCTGGCCGAGGTCATGGCCACCAAGAATACTAACTTCCTTGACAGCAACACCAACGGGATATGACCTAGGGGCTCGAAGGGGCGCCTTTGTAGGGCCAAGAGAACCAAATTTAAGTCCCAGGGACAAGCCGGGAGCTTGACTGGGGGGTTAATTCGCAGAACCCCTTGTAAAAAGGTCTTGACCAATGAGTGCGTGGCTAATGGCCTCTGAAATAGAACTGACAAGGCCGACACCTGTCCCTTAATAGTGCCGACAGCCAGTCCCTTCTCAACTCCGTGTTGCAGGAATTCTAAGATCCTACTGACTACAAACCTACAGGGGTGCCACCTCTTGGTCTCATACCACGACACATAGTTTCTCCACACCCTGTAGTATATACGCCTTGAAACTGGTTTCCTCGCATTGATTATAGTGGAAAGCACAGACCTCGAGAGCCCCCTCTTCCTTAGGATGTAGGCCTCAGCCGCCAAGCCGTTAAACCCAGCGACTGTGAGGCAGGGTGGTATATTGGTCCCTGCGATAGCAGGTCTGGCCGGAGTGGCAGCGGCCAGGGGTCTCCGATTGACATTCTCACAATTAGGGAGTACCAGGACCTCCGGGGCCACGCTGGAGCCACTAGGATTACGGTCTTGCCCTCTGCCCTAATCCAAAGGAGGAGTCGGGGAAGCAGCTGAAGTGGCGGGAAGGCATACATCAGTGAATACTGGTGCCATGGACAAACCAGGGCGTCCGTGCCACAGGCCCGTGGGTCCCTTGTTCTGGATACGAATCTGGGTAGTTTTGTATTTAACCTTGACGCCATTAAGTCCACTTCTGGTGTCCCCCATCTCTGACAGATGTTTCGAAAAACCTGGGGATGGAGAGCCCATTCTCCTGGCAACAACTGTCTCCTGCTGAGATAGTCTGCTCGCCAATTTTGTATTCCCGGAATGAATACCGCTGAGAGACACTGTGTGTGGGTCTCTGCCCACGCAAAAATCTGATCTGTCTCCCTCTGAGCTGCACGACTCCTTGTACCTCCTTGGTGGTTTATATATGCTACCGTCGTAGCATTGTCCGATTGTATTCTGACAGCCGTCCCCACTAGCTTGGATGTCCAAGCCTTCAGGGCAAACCGGACTGCCCGCATCTCCAAGATGTTGATGGGCAGGCGTTGTTCCGTGGCTGACCACCTCCCCTGCTGGGATAGGTTCTCCAGGACTGCACCCCAACCTGTCCGGCTGGCGTCTGTCGTGACTATCTGCCACGGCCCTAGGTTGAAGGGTTTCCCCTTCTGAAGGTTCCTGGGAGTCAACCACCAACTGAAACTCTCCCGGACTACCGGGGAGAGAAAAATGGGTAGATCCAAGGCTTGAACCTGTTTGTTCCACCTTGATAGGATGATCCACTGCAATTTCCTGGAGTGAATCTGGGCGAAGGGTACCGCTTCGAAAGTTGACACCATCTTCCCCAACAGCTGCATGCAGAGTCGCAGGGATGGCTTCCTCTTTCTTAGAATCAACAGAATTAATGTCCTCAAGGCGAGAATCTTTGACTGTGGCAAAAATATCTTTTGTCGATTCGTATCGAGACGCATACCTAGGTACTCTAGGATCCTGGTTGGCTGCAGGGCAGATTTGTCCCTGTTTATGACCCAACCGAAGGTCTCTAGATACCGAACTGTAGCCTGAACCGACCGCCTTAGGCTGGGGGCCGACTGGTCTATCAAGAGGAGATCGTCCAAATAGGCCAGAACCAGAATCCCCCGGGTTCTTAGATCTGCGAGTAGTGGGGCCAGGTTTTTTGTAAATACCCTGGGAGCCGTGGCCAACCCAAAAGGGAGGGCCACAAACTGAAAATGGCGTCGACCTACGATGAACCGCAGGAATTTGTGGTGGCCAGAAAATATAGGGACATGCAAATACGCGTCCCTTAGGTCTATGGATGCTAGAAACTCTACTCCATGGAGGACAGCGGCAACTGAACGGATGGACTCCATTCGAAATGACTGGACCGACAGGTACTTGTTTAGGCCCTTCAAATCCAGGATAGGCCTTACATCGCCGTTTGGCTTTGGAATAATAAAGAGATTGGAATAAAATCCCATCCCTCTCTCCTGACTTGGTACCTTGACAATCACCCCCTGATCCAGGAGGCGGTCTAAGGATGCCAAGAGCGCCGCCGCCTTCCTTGGGTCGCTTGGTACGCAAGACCTGCGGAACCGGGGTGGGGGAAATTGTGGAACTCCAGCCGATATCCTGAAGTGACTGTGGAGCGGACCCATCTGTCGGAGATCCTTGCTTCCCACATGCTTGCGAAGTGCTGGAGTCTCCCCCCCACCTGTGAGGATGGGGGCGCCCCTTCAGAGAGACGCTTTAGGGGCGGGTTTCCCCGCTTTGCGGGTCCAGGGTCTTTTGTTTGTTGTAAACTGACCCCGGGACCTGCTCTCCCCGGCAGGTCGACCTGCCGGCCGTCGATACTGCCTAGAGCTGGAAGATACTGGCGCGGGAGAGGCAGGGCGCTTAAATGAGGGCCCTCTAAATCTCCTTTTTATTGGCAACAACGTGCTCTTTCCGCTGGATATCTTCTGGATATATGCATCCAGGTCTTCCCCGAACAGCCTCTCCCCATGGAAGGGAAACCCTGTGAGAAGTCTTTTACACGGAGTCTCGGCTGCCCAATTCTTTAGCCAGAGAAGTCTTCGCATATGAACAAGGGACATAGAGAGGCGGGAGGCCTGCTGGATCAAATCTTTAATTGCGTCGATCGCAAAACAGAGTGCCCTTGGCAAATCTGCCAAATCTTGTGCCTGTTGGGCTGGGAGGTCCCTTAGGACCTGCTTAGTTTGGTCCTTAAGAGCCTGGCATACCCCAATGGCAGCCACAGCCGGCTGGACCACTGCCCCAGCGGTGGCAAAGGAGGCCTTCAACAAGGTTTCCAACCGCTTATCGACCGGGTCCTTGAACATTTGGACATTGTCGACAGGGCAGGTCAGTGTCTTATTAACACATGAAATAGCTGCATCCACCACCGGGACTGCCCACTTCTTCTCAAAATTTTCCTCCATGGGATAAAGTACCGCGAACCTCCTAGGGGGTACAAAGATTCTATCCGGCTTACCCCACTCCTTATACATTACATCTGCAAGGAGGGGATGGACCGGAAAACACATAGAAACCTGAGGAGCCTTCAAGGACCCTAAGGAACCTACCGTACCAACCGGAGGCACCGGTGTAGGTAATTTGAAGGCAGACCGAACCATCTCTGTTAGAGAATGGACCCACAGCTTTTCTGCCTGAGAAGCCGAGAAAGGTTCCTCAATGGTGGATTCCTCAGATTCCCCTTCTTCCAGGTCCTCTCCCTGGAATCCTGAAAACTCTGACTCGTCTGAGGAGAGATCTAAGCCTGGAGCCTGCACTGCAGGAGAAGGCGATCTATTGCGTTTCTTCCCTGGTAGGGAGGCAGCAATCAAGGCTGCAAGTCTGCTTTCCAACCCCCCCAAGGTGGTAGCCAAAACCTCCTCAGTTACATAGACCGGGGGTGGCTGATTAGGGCCAGCTACAGCACCCGCCAGTTCCAATGACTCGGTCTGGAGCCCCAACACTGATCTCTCTGGGGAGGGCAGGGTGACCGCGGCCTGACCCAAATCCTCTGAGCCTGATGGGGATCCTTTAGCCTTCTTTGCCGTCTTAGACCCCTTGGCAGAGCCTGATCCCTTGGGAGCCATCTGTACAACCCCGAGGTACCCCTATAGCACAGCCACTCTGGGGTGATCAGGCCACTGGTAGGAGACTCAGGGATTTAGGTAGCTGTCTAAAGCAGCAACCGCTCTGCTGACCAAGTGTAGAGTCTGTCTCCTCTGGGGGGAAGGAGGTATTAGGGAATATTCCTGCAGCGCCTCTTTTTTCTGGCTGAGCAGTGTCCAGATTTGGGCTCGCAGCCCCTGAACTGGTGCACGTCTGAGTGTCCTGGATCCCTCCTGAAGGCACAGCCCTGCACTCTGTGTGTCCTCCACCGATGAGGCTTTATCCTGCGTCCGCATGCTGCTCCGCCTCCCCCCCTCAGGCCGCCGCGCCCCGCCGCGCGCAGGCGCACGGTGCCGCCGCACGCACGCCGCAGCGCGCACCCACGCGCATCTCCTCCCAGCCGCACGCGCGCACAGCAGGAAGACGCCACGGCGATCAATGGCGGCCCCCAGGGGAAGCCATGCTGCCAAGCAGGAGGACACCACGCGCTGCCGGGGGAACCAGGCATACTCCAGTCCGCCACATGATGGCTTCTAGACCTGTAAGCACCCTTCTCATGCTCCATAGACGTGCACCCCCTCGACAAACAAACACCTAGCCAGCTAGGGGAACAGTGTGGGAAAAATAACCATCCTGTCAACAGCAGACATAGTGGAAAATATTGCCTGTGCATAGCAGCACATCTAGGCTAGCCCACCATCCCCTTTCTAAGGAGAGACTGCCAACAGACCACGTCCTGCAGCCCTCCACTTACCTGTCCATGCTGCAGGGTGTTGCTAAAAGCAAGAGGCCCAGCCTTCACCCCTCACCGTGGGCATAGTCATTGACCTTCAGGGACTGGGGTCCATAGCAGGTCACCTCTCCCCTGGACCTATATAAGCACCCTGGCAAGCAGACAAACATTTGACCCTGTAAATTGATCAATGCTCTGGAACCCAGGATCCAGCTCTCAAAAGAGAAGCATTATAGGCAAGACCCCGGTCTTCTAAACGGGGCCCGGGTACCGTCCACTTTGGCACTGCGGCACTTTGGACGGATCCGGTATGTAGCTGGCCTAGCCACAATGGACCAGGCCTTAACCGTGACCAACACCTAGACACTGGCGAAAAAACTGAGGTACTCCTGTTAGGGGAGGGGGCTATATAGGGAGGGACTTCCTGTCTGAAGATTGCCAGTGTCCATCACCTGAAGGTAAGCTCTATAACCCACATAGTAATTACTATGCTGCTCTGTGTCCCGTGATGTACGATAAAGAAAAATGATACTTGCTTTTTCAGAAAGGGGAATTAGCATTTGGATTTTTTAGATGCTGTGTTGGCTTCCTCCCAGCCAATGGCCAGCTTCACTACTTAAAAATAAAAAGGCTGCACCAGGGAAAAACTGGACCCCAAGGTCTCTGGGTCATCTAAGGAATCTTCCGATGGGTTATTTTCCTCCACATGTCTAGCAGAGGTAGCTGTCCCAGGATGAGAGGGTTCACCAGCAAATGGACCAGGGTGAGAAATATTTGAATTTTCCTTCTAAGGTGGTGACGATATCTGCTGCATTGGCATTGTGACTCTGTAAGCTGCATACTCTCTGAAGCAACTTCTGCAAACTAGTTTGTCCAGCAATGGGGTGGTGCCACAGGCCTGACACTTTGCCGATCTGGAGCATAGGGAATGTGAAGACCGTTTTCTCTTTAAGGATGATTTTTCCCCACTTGCATGGTGTCTAGGCCTGGATGACCCTGGTGTCAGGCTGGGGCTGCCCTTGTCTGAGGCCTCACATCGCAGTGATGTCCCCTTGGACATCTTCTGGCATACAGGGCTGAAATACACAGATGTACCAGCATAAGTGCACTTTTTTTTCTCTTCAGAGCTTATCTGGACGTGGGTCCTTACCTTAAGTGTAATGTAGGGTCTTGTTAGGATAGTGCATGGCTCATATTGAGAGACTAGAAGAAAAAGCAGCTAGGGAAAAAGAATATAGAAGGAAAGTTTAAAAAAAAGATTAGGCCCCTCCCCATTTTTTTTTAAAGTGAAGGGAGCAAGAGAACTCTCATTCCACCTCTCTCTCTCTTTTTTTTTAATGTGGAAGACATGTTGGTAGAGTTTCCTTTAAAAACTCCAGGAGATTAGAAAGGCAACCCTCCAGTGGGCAACAGGCCACCCTACTGAGGTTCCCAGGGGAAATACATAAAACACCCTCACCTAATTACCTGAACTGGCAGAGGGCAGCCCCAGCCTTTCCTATATCTAAGATGGCCGGCGCGGCCTCCAGTTAGACAGCACATGTGCCGACCGGGGTGGCGCTAGGACCCATTCAGTCTTGCGGGTTCCAAGAGCTCTGGCCATCAGTAAAATAGCAGAATGGAGCGGAAGATGCTGGGCAGCAGAGAATAAATGGTGTGAGGCATGCACTGCCTCCTAAGGACTCTAAACTAAATGGAAAGAAAAAGACAGAACAGGTGAGGAGCAACAAGGAGTGCTGGTATTGTTACATGCCTGACAAGGTAAGCCCTGAAAGAAAGAAAATGGAAGCATGCAAGAGAACAGCAATGGCTGCTTCCTCTATTGCCCCTGGGAGCTGAAGCCTTAAACTTAGATGCAGAATCCATGCTCCTGGTTAGCAGACCGCTGCCTGTCCCAAAAGACCCACAGAATGGACTCCCTTGCATTTCAGCGCATTTAGCAGCCAAAGCCAAAGGCTGAACCCGGATGGAAACTGCCAATTGCAGAGGTAAGGACACTCGACCACCATTCACTGACCATGAGGTATGAGGGAAAAAAAGAGGATGTTGAGGGTGCTCTAATCCTATTCTTTTATAATATTCACTGGTCCTGAGAGTGCAGTCAAGGCGGAGCTTGTCATAGGTATGCTGCCATGGAGGCACCAGGAAAAAAGTTTTACCTATAGTTCTACTTTAAGTAAGAAGAGTAAGAATTTTGAAGTACAGGCATATTTGTTTTTCACATTAGAAGGTATTATTTCTGATATGAAATATATTAGGAAGCAACGTTTGTGTTGCCTTTTTTTAAGATCAAAACTGTCACAATAGCCTGAATGTTGTGATTCCTGTCAATTGTAAAATGTGTTAACAATGTAGTTAGCTATGCCACATAAAATGTGCTCAACATTTTTATTTTTACTTACCTGTGCATCAAATCTACCAAGTGACTGCACAAGGAAAGTTGCCCAGCCCACATGCAGCACAGGAGTTGGGCTATCTTCTTCCCACTTACAGATTCCATCATAAAAGCGCAGAAGGTTTGCAAAACAAGATGGATCCTGAAGAGCAGAACCAGCCTAAAGAGAAAAACCATAAGAGGATAAACTTGCTGCTCCTAATAAACATAAAAATTCAGTACAAAGTAGGGTAGGACTTTAAATGTGCCTCGATGGGGTTTAGAAAAAAAGTAAATAAGTTCTATCACAATTTTAAAACAACATGGAAAAGATTTTATTTACAATCCTTGAATGGGATTCTTTAACCACTTCCATACCAGGCACTTACGCACCTTCCCGCCCAAGCCAATTTTCAGCTTTCAGCACTGTCGCAATTTGAATGACAATTGCGCGGTCATGCTACACTGCACCCAAACAAAATTGGCGTCCTTTTTTCCCCACAAATAGAGCTTTCTTTTGGTGGTATTTGATCACCTCTGCGATTTTTTTTTTTGCGCAACAACTAAAAATAGAGCGAAGATTTAAAAAAAAAAAAAAGTTTTTATTTTTTTTCTGTTAATTTTTTTGTAAATCAGTATGTTTTCTCTTTCAATTACGGGCACTGATATGGTGGCACCGATGAGGTGGCTCTGATGGGCACCGATGAGGTAGTTCTGATGGGCACCGATTAGGTAGCACTGATGGGCACTGATAGGCGGCGCTGGTATGGGGCACTGATGGGCACTCATGGGCGGCACTGATGGGCACTCATGGGCGGCACTGATGGGCACTCATGGGCGGCACTGATGGGCACTCATAGGCGGCACAGGTGGGCACTCATAGGCGGCACAGGTGGGCACTCATAGGCGGCACAGGTGGGCACTCATAGGCGGCACAGGTGGGCACTGATAGGTGGGCACTGGGCATGGATTGGCACTGTGGGGTGGCACTGACAGACACTGGGGTGGTACTGATGATCACTGAGGGGTGGCACTGATGGATCAATGTTGCCAATCAGTGCCCATGTGTGGGCACTGATTGGCATAATTTTTTTTTACTGCCCCCTTTTTTTTCTTGCTGACCGCCGTCGGCGGCTCTTCCTGTTTACATCGTGATCAGCCGTGATTGGACACGGCTGATCACGTGGTAACGAGGCTCCGCCGGAGACTCGTTACCGAGATCGGAGTTGCAGGGTGTCAGACTGACACCCCGCATCACCGATCGCCCGCACGGGCGCGCGCGGCATGAAATCGTGCTAGACGTTTGAGAACGTCCAGTCACGATTTCATAACCACTTCCCGGCCGTAAATCGGCTATTGGCCGGGCGGGAAGTGGTTAAAACAATATGTCACAGTTTGATATAAAACAATATGTCACAGTTTGATACAAAACACAGTTTTACTGTTACTTTGGTCCAGGGTGTGTAGATCCTGGTCAGATGTATCATAAGTATGGTCTGCGCATTTTGCGGGTAGCCCCGCTTCGTCAGGGCCTTAAAAAAAAATCACACACAAGAAAAACAGCACATAAGACAGAAATCTGAATTTTAAAAATACAATGTCAATAGTGGTAACAAGTATATAAAAGATGTTATACATATAACATTCAAGACAGGTCATTATCATAGCATGAATAGAGAAAAATCAATGCAGGGCATTTGTAATTGCCCTCTTAGCTCATGATTTTAATAAAACATGCGCAACTACAGAGTTTTGTACACTGCCCAGCTGTGTTTCATACCACCAAGATTCTTTAGCTGGAAAATGAATGTTCATATTTTACCTTCAAACTGTGCGGTTGGTGTATCAGTCTAGGAGGGGCAGTAGAGCTTGGGGGAGCCCGTGGGGATGACCTCTCCAGTCCCGCCAAGAATAAAAAAGGAGGAAAAGACCCTTGCCTATAAATAGTTATATAGTAAGTGTAAATGTTTGGATACAACCAAAGGGAAAGATGGAGAAAGAAAAACATAAATAAAAGAGAAATGAGAGAGAGGCGGGAAAAGGGGGGGAGAAACGGAAAAGGATGGAGGAGGGAAGAGGGAGGGAAAAAGCAGAGGGGAAAAAAGGATTAGGTGGAATGGAGGGGGATGGGGAAGGGAAAAAAAAGGGGATGAAGAGGGTAAATAGGGGGGGGGGGGAGAAAGGAGAGAAGGGGAGGTATGGGGAAGGTGAAAAAGGAGGGGGAAAAGGGAAAGGGCAGGGGGAGAGGGGAGATACGGAAAGAAAAATTGAGGGGGTGGGGGAAGAAGGGAAAATGGCATTAGGTCACACTGTAACAACATCCTTCATGACTAAACTTGATTGGACTCCTCCTATACAAGGGTGGTATCGGTTCTGGTAAATAAAACATTTCCTGGAAAAATAGAGAAGGCCTATAAAGATATAAATGGAAAATATGCCATTGTGTTATTTACGATTGGACAACCAAGGTATATTACAGTGGCAGTATATATTCCACCTCCGTTTTCTGTGGGTGTTTTGAATGAGATAATGGAAAAAAATATTTAATATCAAAATTACTGCTTATAGTAGATTTTAATTTGGTTCTATCCCCAAACTTGAATAGACCAAAATCTTCTAGGCAGTATTCAGCAGATTTATATAATTTGGCGCAGGCGATGGGGACAACAGAGATCTGGAGAAAAAAAAGAACTTATTCTTGCTTCTCTACTTCCTACAAAACGGCATCTAGAATAGACCTAGCATTTGCAGATGTTAGTAGACATCGCGGAGAGGGGCCCTCCGATACGTCTTAAAGGGCCAATTTACTTTTGTAATTTTTTCAAATGACAGTTTTTTATTCTTATTGCATTTTAGTCGAAATATGAGATCTGAGGTCTTTTTTGACCCCAGATGTCATATTTTTTTGTTTACAAAAGTTTATTTGGAAAGTACAAAAGAGCATTTACATAATGTAGTCAATAAAAGGGAGTCAAAAGTAAGACATTAGATGAGCATATATCACATCTTAGAATAAGGATTGAAATAATTGCATGATACATATTAATGGTAAATCAAACAGTGGAAGTGGAACATGTAAAAGTACATTGCATATAGAGGGGTAATTTAATGTGTCGAGGACATGCGTCATAAAACACTGAAACTATGCAATATTCCAGAAAGACCATTTTAGGTCAAAGATATGTTGGCTATCATTTAGGGTATGATATATTTTCTCAGAGACTTTTAGCATCTCCATTCTGGCAAGTACCTGTGACCATAGTAGAGTGTCAGATCTCCAGTTAAGTGTGATCCTCTATTGTATGGAGCAACATAAAGAATGTAATAGGCTGGCACAAGGTTTAGGTATGTTGGGAATCTTAGCATATAGAAGACAGATCTGGGGAGTGGGACTAATTTTAAGTTTTGATTATTCTTCAAATCTGTCAACAACCGCATGCCATATCTGAGCAAGAAATTTGCAGCTCCAAACAGTGTGTAAAAAAAGTCCCCTGTTCTGGGCAGCCTCTAAAACAATTAGGGGAGTTAGAGGGATAGAACGAAATGGCCCTATTACATTTACGAAGGTTATCCACCATAGATTGCCAGGCTTCTATTGAAAGGGTACATTCCAACTCAGACTCCCATTGAAGCATTGGGCCAGAATTATCCTGAACTGCTAAATTGTTGAGATAGTGGTAAAATCGAGAAATCAGCCCGCTGTCTCTAGATGAGTTCATACATACGGTATCTTTTCAAAGATTGTGTTAGAGGGGTGGGTAGAAAGAGAAAAGTATTTAGCATAAAAAGACCTAATTAGCAAATAGTTTTCATGTTCTGATAATGGGAGGTTGTGTTTAATTTGTAATGCGGAAAAATATATAAATTCCCACTTAGATGGTTGAGATTTTAATGTGGTTAGATTGTTATATATCCAGGGGGAGAAGAGGAACCTATTATTGTACGCTAGACTGAATCTATGGTCACCCAAGTAGAAGGCCAATGGAGGGGTATCTGATGAAAAACCAAAGGTGTTTTTAATCTTGAGCCAAGTATGCTGGATGTAATTGTGTATATATATATATATATATATATATATATATATATATATATATATATATATATACACACACACACACAATACATGTATACATATATATATATATATATATATATATATATACACACAATATATATTGTAATTGTATATAATTGTTTTAGGGTGAAACCCCGCTTTAAGGTGGTTACGATACAGGATTGACTTTTATTTTATTTTATTATTTGTAAAGCACCAAATACAGTTCAAGAACTGAGCTTAAGCGCTAGACAGACCAAATATATATACTGACATTAAAATTAGGCATAACAGATATCACGTACAGGATAGATTAATAATAAACAACATAAAGATCATCCAAACAAAGGAAAAAATAAATGAAAAGTTGAAGAAACATAATAACAGTCCACATTTAAATAAGCAGCAAGTCAGGGCGGGCTGATCAGATAATTAGTAGTAGATAGCGCATGCCCCTTATACATAGGAAAGTGAGTCTTCAGTACCTTGCGAAAATGGATTAGAGAGTTAATTTTCCGCATACTCTCAGGAAGATTATTCCATAGAAATACACCAAAGACTTGGAGAGTTTTTCCACCAGCTGCTGCAAAATGATATGGTTTAGGCATAAGGCGGTTTTGATTCGCTGAACGTAAAGATCTTTTTGGAGTATAGTGGGAAACTATACTCGATAAATAGATTGGACCTTGACTCCAGTATGCCTTAAAAACAAGGCAGAGGGCCTTAAATTTGGCCCTTTTGGCAATAGGCAGCCAGTGAAGTTCTCGAATAGAGAGTGTGACGTTTTCTCTGTAATTTAGTCCTCTGATAAGGCGGGCGGCATGGTTTTGAACTAACTGCAGCTTAGCAATCAATTTCTTTGGGAGATTTAGTAAGAAAACATTCGTGTAATCCAACCTGGAAAGTATGAATGTTTGTACCAGTTTTTTCCGATTCACTTCGGTAAACAGATTGTTCAGCTTCTGAAGAAAATGTAGATAGTAGCTTGCATTTTTCACGATATTTAAGACATGTGGTATAAATGTGAGTTCTGAGTCAAACCAGACCCCTAAGTTCTTGATCTTTTTGGCAGGCGTTGAAATAGTGCCAAATGATATAGGCCAGTTAGAAATTGGTGATATAGATGTAATTTTACTGATTAAAAGAACTTCAGTCTTAGCAGTGTTAATACCAAGTGTACTGGTAAACATCCATTGGTGTATTTCAGCTAGACAAAGTTAGAGTTTCAATTGCATGTCCGTACCGCTAGCCATATCTACCAGTATTTGCGTGTCATCCGTGTAAATTTTAGCCTCCAAGCCATATTTAGTTATAATGTCTGGTAATGGCAGCATGTAACAGTTAAAAGCCAGTGGTGAAATGGCACTGCCTTAAGGAACTCCACAATGTAGATGGCGAGGGAGAGATCTATAATCTCCTAAGCGAACTACATGTGTGCGATTTGAAAGAAAGGACTTTAGCCAATTTAGCACTTTGCCTTTTATTCCGAACAGTAATTCCATGCAATTCGTCAGGATGTCGTGGTCTATCGTATCGAACGCCACCGAGAGGTCTAATAACACCAATAAGGCTGATCCTCCGGCATTCTTAATCATAAGGAGTCTTTCATGCATGGCTATTGCACATACTTCTGTGCCTCGACCCAGCCTAAATCCCGATTGGGTGTCGTAGAAAAACAGTTAGTTTCTTACCGGTAACTCTGTTTCCAGTAGTCTTCCAAGGTAGCCCTTGAGAGATGGAGCTCCTCCTCACAATCAGGAAACCCCTTTCCCTAATTTTCCTCTCTTTAAGAGGCGGTCCCTCAGGTTCCTGGTCAGTTACCCCCGAGAACCGAAGGCCAGAATCTGAAACAATATAGAATACACAACACAACCCCACAAGGTTAGACATTTTAGGGTGGGATTGTGCTGCCTTGGAAGACTACTGGAAACAGAGTTACCGGTAAGAAACTAACTCTGCTTTTCCCCTGGTTGCCTTTCAAGTCAGCCCTTGAGAGGATAACCAAGAACTCACCAGATCTAGGGTGGGACAGCGGCTTGGAGGACTTTCCCACCAAAAGCCTGGTCCTGGCTGGAAATCAGACCCACGAAGGTCAAAATTCTTTACCAGGTTGCAGCTTTGCATATTTGTTCTGGAGTGGCTCCTGCCAAAAGCTGCCCATTAGACTGCTGAAGGTCTTTTAGAATGAGCTTTAGCCCAGGTTCACACTGGGCTGTGGGAGTGAAGCCGTGCGAGTTCAGCTGAACTCGTACTATTTCACTCCCCTGCAGTTCCGATTTTGGCCGTGATTTCAGAGACATCTGTGCAGGTTTCTGCACAAATGTCAATGTAAATTGTGGCTCAAAATCACAAAAAGGAGTACAGGAACTACTTTTTGAAATCGGTGCAGCACCGCAGATGTGGCGTCACACCGATTAGGATGGTGACATTGCCGGCAAATGCCGACAATTTGAGATTCGATTTGACATCTCAAATCGTACCAGTGTGAACCAGGCCTTAAGGTTCTATTGCTGGTGTTATTTTCCATAACCCTGTAACACTCTAGAATAGCTGCCTTGATCCATCTGGCAATTGTCTGTTTGCCCTTCAGTTGGCCGCGTACAAAACAAATAAAGCATCTTTTTTTCACTATATCCTGGGATTTATGAAAAGTTGACGTCACTTTTGGAGTAAATCCCGGATCTGTTTGAAGAACTATTCGTATAGTTAATTTGATTACGGTTGCCCTGGGGTGGTAATCATTCACCCATTAATGAGAATGTGCCACATCCCTGATAATATGGAATTTTTGAAAAAGGCATGAGAACATGCCGCTAACCAGGAAAAATTTGGACTTTATAGGCACAGAATTAAAAACAAAATATGTATTTAATAGAAAAAGACACAACAATTACAACACAACATTTACACTGGACTATGCATTAGAATAAAGTAGAAAACATATAAATAATAAGAACCACATCGGTCACTCTGAAAAACATTCACTTGTTAGCCACAGGGCTATATGTAATTCAAACAGTATATGCGCTGGGTGGAGAGATGAATTCAGATGAGGACCCTTGGTTGGTTCTTAGGTGATACTGCTCTTATATCACCTAAGAACCAACCAAGGGTCCTCATCTGAATTCATCTCTCCACCCAGCGCATATACTGTTTGAATTACATATAGCCCTGTGGCTAACAAGTGAATGTTTTTCAGAGTGACCGATGTGGTTCTTATTATTTATATGTTTTCTACTTTATTCTAATGCATAGTCCAGCGTAAATGTTGTGTTGTAATTGTTGTGTCTTTTTCTATTAAATACATTTTTTTTTTTATTCTGTGCCTATAAAGTCCAAAATTTTCCTAGTTAGAGGCATGTTCTCATGCCTTTTTCAAAAAATCCATGAAGAACTATTCGATCATCATAGATCTTCAAAAAAGGTTCTCTAACCGATAAAGCTTGTATTTCTCCTATCCTGCGTGCCGTTGTGATGGCTACGAGAAAAACAGTCTTTAAAGTCAATAATCTTAAAGATGTTTCTTGCAGTGGTTCAAAGGGAGGTTTGTTGATCCCCCTAAGTACCACCGATAAATCCCATGTGGGACATTTTTTGTGTCTTGGGCTTTTTGTATTTTGACAACGCCCTGCAAAAACGAGAGACCAATGGGTCCTCTTGTAGTGTCCTTTCCAGATGACACTGACAGCGCTGCAATCTGAACTTTCAGTGTACTTTCAGTGTACTGAGCACTAGCCCTTTGTCAGCGCCTTGCTGTGAAAACTCAAGGATAGTCGGTGTATTCATTATCAGTCTTTGGTTTTCAGTGCACCAACTGTTAAATTTTTTCCAGATCTTTTTGTAAATGGCTCTGATGTTTGGCTTCCTGGCGCTCAGAAGCATTGTCACTACCTCTGAGAGTCCTTTTCATCTCAAGAGGTCCTCTTCAGTAACCAGGCCACCCATTTGAAATTTTCCTGTTTTAGGCCTGTTAGTGGACCCTGACACATCAGGTCTGTCCTGTGAGCTAGAAGCCATGGCTCTTCTGCCGAGAGACTGAGGAGTTGAGAGAACCAGGCTCTCTTGGGCCAGGATGGTGCAATTAGTATGAGTTTTGTCTGTTCCTGTAGAAACTTCTATACCACCCATGGAATCAGATGAACCGGAGTTAAGGCATAGCACATTTTGAAGTTCCAAGGGTTCTGGAGAGTGTCAATCTAAGGAGGTTGGTCTTGCTGGTTTAGTGAGAATTAACACTTCACCTGAGCATTCTTCCTAGAGGCAAACAGATTTATGTTTGGGACTCTCCAGCGGGCTGTAATTCCATTGAACACCTCCGGGTGTAATACCCATTCATCTTGGGAGATCAACTGGAGGCTGAGAAGATCCGCCACTTGGTTGTCTTCTCCTTTTAGATGGACTGCTCCTAGAGACAGCAGGTTCCCTTCTGCCCACGGGCATATCTGATTGGATATGTGGCTCAGAGATGGACTTCTTGTGCCCCTTTGTTTGTTTACATAAGCCACTGCTGTGGCGTTGTCTGAAAGTACCAGGATGTGACAACTTCTCAGTTGGTTCTGAAAAAAACTCTATGGCCGCGTACACACGATCGAATTTGTCCGCTGAAACTGGTCCGACAGACCGTTTTTAGCAGAGAAATCCGATCGTGTGTATGGGCTAGCGGACATGTCTGACCAGGGGACAAATTTGAAAGCATGCTTTAAAAATGTGTCCGCCGGAGACATGTCCGTCGGATATGTCCGCTGGTTAGTACACTAACCAGCGGACATATCTGCCCGCACAAGCGTCGAATGGATGGGACGCATGCGTGGAAGTTTTTTACTTCCTGGTGCGGTGACGTGGCGGCGTCAACGTCACCACGCTGTCTGCCGGCAGGGATTTTGATCCGATGGTGTTGGTGGTGTTGGACAGTTTCAGCGGACATGTCCCTCCGTGTGTACGCGGCCTTAGGCTTTGGCTATCACCATGAGTGCTCCCCAGTTTGAGGATGCTTTGGCTTCCTCCGGGACCATCTCCCCTGAGCAGGTTGCCCTGCTAGGTGAGCTCCCCAATCCCAACTGCTTGCATTTGTGGTCAATTTTTGGAAGATCGGAAATGACCAAGCCAGACCCTGATTTAGGTTTGTGTGGACCCTCCACCACCACCATAGTGACTTCTTTACTGATGTTGGGAGTAATACAGACTTGTCCAGATCTCATCTTTGGTCTTTTAAGAGAAAAACTTGCAGCGGCCTTAGATGAAACTGCCCACTGGACTGCTGGCATTGATGATGTCATCAGACCCAGAACCGACATCAGCTCTCGGATAGTTATCAGTAGGTTGTTCTGTATAGAACTCACCCTCTTGATGAGATTTAGAATTTTCTCCTCTGGAAGAGATGTTTTCTGCTCTCTGGAACTGAGTAGATACCCCAGGAACCGAATGTTCTGGGTGGGACAGAGGTTTGATTTTTTTAAGTTTAGAATCCACCCCAGCGACTTTAACCAGAGTTGTGCTTCATTGAGGTTCCTTACTAGCTGCACTTCTGATGGTGCTGCGAACAGTAGGTCGTCTAGATATGGCATTACGGTCATCTTCTTCAACTTTAGAGGGGCCAAAACCTCTGCCAACACCTTGGTAAATATCCTCGGTGATGAGGACAACCCGAACGGAAGAGCTCTGCTCTGGAAGTGGTATTCCTTTCCTTCCATTTCTACTGCTAACCTTAGGTATCTCTGGGATTCTTCTCTGATGGGAATGTGAAGATATGCGTCCCTGAGATCCATAGTCGCCATGAATGTTTCTGGTTGCAGAATGTTCTTGACTGAAAAAAATGGATTCCATGCGGATTTTTTTGTATTAAATCGTAAAAACACTTTCTTTCTTCCTTTTCTGGAACTGGGATAAGGACTTTTTTTATCTCCCCTAGCAACAGAGGAAGATCTTTCGCTTTTTCTGAATCTCGGGGGAGTTGTCAATAGGAATCTCTCTGGAGGATGGCAATTGAATTCCAGAGAGTAGCCCTTTGCAATTATTTCTAGAATAAACTGGCTGTTGTCTTCTGCCACTGAGGTAGGAAGGTAGCCAACCTCCCCCCTACTGGCACTTGGTTGTCACTGTTTGGTGGCCTGGTTAGCAGTGCCAAAGAGTGGATTACTCTTTGGTTTTCCTTTGTGACCCGTCCAGTTTTTTTTCGGGTACTCTTTCTTTCCTTCTTTGTCCACGAAAAAATCTTTTTTGTGGAAACTTGCGTTTTTCAGCAGGAAAGGCTTCTTATCTGCTGTTCTCTCCAAGGCCTCGTCTAAGCCTGAACCAAAAAGCAAATCTCCTGTGAATGGTAGATTGCACAATCTTGTTTTGGATGCATCATCACCTGTCCAGGTTTTCATCCAAATCGCATATCTTGCTGCGACAGCTAGTCCACCTGACATTGCTGCCAGTTTAACGGACTCTGCGGAAGCATCCGCAATGTAACCTACTGCCTTGGAGAGCACTGGAAAAGTCTTTAACATCTCTTCTCTACGTGTCCCATTTTTGATATGATCTTGTAACTGGGTTAACCAAAATTCCAGGTTTCTTGCCACACAGGTGGTAGCTAGCGCTGGTTTTAGGCTGGCGACACTTGTCTCCCAGGCTCTTTTTAGGATATCACCCTTCTTATCCATGGCGTCTTTTAAGTGCCCCATGTCTTCAAATGCTAATGAGGAATTTTTTGAGATTTTTAAAATTGGTGCATCCAATTTCGGGTTTTTTGTTCCACACCTCCTTTGGATTGTCACTAAAAGGAAATCACTTTTTGTGACTAGCTGCAATCTGTTTTTTTTTTCTCTGGATCTGTCTAATCGTTTTTCACAGTATCGGACATCACCTAATGAACTGGGAACACCTTGAAATTCTTCTTCCTCAGACCTTGGTACATTAGGTCATGTTTGGAAGGTTCTTCTTTTTCATATTCAATTTCCAAAGTTTCATAAATGGCCCCAACCAAATCATCCACATCCTCTAGCGATAATTTTTAATTGGGTCCCTTCCTTCTTTCTTCACCCCCTCCTCCTGTTCTTTTTCGCTGGCCATAACGCTAGCTGCGCTGCTGTCTGCTCGCTCCCTTACTGACATCATGCTAGCCTGATGCGACTTCCAATCTGGGTGAGGCTATGGGAGAGATACTTCCATAAGGAACTGTTGGAGGTTGGACTTGTAATACATTTTTTGAGACCCTTAGGCCTTGTACACACAAGCAAATTAATCTGTTCAAATCGGTCGGACCGACCGATTTGAACCGATTTGTCTGCTGGCTGTTTTGGTTTGATCGCTGTACACACGATCAAACCAAAATCCCCGCCAGCAGACAGCGCGGTGACGTGGCGATGACGTTGACGCCGCCATGTCACCGCACCAGGAAGTAAATCACTTCCGCGCATGCGTCAAATCCATGTGCGGGCAGATATGTCTGCTGGTTAGCGTACTAACCAGCAGACATATCGGTCCGACGGGTTTTTCTGTTTGCCCGTACACACGATCTAATCTGTCTGCTGAAACGGTCTGGCAGACCGTTTCCAGGAGACAGATTTGATCGTGTGTATGCAGCCTTAAAGGTGTTGGTCATCTCATCTTTTACAGATCGAGAAAATGTTTCATACACATCGTCCGATTGTTTTTTAACCAGCATGTCAATGCAAACTTGGCATAGAGATTCTGTGTACTCCAATGCTAACTTGTTAGCACATTTTGCACACCGCTTTTTGGGATTGGGCGTTGGCTATTTAGGCGTTTTCACCTGCCAACAGATAAACACAGGGGCCCCATGGCGGTGTTCACCCTGTGACACTAGTACCCCTATAAGCCCCAGCTAAGCTAGTGACCACCCCCATCTAGCTGCTCTCCCCTTAAAATGGATACAAAGGTCACCCACTGGTGCCTACCTGTATCCTGCTGGTACTCTCGGTTCCAGAAGCCTGGGTATTTCATCCTCCTCCTGCATTCTAGGATCATGTGGCATCCGATACTGTCGTCTGCAGCCGCGTCCATGTGTGCTAGCACCAGCACCACCATTCATTCTCTCTGCGCCTTTAAGGGGTTGGACCAGGTAACGTCAATGACGTTATCCCTCCCGGAAGTGACGCCCTGCGTCTTCCGGGTCAAGCTAGCCTCCCACATGGGTACACGCCCCCCGGAGCCTGCCAAGGGGACGCCGCCTTTCTCCCCACCTGGGCACAGAGGAGGAATGAATCCGGGACACATCCTGCCTGCTGCAACGGAGGGTTGGCCATGGCCATGCAAAAAAACGCCCTCCACCACAATTTAAATGGCGCCGGTGAGTCGCCTGACCCCCTGCCATTCTGAGGTTGGCTCCACCAGTCTCTGTGAAATGCTGCTTGTCATGCACAAATCACTGCTGCCTTAGTGAATGCCTGTCCCCGTCAGCCATTGAGAGATGGAACACCTCCTTCAGGTCCTCTGGCAACATGTCTCCTCCGGATGGACGAAACACTAAGATTGACCAGAGACCTGAAGGACCGCCTCTTAAAGAGAGGAAAATTATGGCAATGTGTTTCCCAATTGTGAGGAGGAGCTCCATCTCTACAGGGCTGACTTGGAAGATGACTGGGGGAAAAGATTGTTTATTTCCATATGATGTTGTAACTGATCAAAGACCACACGCTTTAGGATCTTGGCCAGGAATGGTATCGAGGCTATCGGTTCAAAGTTCTTTAGATCGGCAGGATCTAAGCCTGTCTTCTTCAACAACGGTGAGATGATGGCATGTTTCAATTGAATAGGCATAAGGCTAATTGCAAGGCATTTATTAACTAGCATTGTGATATCAGCCACCAAGGTCACAGCATGTTTTAAAAAAAAACATGCTGGGCATATTTCATCTAAATATGTGGAGGCTTTTAAGCTGTTCATGATCTTTAAAATGTCGAGTATAGATACAAGTTTAAATTTGTCCAATAAAAGGCATATTCATATTGGTAGAATCATGTAATGATTGATAACTAGATGAAGCTGATATATCACATATTTTTTTAAATTTTTCCAATAAATGCTTCAAGTAAATCTGTACAAAGTTTTAAAGAGGCCGATATACAGGGAGTGCAGAATTATTAGGCAAGTTGTATTTTTGAGGATTAATTTTATTATTGAACAACCACCATGTTCTCAATGAACCCAAAAAACTCATTAATATCAAAGCTGAATATTTTTGGAAGTAGTTTTTAGTTTGTTTTTAGTTTTAGCTATTTTAGGGGGATATCTGTGTGTGCAGGTGACTATTACTGTGCATAATTATTAGGCAACTAAACAAAAAACAAATATATACCCATTTCAATTATTTATTTTTACCAGTGAAGCCAATATAACATCTCAACATTCACAAATATACATTTCTGACATACAAAAACAAAACAAAAACAAATCAGTGACCAATATAGCCACCTTTCTTTGCAAGGACACTCAAAAGCCTGCCATCCATGGATTCTGTCAGTGTTTTGATCTGTTCACCATCAACATTGCGTGCAGCAGCAACCACAGCCTTCCAGACACTGTTCAGAGAGGTGTACCGTTTTCCCTCCTTGTAAATCTCACATTTGATGATGGACCACAGGTTCTCAATGGGGTTCAGATCAAGTGAACAAGGAGGCCATGTCATTAGTTTTTCTTCTTTTATACCCTTTCTTGCCAGCCACGCTGTGGAGTACTTGGACGCGTGTGATGGAGCATTGTCCTGCATGAAAATCATGTTTTTCTTGAAGGATGCAGACTTCTTCCTGTACCACTGCTTGAAGAAGGTGTCTTCCAGAAACTGGCAGTAGGACTGGGAGTTGAGCTTGACTCCATCCTCAACCCGAAAAGGCCCCACAAGCTCATCTTTGATGATACCAGCCCAAACCAGTACTCCACCTCCACCTTGCTGGCGTCTGAGTCGGACTGGAGCTCCCTGCCCTTTACCAATCCAGCCAAGGGCCCATCCATCTGGCCCATCAAGACTCACTCTCATTCCATCAGTCCATAAAACCTTAGAAAAATCAGTCTTGAGATATTTCTTGGCCCAGTCTTGATGTTTCAGCTTGTGTGTCTTGTTCAGTGGTGGTCGTCTTTCAGCCTTTCTTACCTTGGCCATGTCTCTGAGTATTGCACACCTTGTGCTTTTGGGCACTCCAGTGATGTTGCAGCTCTGAAATATGGCCAAACTGGTGACAAGTGGCATCTTGGCAGCTGCACGCTTGACTTTTCTCAGTTCATGGGCAGTTATTTTGCGCCCTGGTTATTCCACACGCTTCTTGCGACCCTGTTGACTATTTTGAATGAAACGCTTGATTGTTCGATGATCACGCTTCAGAAGCTTTGCAATTTTAAGAGTGCTGCATCCCTCTGCAAGATATCTCACTATTTTTGACTTTTCTGAGCCTGTCAAGTCCTTCTTTTGACCCATTTTGCCAAAGGAAAGGAAGTTGACCAATAATTATGCACACCCGATATAGGGTGTTGATATCATTAGACCACACCCCTTCTGATTACAGAGATGCACATCACCTAATATGCTTAATTGGTAGTAGGCTTTTGAGCCTATACAGCTTGGAGAAAGACAACATGCAACATGTAAGACATGATAAGACAACAGACAACATGTAAGACATGATGTGGTCAAAATACTAATTTGCCTAATAATTCTGCACTCCCTGTAGATGGTGTACACCGACTAGGTGTCGTAATGGAACGTAACATTTTAAACAGTGCACTGTCTTTATTAGGTGCATTGTTAGATGGTTATAATATGTCCGTTTACAGTAGGTGACATATTGTGTCAATTCGCTTTTCTCGGCGAGATTGACCACCTACGCCCCATCGACCAAGCTGGCTTGCCGCGATGGAGAAATAGAAGCGACGGGGATCCGACGCGGATTCCCGCCAATACACGTATTATTCCTGAAGGAGAAATCAGCCGGAATCCGGCAAGGAGCATTTAGGTCGGTTACGGGTTGTAAGCCACGCTGGGGGTCCCCCCACAATCCATAACAGACCCGTATCCAAAGCACGCCGGCCGGCCGGTTGTCCTGAGCCGTACCGGGCAGCATGCCCTCAACATTTGCTCTGGGGTTTGTCCCCATGTTGATGAGGATGACAAGGCCGTTGGTTGTCGGGGTATGCGGGCTGGAATCTGGAAGCCCCCTTTAATAAGGGGGCCAGATACCGATAAGTGAATGAGTATGGGGTACATTGGTAAAAAGTTTAAACACAGCCGCCGGGGGGGGTGTGTATGATCGCTTTTAGATCCGGCGGGCTATTTCTTTCGACGTCAATCGGCCGCTATCTTCGTGTGTTAGCTCAATTACTAGCGGCGGCGGTACGTTAGATGTTGACGCGACGCTTAAGCGACTGTCTTGTGACGTCGCAGTCCCATCATGCTCCGGTACCACGTTACCTACCGGAGCATGATGGGACTGCGACGTCACAAGAGAGGCCTATATAATTCGCTGCGAGCCGCGCGCCGGGCATAACAGCGGGAGGAAGCGTCGCGTCACATCTGGACAGCAGTCGCAGAAGAGGGGACGCCGCCGCTAGTAATTGAGCTAACACACGAAGATAGCGGCGGCGAGTCCTTAGAAGTGCCCAGCCGTGAAAGAAGTCGCTTTTATCAAAGCGCGCGGCTCTAAAAGCGATCCGTAATAAAATATTTCAATACACTGACCGGAATGGGTCCCCCATACTCATTCACTTAGGGTGGGGGGCCGGTAATTAAAGGGGGCTTCCAGATTCCGATAAGCCTCCCGCCCGCATACCCCGACAACCAACGGCCAGGGTTGAAGGGGCCCTGTCCTCATCAACATGGGGACCTCTGGGGTGGGGGGCCGCAGTGCGCCCCCTACCCCAGAGCACCTGACCCCCCCATGTTGAGTGCTGCCCGGTACGGCTCAACTCCCTTCCTGACCGGCCGGCCGGCGTGCACATGGATTGTGGGGGGAGCCGTTTTTTCGGCGTAACAACCCGTAATGGGCCTGTTATGCTCCTGAGGGGGGAACCTATGCCGGATTTTTCTTTAAAAATCCGGCGGGGATTTCTCCTTCAGGATTCAGCCCACGTGTAGAATTGGCAGCTCGGATATGACGCGCTCGCTGGAATGTACTTTTACTATGGAGTGCGAGATGTCGGCAGCCTGTCGCCGAGATTCAGCGCGATGCTGGCGTGCTGAAAACACATTCTCGGCGGCAGGCACTGTACATCATTTTATTTGCTTTGAGTACGCATGACAAAAAATTCTATATATTTTCTTGTCAGAATCAAGTTTCGTCTTTAGCCACCTACATTCTAATTGTCTTCTTTTTGTTTTTAAAGATGAAAGTTATCCTGTATGCCAAAGATGAGATTTGGTCAAGCGTGGCCGATTATTTGATGTTTGTAATGGGGCAACTCTATTAACCACTTAAGGACTGCCTCCTGCACATTTACGTCGGCAGAATGGTACGGGCACATACACGTACGTCCTCTTTAAGGCCCAAACCGGGTCCGAATCTCTGTGACCGTGATCGAGTCCCGCAATTGGTCACAGAAGCTGAAGAATGGGGAGAGCTGTGTGCAGACACAGCTTACGCGTTCTTCATGGTGGCGCCGTCATCGATCGTGTGATCCCTTTTATAGGGAAATACAATCGATGACGTCACACCTACAGCCACACACCCTACAGTTGGAAACACAGATGAGGTCATACATAACCCCTTCAGCGCCCCCTTGTGGTTAACTCCCAAACTGCAATTGTCATTTTCACAGTAAACAATGCATTTTAAATTGTCACGAAAAAAAAACGCTGATCGCCGCCATTAGGAGTAAAAAATATTTTTTTTATAAAAATGCAATAGAACTATCCCCTATTTTGTAAACGCTATAAATTTTGCGCAAACCAACCAACAAATGCTTATTACCAAAAATAGGAAGAATACGTATCGGCCTAAACTGAGGAAAAAAATTTTTTTATATATATATATTTTTGGGGATATTTATTATAGCAAAAAGTAAAAAATATTGTTTTTTTTTTAAATTTGTCGCTCTATTTTTGTTTATAGCGCAAAAAATAAAAATCGCAGGTACCACAAAAAGAAAGCTCTATTTGTGGGGGAAAAAAAAGGACGGCAATTTTGTTTGGGAGCCACGTCGCACGACCGCGCAATTGTCTGTTAAAGCGACGCAGTGCCGAATCGCAAAACCTGGCCGGGTCCTTTAGCTGCCTAAAGGTCTGGGTCTTAAGTGGTTAAGGCATAGTTTTATTTTTAGACCACAAGATACCCTGGAGATGGAATGGGAGGATAGAGGAGCATTCAAACCTTATCCAAGAATTATTCTGATCTGGAGCAAACTACTGAGAAAGTTGTGCAAGTTTGGCAGCAAGAAAATAATGCCAGAGATTTGGTAGACCTATACCTCCTTTGGATTGTGGTCTATGTCGGAATGCGTAGCTAAACCTGGGTTTTTTGTCTGCCCAAATAAACTTGTTAAAATCTCTGAAGGGATTCTAGTTTAGATCTTGAAATGTTAATGGGGAGTGTACAAAAATAGTAATCGAGGTTGGGGATAATATTCATCTTGATAGCGCATATTCTGCCTAGGAAAAAATGTTGAGGAATGTGCCTAGGAAGGAAATGTAAAGTGCAGTTGGAGGCAGGCGAGGGGTGAGGACTACATCACCCCTCGCCTGTCTCTCCAACTGTGCGCCGAGCCACGTTCTGAAGTCTCTTTCCTCCACCACAGCTGGCTCCATTATCATCAGCGGTGTGACCACACTTTAGCAGCACAGTGCTTCTGCAGGACCAGGAGGTGAACGGCAAATCTGATGACAACTCTCTCCCTTTACTGGGAAATTTACATGCCTAGTTTATACCACCAAAAATTGAGTGCCTATATCTACATTAAATTGTTTTAAAACTATTACACCCAGAGGCGCCTCTTCCCTTGCGTGTTGATCAAAAGTTCCTTGCCCTCAATCACATTATAAACAGTGTAGGTAGTGCCATTATGTGGTATTGAAAGCTTGAAGGTGAAGCCCCAGGGGTACTTTATTCTTGCAGCTTTAAAAAACGCTGATAACCCCTTTCATTCTGCGTCTCCTGTCTAAGGTGGCTGGGAAAATATCGGATAGATTTGCAGTCTTTTGCAATCCAATTTCTTGCTGCATGCATGATGTCCTTTTTGACCAATAAGTATTTCCTGCACATAATGATATCCCTGGGGGGGTTTGTCAGGCGTGGGTTTAGGGCCAAGGGCTCTGTGAATCCTGTCGCAAGTGAATGCAGACATAGGTTTGTCAGGCAAGAGGTTGTGGAATATCTTGGAGACTACGGCATAAGGTCTGTGATCGTTTCTGTTGTCCAGGTCCTCAACCTGTGCTTGCATAAATGTTAGAAACTAGGTTTTCATAGTCCCTTCTGAGGTCATTATGAGCCAGAGAGAGTTCATCATGTTTTGTCTCCAGAATGTGTGTGCGGTTACCAATGCTGGCAATCTCATGTGAGAGAGCTGTAGTGGATTTGTGTACCTCCCTTTCAATCTTATCTACGATTTTGTCATAGATGGCAATGCGGCTTGCATCTAAATCAGCCTTGAGAAGGGGCATGTTATACTCACTGTCCAATTGTAAGGCAGGGGGATCGAGTGGGGCCTTCCCAGATGCCGCATGGGAGCCGGCGCCATCTTGGGACATCTTGCTGTTTCTTTCCTCCACATCCAGGAGAAAGTTCGTCAAGGTGTGTTGTGAGCGGCGCTTTAGCCCTGTATCTGATGGCATGCACTGAAGGTTCCCACAGGGGTGCCCGATAAAATCGCGGCGATTCGTGTAGAATAGCCCTGGGTATCAAGCCTGGTTGGGGTGAGCTGAGATCAGTCAGGTCCTTTCTGCATTGTGCCACGCATGCACCCTCAGATCTCATATTTAAGAGGACCTTTCAGCCCACATATGAAAACTAGATTTTTAAGGGTAAAAGTTTGATGCTATACCACAAGCAGGCGCAATTTTGAAGCGTGACATGTTGGGTATCAATTTAATTGGTGTAACATAATCTTTCACAATACAAAATAAATTGGGCTAACTTTACTGTTGTCTTATTTTTTCATTAAAAAAAGTAATTTTTTTTTAAAAAAAAAGGGCGCTTGCAAGACCACCGCGCAAATATGGTGTGACGAAAAGTATTGCAATGACCGCCATTTTATTCTCTGGGGTGTTGGAAGAAAATGTACTTTTAACGCGTAAACACCAAGTCTGAAAAACAGGTATGGGGCTTAAAGTGGTTAAAAGGACAGAGAGTAAAAGAACCAGAGGAGACAGTGAAGGCCTTCAGAGAGTATTACAGCTTGTTATATATGCCTCTTCTTTCCCCTCTGACTTCCGCCCGAAGACTACGACGGATCTCTTAGACCGGGTAGCTCTTGGGTGGTTGTCTTATAGGGAGAGGGAAGCATTGGTGTATCCAATCACAAGTGAGGAGATTATGGAGGTCATACATACATTTACGGAAGAAAAGTCACCAGGCCCAGACGGATTTCGAGTGGAATTCTATAAAAAATATGGAGCTTTAATAGCCACCAAGACTTGCAGAAGTATTTACAAGTAGGTTATCAAAAGGGGCTCTGCCAGATTCAATGAGAGAAGCACACATAATGTTAATATATAAAAGAAACTAAAGACCCAAAGCTAAGCTCCTCATATAGGCCAATATCATAAAATTTAGATCTTAAAATACTGACAAAAATACTAACAAGATTACAAGATTAAGACTAGAAAAGATACAATTTCTGGGGAAATTGTGTGACGTGTTTTGCCTCCACCAATACTCCTGACTGGAGACAGTGCCCCTGGAGATGTAAATGTGATCCAACAATGTGTCGATCCATTTCCCCATCAAAAACTGCACCATCCTATTGCCATATCAAAAACTGCACCATCAAAACTGCTGTCAAAAACTGCCCCATCAACTGTGGCTATGAATGGTTGCTATGGAGAGTTGCTAAGGACTGGTTGCTGTTGACTGGCTGCAATAGAGGGTTGCTATGGTCTGGTTGCTATTGACGGTTTCTATGGACAGGTTGCTATATGCAGAAGTTATGCAGAGCCAATTCACCTCACAGTTGTGTGGGAGGAGCTAAAGTATTCACCTCACAGCTGTGTGTGAGGAGGTATTCTCCTCAGCGTTTCCTAGGAAACCAATGATTGTTTATATGCAAGCTCTAAGCAGAGACTCAGAGATTTTTGCCCTTTTTTTGAATACTTGTCCTTCAAACGGTTGTATTTTAAAAACTATAAATCGTACAGCGAATATCTTTATATTGTGTGAATCACAAAACACAGACCTACATTTTGATGCATAGTATATCTCTGAAATATTAAAATTGAAGGCACAGTCGCAGTTTAAATATTGCCTTTCAAATTTTAGGTGTCTTGACTGTAATTTCAATGGAAGTCAATGGAGGTCAATGGATGGCGTGGGTTGCAAACAAATGGTTGTATTGTAAAAACGCTTCGGACTATCGCTTAGACGTAGACACGTGTAGTGGCAGCAGGGATAGCTGAATGTTTTGATATAAGATTTGTGTAGGTCGGCTTAAAAATGGAGTGGTCACAGTTTAGAAATCATGTCCTGATTACTCATTTTTTGATATCCCACACTCTAAGCTTCACCATTCATTCCTATGGAAAAATTTCACTGCAAAAACGACGATATTTCGCGAACGATTTGGCGAAACGTTCCACAGCGTAATAGCAACACGATTGGGAACAATCCGCATGTTTCGGTATATTACTCGTCTATGTAGTGTAAAAACTGTGGGAGGAGTTAGGGTGGTAAATTTGGCTATAAGAATAATAAGAATATACTAGAAAAGGTACAATTTCTGGGGAAATTGTGTGACGTGTTCTTGCCTTCACCAATACTCCAGACTGGTGATGGTGCCCCTGTAGATGTAAATGTGATCCAACAGTGTGTCGATCCATTTCGATCCATTGCCCCATCAAAAACTGCTTCATCAAAAACTACCCCATCAAAACTGCGCCATCCTATTTGCCCCATCAAAAACGGGTTGCTATGGACGGGTTGCTATGGACGGGTTGCTATGGAGGGGTTGCTATGGTCTGGTTGCTATGGACGGGTTGCTATGGACTGGTTGCTATGGACTGGTTGCCATGGTCGGCTTGCTATGGACGGGTTGCTATGGAGTGGTTGCTATGGAGTGGTTGCTATGGAGTGGTTGCTATGGAGTGGTTGCTATGGTCTGGTTGCTATGGTCTGGTTGTTATGGACAGTTGCTATAGTCTGGTTGCTATGGAGGGTTGCTAATGGAGTGGTTGCTATGGTCTGGTTGCTATGGTCTGGTTGCTATGGACAGTTGCTATAGTCTGGTTGCTATGGACTGGTTGCTATGTTCGGGTTGCTATAGACGGGTTGCTATGGACAGTTGCTATTGACTGGTTGCTATGGACAGTTGATATTGACTGGTTGCTATGGACCGTTGCTATAGTCTGGTTGCTACGTACTGGTTGCTATGGTCTGGTTGCTACGGACTGGTTGCTATAGAGTGGTTGCTATGGACTGGTTGCTATGGAGGGTTGCTATGGTCTGGTTGCTATGGACGATTTCTATGGACTGGATGCTATGAATGGTTGCTATATGCAGAGTATGCAGAAGTTACGCAGAGCCAAATACAGGCATACCCCTCTTTTAAGTACACACTAGGGTCTATTTACTAATGCTGGAAATCGCAATATCAGGCTCACTTCTGCAGAAAAAACAATAAGCTTCTAACCCCAGCTTGTTCAGTTAAGCTTGGTAATAAAACCTGGAAGCTCATTGGTTTGTGTGCAGAAGTGAGCCTTATATTGCGCTTTCCAGCTTTAGTAAATAAACCCCATTGTTTACTTAAAAGTGGGATATGCCTGAAAAACAGCCATATGACCTCATAGCTGTGTGGGAGGAGCTATAGAAAGTACCTCAGCTGTGTGTGAGGAGAACTCGTCTCCTAGGAAACCAATGTAAACACATGCAAACTGCCCACTCTAAACAGCCACACAGATTCTGGCTTGTTTTTAATACTGTGCTTCTTCAATTGATTGTATTTTAAAAACTATAAATCGCACAGCAAATATATTTATATTTTACGAATCACAAGACCCAGACCTTCAAGTTGATGTATAGTATGTCTCTAAAATATTAAAATTGAAGGCACAGTCGCAGTTTACAAATTGCCTTGCAATATTACGTTTTCAATTTTTATTTCTCCATTGACTTTCATTGAAATGATGGATGGCGTGTGGTGCAAACAAATGTCTGTATCTTGAAAACCATTTGACCGATCGCTTAGCCGTCAACACGTGTAGTGGCAGCAGGGGCAGCTGATTATTTTGATATAAGATTTGTGTAGGTCGGCTTGAAAATGAGGGAGTGGTCGCAGTTTGAAAATCATGTAATATTTCCGTTTTTGCCTTTTTATGCCCCATTCATTCCTATGGGAAAATTTCGCCGCAAATATGACGATATTTCGCGAACGATTTGGCGAAACGTTCCACAAAGTAATAGCAACGCGATCGGGAACAATCCGCTCGTTTCGGTATATTACTCGTCTATGTAGTGTAAAAACTGTGGGAGGAGTTAGGGTGGTAAATTTGGCTATAAGAATAATAAGAATAACTAGAAAAGGTACAATTTCTGGGGAAATTGTGTGACGTGTTCTTGCCTTCACCAATACTCCAGACTGGAGACGGTGCCCCTGGAGATGTAAATGTGATCCAACAATGTGTCTATCCATTTCGATCCATTGCCCCATCAAAAACTGCTTCATCAAAAACTACCCCATCAAAACTGCGCCATCCTATTTGCCCCATCAAAAACAGGTTGCTATGGACGGGTTGCTATGGAGGGGTTGCTATGGAGGGGTTGCTATGGTCTGGTTGCTATGGACTGGTTGCTATGGTCGGGTTGCTATGGTCGGGTTGCTATGGTCGGGTTGCTATGGACGGGTTGCTATGGACGGGTTGCTATGGGCGGGTTGCTATGGACAGTTGCTATTGACTGGTTGCTATGGACAGTTGCTATAGTCTGGTTGCTATGGAGTGGTTACTATGGACTGGTTGCTATGGACTGGTTGCTATGGACGGTTGCTATGGAGTGGTTGCTATGGACGGGTTGCTATGGAGTGGTTGCTATGGAGTGGTTGCTATGGAGTGGTTGCTATGGAGGGTTGCTATGGTCTGGTTGCTATGGATGGTTTCTATGGACTGGATGCTATGGATGGTTTCTATATGCAGAGTATGCAGAAGTTACACAGAACCAAATACAGGCATACCCCGCTTTTAAGTACACACTAGGGTTTATTTACTAATGCTGGAAATCGCAATATCAGGCTCACTTCTGCAGAAAAAACAATAAGCTTCTAACCCCAGCTTGTTCAGTTAAGCCTGGTAATAAAACCTGGAAGCTCATTGGTTTGTGTGCAGAAGTGAGCCTTATATTGCGCTTTCCAGCTTTAGTAAATAAACCCCATTGTTTACTTAAAAGTGGGATATGCCTGAAAAATAGAGCCATATCACCTCACAGCTGTGTGGGAGGAGCTATAGAAAGCCCCTCAGCTGTGTGTGAGGAGACATCGTCTCCTAGGAAACCAATGTAAACACATGCAGGCAGCCACTCTAAACAGCCACTCAGATTCTGGCTTGTTTTTTACTGTGCTTCTTCAAATGATTGTATTTTAAAAACTATAAATCGCACAGCGAATATCTTTATATTTTACGAATCACAAGACCCAGACCTTCAACCTGATGTATAGTATGTCTCTAAAATATTAAATTTGAAGGCACAGTCGCAGTTTACAAATTGGGGTGGTGTGTAAAACTGCGCTGCTAGAAACGAATAAATATGGCTGCTAAACACGGCTACTGAAAAACAAGAAGCAAAAAACAAAATGGGAACGTGGTAGTGTAGCGCTCAGAATGACAAAATATAACTGTAAGGCTATACATATAAATAAAGTGTGAAACACAAAGAGTGATCTGTGCATCAACATGAAAATGATAACATGACTAATAAAATTGAAATAAAGTTCATGAAATAAAGTTCATAAATTCCAGTGACACAAATGAAGCTTGATGTTCAGAAGTGAAAAAGAAAAAATCCCACCACCGGTGAAGATGCAGGCTTACCAGATGAAAAGGACTCTGAGAAACTTATATTTCTAGAGTCAGTCAGGCTTGGTATATGCTCAGATCTTGATATAAGGTGTTCCTCAGGAAAGGGATCAGCAGATATCTGTGGTGTAGATTCCAATGGCCCCGAGACTTGATAAGAGGTCTCTCGTTCGCGGAAAAAAATAATGGTCATCCGTCTCAGAGATGGTATATATAAATGGAAAGGAGAAGAGGGGACGCCATAGTGTAACACCGTAAGGTCAATAAAAAAATTTATTAAAATTGCACTTACATATACAGATGAAAGTAAGGCGCATGTCAATATGATAGTGGCAATGATGGAGTCGTCCCTGACGCGTTTCGTGTCATTACACGTTATCAAAGGGTATCCCTCTCATGATGCCAACACAAATATTTATAATAAAAGGTCCCAAAAGGAAATTAGACTCACCGTCTGCAAGCAATCACAAAGCACAAGCATTTCCGGGTCTAAAGAAAATGGCGTCCAGGCGTGCGCTCCACGCCTCGTATCGAATCGCGGAAGTGTTCTAATTCAGACACTTCCGGAGTGAAATCGAATACTAACAGCGTGCGCTGCACGCCTCGTTTTCGACATATGATCGAAACGTAAGCCTCACTTTCGAGATGACGTCGAATGACGTAATCCGTCACAAAATGAAACGCTCACCTGTATGAAGTCGTACCACGCCTCGTGTTGAATCACGGGGGTGTACTGATTCAAACACTTCCGGAATGAGGTCGGATATTGACAGCGTGTAGTTTACAAATTGCCTTGCAATATTCAGTTTTCAATTTTCTTTCCTCCATTGACTTTCATTGAAATGATGGATGGCGTGTGTTGCAAACAAATGTCTGTATCTTGAAAACCATTTGACCGATCGCTTAGTCGTCAACACGTGTAGTGTCAGCAGGGACAGCTGAACATTTTGATATAAGATTTGTGTAGGTCGGCTTGAAAATGAGGGAGTGGTCGCAGTTTACAAATCATGTAATGATTTTTCCGTTTTTGCCATTCTGTGCTCTAGCTCTCACCATTCATTCCTATGGGAAAATTTCGCCGCAAATATGACGATATTTCGCGAACGATTTGGCGAAACGTTCCACAAAGTAATAGCCCACTATTCGGGAACAAGCCGCTCGATTTGATATATTACTCGTCTATGTAGCGTAAAAACTGTGGGAGGAGTTAGGGTGGTAAATTTGGCTATAAAAATAATAATAATAATATATATGTGAGAGAATAGTAAGTGCTCTTGCTATGAAACCACTTAACTAGAAAAGTACAATTTCTGGGGAAATTGTGTGACGTGTTCTTGCCTTCACCACTACTCCTGACTGGAGATGGTGCCCCTGGAGATGTAAATGTGATCCAACAATGTGTCGATCCATTTCGCTCCATTGCCCCATCAAAAACTGCTTCATCAAAAACTACCCCATCAAAACTGTGCCATCCTATTTGCCCCTTCAAAAACGGGTGCTATGGACGGGTTGCTATGGACTGGGTTGCTATGGACAGGGTGCTATGGTCTGGTTGCTATAGGACAGGGGTTGCTATGGAGTGGGTTGCTATGGAGTGGTTGCTATGGTCTGGTTGCTATGGACATTTGCTATGGTTCTGGTTGCTATGGACTGGTTGCTATGGACTGGTTGCTATGGACTCTGCTATGGACTGGTGCTATGGTCTGGGTTGCTATGGACTGGGTTGCTATGGACAGTTTCTATGGACTGGTTGCTATGGACAGTTGCTATATTCTGGTTGCTATGGACTGGTTGCTATGGACGGTTGCTATGGACTGGTTGCTATGGACTGGGTTGCTATGGACTGGTTGCTATGGAGTCTGGTTGCTATTAACTAGGTTGCTATGAACTGGTTGCTATGGAGTGGTTGCTATGGACTGGTTGCTATGGAGTGGTTGCTATGGACAGTTTTTTGCTATGGACTGGTTGCTATAGAGGGTTGCTATGGAGGGTTGGTTGCTATGGTCTGGTTGCTATGGATGGTTTCTATGGACTGGATGCTATGGTTGGTTGCTATATGCAGAGTATGCAGAAGTTATGCAGAGCCAAATACAGGCATACCCCGCTTTTAAGTACACACTAGGGTTTATTTACTAATGCACTGGAAATCGCACAATATCAGGCTCACTTCTGCAGAAAAAAACAATAAGCTTCTAACCCCAGATTGTTCAGTTAAGCCTGGTAATAAAACCTGGAAGCTCATTGGTTTGTGTGCAGAAAGTGAGCCTTATATTGCGCTTTCCAGCTTTAGTAAATAAACCCCATTGTGTTACTTAAAAGTGGGATATGCCTGAAAAACAGAGCCATATCACCTCACAGCTGTGTGGGAGGAGCTACAGAAAGCACCTCAGCTGTTTGTGAGGAGACATCGTCTCCTAGGAAACCAATGTAAACACATGCAGGCAGCCACTCTAAACAGGCCAGTCAGATTCTGGCTTGTTTTTTACTGTGCTTCTTCAAATGATTGTATTTTAAAAACTATAAATCGCACAGTGAATATCTTTATATTTTACGAATCACAAGACCCAGACCTTCAACCTGATGTATAGTATGTCTCTGAAATATTAAAATTGAAGGCACAGTCGCAGTTTACAAATTGCCTTGCAATATTCCATTTTCAATTTTTATTCCTCCATTGACTTTCATTGAAATGATGGATGGCGTGTGTTGCAAACAAATGTCTGTATCTTGAAAACCATTTGACCGATCGCTTAGCCGTCAACACACGTGTAGTGTTAGCAGGGACAGCTGAACATTTTGATATACGATTTGTGTAGGTCGGCCTGAAAATGAGGGAGTGGTCGCAGTTTACAAATCATGTAATGATTTTTCCGTTTTTGCCATTTTGTGCTCTAGCTCTCACCATTCATTCCTATGGGAAAATTTCGCCGCAAATATGACGATATTTCGCGAACGATTTGGCGAAACGTTCCACAAAGTAATAGCCCACTATTCGGGAACAAGCCGCTCGATTTGATATATTACTCGTCTATGTAGCGTAAAAACTGTGGGAGGAGTTAGGGTGGTAAATTTGGCTATAATAAGAATAATAATAATATATATGTGAGAGAATAGTAAGTGCTCTTGCTATGCAAGACCACTTAATAATATATATGTGAGAGAATAGTAAGTGCTCTTGCTATGCAAGACCACTTAATAATATATATGTGAGAGAACAATAAGTGATCTTGCTATGCAAGAACACTTAATAATAATAATAATATATATGTGAGAGAACAATAAGTGATCTTGCTATGCAAGAACACTTAATAATAATAATAATATATATGTGAGAGAACAATAAGTGATCTTGCTATGCAAGAACACTTAATAATAATAATATATATGTGAGAGAACAATAAGTGATCTTGCTATGCAAGAACACTTAATAATAATATATATGTGAGAGAACAATAAGTGATCTTGCTATGCAAGAACACTTAATAATAATATATATGTGAGAGAACAATAAGTGATCTTGCTATGCAAGAACACTTAATAATAATAATATATATGTGAGAGAACAATAAGTGATCTTGCTATGCAAGAACACTTAATAATAATAATATATATGTGAGAGAACAATAAGTGATCTTGCTATGCAAGAACACTTAATAATAATAATATATATGTGAGAGAACAATAAGTGATCTTGCTATGCAAGAACACTTAATAATAATATATATGTGAGAGAACAATAAGTGATCTTGCTATGCAAGAACACTTAATAATAATATATATGTGAGAGAACAATAAGTGATCTTGCTATGCAAGAACACTTAATAATATATATGTGAGAGAACAATAAGTGATCTTGCTATGCAAGAACACTTAATAAGTGAGAGACCAATAAGTGATCTTGCCATGCAAGGCCATTTAACTAGAAAAAAGATACAATTTCTGGGGAAAATGTGTGACGTGTTCTTGCCTCCACCAATACTCCTGAATGGAAACAGTGTCTCTGGAAATATAAATGTGATCCAAAAGTGTGTTGATCCATTGCCCCTTCAAAAACTAACCCATCAAAACTGGTTGCTATAGATGGTTGCTATGGACTGGTTGCTATGGAGGGTTGATATGGACTGGTTGCTATGGAGGGTTGCAATAGACTGGTTGCTATGGACTGGTTGCAATGAACTGGTTGCAATGGACTGGTTGCTATGGACTGGTTGCTATGGATTGGTTTCTATGGACTGGTTGCAATGGATAGTTACTATATGCAGAGTATGCAGAAGTTATGCAGAGCCAAAAAAAACATTCCCTTAGCCTTGTGTGAGAGGAGCCAGAATCCCCTCACAGCTGTGTGTGAGGAGTTATTTACCTCAGTGTCTCCTAGGAAACCAATGTTTATTTATATGCAAGCCCTCTCTAAACACAGACCAGAAATTCTGTCTTTTTTTGAATACCTGTCCTTCTTCAGACGGTTGTTCAGATGGATGTATTTTAAAAACTATAAATCGTACAGCGAATATCTTTATATTGTGTAAATCACAAGACCCAGACCTACATTTTGATGTATAGTATGTCTCTGAAATATAAAAATTGAAGGCACAGTCGCAGTTTATACATTGCCTTTAAAATTTTAGGTTTCCAGGATGTAATTTCAATGGAAGTCAATGGAGGACAATGGATGGTGTGGGTTGCAAACAAATGGTCGTATTGTAAAAACGCTTAAGACTATCGCTTAGCCGTAGACACGTGTAGGGGCAGCAGGGATAGCTGAACATTTTTCTATAAGATTTGTGTAGGTCAGCTTGAAAATGAGGGAGTGGTCGCAGTTTAGAAATCATGTCCTGATTTTTCATTTTTTGACATCCCACACTCTAAGCTTTACCATTCATTCCTATTGGGAAAATTTTGCCGCAAAAACAACGATATTTCGCCAACGATTTGGCGAAATGTTCCACAATGTAATAGCAACACGATCGGGAACAATCTGCATGTTTCGGTATATTACTTGTCTATGTAGTGTAAAAACTGTGGGAGGAGTTAGGGTGGTAAATTTGGCTATAAGAATAATAAGAATATATATGTGAGAGAATAAGCGATCTTGCTATGCAAGACCACTTAACTAGAAAAGATACAATTTCTGGGGAAATTGTGTGATGTGTTCTTGCCTCCACCAATACTCCTGACTGGAGACACTGCCCCTGGAGATGTAAATGTGATCCAACAGTGTGTCGATCCAGTTCGATTTATTGCCCCATCAAAACTGCCCCATGAAAACTGCACCATCCTATTTACCCCATCAAAAACTGGTTACTATGGAGGGTTGCTATGGTCTGGTTTCTATAGACTGGTTGCTATGGACGGGTTGCTATGGACTGGCTAGTATGCAGAAGTTACCCACGTGGGTAGGTACCGGAGCATGATGGGACTGTAACATCGTAAGAGAGGCTATATAAATCGATGGGAGCCGCGCACCCGGCATAACAGCAGGAAGAAGCGTCGTGTCAACATGTGAAGAAGAGAAGAAGGCGTCACAGAAGAGCGGACTGGCCACCGCTAGTAATTGAGCAAACACGAAGATAGCAGCGGCCAGTCCTGAAGAAAAAGGCACCGGAGAGCACCGAGACAACAGCGGAGAAGATGGAAGAAGACCCCGCAGAGTGGAGAAGACCCCCGGAAGAGAGGAAGAAGACCCCCGGAGAGCGGAGAAGATGGAAGAAGACATGCCGCAGAGTGGAGAAGACCCCTGCAGAGTGGAGAAGACCCCCCGGAGAGCGGAAGAAGAAGGCCCCCCTGGTAAAAGAGCTAAAGAAGAGGGGGGCCCCCAGAGCTGACTAATAAATTACTTTAAAAACCCTGTGTTGTGTTAATTTACTTTTACACTTTGTCTCCAGGTGAATGGGTAGGGGTACGATGTACCCCATATTCATTGTTAAAGGGGGCTCCCAGATTCCGATAAGCCCCCCGCCCGCAGACCCCGACAACCAACCGCCAGGGTTGTCGGGAAGAGGCCATGTCCTTAACATGGGGACAGGGTGCTCTGGGGTGGGGGGGGCCGCAGTGCTCCCCCCTGCCCCAGAGCACCCAACCCCCCCATGTTGAGGGCGTGCAGCCTGGTACGGCTCAGGAGGGGGGGGGGGTGCTCGCTCGTCCCCACTCCTTCCCTGATCGGCCGGGCAGCATGCTTTGGATATGGGTCTGGTATGGATTGTGGCATAGGGGGGTTCTCCTTACAACCCATACCAGACCTAAGGGCCTGGTATGCCCCTGGGGGGAACCCATGCCAGTTTTTTATTTAAAATTTAGTGTGGAGTTCACCCTCAGGATTCATACCAAATGCCGCAGCTAGATTTGGCGGGAATCCAAGTCGGATGCCCGTCTATGACGCGCTCGCTGCAATGTGCTTTGTCTATTTCAGCGAGTGCGAGATGTCGGCACCCTGTCGCCGAGAATCAGCGCGATGCTGTCGTGCTGGAAACACATTCTCGGCAACTGGTACAGTACTTGTCCTTCAAACGGTTGTACTTTTAAAACTATAAATCATACAGTTTGATGCATAGTATGTCTCTGAAATATTAAAATTAAAGGCACAGTCGCAGTTTAAATATTGCCCTTCAAATTTTAGGTGTCTAGACAGTAATTTCAATGGAAGTCAATAGATGGCGTGAGTTGCAAACGAATTGTCATATTGTTAAAACGGTCAGGACGATCTCTTAGCCGTGGACACGTGTAGTGGCAGCAGAGATAACTGAACGTTTTGATATAAGATTTGTGTAGGTCGGCTTGAAAATGAGGGAGTGGTGGCAGTTTCATTCCTATGGGAAAATATTGCCGCAAAAACGACGATATTTTGCGAACAATTCAGCGAAACGTTCCACAAAGTAAAAGCAATCCGAATCGGGAACAATCCGCACATTTCGGTATATTACTCATCTATGTAGTGTAAAAACTGTGGGAGGGGTTAGGGTGGTAAATTTGGCTATAAAAATAATAACATATATGTGAGATAATAGTAAGTGATCTTGCTATGCAAGAACACTTAATATATATGTGAGATAACAATAAGTGCTTTTGCTATGCAAGAACACTTAACTAGAAAAGCTACAATTTCTGGGGAAATTGTGTGACGTGTTCTTGCCTTCACCAATACTCCTGACTGGAGACAGTGCCCCTGGAGATGTAAATGTGATCCAACAGTGTGTCGATCCATTGCCCCATCAAAAACTGTCCCTATTAAAATTGCACCATCTTATTGCCCCATCAAAACTGCCCCCATCAACCACAGTTCATGGGGGCTACAGACGGCTGCTATGGACTGGTTGCTATGGACAGTTTCTATGTCTCTGAAATATTAAAATTGAAGGCACAGTTCGCAGTTTAAATATTGCCCTTCAAATTTTAGGTGTCTAGACTGTAATTTCAATGGAAGTCAATGGATGGCGTGAGTTGCAAACAAATGGTCATATTGTGAAAACGATCAGGATGATGGCTTAGCCGTGGACATATCTAGTGGCAGCAGGGATAGCTGAATGTTTTGATATATACGATTTGTGTAGGTCGGCTTGAAAATGAGGGAGTGGTCGCAGTTTAGAAATCATGTCCTGATTTTTCAGTTTTTGTCATGTCACATTCTAGATCCACCATTCATTCCTATGGGACAAATTTTGCCGCAAAAATGACGATATTTCATGAACGATTCGGCGAAAACGTCCCACAAAGTAATAGCACACCATTCGGGAACAATCCGCACGTTTCAATATATTACTTGTCTATGTAGTGTAAAAACTGTGGGAGGAGATACTGTTTAAAATTTGGCTATAATAATAACTAGAAAAGATACAATTTCTGTGGAAATTGTGTGACGTGTGCTTGCCTCCACCAATACTCCTGACTGGAGACGGTGCCCCTGAAGATGTAAATGTGACCCAACAGTGTGTCGATCCATTTCAATCCATTGCCCCATCAAAAACTACCCCATCAAAACTGCACCATCAATACTGCACCACCCTATTTGTCCCATCAAAAACTGGTTGCTGAATTCAGTAAAGAAGCGCTAACAGCTTCGATAGCAATTATCCTAAAAGATGGGAAAGATAATTTGCTTTGTTCTGGATACAGGCCCATCTCCCTTTTGAATATAGACGCTAAGCTCTTTGCGAAAGTGTTGGCGGAACGCCTGAAAAAAGTCATGCCCTCCTTGGTCCACCCGGACCAAGTGGGGTTTGTAACAAATAGGGAGGGGAAGGATAACGGCATTAGAGCACTCCTGCTCATACAGAAGATCAGGCAGGAGGGGACCCCAGGCCTATTCCTCTTGGTTGATGCTGAAAAAGCATTCGACAGGGTAGACTGGGGACTCATAATGCAGACCATGGCCGCGATGGGAATAGGGGTAAGGTTAATTAAATGGATCAAAACACTTTACCATATGCCCTCAGCAAGAATTAAGATCAATGGATCTCTATCAGACCCATTTGTGATGAAGAACGGGACAAGACAGGGATGCCCCCTGTCCCCTCTGCTTTTTATCTTGTCATTAGAACCATTGTTAGCGTCGATACGCAGGGATCCTGACATCAACGGGATAAGGGTGGGGGAAGAGGAACACAAACTAGCGGCTTTTGCCGACGATATCCTGTTCATCACTACTCCAGTTAATACCCTCCCGAAGCTACTAAAGACATTACAACAATATGGCACCATTTCTAATTTCAAGATTAACGTATCAAAATCGGAAATATTAAATATAAATTTTAATAAAAGTGAAGAGGAAAAGGGTGAAAGAGATCTGTTCCTTTTCCTGGTGTAAAGAATTAAAATATCTGGGCATAATACTAGCAAACTCGGTGAAGAAGATATATAAAATCAATTTTATTCCCCTGCTGAATGAGATTAAAAATGAATTAAAGAAAATCATAAATAAACCCATTTCATGGGTGGGCCGTATAAATATGCTAAAATTGATCCATATCCCTAAAATATTATATAAATTCCTACTATTACCAATAGCTTTACCAGTACAATACTTAAGAACTCTATGAATGAATGAATGAATGAAAACTTATATAGCGCAGCACATGCGAAGTAAATCGCCTCTGGGCGCTTGTTGTTCCTGTCTCCTTTGAGATCAAAAGAGATGTGTCTTAATCTTTCTCCTGAAGACTAAATAGTTCTCCTCCAACCGAATGCTGGCTGGTAAGGCGTTCCATAGTCTGGGACCTTGGACAGTGAATCTCCTGTCTCCTTTGGACTTGAATCTGGCTTTCGGTATCTGAAGCCGATTTTGATTGGTGGATCGTAGAATACGATTGGGATTGTGAACTTTTAATTTTTCGCATAGATAATGGGGAGCATTCCCATGGATACATCTATGCATTAGACAGAGAGCTTTAAAGGAGATTCTGTCTTTAACTGGTAGCCAGTGAAGGGATCTCAGTGAAGGTGAGATGGATTCCCAGGCTTTTTTCCCAGTCACAAGTCTGGCGGCCGTATTTTGAACGACTTGAAGACGAGCGATCTGGTACTTTGGGAGTCCGAGGTAAAGGGCATTTGCATAGTCCAGTCTGGAGTTTACAATCGCTCCCACCACGACCGCTATGTCTTTCTTGGGAATAAAAGGCGTGAGTCTACGTAGTAGGCGCAGCAGATGGTGAGATCCGCTGACTACTGACCCTATTTGTGCGTTCATTGTCATGTCGGAGTCAAAGATGACCCCAAGACTTTTGACTTTGGCGCTAGGGGTGATGATTTTGCCCAGAATGGGCGGCGGGATCCAGGTTGTTGTCGATAGATTCCTACGCTTGGCGTGAAACAGGAGAAGTTCTGTTTTTGCTCCGTTGAGTTTGAGATAACTCTTTGTCATCCAGTCCTCTATCAAAGAGAGACATGTCTCTAGGTTGAGGTGGTGATCCTTTTTATTGCAAATGCGGAAGTACAGTTGCGTGTCGTCTGCATAAGAGTGATATAGCAGTTTTTGGCTGCTGATGATTTCGAAAAGAGGACGCACATAGATGTTGAATAACATCGGCGACAGGGGAGATCCTTGAGGGACCCCGCACGATAATGTGCGTTGTTCAGAAGTGAAGGGTCCTAGCTTCACTATTTGCGATCGGTTTTCCAAAAAAGAGGAGAACCAGGATAGATCGCTTTCTGCGACTTTGGCTATTTTAGCCAGCCGAGTCAATAACAGCTTGT
This sequence comes from Rana kukunoris, assembly GCA_029574335.1. Taxonomy (NCBI): domain Eukaryota; kingdom Metazoa; phylum Chordata; class Amphibia; order Anura; family Ranidae; genus Rana; species Rana kukunoris. The sequence goes on along the minus strand of CM056059.1, from coordinate 261,905,453 downwards.
GATCTACTGTGTCAAAGGCTGCGCTTAGGTCCAGCAGAACCAGAAGAGAAGATTCTCCTTCGTCTGCGGCCTCGAGAACGTCGTCCCATATCTTAAGCAATGCTGTTTCCGTCCCGTGTCCAGGGCAGAAACCTGATTGAAATGGGTCGAGTAGGTTGTGGGTGTCTAGATGCTGTTGCAGCTGCTGTACCACTGCTTTCTCCATTACCTTGGAGAGAACATTTAGGTCTGTTATGGGGCGCCAGTTGAGTGGATCCTTAGGATCCAGGGTGGCTTTCTTCAAGATGGGTTGAATGAAGCCCTCCTTCAACTGGGAGGGCATTATGCCCTCCCTGAAGGATTGGTTGATAAGCTGCGTGACAGAAGGTGCCAAGATGTCGGCGCATTCCTTCAGAAGTTTGGTGGGGATAATATCATTTGGCGCAGTGCTGTTGCGCAGAGTGCCGATGATATTTTTAGTCGTCTGAATGGAGATGGGTTCCAGCGTGAACTCACCTAACTGTGGTGAATTACTGCCGGTGCAGTGTAAATGACTACGGGGGGGGGGCTGGGAGAGCGATTGTTTTGCTGAATGCTTTGCCGGATAGCCCCGATTTTGTTAATGAAGCAATCCGATAACTCATCGCAAAATTCTTGTGAATCCAAGTTGGGGGCTTCAAGACATCCTGGATTCATGGTCTGAGTGACCAGCTTGAAGAGTTCGCGGGGGCGATTTAGGGCACCATTGATAGCCTCAGAAAAATAATTTTTCTTGGCTTCAAAGATTTGCTTGTAGTATTTTCTAGTTATTACCTTGTAGATCGAGAGGTTTTCATCTGAAGAGTTTCTTTTCCAGGCTGCTTCTGCCCTTCTGCGCTCTTGCTTCAGTAACGCCAGCTGGTTGTTGAACCAGCCGGAGTTATTTTTCCTGATCTGGGTCTTTCGTTTCGGCGCTATCAAGTCAGCTGACTGCAATAGTGCTGTGTTTATGGCCTCCAGTGTTTCTTCCGCTGTTTGGTGCGGCTGAATTGTGTTTATTTTTTCCCCTAACGTGGCTTTGAAGAGTTCCGAGTGGAGCTTCTTCTGACATCTGGTCCAGTGTGTTGTCACTGGATTTGATGTTTTTGTTAAGGGGGGGAATTCGGAAATAATGAATTTAATTGCATGGTGATCTGTCCATGGCAATGGTTCATTATCCAAGATTTTTATTTCCAGATCTTGTCTGAAAATAAGATCGAGCGTATGACCTGAAGCATGTGTGGGCCCACATACTAGTTGCTGAAGCCCTAATCCTTCCAGGTGGTCGATGCAGGCGTTGGCAATGGGGTCTTGCGGGGAGTTGGCCCAGAGGTTGAAGTCCCCGAGCAGCAAAAGGTGTTTGCTGTTCAGGGTATAGGTGGAAACAAAGTCCGTCAAGGATGGGAGCAGCTGCGACTTGGGGCCAGGTGGCCTATAGCAGAGTAGAATCCGGATGGTCTCCTGACCGTTTACTTGCAGTTGAAGAGTAAGGGTTTCCATGAATAGAAGAGGGTTTTGGCGGACTGGTTTTGTGACCGCAAGACGTGTCTTATGAATCACCGCCAGTCCTCCTCCTCGTTGCCCTATTCTGTTTTCCATAATAATACGGTAGTTTTCTGGCACCAATTCTCCTAGAATGGTGTTACAGTCGGCTGTGAGCCAGCTTTCTGTAATAAAGAGGCAGTCTAAGTCATGTTGCAATAAGAAATCATGGATTTCTAATCGGTGTTTTACTGCCGATCTAGTGTTAATCAAAGCACATGATATGTGCTTCGGCTGTGGTAACTGCCTGCGATTTTTTGTAGTCGATCGTCGCTCGATCCTCAAAAGTCGCAGATTTCCTAGGGTCTTTTTGGTAGCGGCCGACAGAATTGTGGCAAATCGCTCCAGATCCCAGATGTTCTCCGCCGAGTATTGCCGATTAACCATGGCGGGGGTGGGGGGGTGGATTCTCAAGGATAACTGAATCCTCTGATCCTAGCTTGGTCCAGAGGAAGGCAAAAAAACCCTGACCACGCTGCGCCAATATGCTGTGGTAGGGAAAAAAATTCCTTCCTGACCCCTAAAGAGGCGATCGGGTTTAGCCCTGGATCAAGTTTTAAATGAGTTTGAAAGGGGGGAGATAGGGCTGGGTGGAGCAAGCTGGCCACCGACCTGGCAGCAGGATCCAGGCTGGGGGGGTAACAGGCTAAGTAGACCACTGTCTGTGCCGCCTGGGGGGCTGAGAAGGATGATCGGGGGCAAGGGGACTCTGCAGGGGTAGGGGGGGGCTTCCTGGCCCGATTAGGGCAAAAGGTACCGATGGTTGGGGGTGGGGAGCGGCGCGCCGCTAGGCCGCGGATGAAGCCGTGGCCTTTCCTGAGTCGCGGCTGCCGCGATCGGAGGCTAGTAGGGTTGGATGGCGAAAAGGACGCCCGAGCGGTGGGGGGATGCTTCTGGGGTAAGGGGGGGGGTCTTGGCCTATAGCAGCGTGTGGGGATCGGCGCGGCGTTAGGCCGCAAGTGAAGTCGCGGTCTTTCCTAGATCGCGGCGCCCGCGATTCCCCACAGGCTGGTGCGGTTGTCGGGAAAAAGCACCCGGGGGAGCAACCATGGAGGGGAAGAAGGAGCAGGGGAGAGCCGTGGGGCATGGATGTTTGTGGCGGCTTGTCCTCAAAAGGACGGCCGTCGATGGTCCCAGTAAGGCTCTTACCTGGAGTGAGAAGAATCCAGGGGAGGCCTGGATCAACGAACCGGAGGTACTCAGGGACAGGTAAATTGCAGGTAGTGGCAGCAAAGACAGGGAGGTGGAAGCCCTGCTTGCCTGCGAGGCCTGGAGCCGCACAGTGGGAGGACCCTGCCTGGCTGAGCTATCCCTGAGAGAGAGACTCGTTTGAGAGCGTCCTACTCTCTCAACAACTGACACTGACACTGACTGAACTCTTAACTCCATATTACTAAATTATGTCTGGAAAAATAAAAAACACAGAATTTCCCACTCAATTCTGAAACAGGGAAAGCTAGACGGGGGTCTAGCGGTCCCTGATATTAAAAATTACTATAGGGCAGCTGTTCTGTCCCGGGGCAGTCGAGTGGGCAAGAGATAGACCGGGTAAAAGATGGGTGCAAATTGAAAAGTCACACGTTTCAATACAGTTGAGTAAGATTTTATGGATACCTGCACGATTTAGAGTATTAGAACACAATATATATGACATGACAAGAGACACTTTGAAAATGTGGGATAGGGTTCAGACACTTCTTAAATGTAAATATAATTCTCCACTTATTAATTTAAAAGACAATACATATTTTGCACCTGGTGAAAAAAAATAGGGGGAAACTGGATTAGAAAGGAGACAGTACACTTAGGAGATATCTTAAGGAACAGGGAACTGGAGACTTATGAAGAGTTAAAATCCAGATCAGATATCTGGAACCTCGAAGGGTGGCGTTACACCCAGCTTGCTCATTTTGTACAACAACTTCCTCGCCCGTTACGGTCGAGCTCGGAGTTAACACCCATCGAGAAGCTATGTAAGGTAGAGAACACTAAGGGCACGGTTTCTAAACTATACAAGATACTTATTAAAATAGGGGCACGGGGGGAAGCACCGTTTGTTGAAAAATGGGAAAAGGAGCTGGGTATACTTAGGGGGGAAAACACGGTTAAAAAGGTAATGAATTTGACCCACACCTCTGCCATGGACACAAGGACAGCTGAGACAAACTATAAGTGCATCTTGGGCTGGTACATCACCCCAGATAAATCCTGTAAATATAAAATTGGACAGTCCCTCGATTGCTGGCGTGGATGCCCGGACAGGGGCACGATGGCCCACCTCTGGTGGACTTGCCCAAAAATTCAAAAATACTGGGATACCATTCTGTCTCAAGTAAAAGAGATTACGGGCAAGGTGTTAAAGAAAGATCCTTGGGTAGTCCTTTTTCATGGCAGTTGTAAGGGCATTAAAAAGTACAAGCAGTCTAACACCACATCTACTTAACGCTGCAAAAAGGCTCATACCAAAAAAATGGGGTGAAGCCGAAACCCCCCAGATTTGGGAGTGGGTTGACGCAGTGGAGGAAACCCATAGGATGGAAGAGTTGAAGGAGATGGTATTAGAAAGTAATAACGATTCTGAGGCCAAATGGGAAAAATGGAAGGAATACAAAAAATCATGGAGCCTGACCGAAGGAGTGAGACTACCCCTGTGAGGAAACCGCAAGTTAAACCTGGGGAAACAACCTTTATACTTGAACTGAAGATCCAAATAGAGACATGTTTTAAGTAGGCAGAAAGAGTCTTGGGGGCCACGGGGGGGGGGGGGAAATTTGTTAAGGGAATCTATGTTCAGGGTAGGCCCAGAGGCCACCAACAATTGTATTAACACATTAAATTCCTTTCAAGGAAAAGTAAAAATAATAAAAAAAAAAAAAAAAAAACACCTTTAAGCAAAATGGACAATAAGCAAAGTATCACAGATGATGCAGAACCGCAACTAGAGACGAACGATACACAAAACCGTGAGCGGATCTCTAATGTTTTTTTTTTTAAAACAGCTGGTTAATATGGAGGGTTGCTATGGACTGGTTGCTATGAACTGGTTACTATGGACAGTTGCTATGGATTGGTTGCTATGGTCTGGTTGCTATGGTCTGGTGGGAGGAGCTATAGAAAGCCCTCACAGCTGTGTGTGAGGAGATATTTTCCTCAGCATCTCCCAGGAAACCAATGTAAACATATGCAAGCAGCCTCTAAGCAGAGGCTTAGATTCCTGCTTTTCGTTGAATACTTGTCCTTCTTTAAATGATTGTATTTTAAAAACTATAAATCGTACAGCAAATATCTTTATATTGTGTGAATCACAAGACCCAGACCTACATTCTAATGTATAGTATGTCTCAGAAATATAAAAATTGAAAGCACAATCGCAGTTTACAAATTGCCATAACAATTTTAGGGGTTTAGTCTGAAATGTCAATGGAAGTTAATGGAGGTCAATTGATGGCGTAGGTTGCAAACAAATAGTCATATTGTAAAAAAAAACGATTTGGGTGATCGCTTAGCTGTGGACACGTGTAGTGGCAGCAGGGACAGCTAAACGTTTTGATATAAGATTTGTGTAGGTTGGCTTGAAAATGAGGGAGTGGTCGCAGTTTAGAAATCATGTAATGATTTTTCAGTATTTGACATGCCTCACACTAAACTTCACTATTCATTCCTATGGGAAAATGTTGCCACAAAAATGACGATATTTCGCAAACGATGCGGCGAAACGTTCCACAAAGTAATAGCCCACTTTTCGGGAACAATCCGCAAGTTTTGATATATTACTTGTCTATGTAGTATAAAAACTGTGGGAGGAGTTAGGGTGGTAAATTTGGCTATAAGAATATTGATATATGTGTGGGAGAATAGTAAGTGATCTTGCTATGCAAGACCACTTAACTAGAAAAGATACAATTTCTGGGGAAATTATGTGATGTGTTCTTGCATCGACCAATACTCCTGACTGGAGACAGTGCCCCTGGAGATGTAAATGTGATCCAACAGTGTGTCGATCCATTTCCCCATTAAAAACTGCTCCATCAAAAACAATGCCATCAAAATTGCACCATCCTATTTGCCCCTTCAAAAACTGGTAGCTATGGAGGGTTGCTATGGACTGGTTTCTATGGACTGATGGCTATGGATGGGTTGCTATGAAGGGGTTTTATATGGACAGGTTGCTATGGACTGGTTGCTATGGTCTGGTTGCTATGGTCTGGTTGCTATGGACTGGTTGCTATGGACTGGTTGCTAAATTTCATATCAATGCGTTCACAAAGGCCATGTCTTTCAAACCAACTTTCCTGATGACGCATATTTGCGAAACTAGTAGAAGCCAGGTGGATAACGCATAGAGGGAGTGTTTTTGACCTGTGGAATCACAGTGAAGCAGGAGCCGGGCACGCACCCCAAAACAAGCTGGTGAGCGGCTGTTCATGCCCGATACTGCCAAAGATACTAGGTGCTGGTTCAAAGCACCTCCCTTGTGAGTAGTCTGATTTTATCTTTTTAAATAAACAAAACCTTTTAAACGTACTACACCGTGATTAGCCCCTTGTTTTTTTGAGGCACTAAGGAACACTGTGTGAAAGGAGCAAGGAGCACATATCCACTGACAGGAACGGAATAAGTTTGGGGCCCATTACCAGCTGGAGTCTGGTGAGTGCGCATTTCAGCAGTTGGTGGTGGTAGCACTTATTTCTGTCGGGTGGAAGAAGTAGAAACACAACACCAGGATTAATTATCATATTTATTCCCTTATTGGACTCTGTGAAGTTGTGACTTCCACGTCAATCGGGATGTGTTATGAACATTTATGAACTTTCATGCACATATATATTTTTTGCACATATGGTTTATGACATTGATATGCATATTTATTTATTTACATTTGGTTGCTGGTATAATAGCTGAACTTAGTATCACACACTCGAGAGAGTAGGATATATATATACAGAGCTTTTTTTCTCAGAAAATAGGTGCAGGAACTCAACCACGACCCGTTCAGATTTCACAAACAGTAGAAGGGTCTTAAAGGGGCATTAAATACCAGAATTGCATTACATGCAGAGTTCAGGGGGTTACAAAGCAGTCACTTGTAAACACAGAAACCAGACTTCTGTGTTCACAAGTGATTGTGGTGAGCGGGCACCAAAGGGTCTGAGCCAAAGGTGGTGGAACTGAGTTCCACCAAGTTCCCCCAGAAAAAAAGCCCTGTATATATATATATATATATATATATACACACACACATTTATGTATTTTGTTTTTTGGCACAGTAGTCGCACATAGTAGTACACAATTGCACATGCTCGAAAGAGCTGGACATTGTCATTTAGTCAGATAATCACCTATTGTGGTTTATCACGCACAATACTGCACTGAATTCAGCACCTTATAAATTAAGGTTATTTTGTGTCATCACATATTCAGACCAGCGCAGTAACAATATATTTCCGCAAACGGTGAAGTCGCTGTATCGATCGCATGTACGGTTGTGGATTTATTAATATTTGTTTGAAGGGTTCGGTAACTCATTAGGTGTGTGGATTAAAGGGGTTTGTAAAGGTAATTCTTTCCCTAAATAGCTTCCTTTCCCTCAGTGCAATATTCCTCCTCACACTGACCTGGTGTGGAGAAAACCTCTTGAGGGTGAGGGGCTACCAGGAAGTCAGGACACTCTATTTTTCAGATAGAGAACGAAGCTGTGTGTTAGTGGGAGTCCTGCTCACCCCCTCCCCCCTCAAGAGGCGTGCTTCACACCAGTGAAAAAGCCTTGCATTACTGTGTGGAGTTACAGACAGAAGAACAGGACATGAGGGTTTCTCAGAAGAAATAAGGACATTTAAAAGCAAAATCAAAGGATGAGGTAAGTAAAGGAGGACTGCACTAAGGTAAAGGAAGCTATTTAGGGAAAATTATTTTACCTTTACAACCCCCTTTAATGATCAAAAAGAGGCTTTAATAAGTACTGAATGAACACTGCTTGTATGTCCTAAAGATAGTGTAGTGGTTATTTTGAAAAAAATGCAATATTTTTTACATTTTGCTATAATAAATATCCCCAAAAAGATATAAAAAAACATTTTTTCCCTCAGTTTAGGCTGATACGTATTCTTCTACATATTTTTCGTTAAAAAAAAAATCGCAATTAGCGTTTGATTGGTTAGCGCAAAATTTATAGCGTTTACAAAAAAGGGGGTAGTTTTATGGCATTTTTATTAATTTTTTTTTTTACTAGTAATGGCAGCGATCAGCATTTTTTTTCCGGTACTGCGATATTATGGCGGACACATCGGACACTTTTGACACATTTTTGGGACCATTGGCATTTTTATAGCGATCAATGCTATAAAAATGCATTGAATTACTATAAAAATGCCATTGGCAGTGAAGGGGTTAACACTAGGGGGCAGGGAAGGGGTTAAGTGTGTTCCTATTTGTGTTCTAACTGTATGGGGGGGGGGGTGGACTCACTAGGGGGAATCACTGATCTTCTGTTCATACATTGTATGAACAGAAAATCAGCGTTTCACCCGCAGACAGGAACGAGAGGTATGTGTTTACACACATACCTCCTGTTCCCCGCTCTGTAACGAGCAATCGCGGGTGCCCGGCGGCCGGCGCGCGCCCCTAGTGGCCGAAATGGAGAGGAAGTAGAGCTACGTGCTCCCACGAGACCGCACCACCGTCCCGCAGTAATATGACGGTGGGCGGTCGGGAACCAGTTAATAAGCATTCCCAGTATTTTTATTTGTTTTTTATTATTCTTATTAATTAGTGGGAATGCTTTAATAAGCATTCCCAGTATTGTTATTTGTTTTTTTATTATTCCTATTAATTAGTGGGAATGCTTTAATAAGCATTCCCAGTATTGTTATTCATTTTTTTATTATTCTTATTAATTAGTGGGAATGCTTTAATAAGCATTCCCAATATTGATATTCGTTTTTTATTATTAGTGGGAATGCTTTAATAAGCATTCCCAGTATTATTATTCATTTTTTATTATTAGTGGGAATGCTTTAATAAGCATTCCCAGTATTGTTATTCATTTTTTATTATTCTTAGTGGGAATGCTTTAATAAGCATTCCCAGTATTCTTATTCGTTTTTTATTATTAGTGGGAATGCTTTAATAAGCATTCCCAGTATTCTTATTTGTTTTTTATTATTCTTAATTAGTGGGAATGCTTTAATAAGCATTCCCAGTATTCTTATTCATTTTTTATTATTAGTGGGAATGCTTTAATAAGCATTCCCAGTATTCTTATTCATTTTTTATTATTCTTAATTAGTGGGAATGCTTTAATAAGCATTCCCAGTATTGATATTCGTTTTTTATTATTCTTTTTATCCTTTATTATTCCGTACGTTTTTCGGCTCTGCGTAACTTCGGCATACTTTCAGCGATTGAGACCATTCAACTTTTAAAATGTTTATCTCATTCAGCCAACGATGGGACTTCTTCAAGTTTTTTTGTACTATTTATACTTGTTAAAATATTAAGCTTTTAGTCACTTTTTTTAACATTGAAGTCAATGAGAACATGCTTTTTACCGCTTAAAATCTCATGCGCCAGCAAAACTTTCAGCTCCTTCATATTTTCACTGACAGACACCAAACAAACTTTAAAACGGTCACAAAATATTCAGCTATCCGGCTAGGACTTTTCAGATTGATATCTGTTATAGTTTTTGTGAAAAAGCAATTTACGTTTACTGATTTTTTCTGAAAATGTTATCGATTTAACAGTCTTCCTATGGACGTGGCTCAGAGTGTGTCATGTGACCTTTACAGTCTGAGTATTGAAAAAAAATCAGATTATCTATAAAAAAGGGGGAACAAATTGCTCTCACGCCCACAAGATCTACTTGTCATACACAATTTATATATCAAATTGTAGGTATTTTTGTCTGCTTTCAGGCAATGTGATCAGTTTTGTGATGCACATTTTACTTTCATTGCTGGAGCTTCTAAAGGACAAGAGTTCCAAAATTTCTCCCATTGGCCTTCATTATAACTGGCTTTTAAAATTTGTTAGTAAGACACACAACGACACTCTTTTCTAAATCGCTGACATGGCCACATTTTTAGGTTTATCAACATAAATTTCATATCGATGCGTTCACAAGGGCTGTGTCTTTAAAACGGTGAAGTCGCTGTATCGATCGCATGTACGGTTGTGGATTTATTAGGGTTTGTTTGAAGGGTTCGGTAACTCATTTGGTCTGTGAATTAAATGCGTTTGTAATGGTATTTGTTTCCCTAAATAGCTTCCTTTACCTCAGTGCAATATTCCCCTCACACACCTGGGGGGGGGGGGGGGGGGGAGAAAACCTCTTGGGGGGAGGGGCGACCAGGACACTCTCTATTTTGCAGATAAGAGAAAGGAGCTGTGTGTTAGTGGGCGTCCTGCTCACTCCCTCCCCCCTCAAGAGGCTTTCTCCACACCAGGGAAAAAGCCTTGCATTACTGTGTGGAGTTACAGACAGAAGAACAGGAAGTGAGGGTTTCTCAGAAGAAATAAGGACATGTAAAAGCAAAATCAAAGGATGAGGTAAGTAAAAGAGGACTGCACAAAGGTAAAAGAAGCTATTTAGGGAAAATTATTGTACCTTTACAACACCTTTAATGATCAAATAGAGGCTTTATTATTACTGAAGGAACACTGCTTGTATGTCCTAAAGATAGTATAGTGGTTTTGGTGAATGGCATTTGTGCGGGCTTAGCAATTCAGCTATTCAGCATTCCCACGTATTTTCCTCAGGAAATGCATTTTCTAGTTTTAATTTTAATTTTATCCTTTATTCCGTATGTTTTTTGGCTCTGAGTAATAACTTTGCCATACTTTCAGCGATTGAGACCATTCAACTTTTAAAATGTTCATCTCATTCAGCTAACGATGGGACTTCTTACTATTTATACTTTTTAAAATATTAAGCTTTTAGTCGCTTTTTTTTTAACATTGAAGTCAATGAGAACATGCTTTTTCCTGCTTAAAATCTTAAGTGATTCAAAATGTATTTCCTCCTTCATACTTTCACTGACAGACACCAAACAAACTTTACCACGGTCACAAAATATTCAGCTATCTGGCTATGACTTTTCAGATTGAAATCTTTTATAGTTTTTGTGAAAAAGCAATTTACGTTTAGTGATTTTTTCAGAAAATTTTATCGATTACACTGCGTGTCTATGGAGAGCTGCTAGAGTGAGTCATGTGACCTTTAGAGTGTGAGTTTTGAAAAAACTCGGATTATCTATAAAAAAGGGGGAACAAATTGCTCTCATGCCCACAAGATCTACTTGTCACACACAATTTATATATCAAATTGTAGGTATTTTTGTCTGCTTTCAGGCAATGTGATCAGTTTTGTGATGCGCATTTTACTTTTCGTTGCTGGAGCTTCTAAACAACAAGAGTTCCAAAATTGTTCCCATTGGCCTTCATTATAACGCGCTTTTAAAATTTGTTAGTAAGACACACAAAGACACTCTTTTCTAAATAGCTGACATGGCCACATTTTTAAGTTTATCAACATAAATTTCATATCGATGCATTCACAAGGGTCTTGTCTTTAAAACGGTGAAGTCACTGTATAGATCGCATGTACGGTTGTGGATTTAATAAGGTTTGTTTGAAGGGTTCGGTAACTCATTTGGTCTGTGAATTAAATACGTTTGTAATGGTAATTCTTTCCCTAAATAGCTTCCTTTACGTCAGTTCAATATTTCTTCTCACACACCTGGGGGAGGGGAGAAAACCTCTTGAGGGGGGAGGGGCGACAGGACACTCTCTACTTTGCAGATACGAGAAAGGAGCTGTGTGTTAGTGGGCATCCTGCTCACTCCCTCCCCCCTCAAGAGGCTTTCTCCACACCAGGGAAAAAGCCTTGCATTACTGTGTGGAGTTACAGACAGAAGAAAAAAGGACATTTAAAAGCAAAACCAAAAGGATGAGTTAAGTAAAGGAGGACTGCACTAAGATAAATGAAGCTATTTATGGAAAATTATTTAAAAAAACAAATGATATTAAAAAAAAAGTTGACATAAGTTGCAAAAAAAAATGCTATTTAAAAAAAAAAGTTGACATAAGTTGCAAAAAAAAAGTGCCAATAAAAAAAATAAAAGTTGACATAAGTTGCAAAAAAATGCTATAAAAATTGACATAAGTTAAAAAAAAAAATGCCAATAAAAAAATTGACATAAGTTGCAAACAAAAAAATGCTATTAAAAAAAAGTTGACACACGGGGGGCGTGGTTTGCGCATGGCCGAGTGAGGTTGTGAAGGTGTGAGCTCCCGCTACCTCCATGCCCTCCGTGCGTGATACAAATCTATAGCCCGAGAAAGGTAACCTGTTGTCGGTGTAACTTGGCGAAAACCCCCGGTGAAACTCCCCGGACTGTTCCTGGAGCCGTTGGACGCCGTGAGTGTTGGAAGCCCGCCCTTCACCCTCCCGCTGTTCCCGCTGCCTGTTGCAGCCTGTGTCCCCGCCTTCCGCCCTCCGCTGGCTATACGGCCCGCATGTTAGCGGTGCAGATAAGACTTCTCTGGTCCCAGCAAAACTAAAAGTGAAGGGAACTGGACGTGGGGAAGGAAAAGTTGATGAGACCGGAGACGGGAGACAGAACGAAGGTACAGGTGGGGAGGCTGAGTCTGTGAAGAGCAATAGCTCCATAGCTGTATAGGTGGCGACGGCGTGCAGTGAGCAGGGGGCGGTAGTGAACTGCGTGGCGGATCTGCTCCAGCATAGCCCTAGCCCAACTAGACAACCGAGGGGCTAGGCTCTCAGGTACTAAGTGCCCCCAAGTGCCTTGGGGAGACGCCGAGAGGAGCGTGCAGCACAAAGCCTGAGAATTGAGAACCGCATGTGGAAAGTGGAGGGGAGGCATGTGTGCAGCTAGAGCTAGAGACACACGTACATCCCGGAGGACTGCATTGTTGACACAGCCACCCAGCCTAGCGGGTCATCTGGAGATCCAGAGTTATTTTTCAAAAATGGAGAAAGGGGGTGAGCAGGGTCAGAGCCTGGAGAGTCTGCAAATACAAATGCAGACTACTATCCCAAGGCTAGAGGTGCGGGCAGACGTAGAGACACTACAGATAGCTCCTCAAAGCCCCCGGGTGAGCAATACAGGGGGGAGCGACCCCCCCTTCAGACTGAGTGAAGGGGGGAAGAGTGAGCTTGAGACCCTAAAATCCCTGATCCAGGCACTACCAACAAGAGAGGACATCACTACACTAATTATGAAAATAGAGGAAGCCCACTCCAGAGATATGGAAGAGATTAAAGGGGAGGTTCAGGGCTTGGAAAAACGCACGACAATGAATGAAAGTACCTCCAAAGACCTCACACTGCGTGTGATGACACTGGAACAGGAAAGAAATAAACAATTAGATGTGATCAACTCCCTACAGTTACAACTAGAATAAATCCAAGACAGGAACAGACGGAATAATCTACGTATAAGAGGTATCCCTGAAGCAGCAGTCCCAGAAGACCTCCAAGAAACGGTAAAAAATATTTTTCTGATATTATTAAAGGATGCTTCACCCTTAAATCTTGAGATGGACAGAGTGCATAGGGCCCTTGGCCCCAAGCCCAAAGATAGCTCTCGGCCTCGAGATGTGATTTGCAGACTGCATTATTTTAGACAAAAAGAGGCAATATTAAGGAAATCCTGGGACATGGGGACCATAGAATTTAATGGAGCCCAGTTGAAGATATTACCAGATCTATCAAGTGCTACTCTGCAACGGAGAGCTATGTTACGCCCCATATTAGATCGAATAAGGGAACTAGGGGGAACATACAGATGGAGGTATCCAATATCTGTATTAATCAGGAAACAAGATACAGGGACATTTTGGCTGCGCTCCAAAAATGACTTGCCGGAACTTTTCTCCTTTTTGGGGATCAACCCTTTGGAGGTGGTGGATTGGAGACAGCCAATCTTAAGGAATAGTTGAAACTGGAGGTCCTGTTGACTGCCCCTTTCTCCCCTCCCCCTCCCTCTCTCTTTTTTTTGTGTTTGGACCTTTGAGAGAGACTGGCCTTTTTTTTTACTTTTGTCCCTTGGTGCCTTCTTCATTTGTGCTTCCCCTTTTTCTTTTGACTGTTTTTGCCCTTCCTCCTCTGGACTTTTTGAAAACCCCAGAGTGAGGTAGTCGGTGTTAAGAGTGTGCAGGGTAGTGAGAGGGGGGGTGAGGGGTGAGGGGTGAGGGGTGGGGGGTAGGATGGGGGAGAGGGGGGAATAGAGATTAGAGGGGAGGAATAGGTTAGGGAAGTGGGGGTGAGGGGTGAGGGGTGGGGGTTAAAGGGGGGGTAACATAACTACACTATACACTATATAATACAATAATACACTATAATACACCATAATAGATAAAATATTCAATACACACTTACACAAGGTTAAGGGGGGTGGGAATTAATAGTGAGAGCCCAATGGGCATATTATTCAGGAGGGTATCACATAAGACCACTAGATAGGTTAGTCACAACTCACAGTTCACAGTATTAAAGTAGTTTGGCTCTACACATATTCAATACTAACAGTTAACATACATTAAGGAATAAAACACATATGGGAAGGGGGGTGGAGGAGGGAGAGGAGGCTCCCCGACCCCAAGCAGGTTTATCGACAACCTAGGTATAAGGATTAATACAATTTATTTGGAATTATTAATGTATTATTAAGGTATTGTTAAAGTATTATTAATGTATTATGAAGAGGTACGTGAATTAGACCTGAGGGAAACTATTTAGATAGAACACCTATTGAGACACGCTACGCATGATGTTTTAGAATGAACTATAAAACTAGTTTTGTTGTTTGCTTTTTGCTTTCCCCTCTCGAACTACTGTAAGAATACTATATTACAGATTATTATGTATCATGTACTGTGAGAATACTATAGGAATAATTAGTACACATATTCTATAGAGGGATTTAACCCTAGTATTGGAAATGGGGGGGGGGGTAGTAATTATATATGGTGAAGTCATTTGGGGGAGGGAGGGCACTACCCTGGCGTTATTAACGATTAGGTACCTAGGGAGAATGAGTAGCCCCCTAATGGGGCAATAATATGGGGTGGGCGGGAGGGGGGGGAGGGGGAAGAGGGGGGAGGGAGTAAAACAGGAATACTTGAGATCCAGGGATTAATTGAGATGGGCAATATATTATATAGTATGATTTAAATAAAGTGGAGATGGAAGGAGGGCTGGAAGGTGCGGGGGCACCGCGATATAGGAGTGCGCAAAACCAGTACCCCCCGATAGGGAATTACTCAGGGGGATACTTAGGGGATAGAGTATTAGAGTAAGCAAGTAGGAGCTAAATTGGCTCTGGGGTAGAGGGGGGGGGTCTTTGTACCATACCTCTCGATCCCCACGGTCAATAAGTAAGGGGATTGGGTAGGGGGTTCCTTTTTTTTTTTCTTCTCTTCCTTCTCTCTCCTCTCCTTGGCGCGGTTTTCTCTCCTTCCTCCCCCATTTATTTAGCCTCGTCTCCCTGGTCCAAGGGGAGGGGAGGAGGAGAGGGGAGAGGACTCTGAGCTGCAAGGATGGGGGGTATAAGGATTACCACTTTTAACGTTAAGGGACTAAATACCCCAGAAAAAAGGAGAATGCTCCTTAGTGAACTAAAAAAATGCGCTCAGACGTGGCCTTTGTCCAAGAAACCCATTTTAGAGCTAGTCGGTTACCCTATTTACAAAATAGATTTTTCCCATGTGCCTACCACTCCTTTAGTCCAACATCTAAATCTAAAGGAGTGGCTATATTAATATCTAACCAGATTGCTTGGTCATTAACGGAAAAACAGATAGACGAAAATGGAAGGTATATATTTCTAAAAGCCATTTTAGGAGATGAGAAAGTAACACTAGCCACTATATATACACCTAATACGAATCAAGATACCTTCCTGATTAAAGTACTGTCTAAATTAGATAAATTTATAGAAGGGAAGTTGATACTAGGAGGAGACATTAATATGACATTAGACCCCAAACTAGATACATCTCTAGGATCTTCTTCTCTATCAGGTAAATCTAGGAGGCGAGTCCTGCGAAAGTTAAAAGAATTGCATCTGGTCGACGCTTGGAGGATACTCCACGGGGAGGAGAGAGATTATACCTTTTACTCTAATCCACATAAAAGATATTCCCGGCTGGATTATTTTCTGATCCCCCACTATCTATTGACGGGAGTGGAGGAAGTAAAAATTGGAAATATAACCTGGTCAGACCATGCCCCAGTGACAATTGACATAATAATATCAGGTAAGGCTCTCTCCACGGGATATCGTTGGCGTCTGAATGAAAGCCTACTACAGACCCCAGAAGTCAAAGAAGCAGTAGAAAAGGAACTAGGAGAATACTTTCGGACCAACGAAACCCCGGGGAGCGACCCAAGTGTGGTGTGGGAGGCCCACAAGGCGGTGATGAGGGGTTTATTGATAAAGCATGGGGCAAGAATAAAAAAAATGCGGGAGAATCAGGTTAGGAAACTAACGATAGATATCCAAACCCTGTAAATTCAACATAAAGGTACACAGTCAATCAAAGTAGGAGAAGAATTAGGAAACAAAAGGAGGGAGTTAGCTGACCTACTGAGGTATAAAGCTAAAGCGATTATCCAAGTAGGTAGAAGGATAACATATGAATTAGGCGACAAGTGTGGCAAAGTTTTAGCAGGGAAATTGAAAGATACTAGGAATACTGTGTACATACCACATATTAAGGGCAAGAACGGCCAGATAATGTCACTCCCTAAAGATATAGCGCAGAGATTTAGAGAATACTATTCCTCCCTATACAACTTAGAACAAATAGATATCCCTAGAGGAAGGATTGAGGATTATTTGTCCTCAACACAACTTAAAAGAATATCCTCAACCGAAAGGGAGACTCTCGACAGACCTATCTCAATGGAGGAACTCCAAGGAACTATGAAAATGGTTAAAAAAGGGAAAGCTCCTGGCCCAGATGGGTTTTCTATTCAGTATTACCAGCATTTTTTCCCCATCCTCGGACCATACATGATTGGGATGTTCAATGAGATCGGCCGATCTACCGCGCTCCGCCCGGAAGACCTCATGGCACATATCGCGGTGATTCCCAAAGAAGGGAAGGATCCGGCGGAGTGCGGTAGTTATCGCCCGATCTCATTGTTGAATACAGATCTAAAACTTTTTACTAAATTAATAGCAGCCCGATTACAACCTTTCCTGACACAGCTAATACACCTAGATCAGGTGGGTTTTATCCCGACCCGGGAAGCCAGGGATAATACTATTAAAGTATTGAATCTGGTACACTGGGCAAGGGAAACCAAAACACCTTCGATCTTTCTGAGTACAGACGCCGAAAAGGCCTTCGACCGAGTTAACTGGAAGTTTATGGCAGGAGTATTGAGACATATTGAATTAGGAGAACATATGTATAGATGGATTATGGGGGTGTATACTACACCTCAAGCATCAATCAAGGTAAATGGGATCCTCTCAGAGCCTATTAAAATATTAAATGGAACAAGACAGGGGTGTCCACTATCCCCGCTATTATACGTCTTGACACTGGAACCTCTGCTGAACAGGATTAGGCAAAACCCGAGAGTCCGGGGATTAGATATAGGAGACAGAGAATATAAAATTTCTGCATTTGCAGACGACATGCTGTTCACCATATCGCACCCCCGGGAATCACTACAGAACTTGATGAGAGAAATAGAGGAATATGGGAAATTAGCAAATTTAAAAATTAATTATGAGAAATCAGAAGCAATGAGTGTGGAATTACCGGGGGGCCTACAACAAACCTTAAAACCTAATTTTAAATTTAAGTGGGTTAAGACAGCCCTGAAATATCTGGGGATCTATATCCCACCAAAACTAGGTAATATCTTTGAAGTAAATTTCCCTCCATTGATGAATATAATCAAGGACACTTTGAAGAGATGGCAGAGGGGATTTCATTCTTGGTTTGGGAGATGTAATGCTATTAAGATGAGTATACTCCCTAGAATACTATATCTCCTTCAAACAATACCAATCAAGATCCCCCCTGCCTTTTTACTTCAAGTAAATAGGCTTCTTTTTAAGTTCATTTGGGCTAAGAAAAAACCCAGGATTAGTAGGAGTAGGATGTTCTTACCTAAGAGTAATGGGGGCCTAGCAATACCAGACGTAACCAAATACTATCAAGCGATCCATATGGGTAGGATTATAGAATGGGGCAGGAGGACAGGATCAAAATTATGGGTTGATCTCGAACAAGAAATTAGTCAAATCCCACTGCAAAGAGCACTCTGGTGCTATCAAATACTGCCGATACAATTAAAAAACCATCCAATTATAGGGACGACGCTAGCAATAGGCCATAAGATATGCCAGTTAGGAAAACACACCTCAAGCTTCTCCCCGCTGTATCCAGTATTAGGAAACCCCTGCTTTCCACCAGGTATGGAGAAAGGAGCATACAGGAGTCTCAGAGAGAGGGGCCTTACACAGATATCACATTTCTCAGATGGCCAGATGGCCAACTGTACCCTCATTGGTACTCCAGGAAGGAAAATATGGGATTAAAAATTGGCAAGCGGTACAATTGTGCCATTTTCTGAACTCTCTGGGATCAACAAACAGATACAAAAGGGAATTAACACAATTTGAAAGATATTGTGAAAACCAGGAACCCCGGATAAATTACTATCTAGGTTGTATAGGCTAGGAACAACACCTTTAGAAGGCCAGTTGATACCATCTATAAGAGAATGGGCCAGAGATATGGAGAGGAATTTTTCACAGACTCAGCAGCAAAAAATAATCAATTTAACCATGAAAACATCAATAAGTACTAGGCTCCAAGAATTAAATTATAAAATATTAAATAGATGGTACTACACACCAGAGAAATTGAGCAGGGCGTTTCCGGGAACCCTAGATATCTGTTGGAGATGCAAGGAAGATAGGGGAACCATATATCATTTATTTTGGACCTGCCCAAAGATCAGGAAATACTGGCAGGAAGTATTAAGGATAACCCAAAAATGTACAACATATCAACTGCAGGACGACCCAGCTTTCTGTTTGCTGCACCTAACACAGATTCCAATAAAAACATATAAGAAATCGATCATATGCCATATGATCAACGAAGCTAAGGCTGGGATAACTCAAAATTGGAAAAAAAATAATCCCCCCACGATAACCGACTGGCTCTATAGGGTGAGGAATATTTGTGCAATAGAGGACGTGGTTTTATCAGCCCAAGATAGAAAGGAACAATATAACTTGACCTGGGGAGCATGGAACGTATTCATGTACTCAGAAGAAGGGAGGAGGTTGATGGGGAGGGGAGTGACGGAACGGGAATGAGAGAAGCTCTAAGGAATTGGATGGAGAGCGCTGACCTATGAGAGGGGAGAGGAGATAGAGAATTGGGGGGGGGGGGGTTTCTTCCTTTTTTTTTTTGGAGGGGGGTGGGAGAGGTTAGGATGGGAAGAGGGAAATAAAAGATAAAAGGAGATATGGCAACACAAGAGAACATGGGAAATAAAAATGGAATTAAAGACAGGGGGGAGACGAGGATAAAAAAAAAAAAAAAAAAAAGAGAGACAATTAAAAATGGATAATAGGGAGAGGCTGGAGAAAACAGGGGATTACAACACCCCATCAAATAGATGGGGAACCCAAACCTGGAGCAGGAACTACAGGAGATAATACAGGGCACTGTCATTAGGCTAACCCTGGACGTAAATATTTACCCTGCACCCACTCCTACCCTGTTACCTCCAAATATACCCCTGAGTCTTAAACGAGTATAAAGGACTACGAGATAATAAGTTAATGTTTTGTTTTATTTGGTCGATTCCAATGCAATGGTTAAGTAACTTATGCTGTAAAACTAATATTTCCTAAATAAAGAAGGATTAAATGCAAAAAAAAAAAAAAAAAGTTGACATAAGTTGCAAACAAAAAAATGCTATTAAAAAAAAAAGTTGACATAAGTTGCAAAAAATAATGCTATTTAGGGAAAATTATTTTACATTTACAACACCTTTAATGATCAAAGAGAGGCTTAAAAGTACTGAAGGAACACTGCTTGTATGTCCTAAAGATAGTATAGTGGTTATGGTGAATGGCATTTGTGCGGGCTTAGCAATTCAGCTATTCAGCATTCCCACGTATTTTCCTCAGGAAATGCATTTTCTAGTTCCGTAAGTTTTTTGGCTCTGCGTAACTTCGGCATACTTTCAGCGATTGAGACCATTCAACTTTTAAAATGTTCATCTCATTCAGCCAACGATGGGACTTTTTCAATTTTTTTTGTACTATTTATACTTTTTAAAATATTAAGCTTTTAGTCGCTTTGTTTAACATTGAAGTCAATGAGAGCATCGTTTTACTGCATAAAATCTCATGCGCTACAAAAAGTTTCAGCTCCTTCATATTTTCACTGACAGACACCAAACAAACTTTAAAACGGTCACAAAATATTCAGCTATCCGGCTATGACTTTTCAGATTAATATATTTTATAGTTTTTGTGAAAAAGCAATTTACATTTACTGATTTTTCAGAAAATGTTATCGATTTCACAGTATTCCTATGGACATGGCTCAGAGTGTGTCATGTGATCATTAGAGTGTAAGTATTGAAAAAAATTGTATTATCTATAAAAAGGGGGAACAAATTGCTCTCACGCCCACAAGATCTACTTGTCATACACAATTTATATATCAAATTGTAGGTATTTTTGTCTGCTTTCAGGCAATGTGATCAGTTTTGTGATGTGCATTTTACTTTTAGTTGCTGGAGCTTCTAAAGGACAAGAGTCCCAAAATATCTCCCATTGACCTTCATTTTACACAGCCTTTAAAATTTGAAATTAAAACACACAAAGACACTCTTTTCTAAATTGCTGACATGGCCACATTTTTAAGTTTATCAACATAAATTTCATATCGATACGTTCACAAGGGCCTTGTCTTTCAAACGGTGAAGTCGCTGTATCGATCGCATGTACGGTTGTGGATTTATTAAGGTTTGTTTAAAGGGTTTGGTATCTCATTTGGTGTGGATTAAAGGCGTTTGTAATGGTATTTCTTTCCCTAAATAGCTTCCTTTACCTCAGTGCAATATTCCTCCTTACTCACCTGGGGGGGGGGGGAGAAAACCTCTTGAGGGGGGAGGGGCGACCAGGACACTCTTTACTTTGCAGATTGAGAAAGGAGCTGTGTGTTAGTGGGCATCCTGCTCACTCCCTCCCCCCTCAAGAGGCTTTCTCCACCCCAGGGAAAAAGCCTTGTATTACTGTGTGGAGTTACAGGAAGGTAGGGGTTTTCAGAAGAAATAAGAACATTAAAAAGCCAAATCAAAAGGATGAGGTAAGTAAAGGAGGACTGCACTAAGGTAAAAGAAGCTATTTAAGGAAAATTATTTTAACTTTACAACACCTTTAATGATCAAAGAGCGGCTTTATAAGTACAGAAGAAACACTGCTTGTATGTCCTAAAGATAATGTAGTGGTTATGGTATATGGCATTGGTGCGGGCTTAGCAATTCAGCATTCCCACGCATTTTCCTCAGGAAATGCATTTTCTAGTTCAGTACGTTTTTTGGCTCTGAGTAACTTCTGCATACTTTCAGCGATTGAGATCATTCAACTTTTAAAATGTTCATCTCGTTTAGCTAATGATGGGACTTCTTCAAGTTTTTTTGTATTATTTATTTTTTCAAATATTAGGCTTTTAGACACTTTTTTTTACATTGAAGTCAATAAGAGTATCCTTATGGAATAGACCGCTTTTATGGGAATGAAAATTTAATTTTTTCAGCTCAGATTGGGAAGAATTTCTGATGGAGGAAGCTGAGGCTGTTCTGTGTGAGGTAATGGTTGCAGGTGTCTCCGCAACCAACTTGAGGTCTTTAGGCCCTTTCACACAGTCATTACTGATCCGCCTCCGTGTGTCCGTAAGCTCAGCGGGGATCGCTCCATAGATCCCTGCTGAGCCGTCGGATGACAGGGTGGTCTCCGCACACTGTGCAGGGACCGCCCTGTCTTTTCTGTGCTCTCCCCTATGGGGGGATCGGATGAACACGGACCATGTGTCCGTGTTCATCCGGTCCGATGAGGGAAGAAAAAATAGGACATTCTTCCGTCAAAATGGGATCTTTGTGGTGGCGGGTGATTACGGGTGTCAGCGCATGTTTATCCGCTGACACCCGCAATCACATAGTGACCAATGTATGTCCCTTTTTCATCTGCAAACGGATGGATGAAAAAGCGGACATACGGTCCGCACGTCTGAAAAGGGCCTTAGACTGGGTTCACACTATACTACACAACTTTCATCCAACTTTTATCCTACATCCATCCGACTTTCATGAAAAGGATACTACTTTGATCCGACTTTGCCTTGGACTTGAAGTCCGACTTTCAATGTGTGGGGACCCGACTTGGATCCCTGCCAATATCAGGCACCGTGTTTGATATGACTCTTGAGGGGAATGCCACGTAAAATTTTAACATAAAAAAATGCATTTGTTCCCCTCCAAGAGCATACCAGGCCCATGGGTCTGATGTGGAATAAAAGGGGAACCCCCTACGCCGAAAAAAACGGTGTGGGGGTCCCCCCAAAATTCATACCCCTACCTATTCACCGGGAGGAAAAGTGTAAAAAAAATAAACACACTACACAGGTTTTTAAAATATTTTATTAGTCAGCTCCGGGGGTCTTCTTCCGACTTCAGGGGTCTTCTTCTGTCTTCTCCGCTCTCTTCTTCTGCTCTCCGTGCTCCCCGGTTCTTCTCCCACTCTCTGGTGCCTTCTGCCTGGCCGCATGCCCTCAACATGGGGAGGTAGGTGCTCTAGGGCAGGGGGCCGCCCCCCCACCCAAAAGCACCCTGCCCCCATGTTGATGAGGACAGGCCCTCTTCCCGACAACCCTGGCCGTTGGGTGGTGACATCACCACCCTGAGCATTTTGGGACTGTGACGTCATAAAAGGCCTATATAAACCATTGCGCACCGCACACCTGGCATTACAGCGGGAGGCTGTGTCAAGTCAACACCGGAAGAAAATAAGAGGAAAGAAGGCGACGAGGAAAAAGACGACAGAGGCAGCCCGGGCTGACGGCTGCTGCTAGTTAAAGAGCTAGAAAGAAGATATCAGCGGTGGCGCAGCCTGGCAGAAGGCACAGAAGAGCAGAAGAAGAGAGCGGAGAAGACAGAAGACCCCCAAAGTCAGAAGAAGACCCCGGGAAAGCGGAGAAGTCAAAAGAAAACCCCCGGAGCTGACTAAAATATTTTAAAAACCTGTGTAGTGTGATAATTTTTTTTACACTTTTCCTCCCTGTGAACGGGTAGGGGTACAATGTACCCCATACTCATTCACCTAGGGTGGGGGGCCGGTATCTGAGGGCCCCCTTGTTAAAGGGGGCTCCCAGAATCCGATAAGCCCCCCGCCCGCAGACCACCGACAACCAGGGTTGTTGGGAGGAGGACCTGCCCTAGAGCACATACCTCCCCATGTTGAGGGCATGCGGCCTGGCACGTTTAAGGAGGGTGGGCGTTCGCTAAGCAGAGTACAATTTGCATGCCAAAGTCGGAGCATGCAAGACTGCAATCCGACTTTGATCCTACTTCAATGATATTCAATGGAGTGAAGTAGGATCAAAGTTGGACCAAAGTAGTACAGGGAGCATTTGCAAAGTCGCTCCGACATGTGTCGGACCAGTTAAGACGGCTCCCATAGGGAAACATACATTTTTACACGTCATGCGACATTAGCTCCCAATGTCGGTGAGAACCCGGCCTTAAAGTGCTTGCTGTAGTTCTTCAGGTGTTCTGTATGAGATTCTGGTTCCTTGATAAGTGAATCGCAATAAAAAAAGGAATCCCCATTGGTATTTGATGTTGTGCTGTTGAAGCTCCATTAATTGGGGTTTCATTGCCCTCCTTTTAGTTATTGTCAACTGGGAGAGGTCCACAAAAAGCTGGTAGTTGTGACCTTGGAATATGAAATTATTCTCATCTCTTGTCGCATCTAGGAGTTGCTCTTTAGTTTTGTAGAAATGGAATTTAGCTATGATGTCTCTTTGTGGTCCCTGTGGCTCATCAATGAACAGATGAGCTTATCCCCATCCCTCCAGGTCCTGTGGACCTATTCTGGACCCACAATCTGGGCAAAGGGGTTAACCTCAGGGGTCCCCTTGGCCGGCAGGACCAATCAGGTAAGACCCACGGCCCTATATAATTGACACACTCTCACACTCCCCTCAGCAGTCTCACGCTGGAGGTGCTGACGGGAGACAACTAAACTGGTGAAAAACAGGTAAGATATTATTTTCTCAGTTTCTTATATTACTTCCTACTCCTTGCACATTTTAATTGATTTAATCCTCCTTACTCTCCTTTACAGTTACTCCACATTCTGCATGCTCTGTCTTAACTTAACATTCTTACATATATATATATATATATATATATATAAAATATAATTTATCACTCATTTGCAATTCAGTTCATTCTGACACCTAATTCTATTTAAAACCTATCCAGGTGTCACTGTTTCCTAGGTATGTACGTGTTCTGTTTGGATCTGTTTTACTTCCCTCTCTTTCTTTGTCCCCCCCCTCAGTTTTCCCTCACCCCCTCCTTTTTGCCTTCCCCATACCTTACCCTCCCCTATCCCCCCTTCTATTTATTCTTCTCCCCCCCCTCTTTCTTCCCTTCTTCACCCCCTTCCTTCCCGCACCACATCAATTTTTACTTCCCCCTCCATTTCTGCCTTCCCCATACCTTCCTCTCTCCCAGCTTCTCTTTCTCTTCCTCCCCCCTTATTTCACCTCTTCATCCCCTTTTTTCCTTTCTTACCCTCCCCCCTCCATTCCACCTAATCCTTCTCCCCCCTTTTCCCTCCTTTTTTTTGTTCCTCTCCCCTTTTCCCCCTATTCTCCCATTTCTCTTTTTTTTCCTTCTTTCCCCATCTTTCCCTTTGGTTGTATCCACACATTTACACTTACTATACAACTATTTATGGGCAAGGGTCTTTGCCTCCTGTTTTCTTCCTGGACAAACTGGAGAGTTCATCCCCACGTGCTCCCCAGGCTCTCCTGCCCCTCCTGACAGTAGTGTATTTAGGTTTTGTGCTGCCCTAAGCCTGACTAAACTCGAGCACTCCCTAATTTAAATATGACCCAACCATTTCTGTCAAGACCACACCCTTTGCTGTTTAAGACCCACCCTGAAATTTTCGAGTGGAGGCTAAAGGCCTGGGGGGGAAATTAATTCCCTAAATTTGCATAGATTTCCTCTCACTTTCTGTTTGGCTATGGGGCAGGAAGTAAAAGGAAATCTCTGCAATGGGACAAGGATTGTAAAAAACTGACAGGGGTTATAACCCTCCCTTACTCTATCCAAAATGAAAAAAAAAGTGCTGCCTATACTTCTACATTAAGTACAAATTTATGATGATTTTATGGAAGAGGACCAAGAAGCTACAACCATACAAATTTGCATCTCAGCCCAGTCCGCCCCATAAGACTGGCACTACACTAACAATGTAGCGTAAGCCGGCAGGGACTCTTTCCATGCTACCCCTCTACAAAGTGCTGCCCTAGGCCTTGTTAGCCTAGGCCAGGATACAGCGTTGCCTCCTGGACTGATAAACCAACCGCACAGTTTGAAGGTAAAATATGAAATTACCCAAATTTGAATAAAAATTAGGCACTTCTACGTACATTTGTTTTCCAGCTAAATAATCTTCGTATCATAAAAACACAGCTGGGCAGTGTACAAAACTCTCTGTAGTTGTGCATGTTTTGTTAAAATCATGAGCTTATGGGTCCATAAGGGGGCAATTACAAATGCCCTGCATTGATTTTACTCTTTTCATGCTATGATAATGACCTGTCCTGAATGTTATATGTATAAAAAGTTTTATATACTTGTTACCACTGTTGACATTGTATTTTCAAAATTTAGATTTAGGTGCGACACCCGTTATAATTATCCACGCTGTCCTGACAATCCTGGTCTTTGCATTGGTGAATGTTTTGAACACTACCACACATACTAGTGCAGAATTAGTGTAGGGTACACATACACAGGGTCTCCCAAGAAGCCTCCGCATTTTGAAAGACCCAAACCTGGAACCGAACAGTTACAGTTAAAAAAAAAGTTTTAAAAAAAAGTAAAAAAAAAAAAAATAGTTGTCGTTTTATTGCTCTCTCTCCCTCTCTATTGTTCTGCTCTTTTTTACTGTATTCTATTCTGCAATGTTTTATTGTTATGTTTTATCATGCTTGCATTTCAGGTATGTATTTTTTTTTATTTTTATACTTTACTGTTTACTGTGTTTTATTGTTAACCATTTTTTTGTTTTCAAGTATGCCATTCAGCTGGAGCGCTGATTTATTTATCTCGACAGCAACAGCATTTGCTTCCACAATATATAAAGCTGTGACTGCAGTGCTGTAGGAGGTGATTTCACCACCACAGTTAAAAAAAAAAAAAAAAAAGGGCATATATGCCGAAGCATGGGGGCAGCAGGGGCGGAGGAGCAATTTGCTCCTAATGCGTGTACATATGGTCAAAATTCCGATGGATTGCCTGTGAAAAAGTCCAACCGTGTGTACGCGGCATAACGTTTGCAGGAGGATGCCCCCATGCATATATATATTTTAGGAACAGGTTGTGTTAAAACATTTTTTTTTTTACTATGTTTTTTTTGCTGTATTTGCTTTGCAGGTATGGTATGGTAAAGTCTTACTGTTATACTGTAATATTACTTTGTTTTAATGTTAACCATCATTTGCTTAGCAGATACGCCATTCAGTTGCAGTGCGGATTTATTTATCTTGACAGCAACAGCGTTTGCACCCATGAAAAAAGCAGTGACTCCAACATTGTAGGAGGTGATTTCACCACCACAGTTAAAAAAAAAAGAAGAGCATATATGCCGAAGCATGGGGGCAGCAGGAGCGATCTACTCCAAATGTGGCGTACATACGGTCAAAATTCTGACGGAGGCCTGATCGTGGAAAAGTCGACCGTGTGTACGCGGCATTACTTTTTTGCGGGAGGATGCCCCCATGCTTCGACATATATAAATGGTGCATGTATACCCACCAATCAATCTCTTATTCGTTCAGCCAACAGGCTGCATGACAAAAAAGATTACAATATATGCCCAACAAGGACCAGCAACATACTGGTATGTTTCTGGACTTTGAATAGTTATATCAGAATGATGCCTGTGGCTTTAGTTATCATCTTGGTATCATTCTTTTTAGCCAGTGGTTGGCTTTCATGTAAAAGCAATCCTAGCGGCTAATTAGCCTCTAGGCTGCTTTTACAAGCAGTGGGAGGAAGCGCCCCCCCCACCATCTTCCATGGTTTTCTCTGGCTCTCCTGTCCCAACAGGGAACCTGATAATGCAGCCGGTGGTTCCGCCAGCTGACCATATAGCTCATAAGCGACCAGAACGGCTCCAATCATCTCTATGGCCTAAGAAACCCAAAGCTATGAGCATTTCATGACTTAGATTTCACCGGATATAAACAGCGCCATATCACACTGATCTTGGTTTGGTCAGATGCTTTGATCTAGGATCTAATAGACCCCAATTTTTTTTTTTAAAAAGTGTACCTGTCACTAACTATTGCTGTCATAAGGGATATTTACATTCCCGAGATAACAATATAAATTGTAAAAAATAAATAAAACGTAAGGAACAGTTTACAAATAAAAAAAAAAAGCTAAATAAATATATATATATATAAAAAAAAGCATCCCTGTCCCCCCCTGCTCTTGTGCAAAAGGGAACGCAATCGTCGGTCTGGAGTCATTTGAAAACAGCAATTGTACCATGCATGTGAGGTATCCCCGCGAAGGGCAGATCAAGGGCAGTAATTTTAGCAGTAGACCTCCTCTGTAAATGTGGTAACCTGTAAAGGCTTTTAAAAATGTATGTAGTTTGTCGCCACTGCGCGCTTGTGTGCAGTTTTAAAGTATGTTGTGTTTGGTATCCATGTACTAGGCCTAAGATCATCTTTTTTATTTCATCAATAATTTGGGCAATATAGCTGATAAGAGACCAGAACAGCTCCAATCATCTCTATGGCTTAAGAAACCAGAAGCTATGAGCATTTCATGACTGATTTTGCCGGATATAAACAGCGCCATTGGGAAAGCATTTTATCACACTGATCTTGGTGTGGTCAGATGCTTTGCGGGCAGAGGAGAGATCTAGGGTCTAATAGACCCCCTTTTTAAAAAAAAAGAAGAGTACCTGTCACTACTTTTTTTTTTTTTAGGGGATAATTACATTCCCTAAACCAACAATAAAAATGATTAAAAAAAATATATATATATATATATATAAAAAGCTCCCTGTCCCCCCCGTTCTCGCACAACGGAGAACGCAAGCATCGGTCTTGCGTCATATGTAAACTGCAATTGCACCATGCATGTGAGGTATCACTGCAAAGGTCAGATCGAGAGCAGTAATTTTAGCAGTGGACCTCCTCTGTAAATCTAATGTGGTAACCTGTAAAGGCTTTTAAAAATGTATGTAGTTCGTCGCTACTGCACGTTTGTGCGCAATTTTAAAGCATGTCATGTTTGGTATTCATGTACTCGGCCTAAGATCATCTTTTTTATTTCATCAAACATTTGGGCAATATAGTGTGTTTTAGTGCAATAAAATGTAAAAACGTGTATTTTTCCCAAAAAAATGCGTTTGAAAAATCGCTGCACAAATACTGTGTGGGAAAAAAAATGCAACACCCACCATTTTAATCTGTAGGGCCTTTGCTTTAAAAAAATATATATAATGTTTGGGGGGGTCAATGTAATTTTCTTGCAAAAAAATTAAACATATTTTCATGTTAACAAAATGTGTCAAAAAGGGCTTTGTCTTCAACTGGTTAGAAGAGTGGATGATGTGAGACATAAGCTTCTAAATGTTGTGCATAAAATGCCAGGACAGTTCAAAACCCTCCCAAATTACCCCATTTTGGAAAGTACACACCCCAAGCTATTTGCTGAAAGGCATGTCGAGTCCATGGAATATTTCATATTTTGACACAAGTTGTGGGAAAAAATAGGATTTTTATACTCACCGTAAAATCCTTTTCTCTGAGTTCATGGACGGACACAGCCTTAATCTTGACAAAGTGGGAATTGGCCTTCTTTAGGAGTGACTAGGCAGAAAGTGTAAACCACTTCAAAGCTGAACAGCCCCACCCAGTGGGCGGTCCTACTGGCTATATCTCCTCAGCCTGCACCAAGCAGTTCAGTTTGTAGCAAGCAGTACAAACTTAAAAAAACAGGGGTGGGTGCTGTGTCTGTCCATAAACTCAAAGAAAAGGATTTTACGCAGAGTATAAAATCCTATTTTCTCTTCCGTTCATGGACGGACATGGCCTTAATCTTGACAAAGTGGGACGTCCCAAAGCAGTATCAAAATGAGGGGTGGGAACAGCATAAAATTAAACTTCACCCCAAAACAGAGCTCTCAACTGAGGAGTTGTAACTCTAAACAGCCGCCTGAAAAACTTTGCGGCCAAAGAAGCATCCGAAGATGCACTCGCATCAACTTGTAAAGTTTAGTGAAAGTGTGACCGGGCGACCAGGTCGCCGCCTTACACACCTGGGAAACAGACGCTTGATGTCAGAAAGCCCAAGAGGCACCATTGCCCTGGTCGAATGCATCGTGACAGGGAGGCGCCCGACCCTTTATGGCGTGAGCCTGATCAGGATCTGTCAGATCCACCTCGAAATGGCAGCCGATGAGACCGCTGGGCCCGTCTTGGGACCAGCCACCGAAACAAACAGTGAGTCTGAACTCCGGAATGGAGCAGTAACAGACAACTATATTCTAGGAGCTTGGACAACGTCCAAGGAATGCCACGTCGTCTCCCTAGGATTCAACAATGAAAACACAAGGATGGCAGTACAATGTCTTCCTTGAGATGGAAGGTCGAAATGACCTTAGGAAGAAAAGAAGGCTGCGGACGCAGCACCACCTTATCCTTGTGGAAGATCAGATAGGGAGCTTTTTATGACAAGGCTGCCAGCTCAGAACTTAACTGACATAACAGCCACCAAACGGACTGCCCCCTAATTGTAATTAAAGAACATTTTTGGTCCGCCCTACACTGTAAGAACAGCAGGACTCTGAGAACCAAATAAGCACGAGGATGTCACCTCATTTCCTTCCAAGTGCGATGGTAAATTTTCCTGGCGGACGATTTCCAAGCACTCCTCATGGTAGAGATCACTGAGTCTGACAGGGCCCCGGTCTCTTAGCACCTGGCTCACAATAGCCCTGCCGTTAAGCCAGTGACTGTAAAACAGGATGGCATATGGGACCTTGAGACAGCAGGTCCTTTCCTAGCAGTAGACGCCAAGGGACGTCTGCTACTAGATGCACCTGGCCAAAAACCTTAATACCTTCCGATTGAGTCGAGACGCCAGGAAATCTACGTCTGGTGTGCCCCATCTTGGGCAAAGGAGCTCAAACACATCCGGGTGCAGAGACCATTCTCCTTGGTCCAGCATCTGGCGACTCAGGTAGTCCGCCTGCCAGTTTTTCACACCCGGATTGTATACAGCCGACAGGGCCAGTACGCTCCTTTCTGCCCACCTTAGGGTGTAAGCGACCTCTGACACTGCAGCCGAGCTTCTTTTTTCTCGATGGTTGACATATGCCACAGCAGTGGCGTTGTCCGACTGGATCCTGACTGGACGCCCCTGTAGCCTCTGAGACCATGTGGAGAGGCACAGCCTGATCTCCCGAAGTTCCAGGACATTGATTGGCAAGTGGGAATACTCTGGAGACCAGCGACCCTCGGTCGACTGATCCCCCCAGACTCCCCCCCAAACTGGTAAGGCCGGCGTCCATCGTGATGACTATCCAGTGAAGGGAAGGAACGACTTCCCGGACAGAAGTGACGATGAGGTCAGCCACCAAGTGGCTCACTCGGATTTGATAATCCAGGGATGATGGGCGCTTGTCCCATCTGGACATAATTTCCTTCTGTAGCACTCGCGTGTGAGATTGCGAATATGGTACCGCCTCGAAGGAGGCCACCATGAGGCTAAGGACTCACATGCAAAAGCAGAGTGACGACCATTTCTGAAATGTGAACTGCCACACTGCAGCCCGAAGGGTCTGCAACTTTTCCACAGGGAAGAAAACCTTTGCCTCTGAGGAGTCCAGAATCAACCAAAGATATACTAGGCGTTGAGTCGGTACCATTACTGACTTCTGAATGTTCAGTACCCAAAGTGTCGGAGGGTTTGACAGCTTATTGACACGTTAACCTCTAATTCTGAGGCTGAAGCGGCTCTCAGAAGCAGGTCGTCCAAGTAGCCCACGATAGCGATGCCACATTGTCTTAGTAGGGTGAGAATTGGGGCAAGCACCTTGGTGCAGATGCCCGGCCAAAGGGGAGAGCCACAAATTGATAGTGGTCTTCCCCAACCGCAAAATGCAGATATCTCTGATGCTTTGTGCATATGGGTACATGTAAACTGGCATCCCCATGTCCCCCGGAAGTGATGGCAGAGCGAACCCATTCCATCCGGAATCTTTGTACATTTGCAAAGCAATTGAGGGCCCCAAGGTCCCGAATTGGGCGAACGCCCTACTTCTTTGGTACTATGAACAGATTGGAGTAAAACCCCTGAAACCGTTCCAGAAACACAGGAATAACCACCCCGCTTTTTCAGCAGGTCTTGAACTGCCCCAAATAGGGCTTCCCGACGAGTTGGTTGTAGCTGGAGGGAAAAATCTGTTTGGTGGGCAAGATAGAAAATTCTATCTTGTACCCTGAAGACACTACTTCGCAAACCCACCGGTCGGGGACCCGAGAAGTGCACCGGGTCACTGATTTGCAAAGATGTCCCCCCACCCGAGAGATGGGACGTAGCTTTGTCTGCAGGTTTGTTGGGTTTGTAAAACCAGGGACTTCTCTGTCCCTGAGCAGGCGCTTTATCGGCCTGAGGTCTTTTATCCGACGCACTGGGCGGACGAAAGGGTAAAGAAGGGTTCTTGCCTTCGGCGTGGCTCTTTCCCCCTTTTGGACTGTGGGAGCAGTGTGCTCTTGCCTCCTGTAGAATCTTTAATTATGTCATCCAGGGAAGCGCCAAAAAGTCTGTCGCCCAAGTCCATCGGGGCTTTCTTGGAAGATTGGTCGGTGGACCAAATCTTTAACCAAAGTAGACAGCATAACACCACCGCCTGACTTGAAGCCCTGGCCAGCAGAGGAATAGTGTCCTAAGCTGATTTGCAAACTAATTTTAAATCTAAATAAGACACACAAGGAAACACTTTAGCAGTGCAGGTTGCCTTACGGAACCCAAAAGGGACCGGCACGTCTGCTGCTTCTGCAGACCCCTCTATTTTTTGAGTATCTTGCACTGCAGTGATAAGGTCACTTACTAGAGCCCTACCGCATGCTGACCTGGGTCTGAAGTCATCCTCACTGTCTGGGCGATCTTGGTCCGCATCCTCAGATACCTTTAGAGCCAGGGTCATGAGCACTAGCTCCAGGGTCATGAGCACTAGCTGGACCCGGCTCCGCATCTGAGTTGTCCCCAGAAGGGAGGAGTGGGCACTTTCTAAGCCCTGTTCTCCCATGCGCTGCTTCCACCTTGGCCACAAAGGCATCTAGGATTGCCAACAGTGTCCACCGATACATCGGGTGCAGAGGCATCAATTGCCAGCTCAGGTGTCTCGGGGGGAAAAGGCATCTGCTTCTGACGCCATACTGTCCACATACCTGACACAGGGACTCCCAAACAAGTAACCCACCACTCCTGGCTGCAGCAGAGACGAGGGGTTCCCCCCCAGAGGTCTCACCACCCAGAAACCGTAGTAGATGGTTTAGCTAGCAGAGCTGCTTCCTGCAGAGTGTGTCTGTCGATCTGTTGTCTCCAAAGGTGGGATCGAAGGCTGTTTAAGGGGCTGCTATTGTCAATCATTCAGACTGCTCAGTCAGCAGTGTGTATCTGTTCATCTGCTGTTTTTAAATGGTCTGATTCATGGTAAAATGGCCACCGTTCTGACACTAGAGGCCAAGAGGGCAGAAAACCACAGTGCAGCAGAGTAAAGCAGCAGTCAGTAAACATCAGCAGAAATCACCAGGAAAATAACTACCGAGCGTCGCTACAAGAACATGGCCGCCAGTGCAAGTAAAACAATACAGCATGGACCCACCAAACATGGCCGCCAACAGCATGGAGCAGGACACACAGGTAAACAGAATCTATTATGCAGCTTTATACACTGATTTAGTAAGTTATGGTTCCCCAAGTGAAGCTCCCTAGAGGATCCCCTGCTCAGCAGCTAGCTCAGAGAGTCTAAGGAGGAAGGGAGAGAGGAGAGAAGGGGGATAAGGCCCCTTTACTCACCTCTTCAGGGATGCCCAAGTCGGTCTTCCTGCCGAAGCAGGGGATTACTACTTACCCTTCCTGAGGGTTGTGCTGGAAGCATCCTAGACAGACCATCTT
Source organism: Rana kukunoris (assembly GCA_029574335.1). NCBI lineage: Eukaryota > Metazoa > Chordata > Amphibia > Anura > Ranidae > Rana > Rana kukunoris. The sequence continues at coordinate 261,872,395 of CM056059.1, read as the reverse complement.
CTGCATGGTAATGGAGGCAACTGTCGGCCCGGCTAGACCGGTCATATGCGTGCCCTGGAGCGTCTAGCTCACCGGCCACCCGTAGCGCTACGGGTATGTCGTGGACGACCTAATACGCAACTATGGTTGGCACACGCTCGATGGCCGAAACTGGGGGGGACTACAAGGATCTGGGATCCAGCCTGTCGCCCAGTTGGCAGTTGATCGAAGATCACAGGAAAAAAAAAATTATAAAATAAAACCAAAAATCCAAAGTAGATTTGAAATAAAGCCTCCAGGCCTATGGGCCCGAAGGGAGCCATGTCTTCTCCTTAACTAGGCAGAAAAAAAAGGAACTGCTTGGTGCAGGCTGAGGGGATATAGCCAGTAGGACCGCCCCCTGGGCAGGGCTGTTCAGCTTTGAAGTTGTTAACACTTTCTGCCTAGTCACTCCTAAAGGAAGGCCAATTCCCACTTTGTCAAGATTAAGGCCATGAACGAAAGAGAAATACCAAGTTATTTTTCTTTACACACAGTTGTCACTAAATGATATATTGCTCAAACATGCCATGGGCATATGTGGAATTACACCCCAAAATACATTCTTTTACTTCTCCTGAGTATGGGAATACCACATGTGAGACTTTTTAGAAGCCTAGCCACATACGGGACCCCAAAAACCAAGCACAGCTTGGGTTTTCTATGGGTGTAAATTTTTTATTTCACTTCTCACTGCCTATCACAGTTTCGGAGGCCATGGAATGCCCAGATGGCACAAAACCCCAAAATGACCCAATTTTGGAAAGTAGACATCCCAAGCTATTTGCTGAGAGGTATGGTGAGTATTATGCAGATCTCGCTGTTTGTCACAAAGTTTCGAAATTTTTAAAAAACAAATGAGAGCTGAAAAATACTCACCATGCCTCTCAGCAAATGGGTGTCTACTTTCCAAAATGGGATAATTTAGGGGGGTTTTGTGCTATTTTGGTATTTTATGGCCTTCAAAACTGTGATTTGCGCCCTTAGAAATCCTAAAGGCGGTGCTTGTTTTTTGGGGCCCCATACAGGCTGGGCTCCCAAAAAGTCCCACACATGTGGTATCCCTGTACTCAGGAGAAGCAGCAAAATGTATTTTGGGGTAGAATTCCACATATAACCATGGCATGTGTGAGCAATATTATTTAGTGAAAAACTTTTTGCAATAAATCTTTTATTTTTTTTGTCATGATTCAATCACTTGGGACAAAAAATTCAATGAGCTCAATATGCCTCTCAAGAATTTTCTTGGGGTGTCTACTTTCCAAAATGGGATCATTTGGGGGGGGGGGTGGTTTGTACTGCCTTGCCATTTTAGCACCTCAGGAAATTAGATACGCATTCAAACTAAAAGCTGTGTAAATTCCCGAAAATTTACCCTAGTTTGTAGACACTATGGCCCAGATTCACAGAGCAATTACGCCTGTCTAACTGGTGTTAGACAGGAGTAATTTCAAATTTTGCGCGCCGTATCACTAGTTTGAATCCTCAAACCATGATACGGCGGCTTCGGGCTTCAATCCGAGAGGCTTACGTCCTCGTAAGCCTTCGGGTCTACACTGCGATATTTTTGCGGCCGCTGGGAGGAGTTCGCGTCGTTTTCATGCGTCGGGATATGCAAATGAGTTTTTACGGCGATCCACGAAGGTAAGAGTGTCCCTCGCAATCGCCTACGTCATTTTTTGGCTACGTAATGTTAGAGGAGCTTTTTGCTGGTCTAACAGTGCGTAACCCATGTAAAGTATGGCCATCGTTCCCGCATCGATTTGAAAATATATATTTTTTTTTAACCTAACTCGTTCGGGAATAGGAATGTACGTAAACGACGCTACTACGACGTGACGACGTGTTTTCGTGCAATGCACGGCGGGAAATTTCCGAACGGAGCATGCGCAGTTCGATCGACTCGGAAACGCGCCTATTTTAAATGCTTCACGCCCCCTACTCGCGCAGATGGATTGCGACGGGAGAAATACACTACGCCGCCGTCGTTTACTGGACAAAATCTACCTGGATTCCACGTAGAGCCAGGTAAAAACGGCGGCGTAGTGTATTTCTGATACTCTACGAGAATCTAATTCTCTGTGAATCTGCCCCTATAACTTTTGCGCAAACCAATAAATATACGCTTATTGAATTTTTTTATGCCTAAGACATGCGGCTGAAAACATTTTGGCCTAAATGTATGACTAAAATTGAGTTTATTAGATTTTTCTTATAACAAAAAGTAGAAAATATATATTTTTTTCAAAATGTTTAGTCTTTTTCCATTTATATCCCAAAAAATAAAAATCGCAGAGGCAAACAAATACCATCAAAAGAAAGCTATATTTGTGGGGGGAAAAAGGATGCAAATTTAGTTTGGGTACAACATTGCATGACCGCAAAATTACCAGTTAAAACAGTGCAGTGCCAAATCTTAAAAACACCTCCGGTCTTTAAGCTGACAAATGAGTCCCACCCCACTTTGTAATTTTAGAATTTTCATGCTCTGCAGGGACAGTGCCTACGTAGAGTTATAATCTTCTCATGCATACCCCTGAGGTGCCGTACACACGGCAGAGAACCTCGACAGGCAGAACACATCGTTCCGCCCGTCGAGGTTCTCTCCCGGCCGTCGAATTCGGCGACCCGCCCGTCGGGAATGGCAACCAGCCATTCTTCCAGGCGGGCCGTCGAGGAAATAGAGAGCGTGCTCTCTATTTCGGCTCGACGGGCTTCCCGACGGGAAGCTCGCCGAGACCGTACACACGGCCGAGGTCCTCGCTGGAATGTGCATTCCAGCGAGGTTCTCGCTGATTTTCAGCGAGAACCTCGGCCGTGTGTACGGGGCCTAACACCTACATACTCCTAATAAACCTAGCTTTAGTAACAAATAGCCACTTACCTGATTGTTGGACATGGCTTCTTCTTTCAATAAATTAGGGATTAAGTCATTGGCAATATCAAAGAGATCTTTGTAGATTTCTTCATCTTCACGACAATAATTATACCTAGAAAACAACATGTTACAGTTTGTTTCTAGCAGTAATTAGTAAAAATACAATGAAATAGGAATACATTTATTGATAAAGGCAGTTACTAATGGAAGACATCATAGTTTTTACCTACAATAAAAAAAATCCTAAAGTTATAGTACACATGAAGACTATTGCGGTAGATAATTAATGCTGATGCCTGCAAAAAATTGAACACTGGCAAAACAAAGATGTAGGGACAGCTCAGTGTAACCCCCTCACTAACTCCTATTATGTAACCCAGGATGAGTATCCAGGTACAAAAGGGGCATCCAAAAGCAGTCCAGGTTGTACCTGGTAAACAAACTTCACAAAGTAGACATGTGGAGCCAGCTCTTCTGAATCAGCTGTATGTGCAGATTTGCAGGCTTTTCCTCGGGACTGGCTGTCTCCAGCACTCTCCTGCCTCCACTGAGTCCCTGGTAGAGCAGACTCAGATTGATATACTGCTAGCACAGGCACCATATTCTCCAGCCAACATAGCTGCATCAGACCCCTGTCCAGTGCCGGCCCAAGACATGGTGCTGCCTGGGACCAAGAATGAATTGTTGCCCCCACCCATGCTTTACCTTAGTTTTAGCTGCACTTTTCGGTCGCTAGCTGGGAACTTTTAACCGTCACTATCGGCCGATGAAGGGGTTAATAGTGCCCGCAAATTGCTTTACAGGTGCTTTGGCGGCACTGCCTATTGATTTTAATGGGTAGGGGCAGTGGAGGAGTGGTGTATAGACCTCTCCTAAAGTTCCCAAAAGATACTGCTTGCAGGACTTTTTTTTAACATCCTGCAAGTGCAGCAGCCCAGTGTGAAAGCACTCAGGCTTTCACACAGGAGTGACAGAAGAGGCGCTTTGCAGGTGCTATTTTTAAAGCTAAAATGCCTGTAAAGCACCTCAGTGTAAACATGTATTGTGTGTTAGGTGAATAGCATGTCACAGAGTCAGAAAGTCTGGGTAATGACTAATAATTAACTCGTCTGATTGTCATTATCTAAAAGGATGGGTATTGGAGACTCGTTAGCCCCCCATTGTGTGATGTTGTGGGTGGAGTGTGTCTTTGTCCCTTTGATTACTGCAGCATGCTTTTTGGTGTATAAAAGACTGAGTTTTACCATTAAAAGTATTCATTCATTTTGGAACCAGTAACAGAGCTGTGTGTCTCGTTATTCTGGGAAATGGAATGGGTCGGATAAGCTGTTTTGGGTTGGTGGAATAGAAATCGTAAACGGTGGTGACCGTTATACTCACTGTATAAGACGAAACCCTCACTGTGCCATATACACATGCCTCACTGTGCCATATACACATGCCTCACTGTGCCATTCTATTCCCTGCCTGAAAATCTCCCTACCTTCTGCTGTTTGCAGAGTATGGCAGACAGCGGCCATCCATTATTCAAAAGCCGCGCCTCCTCCTCAGGCTGTTCCGTGATAGGCGGAACACAAATTTTCCCAGCAGAGCCTCTGTTCAGTGTTCCGCCTATCACGGATGTTCTCTCGTCCGAGGCCAAGGATGAGAAGGCATCCGTGATAGGCGGAACACTGAACAGAGGCTCTGCTGGGAAAATTAGTGTTTCGCCTATCACGGAACAGTCAGAGGAGGAGGCGCAGCTTTTGAATAATGGATTGGCCACCATCTGACAAACAAGTACCCGGCATATAAGACGACCCCTGACTTTTGGGGCATGATTTTATATGCAAAAAGTCGTCTTATATGCTGGAAAATACGGTAATGAAGCAAGAAAGTATACAGGAGATGATTGTCCGACTATAACCCGACGTTTCGGAGAATTGTCTCTCTTTCCTCAGGGGTAAACGGACAAATCAGGCTGTGATCTACAAAATGTACATAGAGCATTAGCATATACAGACATAATGAAAAATAAGGTTGGTAACAAATTTAATCATTGCAATACTCACAACTTGGTACATGTTCTCCATATAACGTATTAAAAACAAAGAAATAAGCAATGTAGCGCCCTGAAGTTGCTGGTAACTTCAGCAAAATGGGTATATAGAATTCAATTGGTGCTAGATACCTGCGGATGTTTCCCATTCACCCATGCTGGAGTCGACACAACTAGATCCTGCAATTTGATGAAATACATTCAATATAAAATTTGCCGACCTTCTAGTGGAAATCATTAATTTTCAAGACAGACTGCCTGCAACTGAATAAATTGGGTATATGTTGGTAGCTGATAGCCATTGCATCCTGAAAAAATGTGCGGTGCAATACTTGGTTTAGTTCCACGTCAGGGAAGACTAACATCTTAGGAAATTGTCTGGAAAAGGAGCAAATATTGATTGATAAAAGACTGCATAATAGGAATTTAGATGTCACTACCAAACAACTTGTTGCACAGTTATAACCAGAAAATATTTTTTACTGCTCTGTCCAGATGCATAGGTAACAATCAGCTAACCAAATTTATCCAATGCAGCCGTTACAGTAGCAAATCTAGGTCAGAAATATTTGGTATAACCCAGTTGCTTACCAGGAAAATAGTTGAGTTTTGTCCAGACCAGACTCCTTGCTGGCATGCTGAGGTGTCTCTAAGTATGTGCTTAAATACCTCCCCCAGCCATTGAGCGAACACAGCGCAATGCGCTGCAGCTGTGATCGCTTGACAAGGGGGGGGGGGGGACCGAGGCTTCAGTGCCAATTGACTCACCTGAGCCGCGAGTGCACGCCCCCACCCCTACCGAGCATGTGCGGCGGAATGACGTCCTGCACTCGCCACCCACTGACACAGAGGCTTCATATCCGCACTGAGCATGCGTGGGGGTGAAGTAAGATGGCGGTCGGAACAGACGAAGTCTGTTCCGGGAATCGCCACAGATTAGAAAATCCAGGCGGCTAGGTGTGCTGGGAAAGGGTGCAATAAAGGGGAACTTAGCAGTGCAGTCAAATCACCAAAATAAATTCCACAGGGGAATTATATGTATAGTGTCACTGATGGAAATACTGGAACACAGTGCCTCCCAGCGTTAAACATAATGATAACAGTTCTGCTTCACTGTAATGGATCCATAAGATCCCCAGCAATATCAGGGCGCATTCATTACTTACCAGCACAGCACCCCAAGAATAGACAGACATCAAAGCATCTGTGTAGGTACAATCTAACAAAGGTAAACAATATATACATCAGATACATAGACAGGAGGTGGTCATCTATATGAAATTTGAACAAGAATGGTAAAGAATAACAGCATTCCAAATAGAGACTGAATGCAAAAATTTTCAAGAAAAAAAGGGGGGGGGGGCAGGTACCAGTACCATACTTTGCACATAACTGCAAGAAAAAATAAAAATTACTACTAATCCCTAGGCATCAATAATATACTGAGTAACCTAATACTTGCATCCACTCTCTAGAGGATGATGTTTTTACTGGTCTGACCAATGGGTTTATATCCGTCAGAAAAGAGAAAAAAATCCAAAATTGTTGTTCGGGGCAGAATTTGATTTTGTCCAAAAGAGAAAGCCAGAATGAGTAATTAAATCATGAAAGATATTTTTATTATTTTTTGTTATTATAGTTTATTTTCCCATTCCTCCAGAGGAGAATCCCTCCAGGAATGGTTTAAAGCAAATTGCTTCGTTCAACCCCGGGGGCAATGTTGCCTGTAATGTATAGATCCAACGTAATTCCAGTTGGGGGAGACTTTAATTCCAGTCTCCTCCTCTAGGAATCGGATGGATCCGATCCAAAGTCAGAGATTTAACAGTAGAAAATCTACCCCCATGCACTAGCTGTGTGTGGTGTCCACATCATTGGTTTTCATACTTTTAATATGTCGGTATGCTCGCTGCCAGAATGGTAATTTGGTTTTGCCTATATAAAAGCAAACACAGTCGCAGCCGAGCATATACACAATGCCAATAGTTTTGCAATTTGCAAAATGTTGTGGATAAAAACCATTTGGCAAAAGAGGATTCTTGTTCGTATACATGTATCAACAGTATTTACAAGCCCCGCACATGAATGTCCCTCGAGCTTTGCAGGGGTCTGCCCGTGATTCTCCCTTGTACTTGCTTGAGATCAATTGATCTTTGATGGATTTAACCCTCCTCAATGAGAACAGGGGATGCTCAGGTACAAATTGTCCTAAGATTGAACCCGAGAGTAAGAGATGCCAGCATTTGTTAATGATGTTTTTCACAGTGCCTTGTTGGCTATTATAACGAGTTATAATTATAACTGGATTACTGTCATTTTTGATTTTCTTGGAATATAGCATTGCATTTCTTTCTTTTATGGCTACCTGCTGGTATGCTCTCTTCAGAGTAGCCCCTCCGTAGAACCCTATCTTGTAGTTTCGAGGCCTGTTCCTTAAAATCTGTATCATTAGAGCAATTGCGTCAAATACGCAGTTACTGTTCATAGGGGATTGAGTTAACGAGTGCCTGAGGGTGGAAACATGTAGAATGTTGTTACCTGCAGTACGTTTCCTATATAGTTTGCTACCTAGTTTATGGCCCTCATCTCTTTTTATTTCAACGTCTAGAAATGCAATTTGGTGCGTCTCGAAGTTCGTAGTGAAATTCAAGTTGAATTAATTTTTGTTTATTCTTTCAAGGGACAGTTGTAAGAGGTCAGTCGGACTGTCCCAAATCAAAAAAACATCTATATAACGGTACCAAGATGTTATAGGTTGGCATACGATGGGGCACACAATGTCGCCATTGCAACCCCCTGTATCTGGAGGTAGTGGGAGCCTGAAAAAAAATAAAAAATTAACATTGTGAGTAGGGTTGAGTGAACCCAAACTGTAAAGTTCAGATTCGTACCAGACTTTTGGATTGTTGGTACCCGGACAATTTACTGTAAGTTTGGGTTCGAGTTCGGTGTTCGGCAATGCAGGGCTGCAGGGCAGCCAATCAACATTTGTTTAACTTGTGTGACCTAGAAGTCATCACAGCCATGCCTACTTATGGCATGGCGGTGATTGGCCAGTACAGCATGTGACCCAGCCTCTATATAAGCTAGAGGCACATAGCACAGCACGTCACTCTGCTTTAGATAGGGTAGGGAAAGGCTGTCACTGCTGCTGCTCTGAGGAAGAGAATTAGATAGCAGTCAGTCAGTTTTGCTTCAGAAATCAAATTACTCAGCGATCTACATAGCACAGCAAGTCACTGTGCTTTAGATACTTTTTTTTTTCAATAATTTTTATTGAAATTTACAAACACAGATACAAAACAAAAAGGTAATTCGATACACACAATATAAATTTGAATCAATGTAAAGTTACGCAACTAAGAGAAACACAGTAAATCTATATACATTTTTTTAGGCCAAATAGACCAACATTTATCAAACCAAGTGCAATGTAAAGAGTTAATTGCAATTAAACGTTCAAACGTGTAGTTTCTATGTACTGCTTTAGTCACATCAGAGAGGTTCGTAGTCATATTGGTTTTCCATGTGCGCTCGCGACTCCAATAAAATATGGCTTATGACTTGTTTATGCTCTAGGGGAAACTGTTCCATGCCTATGTGTAGAATTGCCAATGCTGGGGAAGGCCAAGTTAGTATACCCGTCAGGGAGGAAATTAGGGAGAAAATTTGGTTCCATAAACTCTTTATGTTTTGGCAGTGCCAGAACATGTGAAAAAGGTTGCCAATATGACCACATCCCCTCCAGCATTGTGGTGATAATGCTGAGTAGTAGTTTGACAATCTATATGGGGTATAGTGCCATATATTTGCTATTTTTGTCGTCATTTCCCAGTGTTTGATACAATGCAAAGCCTTTTGAATCTCTCCGAATGAGTTCTGCCACTGCTCATTAGAGAAGGTGGTATTCAGATCATTTTCGCCCTTGGCCATCGCTATGGTTTTATGAAAGGTTAATTTGTCCCGAAGTAGATTATAAAATATTGTAGTACCCTTCTTAGGTTCGTCGCCTTTTGCATAGAAGTTCCATAGTTTGGGTGGCAGACGTATCCCTGGGTTAGGACATGACTTAACCACTTTAGCCCCGTACCATATTGCTGTCCAAAGACCAGAGCACTTTTTGCGATTCGGCACTGCGTCGTTTTAACTGACAATTGCGCGATCATGCGACGTGGCTCCCAAACAAAATTGGCGTCCTTTTTTTCCCCACAAATAGAGCTTTCTTTTGGTGGTATTTGATCATCTCTGCGGTTTTTATTTTTTGCGCTATAAACAAAAACAGAGCGACTATTTTGAAAAAAATTCAATATTTTGTACTTTTTTCTGTAATAAATATCCCCCAAAAATATATATATAAAAAAAAAAAAAAATTCCTCAGTTTAGGCCGATACGTATTCTTCTACATATTTTTCGTAAAAAAAAAATCGCAATTAGCGTTTATTGATTGGTTTGCGCAAAAGTTATAGCGTTTACAAAATAGGGGGTAGTTTTATGGCATTTTTATTATTATTATTTTTTTACTAGTAATGGCGGCGATCAGCGTTTTTTTTCAGTACTGCGACCTTATGGCGGACACTTCGGACACTTTTGACACATTTTTGGGACCATTGGCATTTTTTTAGCGATCAATGCTATAAAAATGCATTGGATTACTATAAAAATGCCATTGGCAGTGACGGGGTTAACACTAGGGGGCGGGGAAGGGGTTAAGTGTGTTCCTATTTGTGTTCTAACTGTATGGGGGGGTGGACTTACTAGGGGGAATCACTGATCTTCCGTTCATACATTGTATGAACAGAAAATCAGCGTTTTCCCCCGCTGACAGGAACGAAAGCTGTGTGTTTACACACACAGCTCCCGTTCCCCGCTCTGTAACGAGCGATCGCGTGTGCCCGGCGGCGATCATGCCAGCCGGGCACACGCACGGGACTCGGGGGCGAGCGGGGGGCGCGCGCGCGCCCCCTAGTGGCCACGTAGAGCTACGGGCTCTCGCGCAGCAGTGCTGACCTGCCGCCGTATTACTGCGGCGGCTGGTCGGCAAGCGGTTAAGGAAGTGTAAAATGCGTAAGCATGTGAACATTTCATCACTAGGTAGCTTATATTGCGTCATTATTTGTACTAGGGATTTGGGCTTGGGTCCATAATAGAAGTCTGATATATAGGAGATACCATGACCCACTAAGCTTTTAACGGACTGTAGCAGTATTTTTTACTTCTAGCAGTGCCGGCGGTAGTTGATTTTCTGGGCGTCTTCACTATTTAATTTAAGACACAGCCTCCATGCTTGTATTAAGGTCTGTAGCGGTGGGGCTAGGGCTGGAATGTCCCAAGGAGACCACCCATCACTGAGAAGAAGTAATTTTAGATCATTCGTGTGCAATGTTGACTTTTCTATGTCTACCCAAATTGGTGTTGCCTGAGTACATAACCAGTACTTTATGTGGTCCAATCTTATTGCCCATAAATAGTCATTTCGATCTACTAGACCTGCCCCTCCCACTTTTCTATGAGAGATGAGATTATTGCGTGAACACCAAGCTTTTTTATTTCCCCAAATATATTTCCAGCCAATGCTCGACAGTCGATTAATGAACTTTTTGGGTATATGAACTGGTAACGTATGAAATATGTATAAGATTTGTGGCAGAATCATCATTTTATGTACTTGTACTATTTCTTTAATCGGGAAGGTGGAGTTAAGTTGGTCTATTTGTTGCTCTGACAGGGAAGGGAGATTTAATCTCTGTAAAAAAGCTTGGATGTTGTCTGCGGATGGTTGAGGCGTATTAGAGTCCGCGTTTAAGTTGTATAATGAACTATAGTAATCGTCAAATCGGTTTGCTATATCTTGTGGATCAAAGATTTTGGGTTGTGTTATGGGATGGTGTAGAAAAGGTATTCTGGCTTTCCTGCGTGCCTATTTGCTAAGTATTTTCCTGCTCTATTGGCGTTAGCGTAATAATTCAATTGTAAACGACGCAAATGTTTATCATATTGCTGGGAGAGATGCTCTCTCAGTGATTCCATGAGTGCAGCTAACTTACCCATCGAGGTATGTGTGGGAGCCTGTTTGTTAAGAGTTTCTATGTCATGAATTTCCTTAAGTAATGTATTTATTTTTTGCGTAAGTCGTTATTTTTCCTGAGCCCCAAACTGGATAAGTATGCCTCTCATATAGGCCTTATGTGCATTCCAGAGTATAAAAGGGTCTTGAACCGAGTCTTTTTCAAGAAAGAAATTTGTGATATGTTGTGCTACTTTCGCATGGGTGTGAGGTTCTTGTAGCAATTGTAAGTTGCAACGCCAGATGGGGGGTGAGGAGGAGACACCCCTTTCCCGAATAGTCAGATATTGCAGCGTGGTCTGATCACGTTATGTCGTGTATTTTGGTGTTTTCTATACTTTGTAGGAGCCATTTGTCCGTCAGGAACATGTCTATTCGCGAGTACGAGCAATGTCTATGTGAGAAGAAGGTGTAGTCTCTTTCATTGGCGTGGTGGCATCTCCACGTGTCAAACAATTCTTCCCTATGCAATAGTGCCTGGAGTGACACCTTACCCTTGGACGATTTTGTGATAGAATCAATGGACAAGTCTGAAGCCAAGTTAAAGTCCCCACACATTAAGATGTTGCCATATTTCATGGAGTATATTTTTTTGATCACTCTCCTGAGAAAACCGAGCTGATGGGAGTTAGGAGAATATAGTGTGACCAGCGTATATGGCTTGGTATTGATATCGCCGGTAAGTATTTTGTATCTTCCTCCGTCGTCTAGGAAGGACTCTTAATTGGAATGATACAGAGTTGCTTATGCTTATTAGGACTCCTCCTTTCTTATGGTTGGGTGTACACGCCAAGAAGATATGCGGGTAGTTCTTGTGTGAGCAGTGTGGTGTTTTGTCCTGTCGAAAGTGGGTTTCCTGGACTCAAAGTAGGTCCGCTTTGCGGTTACATGCTTCAGTCCATAGGGTGAACCGTTTTGCTGGGTGAGTTAGACAGACACATAACCGTCATTTGTAGGGTAGGGCTTGGCACAGTGTGTTTGTGCGGTGTATTTACTCACTGCGTGAGTAAAAACAAACAGGTACTTATCTCCTGTCCCCAGAGAATTGGAAAAAGTTAAAGGTTAAGTCCAGAGTTTCTGCCATTAGCCTTTTTTTTGTGTGTACGTTTGTGGGATACCACTTGCCAATCGCTATGCATGTATTGCGGACTTTCAGTTGTCATAGGATGCACAGCTCGGTCCGGTAGGATGTTCCACTTCTTCAAGGTAGCTATTCCCTCCTCCAGTGTGGAGACCATAACCGTGGTCCCGTTATGTGTAATGGAGAGAGTCACCGGGTATTTCCATTTGTAGATACTGCTGTGGTTTCTCAGTGCTTTGGTAATAGTCGCCAGGTTACGGCGTTTTTGTAGTGTGTGCCTAGAGAGGTCTGGAAGCAGCCTAAGACCAGCATATTGCGGAGCTAGGGCAGCCGGTGTGCGGGATGCCAGCAATATTTTTTCTTTTACGTGATAATAATGCATTCTCAGGAGGACATCCCTCGGTATTTCATCGGGGAGAAAAGACGGCTTATGGACCCTGTGGATTTGGTCTCCAAAAAAATCCTGCACTGTCAGTTCCGGCACCAATGTGGAGAACAAGGCCTGTGCATATGGTAGGAGTTGGTTGGGGGGGATAGATTCAGGAACACCGCGCATTTTGAGGTTATTCCTCCTGGACCTATCCTCAAGGTCTGCTATTTTGTCTTTTATCCATTGTATGTCATCCCCCTGTGCCTTATGGGCATCCACCATCACATTGTAAGAAGAGGTGTAATCCTCCATCTTGGTTTCCACTCTGTCTATTCTGGTGCCCAGAACCGGTACTTCCTTGTGGCAGTTGTTGATCCCCCTCACTAGATCAGCCTGCAGCGATGCCCGCAGTGACATTAGCATTTCTTTCAGTGTTGTGTCAGAAATGGGTTTGTCTGCTGTCCGGAATTCAGTAATGGGATCTCTCTCAGGTATCCCCGTAGCAGCCGTAGAGCAATGTGTCCCACTTACCTCCATCTGAGGGTCGACTTGCGGCCTAACAGGAGAGGACCTCCAAGGATTTGATTTTGCTGGGCTTCTCGTTGTGGGGCTTGGTGACCCGGAAGAAGGCTCGCTGTATGTGAGGGCAGCGTTGGGTGATCCGGATGGCATACCGTGGCGCTCCGTAATTGTCCCCGCTGACGGACCCAGTAGTTGAGACCTTGCGCCGCTGCCATTTTGGTGTTCTGAGGTGAAGTAGCAATCCAGCTTGCGCGGCTGCTGCGGGTCTTTTCGCCGTCTAGTCATCCTCGGCGGGCCCCTCGGAGGGTAGGCTACCAGACAGTGTGCTGTGTGGTTCCGGATGAGGCTGGTGGTCTTGGATACGGCTGGATTTCTCCGGCATTTAGGGCAATTATTTATTTTTTTTGGTGCGTTTCCTGCATATCTGTACGTGTGAGATACACCCTTTAGATACTGTTCTATTGTGCTATTCAAAAACACCCATTTAGGGCAATATCCTACATTTGAGAAATATGAGGAGAACATCAGATAAGGGACGTGGTGCTGCTGGTGGAGCTCCTGTTGCAGGGAGAGGATCTGTGCCAGCTACACGCACAAGTGAAACAACTTCCTCAGGTGCGAATGTTGATGCCGGGAGCAGTACAGGCGATAGTAGATTGGGTTGCTGACAGTGCCTACAGTTCCTTCACATTGTTTCCCAACCAGTCTTGTTAAAAGTCCATCAGTCTTTCACCTCACCCCCTTGCAAATCAGCCAAGCGGTCTGAACCCCAAATCATGCAGCAGTCTCTTCTGCTTTTTGATGACTCTGTTAGTAAGGTTTCCCAGGGCCATCCACCTAGCCCTGCCCCAGAAGTGGAAGAGATTGAGTGCAATGATGCCCAACCACGATGAGGTCCTCGACCCCACATGGAATCAATGTCATGCAGGTGACCTGTGTAGTTCGGAGGAAGAGGGAGCAGGGTGCAAAAGCAGAGCGTCAGTCCCCTAGACGGTACGCCTGCTACTGCCCAACGCAGCAAGGGACTGAGCACACCAAAGCCAGGTCCAAGGATTTCCCTAGCGTGGCAGTTCTTCACACAATGTGCTGATGACAAGACACGAGTGGTTTGCACGCTGTGCAATCAGAGCCCGAAGCAGGGCATAAACGTTCTCAACCTGAGCACAACCTGCATGACCAGGCATCTAAGTGCAAAGCATGAGCTGCAGTGGAGTAGACACCTCAAAAACCAAGAAAGGTCTCTGGCTTGACGTGCTTCCTCTTCTGTTTCAGTCTCTGCCTCTCCATCCACCTCTGTAGTGACAGTGGCACCTGCCACCCGCAAACAGAGGATCTGCCAGCAACACTTACCACCTGGGTCACAACCATCTCCACAATGTCCCATGGAAGCGTTTAGCTCTCTATCTCCCAAACACTGGAGCGGAAGAGGAAGTACTCCTCTACCCACCCACGATCCCTGGCCCTTTGAAATGCTGTCACTCCGTTTGGTGGAGACGCAGAGTTTTAAAAGACTGATGGCATTGGCTGTCCCACAGTACATCGTGCCCAGCCACCACTATTCCAGGTGAGCCATCCCTTCCCTGCACAACCAAGTGGGGGACAAAATCAGGTGTGCACTGCACAACCTGTGGCAAGGTCCACCTACCTACAGATTCGTGGACCAGTAAGCACGGTCAGGGACATTATATCTCCCTAACAGTACACTGGGTAAATGCAGTGGAGGCTGGGCCTAAAGCGGATAGCAGTTTGGATCCTGTCCTTCCACCACTGAGGATTGCAGGGCGCTTCAGTTTGCCTCCTGTTTCTAACTCCTCCTACTCCGCTTCCTCATCCTCTACCGCCTACTCATCCGGTCAGCGTAACACATTCACCACCAACTTCAGCACAGCCATGGGTAAATGACAGCAGGCAGTTTTAAAATGTTCCTGTTTGGGGGAAAAACCCCACGCCGCGCAGGAGTTGTGGAGGGACATGGAACAACAGACCCATGAGTGGTTGGCGGCAGTGAGCCTCAAGCTGGGCCTGGTGGTGTGCGATAATGGGCGAAATCTCGTAGCAGCTCTGGGCCTAGCCGGTTTGACACACATCCCTTGCCTGGCACATGTGCTGAATTTGGTGGTGCAGAGGTTCCTTAAAAATAACCCCAATATGCCACAGCTGCTGCAGAAAGTGCGGGCCGTCTGTGCGCACTTTCGGCGTTCTCTCCCTGCTGCTGCTCGCCTGTCAGCGCTGCAGCGTAACTTCGGCCTTCCCGCTCACCGCCTCATATGTGACGTGCCCACAAGGTGGCACGCCACCTTGCACATGCTGGCCAGACTGTGCAAGCAGCAGCAGGCGATAGTGGAGTCTCAGCCTCAGCACGCACGCGTGAGTCACTCTGAGGAACAAAACCACTTCACCACCAATAACTGGGCCTCCATGCGAGACCTGTGTGCCTTGTTGCGCTGTTTCGAGTACTCCACCAACATGGCCAGTGCTGATGACGCCGTTCTCAGCGTTACTATCCCAGTTCTATGCCTCCTTGAAAAAACGCTTTGGGCGATGGAAGAGGATGTGGCACAGGAGGAGAAGGAATCGGGATAATTTCCAAGGCTTTCAGGGCAGTCATTCACAAGTGGCTCCAAGGGTGGGTTCCTGCACCAACAAACGCCGGGTACACAATTGTCCAGCAAGGGCACAGTTTTGGAGGATGACGAGGTGGAGGATAAGGAGGAGGAGATAGAGGAGGGAGGATCCATGTTCACAGCAGGGTGGCACCCAAACCAGCTCATGGCCATCACTGGAGCGTGGCTGGGGGGATACAGAGGGCACAGACGATACACCTCCCACAGAGGACAGCTTTTCGTTGCCTCTGGGCAGTCTGGCACACATGAGGGATTAAATGCTGCAGTGTCTCCGCAATGACCGCCGAGTTGCCCACATTTTAACAGGCGCAGATTACTGGATGGCCACGCAGCTGGATCCCCGTTACAAGGACCATGTACCATCCTTAATTCCCTCACTGCAGCATGATCTTAAGATGCGTGACTACCAGCGCACGCTGGTAGACGCACTGCTAGTGGAATTCCCACCTGACAGCGGGGGTACAGTGGAGGCACAAGGCAAAGGCAGAGGAGGGTGAAGAGGTCGCCAACGCAGCCGGGGCACCGCCAGCACCTCAGAAGGCAGAGTTAACATGGCCGAAATGTGGAAATGCTTTGTCAGCACGCCAAAACAACCAGCACCTCTAGCTGATATGAAACTTCTTAGCAGGAGGCAGCATTTCACCAACATGGTGGAACAGTTATGTGTGCACACGCCCACACGTACTGAATGACAGGTCTGCCCCCTTAAACTTCTGGGTCTCCAAATTGGGCACATGGCCTGAGCTTGCCCTTTACGCCTTGGAGGTGCTGGCCTGCCCTGCAGCCAGTGTATTATCTGAACGTGTATTTAGCATGGCAGGGGGCGTTATCACAGACAAGCGCAGCTGCCTGTCCAGAGCCAATGTGGACAGGCTCAAGTTCATTAAAATGAACCAGGCATGGATCCCACAGGACTTGTCCGTACCTTGTGCAGAATAGACACGTATACCGGCCTTACCCAGCCATTCTTGTATTTTTGATCTCACTCTTTTGGGGTGTACCCCAATTTAAAAAAATAAATAAATTAAAAACAAAAACCTGTGTTGGCTACCTCGTCCTCCACTGCCGCCTTCACCTACACCGCCACCTCAACCTCCTACTCCATATGGACCTCGTCCTCCTAAGTCAAGATTATTATTTTTATTTTTTTATGTATTTTATGTTATTTTAAGTTATTTCCCTATCCACATTTGTTTGCAGAGTACTTGCCATGCTCTTACCAACATTTTGCTGCCATTTGCAGCCCTCTAGCCCTTTCCACTACCTTTTTTAGAGACATTTTAGTACTCAAAAGTTCCGGTCCCCATTGACTTGGTTCGGGGTCAAGTTCAGGTCAAGTTTGGGTCCCGAACCTGGACTTTCTCGAAGTTCGGCCGAACCCTTCGAACCCGAACATCCAGGTGTCCGTTCAACTAATTGTGAGTCAAAATGAACTCAAGAAGGGAGATGATGAATTCTTGGTAGGATGAGACACCATGTGTTGATGCCTCTACAGTGTGTTTAATAATTGCAATCCCTTTGTTATGGGGAATTGAACTGTTGATGGCCTCTACATCAATCGTGACCAGTACTGCATGCTCTGGAATAAAGAGAGTTTTGATTATTTTCAGGAAATTGATAGACGGTAATTCATTAACCAGTGGTTTCAAGAATTCATCAACAAGTTTACTGCCATTGTCACTAAGTGCTCCTCTGCCGGAGACAATTGGTCTGCCTGGAGGGTTCGTCATGTTCTTATGCACTTTAGGAAGTGCATAAAAGGTGGGAATAATTGTAAATTTAGTCCGTACAAAGTCCCATGTAATTTTATTAATTGTACAGGTCACAAAGGCAGCGCCAACAAGTGTATAGAATTCTCTATTACACTTTTCTATTATGTCAAAATGTATTCGTCTATACCAGCACTGGTTCTTTAGTATTTTGTTGCACATTCCTGTGTATTGTTCATTGTCAAGAATCACAATGTTGCCGCCTTTATCAGCCTGTTTGATGGTAATTGAACGATTAGAGGCTAATTTGTCAAGTGCTTGTTTTTCTTCAATGTTAAGATTTTTATAAAAATTATTTTTGAGTCTAATGCCGCGTACACACAATCACTTTTTGTGATGTAAAAAACGTTTTATCTCACGAAACAAAACAACGTTTTTCAAACATCATTTTAAAAAACGACGTTGCATACACACCATTGTTTTCTGAAAATGCTCTTGCAAAGCGTGGTTACGTAAGACACTTTCGACGGCACTCTGTTCCATTGAAGCTCCTGTCTCATAACTTGCTTCTGAGCATGCGCGGGTTTAAAAACGTCGTTTTGCCCACACACGATCATTTTTTGTGAAACAAAAGATGATATTCTGAAAAACAACATAAAAAATTCAAGCATTTTGAAGACATAAAACAACGTTTTGCCCACACACGATCATTTTAAATGACGTTTTTTAAAACGTCGTTTTATTTCATCACAAAAAACGACCGTGTGTACGCGGCATGAGAGTTGCAATATCTTGGTTGACCAATCTGATAAAGGCGGCTGCATTGGGATTAGTGCTTGGTGCTGGACAAAAATCAGTTTATTTCTTGAGTTTGGTACCCTCTCTCTTTGGCAGGGAAAAAGATTAATTTCCATTGCTTAATGTTAGAGGGAAATCAATAGGATCACTTGAATAGCCTGTCTCATTTTCCTGCAGGAGGGAATTTAAGTGGTCAAGAGCTTGTAGTTCCTCTGGTGTAAAGGTTGAATCCGAGTTTTGTTTGTTATGCAGCATGTGATCTGGGCAGAAATTCAATCCCTTACCTAAGACCTATGTTTCTGCAGGGGAAATGTTGTAAGGTTCACAATATTTATTTGTCTATCACTGACCTGAGAGTGTCTTTCTGTGTGTCCATCATGACGTTGGTGTTTGTATGTCCACTAGAAGTTAGGCAAATTTTATATTGAATGTATTTCATCAAATTACAGGATCTAGTTGTGTCGACTCCAGCATGGGTGAATGGGAAACGTCAGCATGCATCTAGCACCAATTGAATTCTATATAGCCATTTTTCTGAATTTACCAATAACTTCAGGGCACTACATTGCTTATTTCTTTGTTTTTAATACGTTATATAGAAAGTTATATATGGAGAACCTGTACCAAGTTGTGAGTATTGTGATTAAATTTACTAACCTTATTTATTTTTCATTATGTCTGTATATGCTAATGCTCTATGTACATTTTGTAGATCACAGGCTGATTTGTCCGTTTACCCCTGAGGAAAGAGAGACAATTCTCCGAAACGTTGGGTTATAGTCGGACAATCATCTCCTGTATACTTTCTTGCTTCATTAAATTATTGTTCTTTTATAACTGTTCCATATACGATTCAATTTTAATGTATAAACAAACTCTTTGGTATACGCAGAATAAATTATATTTATACCCAACTATTTGCGTTCATATATCTTGGTAATAAAGTATAAAGTGTAGGTAGCGCTGTGAATGAGAAAATATGGAGCAAACCATCAATCCAAAATTACGTGGGCGAAACCTTGGGAAAAATGTGACTATTTCCAAATGTGCACAGAAATTATATTACTAAGCCCTGTTCAGATATGAGCAGTGTATTTACATAGAAAAATTATACTTATATTATGTGAAAAAATCAGCACAACTACAGTGAAAATCCAAACAACACTAAAAATAGTGTATCTTAACCACTGTGAAATAAAGCAATCTACATGAAATACAGTGCCAGAGTCCAAAGTTATGAGCACTAGACAGTTCAACAGTGAATATCCAAGTGGGGGGGAGACTTTTCCAAAGTCACACTGTACTTGGTACTTCAAGTGGTATATACTTGGTGTACTATAGAAAGTGTCACCCAGGAGTGCCGTCACCTTTGGGCAGGGGGAGAGAAATGAATACTCTTACCCTCCGGAGTGGACCCAACTCACCATATGGTGGTGGATCACCAGCGCTTGTTCACATCAAGGACTCGTAAGGACTGGATCTACAGAACACTTCCTTTTCCCCATTGGAAACAGACCTCAATATCCGATCAGCTAGTAAACCTTCAGGATCTGGAATACCAGAACCATGTGCCAGGCTAGGACTCCGCCAAACTGGGTAACCACCAGCAACTGGAAGACACACACCATAACCCCTTACTGACCTACATATATCTTGGTGCCTTTAAAGTCCACTAGCGGATCACCCTTTTTTTCTCAATATTTTAGTATAAACGGAACCAGTGAGATGGCAGATGATACCCTGTGGGAGGCCCACAAAGCCTACATAAGGGGGATCCTGATCTCGCTGGATGCCCGAAGAAAACGAAAACAATAAAAAAGAGGGAAGAAGTCATAGAAGAAATATATCAGAACAGAGGCATAAAAAAGAGGAAGGAGAAGAACAGGAACTGTTACAAGAGCTAGCGAAAAAAAGGGATGAGCTGAAGTAACAGTTAGAGTATGAAATAAGGAAAACATAACAAGATCGTGAAGGAACGATACCAATGGGAAAATAAGAATAGTAGGTGCCTAGCAAGGATGTTAAGAAAAAAAGAAATCTGTGAATTTTATAGATAAAATACAAAATAAAAAGGGGGAAATGGTCCATAACACAAAAGACATCGCAAAGGTTTTCTGTGAGTTTTATGAACAACTATACTAGTAAAACACTGTGGATTAGGGCAAGAGGAGCAAAAAAAAAAGGATAAAAGAATATCAAATGAATGCCAGAATCCCCCAGATAACTGAATAAAGAGCACTAGCACTTGAAAGACCCATAACAGGATTAAAAGAATCCTCATCGGGAAAAACCCCCGGCCCAGGTGGGTCTACAACCCTTTATTTGAAAAGGTTTAAAGAAATTCTGAACCCGAAATTATGCAAATATATGAATGGCCTGGGCATAAGATATGGGATGAGTAAGGAATCTCTGTTAGCATCAATTACCATTATCACAAAAGAAGGGAAAGATAACACTAAATGTTTTAATTATAGACCGATATCATTCCTGAATACAGATACAAAACTATTTGCAAAAATCTTAGCAACAAGAATGAAAGAGTTCATGACAGAGCTGGTCCACCCGGACCAGGTTGGGTTCATTCCGAGTAGAGAGGGGTGGGATAACGGAGTGAGAACACTCCTACTCCTTCAAAAAAATTGAGAGGGAAGGGTCCCTGGTCTACTCCTGTCAATAGATGCCGAAAAAGTGTTTGACAGGGTAGACTGGGGATTCATGATGAGGGGGCTTTAGGGTAGAAGACGACCATAAGCTAGCTGCATCTAATCCCCATATTACAATGCCTAATCTGTTGAGTACTAAAAGAATATGGAAAACTTTCCAATTTTAAGAATAATTCAAATAAATCGGAGATATTAAATACGAATATGAAAATAAAAGAGGCAAAACATTTACAACAAGAATTCCCATTTCCATGGAGATATTGGGGAATTAAATTAACGGCTTCACCAAAGAAATTATATCGAGCAAATTATATCCCATTACTGGAGGAAATGAAAATAGAAATAAAGAGAATAGAAGTACGTCCTTTCTCATGGACAGGTAGGATTATTGCCCTAAAAATACTTCCAAAGATCATGTACAAGTTTCAGTTTCTCCCCATTTTTATACCCCCAGCATATTTTATGGTATTAAAAACACTCATCACAAACAATAGAAAACCTAGAATAGCATATAGAAATAGAGAACTCCAGGGGGTGTGGCCTGGAAAGCAATGGTGTAGGACGCTTCTAGTGTGAGCTCTGTCTACCCATCCTCCTGTATATGCCATCCTGCCTCAATCCTGCTCCCTGTGTGCCATCCTCTCCTCCTGGGGGCTCACCTTGCTTCCCCCTAGGTCCCTGGAGCCTCTCAGCCTGTTAAACGCCGTCCGCGGCCACCGTCGTTCTCCTTGTCCGGGCAGCTGCACTAGGAAAGACCGCAGCTTCGGCCTAGCCCTGGAAGCGGCGGCTATCTTGCTTCACCCAGCGGCAGCTCCAGCAGAATTCCTCGGCCTCCCTGACTACACAGAACCCGGTCCCTCTGGCTACCATCTCTGGACTGCCACTAGACGCCACCGCTGTGCCTACTAAGTTCTGCAGCTCTCCCCAGGTCAGTCCGTGGCTCCGGCCCAGCTCTCCTAACGGCGACCATCTTGCTATACCTGAAGTCACCAGCAAACTTGCCATTACTCCCAGCCTGCCCTGAGCCCGATTTTTTCTGCAGCAGCCCTCCGATAACCTACAGTCCCTCCTCCCATCACCTCCTCACTCTGCAGCTGCTCCCGAGACAGCCCATGGTTTTGGCCCAGTTCCCACGGAGTGTCAGGCAGTTTGCTTCCCTTGGCGAAACCCTATATGGGGTCTGTGGGTCCCGCTGGTCACCCCGAACTTTGCCCCTCCCTTTTATAGCCACTGGACCCCTTACCTAGTCAGCTGTTGCCCGCTGATGCCGTGGTGACGTTCCTGAACAACGGTGGTGAGGAGATGTAGAGGATCCGGCCTAGCCCGCACTGGCCATCTTGGTGTACCCTGGTATCCCCTCGACTGCTCCTGCAACATGTCCCCAGGGAAAAAGGGTTCCGAGGCCGTCGACAAGCTGGCCAAGTACCGTCGGCTTGAGGAGGAGCAGCAGACCGGCAGACCGGGATAGCGTTGACACTTCCTCGGGCGCGGAACATTCCGTTGCGGCCACTAATAGAGTCCTTGACGCTTACTGCCAAAATTGAGGATGTAAAAATGAATGTTTCCCTTATCCAGCAGGACCTCTCTACCCTATGAGACTGTGTGACAGAGACCTGTATTAGCAGAGCAGAAGTCATCTTGCACCCCCTGCAACACACCACGGATGAGGTGCATCGCCAGCTGCAAAAGATTAGGGCGAAACAGGATGACATGGAAAACCGCCTCCAAAGATGTAACCTCCGTTTTATCGGCCTTCCTGAGACCGGTGTGGGCACCAACCCAGCGGGCTTCCTTGAAAATCTCTTGACATCCACCTTTGGCCGGGATGCATTCTCTGTGATGTTTGCGGTGGAGCGATCCCATCTGATCACTGCCCGCCCTCCTCCCCAGGGAGCCCCGCCACATACCGTAATAGTGAAATTTCTCAACTTCAAAGACTGCGACAAGATCCTCCGCCTGAACAGAGAGAAGGGAAATATTCCCCACGTCAACACACATGTGGCCGTATTTCCGGACTTTTCTAAAAGGGTGCACCGGCAGCGGTCCAGGTTTCAGGATGTTAAGCGGCGTCTGTGTTCTTCACCTTAAAAACGCCATGCTGTACCCTGCAAAGCTTCGCGTGGAATGTGATGGCCGAACCCACTTCTTCGAGGACCCAGAGTTGGCATCTATCTGGATTGACCAGAGGGAACGACGAGACTGAGCATACTACGCTGCTTGCAAGCTGTGAGTACTCATTTTTTCTACCCCCGGTTCCCCCATGTGCCCGCACTGCTGCCTGATCCTGTTTCGATGTTTGTTCCTCCAGCGGGTGCACTGATTGGGTGTACCCTCTGCCCGAGGTGGGGGGGCGGACCTGGAGATCCTTTTTGGCTTAAGTGGACCTTGCAGCACGCCTGCCGCCTCCGGTCGACCTCACTGACATGTGATCCCCCGTTATCTCCTCTCTTGCAGGCTGCTTGTGGAGAACAGTATACTGAAATTTGCTGAGACTTTCCACCCTGATGGCAGGCGGGGCTCCCCTTGCACCGTCAAGATCACGATACACGTTTGTAGCTTCTACACCCCATGCACTTCTCAGAGAAGAAGTTGCCCCCCTAGGATCTCTATGGACTTTTTCACCCACTGTTTGTTTGACAATTTTTTCTTCCCCCTTTCTTTTTTTTCTTTTTACCACAGGTATCTATGCCTCTTTGAAATTAAGTCCCTTGCCTCCAATGAGTTTCCCACATTGGATGTCCCCTGTTGATACCTGGTTTTGGGATGCTATGTCCATGCCGTGTTGGGGTAGCACTAGACTGGGTGGGAGGGGTAATGTCGTGGTAGTTTTTTCACCACCATGTTTACAACTGTTTATTTCTGTATTTATGCATTATCGATATTGGCTGCTAGTATGTTTTATGCTATCTGATGTGTCCATCTCTGCTCTGCTGGTCCTGGTCCAATTACGGCCTGTCATATGTACCTTATACCCGCCATGAGTTCCCTGAAGCTTCTTACGTGGAATGTTAGGGGTCTGCGCAATAAGATCAAGCGCACAGCCGTTTTGACATTTCTCAAGTCTCAGCGTGCTGACATTATTACACTAGTCGAGACCCATGTCACAAGCCACTTGCAATCCTCTCTTAAAAAGTCCTGGGTAGGGTGGGCCTATCATGCCACCCATATCTCATATTCCAGAGGAGTATTGGTCCTTGTTGCTAAACGGGTCCCGTTCGATCTATTGCTGCTCCACACAGACCAGCAGGGCAGATATGTATTTATGCACACCACTATTAACAGATCCCCTATCCTGTTACTAGCTTGTTATGTCCCCCCCCCCCATATAGTTCAGCTGTAATTAAGGAGGGCCTTGCCTTTATGGCACAATATCCCTCAATACCGGCAGTGTGGATGGGGGATTTTAACATGACCCTCACTCCCGCTCTGGACCGAAAGGGTATACTGGACCCCCCCTCGACCCGCCGACCCACAGCAGACTACACTGTATACTGACCAACTTTGCCCTTGTTGATACTTGGCACCACAAACACCCACACACCCAGGCTTTCTCGTGCTTTTCAGCCAGTCACAACACTATGTCGCGCATTGACTTCATCATGAAGTCCTTGATGCCTAAACTGGGAGAGGTGGGTTTTGCCCCGAAGAGTACTCTCGGATTACCCCCCCTACTGGATCATGCTCCAGCTCTTGGGGGCCTCCACTGCTCCCTCATGGCGGCTTTACCCATTTTGGCTGACCGCTCTGAAAGGACCAGGATGACATCCCGGCGGAGTTGCAGTACTATTTTGCAGCCAACGAGTATTCGGCCGCGTATGATATGGTGTGGGAGATGTTCAAGCTTCACGCCCGCTCTCTGCTTTCCACACGTATCAACAGACTTAAACGATCGTTGAAACTCATTGTCCATCAGGCTACTGATCACCTAAGGCAGGAGTCTCCAAACTATGGCCCTCCAGGTGTTCAGGAACTACAATTCCCATCATGCCTAGTCATGTCTACGAATGTCAGAGTTTTACAATGGCTCATGGGAAGTGTAGTTCCACAGCAGCTGGAGGGCCGTAGTTTGGAGATCCCTGACCTAAGGGAACTGAAGGAGGCGTTCCCTCGGGACCCCTCGCCCAGCACCGCTAATACACTTAAAGTTCAGACGCGACAGGTTTCCTAATTGCATAATGAGAAGGGCAAACAACGTATATTTTTCTGTAGGCAAAGGGTGTTTTGAATATAGGGAACAATTCTGCAAATTGCTTGCATATCTTGCCCATCTAGATTCGCGCCCCCCAGTGGTGGTGTCATTGACCGACCAGCAGGGGAACAATGTTACTGATCCACAACGACTGGCAGAGGAGTTTGGGAGATTCTAACACGCGCTCTACACTTTCTGAGTCACCCACACGCCTCAAGACACCAGGGACTATTTGGCAAATGTTAGATTCCCTTGATTGACTAATGACCAACTTGACCTCTTAGAGGCGCCTATCACTAAGGAGGACATTTCCGAGGCCATCTCCTGTTTAGCCACATCTAAGGCCCCAGGGTCGGACGGCTTACCACTTGAGTTCTATGCCACCTACTCTGAAATTCTAACCCCTAAATTCCATGATCTGTATAAATCCATATTTGACTCAGGAGTTCTACCCCCATCTATGAGAGAGACCCAAATTGTGGTGATCCCTAAGCCTGGTAAGGACCGCAAATATCCAGAATCGTATAGAACCATTTCCCTACTACAGGTGGACATCAAAATACTAGCCAAGATCCTAGCCTCCCGCCTCAACCAGGTCATTCTATCGTTGATCCATCCTGATCAGACAGGCTTCCTGCCAGGAAAGAATACTGCCATGAATATTCGCCGCCTATTCATGAACATTCAGGGGTCTCATAATGAAATCAGCTCGAGGGTCATGATGGCTCTGAATGCCGCCAAGGTCTTTGACTCTGTGGAGTGGAATTACCTGTGGGAGTGCCTTTTGAGATTTGGATTTGGCCCCAACTTTATTCGCTGGGTCCAACTCTTATATCAGTCCCAAAGAGCCAAGGTGTTTGTGAACGGTTGGCTCTCTGACCAATTCCCACTGGAGAGGGGGACCCGACAAGGCTGTCCCCTTTCCCCTCTGTTGTACGCCTT
The DNA here is from genome assembly GCA_029574335.1 of Rana kukunoris. Classification (NCBI taxonomy): domain Eukaryota; kingdom Metazoa; phylum Chordata; class Amphibia; order Anura; family Ranidae; genus Rana; species Rana kukunoris. Next base: position 261,846,499 of record CM056059.1, on the reverse strand, counting down.
GGCTGTGGAACCACTGGCCATCCTGATTCGCGCAGACACCGGTATTCGAGGCCTCAAGATAGGGAATATGGAGGAAAAGATTGGGATGTACGCTGACGACACGCTCTTGTACTTGGCAGACTCGGGTCCCTCTCTTTTTGCAGTCCTCCAAGCCATAGAACGTATGGGTGGCCACTGTCCAAGTATTAATTGCTCTATATCCCAGATCCTTCCGATCAACCATTCCCCCCTCGTTCATGTCCCCCCCTCTGGCCCTCTCAAGGGTCTCCTTGATCAAGTACCTTGGAGTGCAGGTCACCAGATGCCTCACAGACTACACACTTTTAAACATTGAACCCCTATACACCTTGATCAAGACCAAAACACAAACATGGGCCAGACTACCCCTGGGTGTAATGGGACATGTCAACCTAGTCAAAATGATACTCCTCCCAAAGATACTCTATTTGGTATGGCATGCTCCCCTGTATATACCTCAAAAATTCTTCAGGATAATTGAATCTATTCTTAATTCGTTTATATGGGGTCACAACAGACACAAATTATCTTGGAGAATTCTGAAAAACCCTGTGACATTGGGAGGAGTCGCTTTCCCAGATTTTCAGGATTATTACCTTCCCTCCCAGCTGTCCCATTTTTATCATTTTAATAAAACAGAGCGATCACGGTACCAGCTATTGCTCTGTGAGCACCCTGACGATCCTGCCCACTCTCCACTTCAGTCCGTCCTCAGAACCCCTTTGACAGGACGTCCCCCTTAACACAAAGCAGGCATGCTGATACACCACCGGAAGGGTATGGCAGACAGCATTACAGAAACTCAGGACCCCACAGGTCCATTCTCATACCCCTCTCTAGTTCAACACACGCCTTCCTGAATTATTGACTGTTCCGGACTCTGCGGTGTGGATACGCCATGGGATCTTGTACATACACCAGATTGTGATGACTACGGGGCTTAAAACATTCCAAACACTGAAGGATGGGTTTTCCCTCCCAAATCGCCTTTTTTTTAGGTACTTGCAGCTTTGCCACGCTATGCTAAACCAGTTCACTGGCTCCAACCCGTCCCTGGCGGGTTCCCTCCATAGTAGACATAGTCACAGATACTGCACCAGCCAAACTGATTTCCACCCTATACTCCGCCATCCGCCTCCCTAGTACAACAGCTTTGGCTTATGCTGCCAAGACTAGGTGGGAGGTGGACGTTGGACTGGTTGAGGATGAGGATTGGGATGAAATTTTGGAGGGCACGAAAAAAGTCTCCCCCAAACTGTCAGACCACCTCACACAGTTGTATATCATACACAAGACATACCTGACCCCTCAGAGGATAGTGCGTTTCAAACCCATGTACAATCCAGGGTGCCGCCTCTGCGACCACACCCCAGCCTCCTATCATCTTATATGGTCCTGCCCAGTTATCCAAGCATACTGGATGCAAGTGATACGCTTCCTGCATGCCGCGATGGGCTCTCTTGCTACTCTAGACCCAAAGATGTGCCTATTCGGTCTGCTGCCGACATTAGACGCTGATAAACACCTGCATACCTTTCTACATGAGGTGCTCTTCTTGGCGAGAAAGGTGGTGGCCCGTGTTTGGATGCAGGCCCTACCCCCCCACAATTCAGTGCTGGAAAAAAAGAAGTCAATGACGCCCTCCCATATAAGAAACTGATTTATGTCCATAGAGGGTGTCCGCTTAAGTATGAGAAGGTCTGGGGCAGATGGTTGGCGGATGGCGAGACGTGTGTGTGATGTGTTTATCGCTTAATTCCCCCCTTTCTTTTCCCTATTTGTACCCTTTTTTTTAGTGTGTGCTGGCTCCACCTCCGCTGGGTCTATACTTGTATGTCACTCAGATAATCCAATGTGTTTATGTATCATGACAGGAAGTCAGGTAAATCTGTGGGTGTTGACACAGATGGGAGATACATTTCTGCCTTGTTTAGACAATACACCAATTACTATCAGGTGTCGGCTACAGAAATAGCCAGAAATGTTTAGGGCGTTAGAAAACTTCAGCTGTTCAGAATGAGGCAATTAAGGCCTCTATAAGTTATCCAAAGGCTTTTTGAGTTAAGGAGAGCAGTGAGAAAGACTTCTGAAGAGGTGAGGTGGTTGATTTTTCTGTGTGATAAAAATCAAAAAGACCATTGTTTCTCTGCTGTATGACCAGCAGTGTCTGCCCAGCAGTAGGCTGTGCCAGACTCCATAGATAGGTTCCTGTGTGGTGAAGGTAGACGCCCCAAGTGGCCAGGGTTAATTGTATGTTTTGTTTTGTTTATGCTGTTTGGATGCTTGCACTTGTTTCCAGCAATATGGAAGAATAAACCAAACTCTTTGTTTTCAACCATCTTCAGCTGCCTCTCTATATATATTTCAGTGTGTAGTAAACCCATCCAGGGGGGTCACACACCCCCGCTACTGAGCTTTAAATGCGGGCAGTTAAAGTAAACCCAAAATGGAGGACATACTAAAACAGCTGGCTATAGCAAATGCAAATCAACAGCAGACAAATGCTGGTTTGCAGCTCAACAACAGGCTCACGCAGCTCAACAACGGGCTCACCAAGAGAGCCTTGCAGCTCACCTAGAGAGCATTGCAGGCTTGGAACAGAGACACCAGCAGCAAATGGAGGCCATCGTGAAACCGCTTCAGAGACAGCAGACCGAGGCTGGGAGTCAGGCCAGTAACATACCGACTTTTCGGGTAAAACACTTATTGCCAAAGATGACTGCAGATAATGACCCTGAGATGTTTCTGACCATGTTTGAGAGAACAGCGGAAAAAGAGAGTTGGCCTAAAGAACAGTGGGCTGGACTAGTGGCTCCCCTGTTATCTGGAGAAGCCCAAAAGGCATATTTTGATTTGGAGCTTGCAGACGCAAAAAACTATGATCGGTTAAAAGAGGAAATATTGGCAGGTTTTGGTGTAACCCTGCATGTCCGTGCTCAGCGGGTCCACAATTGGAGTTATCAGCTGAGGAAGCCACCTCGGTCGCAGATGTATGACCTCATCCATTTGGCTAAGAAATGGCTGCAGCCAGAAACTCTGTCCGGACCAAAAATTATGGAGCGAGTAGTCATGGACAAATTTCTTAGGTCTCTTCATAACACCCTGCAGAAATGGGTGAACCATGGTGGTCCGAAAACCGCAGACAAACTTGTAGACCTGGTCGAAAGGTACCCAACAACAGAGAATTTGTCCTCTTCCAGCACAGACTTTCCACCCCAAGACTAGACCCTCCCCACCTATAGGTAAGATTGCATCAAGGGATGGGGGTGGAGAGAGGGACCAAAGAGCAACTAGAGGTATTATCGGGACTACTGCTGTTTGGTGAGAGCGGCCTGGAAGACCCATCCCACAGGAGAGGACCAGAAGATTGATTTGTTACCGTTGTAAGACAAGAGAGACATGTAGCAGCGGTTTGTCCAGTGGGTGATGAACCCATGCAGTGTGACTTTCTGACAGAGAGACGACAGTCCCTTTTTGCAACCACATGCACTGCAGTAAAGGGAAATGAGAAACCTTTATGTAGAATGTGCTTAGATGGTAAAGATGTTGTGGTATTGTTGGATTCAGGTAGCCTGGTCACCTTAGTGAAAAGTGATCTAGTGGTGGGAAAAACCTTACATCCTAGGAAAATGGCTGTAGTTTGTGTACATGGGGACACTGGAGAATATCCGGTGACTACGGTTTCCTTTGAAACCTCCCTCGGTAACTTGTGTCACCATGTGGGTTTAGTTCCCAAACTGCCACATAACGCCATTGTGGCAAGGGATTTCCCAAAGTTCTGGGAACTCTGGGACTGCCCAGATTCCCCAGTAGATGAGCCTGAAACATCTACTCTGGAAACCTCTAACTGTGGGGATTCTCCTGAGTTTCCATTCTCAGTCTTAGCAGGGGAAACACCAGTCCCTAGGGAGGAGCCTGCTACCTCAGAAGAGGTGCACAGAGAAAATGTTATCACTGAGCAATTGAGGGACCCCACATTGCAAAGAGCCCGGGAGAATGTAGTAAAGATAGATGGGGAGTTAGTTAACCCTGATGAGAGGGTTACCCTCCCTTACTTCATTTTTGAAAGGGACCGGTTATATCGAGTGTCACAGAGGATAGAGGACACCATTGAGCAACTGGTGGTGCCTAAATCGTACCGCAAAATGGTCATGGAACTGGCCCATGGGCACATTCTTGGGGGACATTTGGGAGCAGAAAAAACCTGGGAGAGGATCACCCAGAGGTTTTATTGGCCTGGGATCACTAAGGAAGTGGAATTATATTGCTCTTCCTGTCCAGTGTGTCAGATTACTGCACCCATGCCACATTTCCGCAGTCCGTTGGTACCCCTGCCTATTATCGAGGTCCCTTTTGAGAGGATTGCCATGGACTTGGTTGGCCCCTTATTGAACTCTACTAGAGGGCACCAGCACATCTTGGTAATAATGGACTATGCCAGGGCTCAAAATTTCAAGTCCTGAGCTACTAGCCAGGCCTCAAGAGATACTCGCCACCAGTTGTCCCACCTGGGTCTGTGCGCAGGCGCCGAGAAGAGCCGAACGCTAATCGGCTGTTTCCGGAAGGCGTGGCGCCTTATAACGGCGACATACCGCGGTGCGCCCAAAATTACATGATCTATTATAAAGTAAGTACATGGAATAAAAAAATAAACAAAAACAGCATACTGGCGCTGACGCCAGTATGCTGGATGGGATGAAACAAAGTGGTTTTAAGGGTGGAACTCTGCTTTAATTCCATACGCCTGCGGAAATAAGGTTCATACTCCTGTGTGACGGTTGCAGGCCAACCGGACCGTACCCAGGAGAGTATTGTTTTCAGAAAGGTATCCTTGGGGGGGCGTGGCTACCGAGCTCCTGCATGGACGCCTAAGCAGAGAGCTCCGTGCCAATCGTAGGTGAAACGACGGGCTGAGGCACCACCACCGACCCAATCCTACCTGAATCGATCCACAGAGCTGCCTGGACTCCCGCGATGGCCCGCAAACGGAAGACAGCCCCGCAGGTACAGAAGCTGTCTCACTTCTTCTCCCCAACTCCGCGCGGCCTGGTCCAAGATGGCGCCGATGCCAGCGCCTCGCCATCTTCATCCGGCGGCTCTAGCTCTTCCCCGGGCAGCCCGGACCTGCAATCCATAGTAGCGCACAGGTCCCTGGATGCCTCCACACCTCTAGCACGTAGCCCGGCCAAATCCAAGCCACGGCTATCCCCGGAGTGCTCGGGCGGGAGGGCAGGCACGTTACAGGATTCCCTGAATGACACTAGGGAGCTGGCGGAGGCCATTAACTCCTTCCCCACCACTGACAAGCCTCTATCAGACACCATGCTCAAGGATATGCTGGTGTCCCTCCGCAGCTCCCTCCATGCAGATATGATGGACTGCATGAGAGGGTTCAAAGCTGATGTCCAGGAACTGGGTGGAAGGGTGGATCATGTCGAGCAAAAGATGGGGGAGTTTGCCTCCTCCTACAACTCATTAGTTGATGCCCACAATGACCAGGCAGATGAAATAACATGGCTCAAGGCAAAAGTCTCAGACCTCGAGGACAGATCCAGAAGAAACAACATTAAAATTCGTGGGGTCCCTGAATCTGTCCTCCCCCAGCAGCTGCAACAGTATGTACAAGACCTCATGAAGCTCTATGTCCCTGAACTGACGGCTGCTGACTTGGCCATTGATAGAATTCACCGCCTGCCTAAGCCAGCACATCTACCTGACAATATCCCCAGGGATGTCCTGATGCGGGTGCATTTTTTCCAGATCAAGGAGCGCTTTATGATGGCCTTCAGAAAGAACAAAAATCCGCAGGCTCAATACTCCTCCATTCAATTATTTGCGGATCTTTCCCAATACACTATGCAGAAACGCAGGTCCCTTGTGCCGGTTACCAAAGCCTTACGCAACCACGAAATTATATATAGATGGGGCTACCCAGCCAAGCTTACCATTACTAGAGAGGATCGCACCTTCGTGATCAACAACCTTCCGGAAGGCCTTGCTCTCCTGCGTTCCTGGAACATTGTCCCAGAGAAAGCCGCTGAGGACCCGCCTTCAGCTTCCAAGATTGCTACTCAGGACTCCTGGCATCTCGTGTCCAAAAAGAAGAAGGGCAAAAAAAAGTCTCCTTAAGGGCTTTGGCCACTAACGCATCGCCACATCGCCGAATACCTACTGACTACACTGTTCTCCCCCCCGTGTTATAATGAGCAATGCTGTTGCTCCCAGATTCAACACTGAATCTCCCTTTTTACCTCTCAAGTTGACTCTAATCGAGCTGTTTTGCTATTTGACTGTCACTGTTACCCCATCCTTTTTGTTCTCCTCTCCCTTTGTTTTTGTTTTTTTTTTTTTCTTTTTCCCCCTCTCAAGAGATGGTCTCCACCCACTGGACCAGGACGTGACGGGTCCCCTACCCCAGAAAACTACTCCTTGGAAGCAGATGAGCTTCGAATGTCCCTTCATCCTGAGGTACTGTTCCTACACCCCCCCATGAATAATGGTAATTAACGTAGTATCTTTTAATGTGCATGGTCTGAACCACCCTGCTAAGAGATCGGCATTGTGGAAGGAGGCCCAGAAACTGAGGGCGGACATCCTGTGTGTACAGGAATCCCATTTTCTTTCCTCCAAGCCCCCTTGTTTCAAACATAGATGCTACCCCCATATGTTTTTCGCCTCAGCCCCTAATAAGAAGCATAGAGGGGTTATTACCATTGTCAAAGACTCTGTGACATTTAAGTTAGATGAGGCAATATCTGATCCTGCTGGCAGATTTGTGATTCTTGTAGGGGAATTTAATGGTCGCACCTACACGATTGTTAATCTTTATGCTCCAAATGTCAACCAGGTCAGGTTTGTTAACAAGGTGTTTAAGAAATTGTTGTCTGTTAAAAAAGGTGAGGTCATTGTCTGTGGAGACTATAACATGTCAGTTGATTGCAATGTTGACACCACCTCTAAATCTAAACGTCCTCCCCCCTCCCTACACCCTGCCCTCCTCAGAGAGGACCTCTACGATGTCTGGAGATGTCAGCACTCCACTGAACGAGATTACACGTTCCATTCCTCCAGACACAACTCTTACTCCCGTATTGACATAATACTGGTTGACAGATCTCTGCTCGGGGCGGTCTCCTCCTCCACCATCCACGACATAACCTGGTCAGATCATGCACCTGTCTCCATATCGTTGGTGGAGGGGTTGACCCCCAGCCCAGCTCGTATTTGGAGAGCAAATGCAGGAGTGTTCCAGATGCAGTCTCAGGTAAAGGTCATCACTAGCCACCTAAAAGAATTTTTTGAGCTAAATGAAGGCTCAGTATCAGACCCAACGGTCCTATGGTGTGCCCACAAGGCCTTCATTAGAGGCATCCTACTACAAATATGTTCAAAATTGAAACGTCAGAGGGCGTTGAAAGTTGACCTTCTCCTTCGGGAGATCAGGTCTCTGGAGACGCAAAACAAGGCCTCACCTAACCTAGACCTGTCAAATAATCTAGTTAAACTGCGTTGTGACCTCAGACGCCTGCTCTTGGAGTCCCACAGTAAATTTGTTAATGCCCTGAAGTTAACTTACTACTCCTCGGGAAATAAAGCTGGTAAATTTTTGGCGCGTCAACTGAAAGACCAGAGGACGCGTACAAAAATTCCCTTTATCCGTAGTCCATACAACGACGGCAAACTATATGACCCAAAGGACATTGCCAACTCATTTGCAGACTACTATTCATCCCTTTACAATTTAAAAGACGATAGCACTACCCCACAGCCCTCAGATCAGGACATACAAGCATTTTTAGCTGACCTATCTCTCCCCTCCCTGTCTCCTACTCAACTACAAGCTCTGAACGCCCCCATCACAGACGAGGAAATCCAGAAGGTAATCTCTAAGATGCCCTTGGGTAAGTCTCCTGGTCCTGACGGATTGCCGAACGACTACTATAGAACGTTTGGCAAGCTCCTTACCCCCACATTGCGTTCGGTGTTCTCGCAGGCCATGACTTCTGCTAGTTTCCCCCCTGAGATGTTGACTGCCTATGTAGTGACCATCCCCAAACCTGGTAAACCCCCTGATGTCCCCTCCAATTTTCGCCCCATTTCGCTTTTAAACACCGATGTTAAGCTATATGCTAAAATCCTCGCCCATAGACTCTTGACTGTTTTACCATCACTAATCAACCCGGATCAATCAGGTTTCACTGTGGGAAGACAGGCATCCGACGCAACTCGCAGAATCATTGGTGTGGTGCAGCATGCATGGGCCTCTCGGACGCCTTCTCTGCTCCTCTCTTTGGACGCGGAGAAGGCGTTCGACAGGGTCCATTGGGGTTACATGTCCCAAACTCTAACTAAATTTGGATTCCAGGGCCCTATTATGTCCGCCATTCTGGCCCTCTACTCCAATCCCCTGGCCCAGGTCTACACCTGCAGTTGCCTCTCCCGACCCTTCCGCATCTCTAATGGGACACGTCAGGGGTGTCCCCTTTCCCCCTCTGTCTTCAACCTTCTGATTGAACCACTGGCGGAAAAAATTAGAGCCCATCCCCACATCACTGGCTTCTCTACCCACGGTACGTCCCACAAGATTAATCTCTTTGCTGATGATATCATCCTGTCCATAACCTCCCCGAAGTTATCACTCCCCCACGTCCAAAATGTCCTGCAGTCCTTCAGCAACATCTCCTACTATAAAGTTAATTGCTCCAAGTCTACCATTTTACCTATGCACCTCCCTCCCCCTGTCCAGGTCTACTTGGAAGGAGCCTTCCCATATGCATGGACTCATAGAAGCATTTCATACTTAGGCCTACAGATTACGGCGGATCCTTCTGGATTGGCGGATGCCAACTACCCTGCCCTGATAGGGAAACTTGCGAGGGAGTCTGCCCGCCTTGCTAAAATAGAACTCTCCTGGTCTGGTCGCCTTGCCTCCTTCAAGATGTTACTACTCCCACAGATCCTCTATATTTTTCGCACTCTCCCTGTCCCTATTAAACCCTCCCATCTGAGATCCTTGAATTCCATCCTAAGGACTCATGTGTGGAGTGCCCGCAGACCCAGATGCTCTAAGACCCTACTAACTAGACATAGATCCGCAGGAGGTATGGGTCTCACTGATATAAAAGACTACTATCGTGCATCCCTCCTAAACCAACTAAAGGCTTGGTTCGCTGACCCCCCGGAGGTCCCTTGGTGTAGCATTGAAAGATCACTTAGCCCCAACAAGGACTTACGCTCCCTTCTGCTCCTTGACAGGATAAAGCCGTTTCCCTTGCACCATCTTCCCTTGTCCATCCGGGCCTCCTTGGGGGCCTGGAGGGATCTTGGGAATATCCCAGCCCCTGGAGAGGCGACTGTGGAGGTGCCAATTCCCATTGAGACTCTAACGGGTGCCATCCCCAACATTAACCTCAGAGGCTGGAGAGACAGGGGTATTGCCCATGTCTCAGACCTTTATAGCGAAGGTCGACTAGCCTCCTTTCAGTTTCTCAAATCTAAATATGACCTGCCCGCAAAAGACGCATATAAATTCCGACAAGTCTCTCACTTCCTAAACTCTGTCATTAGCCACAAAATATCTCTTACGGTCCAAGTTTGGAAGTTCCTCACAACCCCCACCCAATCTGTAAAGGGGATTCCCCTTTTCTACAATCTTCTCCAGCGCAGACGCACCTTTGTCAAGTCCCCCCCGTTCCTTAAATGGGAAGACGATCTAGGCAGCACTTTTACAATCTCACAGTGGCAGACCGCCCTTAACTCAGTATATAAGGCTTCTAAATGCACCAACCACTGGGAATTGGCCCAGAAGATTTCACTGAGGTGGTACCTCACTCCATATAGGATGTCCAAATTTTCTCAAGATAATTCTCCTCTGTGCTGGAGGGGCTGTGGAGAAGTAGGTAACCTTATACATGTCCTCTGGAAGTGTAAACACCTAACAAGCTTTTGGAACAGTGTGTTTAGATGTATCTCCTCAATCACTGGTGTCCTTACTCGGCCAGGTCCTGAGCTGGCCTTGTTGAATCTGAAGATTGACCTATTCCCCCCACAGTTCAGAACCATAGTGACACACCTATTATTAGCGGCCAGGTCCTTGATTACGCGCCACTGGAAGTCCAATGTAGTCCCTAATCTCTCGAATGTAATCTCCCTCACCCGAGATAACTATGTTTATGAGTCCTTGATAGCTTCCAGAGTTGGACAGGGGAAGAGCTTCGACAAACGGTGGCAGATCTGGATGGAATGGTGTAAAAAGTAAAGGTTAGCCTACCTCAGTAGATTGACGTCTTAATGACTACTCAGATTTAACTGGGGTCTCCCGCCCCGTCCTAATACCACTTCTTTTCCAACCCTACTCCCTTTTATACGGTTCAGTGTTTGTGACCCATCTCGCCCCCCCCCCCTTTTACTTTAATCCCCCCCCTCCTTTTCTTTGTACCATTTTAGACCCTACCCGCTTGCTGTTAGTCGACAACGGTCAATTAATCATACCACTGAGTAGTGAACGCAATAGGGCCCTCAAGGCTGGTTCTTTGACTGGTTCGGAGTATGTTGTCTTGTTTAATTTGTTCCATTTTGCACACTGACATGCTCCTTGCTGTAATGGACGTTATTCTATGACTCTGCCTTATTCCCATGTAACGCTGCTCTCATGTAACGTCCCTACATTTGTTGTTGTATGACGTCTGTTTACCTATAACTGTCTTGCAAAAACCCAATAAAAATTCAATATGAAAAAAAAAAAGAAAGGTATCCTTGGTTGTATGGGCTGCTATCTCTCCAGAAGACAAGAAGGACAGGCTGGTGTAAGGACAACTCGACCGGTGGAGAAGAGTCCATGGACCTACCTGTCAGTCGGGACATTGCGTCCGCATTAGCATTGGCATCATGACCACGATACTGAATTTTGTAGCTGTATGCCCCCAAGAATAGGGCATAGCGGAGGCGGGCCGCAGTAGTCTGGGAGATGCCTTTGTCAGGGCTAAAGATCTGAAGGAGTGGTTTATGGTCCGTCAGTATGGTGAATTCCCTACCATACAGGTAAAGATGAAACTTCTTAATTGCCCATATCAGCGCAAGAGCCTCTTTGTCAATGTGTGAGTAATTGCTTTCTGCTTTTGTCAAAGACCTGGAGGCAAATTCCACTGGTTTTTCTGACCCATCTGGTAAGATGTGGGATAGTACCGCCCCCAAACCATAGGGTGAGGCATCACAAGCCAAGGTGATAGGCTTCTGGAGGTCATAGTGCACGAGCATGCGTGACGCCAACAGCTTCCGCTTAGAAACTTCAAAAGCACGTTGGCATGCAGCCGACCAGTCCCATCTGGAGTGTTTCTCCAAAAGCTTGTTCAGCGGAAACAAGGTGTGTGCCAGATCTGGCAGGAATTTGTGGTAATAGTTCAGCAAGCCAAGGTATGATCGCAGCTGCTGGACGTTGGTTGGGGCTGGAGCTTTGACTAAAGCATCAACCTTGGCTTCTGTGGTGTGTATACCTTCTGCATCCACAAGGTGGCCACAAAACTCCAATTTAGGCACCATGAATTGGCATTTTGCCAAGTTCACTTTCAGACCCTGTTCTTGGAGTCTCGCCAACACAAGCTCCACATTCTGCTTGTGTTCCTGGTCAGTCCGTCCTGTGATGAGCATGTCATCTAGCAGGCACTGCTTGAAAGGAATGTCCGCCAAAATCTTGTCCATTTTTCGTTGCCAAATGGCTGGGGCAGAGGCTACCCCAAACACCATCCGATTGTATTCATACAGTCCCTTGTGGGTGTTGATGGTCAGAAACTTGCAGGAAGAAGGATGGACCTCAAACTGTAAATATGTTTATTGTTTGTTTATGTTTATTGTTTAAGATCAAGCTTGGTGAACTTTTGACCCCCTGCAAGAGAGGCAAAAATGTCATCTACTCTGGGTAGGGGATACTGGTCTATTTCCAGTTGAGAGTTCAGTGCCATGCGGAAATTGCCACAAATGCGCAAATCCCCATTCACTTTCTTTACCGGTACAACTGGTGATGCCCACTCGCTGTGCTCTACCTTTGAGATGACACCTTGTTCCTCCAGCCGACTTAGTTCTGCTTCCACACCTGCTCGGAGTGCGAAAGGTACTGTCCGCGCTTTGAAGAACTTAGGCTGAGCGTTGGGTTTCAGCTTAAGTCTCACACAGTCAAGCTTTATTTTTCCCAACTGGTCATCAAAAACCTTTGGGAACCGCTGCTTCAGGGACACCACCCATCCCTCATTATCTCCTAATGGAATTGTAACAGCGTTACAGGGACTTATGGCGATGTCTGGCATACCAAAGTGAGCAATCCAGTCTCTCCCAAAGTGAGGGGGTCCCCCATTTTTCAGGATATATAATGGCAGTCTCTTTGTCTGACCCTTGTACAATACCTTTACTTTTGCGTAACCCAGTGGTTGGAGTATCTGCTTTGAGTATGTCAGCAGTTTGATTGGTGTTGGGCGGACAGTTCTTTGGGTCTGAAGTTGTCTCCATTGTTTCTGGGTGATAACTGAAACTGCTGCTTCTGTGTCTACATCCATCTTGAGTTTCTTTCCCTCAATCGTTACATCTACACTCATTGCGGAGGGTGCTGAATGCATATGATGTATGTCTAATCTGTGGAGCACTTCCTCATCCTCTGACTCAAATGATGATGTATATCTTCCCACCATATATGTTGGGGTTCAGAGGTTGTTTATCTCGCACCTTCTTGCTACGGCAAACTCGTTTCAAATGGCCGGTCCTACCGCAATTATGGCAGGTCTGATCCTTAAACCGGCAGACTTTGTGGTCATGGTCTGTATTCCCACAAAGGTAGCAAGCTGACTCCCGGCTTGGTGGGGGTCTGTATTTCCAGTTTGCGGCAGTTGGCTTGACTGCTGTGCTGAAAACTTCCTGCTTCACCACTTCCCTTCTGCTTTGGGGGTTCAATTGCTCTGCATCTTTCACAGCAATTTCAATCACTGAAGCTATCTCAATTGCCTTTCTCTGTTAACAGTCTCTTTTGTGTTGACTCACAATTCAGTCCCATAACAAACTTATCTCTCAGTGCAGTAGGTAGGTAGTCCCCAAAAGAACAGGTAGAGACTAGTCTGCGAAGGGCGAGCACATAAGCTTTAATCTCTTCACCTGTCTGCTGCTGCCTCTGATAGAAGCAAAATCTTTCTGCTATTTCTAGTGGTTTAGGCTGGAAGTGATCCTCTAGCAGTGTCAAAAGCTCTGCCAATGTCTTAGCTGAAGGTTTTACAGGGGAAAGCAGATCTCTAAGAGTGTCATACGTTTTGGCCCCGACCATTGTAAGAAAAACTGCCACTTGCCTGTTGTCTGTGATGTCATTTGCACTGAAATACTGTTCCAGCCTCTCAACCCAGGAACTCCAGGATGTTTGTTCTCCATTAAACTCACTTAATGTCCCGATTAATGAACTTTTCCTGCTGGGATCTGTGACTGCTTTTATCCAGGTGACAATCCACAATGTCTTTGTCTCTCTCTCACTCTCAGGCCTCGTACACACGATCAAATCTGTCCGCTGGACCGTTTCAGCAGACAGATTCGATCGTGTGTACGGCCGAGCCGACGGATTTGGCCACCCGACAGATTTCAAAGCATGCTTTGAAATCTATCGGGTAGGAATCCGTCCGCCCGACATGTCTGCTGGTTAGTACACTTACCAGCAGACATGTCGTCCCGCACCGCCGCCGAATGGATTCGGCGCATGCGCGGAAGTGTTTTACTTCCTGGTGCGGTGACGTGGCGGCGTCAACGTCACCGCCACGTCACCGCGCCGTCTGCTGGCGGGGATTTTGGTTTGCTCGTGTGTACACGCGAGCAAACCAAAATCCCAGCAGACAGATTTGTTCAAATCTGTCGGACGGACAGATTTAAACAAATCTGTCTGCTCGTGTGTACGAGGCCTCAGACTGATAGACACTTTGTAAATTCCATTCTCGTCGCCACTGTCATGTCCTGTGTGTTGTGAGAGACACAAGACTCTGGTCTGGAGCAATGGATGTTTATTCTGTACAGGCTGTACACTGCAACATGCATCTCAGGACACTACATTTCTCTGCTGGGATCTGTGACCACAGCCTGTTGAGCCTGTAGGTGTTACTTAGAAGCCACTTACAAGATTAATCGGAGACCTGTGTTGTAATACAAAGACACTAGATTGATCAATAGGAGGGCCTGTCTTACTACCCTGTTCAGGGAATTTAAACTGAGTGGCTATAAAAATGCACCGATTACTGTGAAAATGACATTGGCAGTGAAGGGGTTAACCTGTAGGGGGCGCTGAAGGGGTTACGTGTGCCCTAAGGGAGTGATTCTTACTGTCTGGGGGCGTGGCTTGGCGTGTGAAGTCACTGATCATCATTCCCTATGACAGAAAAAAAAAACGATCAGTGACAGTCTGACGAGGAAGCACGGGGATAGGTTTGTTTACACTTACTTCTCCCCATTCTTCGGTCGCAATCGACACCGGTCGCAATTGGGTCGGCGGGTCCCGCAGTATCCGACCGGGTTGTGAGCGTGCCACCGGTGGTGCGCCACCCACGGCTGCGCATATTAAAGGGGATGTACCTATAGGCCAATATGCGCAGCCATGCCATTTTGCTGACGTACATCAGCGTGCGGCGTGTGGGCAATCAGTTAAACTGTCCAGTATCTTCCAAACTATAGAAGTTAAACTTATGCCGCGTAAACATGACAAAACCGTGGATTTTTTTCAGACAGAATTTTGGCTCAAACCTGTGTTGCATACACACGATCACACAAATGTCTGAAATTCCGAACACCAAAAACGCAGTGACGTACAACACTACGATGTGCCCAGAAAAATGAAGTTCATTTGCGGTCAAGTTCGCTGTCAATGGTAAACCTTATGCTTTTTCCACCCTTTCTGAAGGTGAGAAATTACTCCTACACTTGAAGCTCATTGCACATGAAGCTGACATGGATACTTCCTACGTTAAACAGGGATCTAACAAACGTGCTGTCCCTACCAGTCCTCAATCTCCCCTGTGGCTTAAGGGCAAGACTAAGAAAGCAAGAGACAATAGAGCCACCTGAAGATCTGACTCTCCTGCTCTACCAGCGTATCCTCGCTTGCCTTAGTGTTTGGTCCTGGATGGGCTGAACAAACCATTTTGATCCTCTCCATGATTTGACTACATCTTTTTGGTGTTTTTCCCCATTTATCGTTCTGAGTCTTTTGAGCTTTTTCCTCAACTGGCTACCCCAGATGACTGATGTTTTCTCGGTCTAGCCTAGACTTAACAGGTTCTTCCTATCTACCTTGTTATGGCCCTGTATCGGAGCTCTCCCTACTGATCCTGGGGGGGGGGGCATCATGCACGGCCACCTATTTTGATCACCACGTGTTTTTTTTTTTTTTTTTTATAATTTACTGTATTTCTCTGGAGGAGTGATGCTGTTTCGTCACTGATACCCTTCTATGGTCCCTGCGGGTTCCCCCCGCCTCATTTAGTGGGGTGACGGGCGCACGCAGCGATTGATTGGGGCTAATTGAATAACGCTAGAGAACTATTTTACTGTTGTGTACCGTTAAATTGATTAATAGCTTGACATATTTAAGATTATGGGCGCCCGGTTCCGGCCTGGAACCACTGCGCCTCCATCCAGCCGTTGGACACCTGATGGTCTCCGAGGGTTGGACAGCTCGCTCCCGTTTAGGAGGAGCCGACTATGGTCTCTATTTTCAGAGCACTTGGGGAGTCTCCCCCCCCCCCCCCCCGGCGCTCCTTTTTTCACTTCAGGGAGATTTTTGATTCTTTTCTTTCCTGTCCCTCCTCACCTTACCCAGTTCTCCCTATTTATTCACAAATGTGCCTAACATCTGTTATGCTTGCAGGTTCCTTAATCCTTTGCCTTATCCCCAGGGGTACAGCCTTCGAGGCTTCAGCTGCTTCTGGACCCGGATTCCTCCGGGACTCGAGACTTAGACGGGTGAGTGGGGGTTGCTTTGGCCAAGGTGCTCACTCTGTGCGCCATGGCTGACACGCTTGACATTAGACTCCGCATTGCCTCCCATAATGTACAAGGCATCAACTCTCCAATTAAACGGAGAAAGGTGATGGACCACTACAAATCTCTTCATCTTGATATAATTATGTTACAAGAGACACATTTTCCTATCCGTTATAGCCCTATTTTTCTCCACTCATATTTCCCTCAGTTCTATTTAGCCAGTGCCGAAAACAAAACCAAAGGGGTGGCAATCCTGTTCTCCAGGAAATGTAATTTTGTCAAAATATCTGATATTATTGATCCTGACGGGAGATTTATCATGGTGAAAGGCAAGGTGGGGGGACCAATTATTCTCTCTAGTTTCATATTATGCACCTAACAGGGGCCAGGCTAAATTTTTCGACTCAATGCCTAACACCCTATCTCCTGAATTAGAGGGCACCATTGTTTTCGGAGGAGACTAATACAGCTCTGGATCAGGACTTGGACAAAACGAAACCGCCAGGGTCTAGATTGATACGTCCCACAAGAGAGAGCCTTAAAATTGCAAAAATTCTTCACGAATATGGCCTTGCTGACACAAGGAGAGAACTCAACCCCTCTAAGAGAGATTACACTCATTTTTCTCATCCTCACCTTACATATGCTCGCATAGATCACATCCTCACCCCTTCTACCATTCTCCCGGCAGTCCTTTCCGCCTCTATCAGGGATTCTGCATTATCCGACCATTCCTTAGTGGTCATATCTCTTAAGTTGGGGCTTTCGGAAGGGACACGCACGTTTTGGAGACTGAACAAGTCTTTGCTCTCTGACCAACCGACCAACCCGACCAGGATATTAGAATCTTTTCAAGGTTTCTACTCACGCCTATATGATGCCACCACCCTACCTACTGCTGACTTAACCTCACAATTTCTAGAGGGACTTCCTATCCCTTCCCTGTCAACAGCCCACAGAGACATAATGGATTCCCCAATCACAGAGAATGAGGTGATGGAAGTAGTCAAAGGTCTCCGTAGTGGGTCGGCCCCCCGGGGCCGGATGGACTACCTATTCCTTATTACAAAACTTTTTTGGACATACTAACGCCACATCTGGCCAGATTTTTCAATTCTAAAGCCAAAGGTGACCCCTTTGATTCCCAGATTAACACAGCCTTTATCACGGTGATTCCCAAACCAGACAAAAATCCAGAAAATGTCAATAATTATCGCCCGATTTTCCTTATCAACAACGATCTTAAGGTCCTCACTAAAATTCTAGCCAATAGAATGGCAGAATGATCCCTATTGCCATAGTATTATCATTTTTATATATATATATATATATATTTTTCAACACCTTTGACAATTATATTTTTGCATTAGAACTTTGCTTTTTCACTTAACTTCTTGTTAGCTAGCACGTTTAATATGTATAGGAGCTCTAATCTTATAATTAATCTGGACCATATTGTTCATCTTTATATTGTTGTCACATTATAATATGGACTAAACTCTATTTGTTAAATGTCTGTATTTCAGTTCTGCATTATGTTCCCGGCCTTCTGGTTTCCACCCACTGGAGGGCGCCCAGTCTCACCTACTGCTTCCCCCATTGTCAGCGGCGGCCTTTCAGTGAGGAGGGGGAGACACAGAGTGTTCTCTATATTCCCCACCGACGCGACACGGAATGTCCGGCGAACGCCGAGGAACCCCTCCATTGACGCCGAGGGACCCACGGATGCGTGGTCTTTTGCTGGGCTCCAATCCCCAGCCACTTCCTATACACCTGCTGGGGCGGGGGACAGGGGGAGGAGGATGGGGGCGGGGTGCTGTCTGGGGCCGTCACCTATCGAGCAATCACCAGGAGTGGGAACACCTGGCATGCACCTACTTAATCTGCACTACAGTTATTACTCCTGGCAGACTGATTTCCCCTCACCTATGTAGGAGCGATTTTTTACCTACTGGGTAAGACCACCTGCAACCTTTATGCCTTACATCGGTTTGGCTTATCTACATTCTATGTTTACTCAGTTTACCTACCATTCTCCTCTTTTTCTTAGACTAAGGCGTAATCATTTTACTATTGGGATCCTGGTTATCCCCTTACATTTTATCTACTTCAGGTATTCACTTAATTTCACCTCACTTAGTTATTCATCACTTCCTTACACATCCCCCTTTTGCCTATATTGTTATACTTGACTGGTTCCTTTATATTCGTTCACACTTCCTAGGCTCATCCTTCAGCATTGTTCACCTTCTCACTTTCCTTCCCTTATTTATCACGCTATTCACTTTTCAACTCACTTATATCTTCCACTCCAATACTTCTTACTCTTGTATGCTATCGACCCCAACACACTATTACACCATGATTCTCCTGTTCACTGGGGAGCTTGGGGATTTCATTTGCATGCCCGCTGTTCCCGAACATATCTATACTTTATATTTTATTACAATTCAGATTAACTGATCAATTCATATTTGTATATATCGTCTTATCAGGTGTTGCGCTGGTGACTGCCCCCCATCTCGGTCCCCTCCGGCCTCTCCCCTGGCCCCCCCCCTCCCCCCGCAATTGGAATCCTTAGGGTTCCACCTGCATCGGTGAGCCCTTGTAGGCCCCCCTATCATACTCTGGTGGGCATCGGTGGTGAGCTGGCCCCCCAGTTTTGGTGGCATCCATCCAGGAATCTTTCTGTGGACTGACTCTGGCCTTGCACATAATCCAAACTGCACACTGCGAATGGGTAACTATACTTGGATAAATATACGTATGCCTTAATACTAAATGTGAAAGATTTTATTACTTCTTATTTTTATGAAGAAGACCCATTGAAGGGTTGAAACGCGTCAAAACAAACTTGACTCAGTAGTTAACCATTCATGTTGATTATCTGTCATGTTCATTGGTGCATACCCTATGTGCAGTTGTTTTTAGTGTACACAATACCAGAGCCATTTTGTATTTTATCCATTTTTATTTATTAAACTATTTTTCTACATTTATACATCCTTGTATGATGTTTCCATTACTCATCCTTACCATGATCATTTGATTGCTGCCTAAAAACCCCAACGGGGAACTCCCTCTTTCTTCTTTTTCACTACAGGGGTGAGCAGCACTTTTCCTACCCCCACTGTGTCTTATCCATTTTTCTTCCCATAGAATGGCAGGGTTCATCGGGCAATATGTACATAAAGACCAAGTAGGCTTTATACCCGGCAGACAAGGCCCAGACCAAATTAGACGAGCAATAGACCTGGTATCGATTTTACAAACCAATTGGACGGGGGGGAACCCTCAGAAGGGATGCTTATTGTCACTGGACCTCCAAATATAACCTCTCTTGGCTGGGAAGGATCAACTCAATTAAAATGACCCTGCTCCCGAGAATGCTATACTTATTTCGCTCCCTTTCAATCCCACTCAGGAGAAATCATCTAAAATCTTTTCAGAGTAAATTACTTAAGTTTATTTGGGGTACATTGGGGTATCAAATTCCGCAGGAAACACTTTTTCCCCACAGAAGCAAGGGGGGTCTGGGATTGCCCGACCTTCACAAATACTATCTCTCAGCTAGATTGGCACAATTTTCCACCCTATCCTCCAGATTCGATAAACCGGATTGGGTCAATATTGAGAAGCAAGCTGTCCCCACTATTCCTCTAGACTATCTCATATGGTCCCCCACCAAGTCCCGCCCACCCATCCTTTCCCCAGTGTTGTCTCAGTCTTTTGCCATGTGGGACTACCTCAGACGCAATCCCTGCCTAACATCTACTGCTCGTCCTCTCGCACACATTTTTAATAACCCCGACTTTCCACCAGGCTTACGAACCACAGAGTTTAAGTGGTGGCTAGACAAGGGGCTGTTTCGGATAGGTCAATATTTTACTTCCAGTGGTCCCATCTCCCTAGACTACTGTATTCACACTTTGAAACTTCCTGATTCCGAGAAGGTCCACTTTAGACAAATTTCACAATTTCTACATAGTATCTGGAAGTCCAAACCCCTACCCCCTAATTTCACTTCATATGAGATTTGGTGCGGACAAGCCATGGAGCGGAGGGGGGGGGGCATTTCGGTGGTCTACTCGGCCCTCACTCACCCCACAGATAAAACATCTTATATGGAGGCTTGGGAGTCTGACTTTCAGAGCAGCATTAGCTTGGAGACTTGCCACAAAGCCGTCTCCAGATCATTCCGGGGCATTCAAAGTGTCTCCTTAGTGGAGGCAAGCGTTAAAGTCATTACCAGATGGTATCTCACTCCCTCCCTCCAGATTGGCCGCCATGTTTCCTGATGCAGATCCCCTTTGCTTTAGGGGTTGCCAGCTTCGGGGCACCATGGCCCACATCTGGTGGGAGTGCCCCAGGATCCGCTCCTTCTGGAGAATCATCTTCAACATGATTTACGGAGTGACCGGATGTCGGATCCCAAGGACCCCCGATGTAGCCTTATTGAATGCCCATATCCCACAGCTTTCTAGAACTACACAAAAGCTGATCCACTTTATTTTACTTGGCACCAAAATTGCCATTGCCAAATCTTGGAAACAACCCAAGCTGCTCATTTCGGTTGTTAAAAGAAAATCTCATGGATCATGACTCAAGAAAAATTATCCAGCATACTGGCTAATACCACCGTGAGATTTGGGCTCCTTGGGCTGAATATGTTGGTATTCACCTTGCCCCTGAACCTAATGGCCTTTGACTGAATTTTTGATTGGAGTTAGGCACTATGCTTCCTCTCCTCCCCTTACCCCTGTCCCCCCTCTTCTTCCTCTCCTTTCCTTTTTTTCTTTGCCTCTCTTACTATCCATGTTTGTTTTTGTATTTTTAACACTCTATATAAGCGATTGTTGCATGGTTTCTATTTTCAAATATTTTTTTTTTTTGGGGGGTATTCCTTGTGTGACCCTTACAATAATATATCTTTTTTACCCACATCAGTAAGGGTAGTATGGGATCGGGAAAGGGGCCGGGGGAGTCAGGGGCCTTGCTTTTGGCGCAGCATGTTCCCAAGAGGGGTGCTGAGGGTGTGGGTTCCGGATTGCCCTTGGGTCCGGGCTTTTTCTACAAGGTAATGAGGCTCCATATTTGTGAGAGCTTGAATATATCCCAATCAGGCTGTTTTCCAGGCAGTCATAATATTTGAATTACCTCTCCATTATAGGTTATTATTGTTTTCATTATATTCTTTGCTTTGTTTGTAAAATTGTGTGCGTCGCCCCTTGGGGCTATTGTAATTTCTGACGCTTATGTACTTGCTGTAACCTTATCCATAAACTCAATAAAAATGTATTGAAAGGAAACATTAAGTTCAATGATTCCAAGCATGTGTAAAATTGATTCCGATCATGCGTAGGATTTTTGTGCGTCGGAATTGCATACAGACGGAATTTCCGACAAGAACTTTTATTGTCGGAAAAATTGAGAACCAGCTCTCAAACATTTGTTGTTGGAAATTCTGACAAAAATGTACGATGGACCATACACACAGTGGGTATATCCGACCAAAAGCTCACATCGAACATTTGTTGTCCGAAATTCCGATTGTGTGTATGCGGCATAACAGGTCTATAGTTACTTAGTAAAGACTGATCCCTTTTTAAATATATGCAGTACATTGGCGTTACGCCAATCCAGAGGTACTATGCCAGTCATAAGTTACTTCAGCCCTGGAAGCATTTGACCCCTTAATGACTGGGCCATTTTTTGTGATACAGCACTGTGTCGCTTTAACCTGACAATTGCGCGGTGATGCGACTCTGCACGCTTTCTTTTTCATTGTATTTGATCACCTCTGCAAATTTAATTTTTTGAAAAAGAGCATTTTTTGTACTTAATACATATCCAAAAAAATATATGGGATAGATTTAGGGACTAATAATTATTTTTTTATTGTTTTTACAAGTAATGGCAGCAAATTGCGATTTTTAGCAAGACTGCGACATTGCGGCGGACAAATTTGACCCCAAATGAAATTTTTTGGGGACCAGTGACATTATTACATTGATTAGTGTGTAGTAGTGAGAGTCCCTGTCTCTGGGAAAATGGGGTTAATAAGGAAACAAGAAAGTTTGCATGTCAGGTGGCTACAGAGCAATTATTTTAAGAGAAATCTGCTCTGGCAGCCATCTCTAGATTTTTCTATCATTATATGGGGCTCTGTAGTTTGGAGATTCCTTAGAGTCTTGGGTGGAATGGAATCTCAAACCCTGTGTTTGGGTCTTGTGGACAGCCAGTAGGGTGTGTGCCCAGGTGCACACAGCTCATATGACAAGAGATTGGTCAGAACAGTGAGTGGAGAAAGGTGGAGTGTGTGCAGCTTGTTACTGCTGCTGTATGAAGACAGATCTGTGTGTGTAAAGCTGTCTTCCCTGTGTGAGACTACATCCCTGACGGAGTGGGAGAGCTGAGGCGACTAGCAAGTCCAAGGGGGCTGGAGAATCCTGTTGAGACCAGGAATAGGCCAGTTTAGCAGGGAACTGCAAGGGAAAGTAAGCCTAGGAGCCAGGAGGCTTGGTATTTCAAATTCAAAATTCCTACTAAATATAAAAGTTAAAACAGTATTGAGTTAATAAATAAATATGTGCACATTTTAAATTACACCTTTTTGTTAAATGGTGAAAACTGAAGATGTGCAAAACAGTAAATAAAAACTATTTAATCTAAATGAAGGTTACCATTTTTCCCTTACAGCTTTTAGAAATTGTAAAAGACCCCACAAACCATAGATTTTCTGAAAGCACATTACCTATAGAATAAAAAAGTGCTACCGATTTTTTTGGGCCCCCGCAATAATTATAATTTTGTAGATGTTAATCACATCGACATTTTCACAAAAAATACTCTAAAATCATTATTAATGGACAGAAACACAACATAACTTACAAATTCCTGCTAAATTGCTAGCAAAGCATCGTTCACGTGTGGTTTACTAAAGTATAAACTATAAACTGGGCGAGCGAGGCGCTGTTGTCACCCAGTTCCTGAACGTTCCCCCAGTCATCTCCCCCCTCTTCTGCCTCATCTGTGAGTTTTCTTTTCATGGCGGGTAGGGGGGTGAGGACTAAAAAAGTGGAGTCTGATGTGATGAGGGTGGATGTCTAGAGAGGGTCAGGGGGATCTATTGAAGATTGGATTAGGGCGGAGACAGGTACGACATCTTTCCCACCCATATAAATTTGAGTGGCGGGTAATGGAGGATTAGTATTGGAGGACTAAAGTGGTGATGATGCTTTGTGGATCGGAGAAGTGACATGGGTGTTGGAACGATAGGTGGAACGATAGGCGTCAATGGCACCTGAAGTGGTTGCCATTTTAGGATGGCTTTGGGCAACAGGATCCTGTGGGGACCTATGAAGAAATGGAGTGTCAGAAAGATGAAGTTTAAGCCAATTATTAGGGTGGTTACTTGGATGGGAACGAATGGAGGAGTCTGTGTGGTTGGGTCTGGGTGACCCATGATTACATGACAAGATGTGTGGCCTAGGTTTTGGGGGGGGGGGGAGATCCAAGGGATTCATGGGAATGGGTGGAGCAGTGGAGGAGGCAAAGGGCTCATTTGAACTGGCTGTGAAGGAGTGGGAGAGCCCTCTTTTCCAACCATATATACGGTTGGTGTTGTAGTTCTCAAGGTCTCTGTGAATTTTACAGAGTTTAACCTCAATAAAACTGTTGTCTTCTTGTTTGGTGTTACGTTTAACCACTAGAGGTCCGCGCTATTGACAGAATACGTCAACAGCGTGGACCTGAGGCGCTGGGGTCACGTCTTTTTCCCCACGCGCGCCACCCTGTGGCGCGCGGCGGGGAAAAACAGTCCCGTCGCATCACCAAGGATTCGATGCGTGTACCCGAAAGCAGTCACTTATTGTGATTTTTTTTTTACAAAAATACGTAGAAGAATACGTATCGGCCTTAACTGAGAAAAAAAAAATATTAAAAAAAATAAAATAAAAATGGGATATTTATTATAGCAACAAGTAAAAAATATATATATATTTTTAAATTGTCGCTCTTTTTTTGTTTATAACGCAAAAAATAAAAACCGCACGGGCGATCAAATACCACCAAAAGAAAGCTCTTTTTGTGGGGAAAAAAAGGACGCCAATTTTGTTTGGGTGCCACATCGCACGACCGCGCAATTGTCAGTTAAAGCGACGCAGAGCCGGAAGCTGAAATTTCGCCTGGGCACGAAGGGGGTTTATGTGCCCAGTAAGCAAGTGGTTAAATTTGTTGTACCAACTGATGGGTAGGTGCAGTGTGTTTTTGATAAGGGCACCAAGTGAATTCTCTATTTTTTACAATAAATCAGAGTATTTTGGTTCTCTTTGTTGGATTATGATTTTTATGCATTTTTTTTGGGCAGAATTCTGAAAAATTGGCCCATTCTTGGGAAAGGGGAGGTGACAAGAAAGTACAGGTTTTGATAATTTTTAGGCCCCTGGGACTTGTAGATATTTTTGGTGGAATCATTTATCCCACCATTGAAAATTGGCGGCATTAAATAGATCCTCTATTTTACGAGTTTATAGATTGGGCGAGGTACTGAATGGGAGGGAGGAAAAGAAGTCAGCAGGAAAAAGGGTGTATAGTTCATCCCATATTTACCTGGCTCAATATCATGGATAATATTCATATTGAAATATGAGCAATAGATGTAAATACTAAAACAAGGAAATATGGAGAGAAACAGCTGTGAATCTACTACAACAACACTAACATTTAAAATAGCAACATGCGGGAACAATTGAATAAAATAGGAGAGCTGCACTTAGATGGCGCTACTCTCTTGTGTTTTATCCCCTTCACCCCCCCCCCAGAACCGATTACCCCCTCCACCTGATCTGCCCCCCCTACAGCTACCGTCATTAGCAAAAAAAAAAAAAACAGCTTCAGGTGCTGCATGGGGCTAGGGGGTATCCAGATGTGTCCCCCTGCAAGTCAGATCGCCCCAACTGCCCCCGCACCCCAGATCCATGGCCGCTTTCAGCTGCGTCTCTCCTTCCCCTCCTGCACTGATCTCCGTAATCTGTCATGCTGGAAACCACGAGGCGGGGGGAAGCCGAGGCCAGATTAAGAACACCATGGGCCTGGTGCTAAGGATTTTGGTGGGGCCTTTTATAAATAATAAATCAAAATGCAAAAATAAAATAAAAACATGAGAGAGAGAGAGAGAGAGAGAGAATGAGAGAGGGGTAAGGGAGGGAGGATGAGAGAGAAAGGGGGGATGAGAGAGAGAGAGAGAGAGAGGATGTGCATGAGCATGCATGGGAATAAAATCAAAGCAGCCCGGCCAAGGCAAGTGACCAAAGGCACAGAACCCAGAAGGAAGACTGGGTGAGTGAGTGAGTGAATGAGTGAGTGAATAACTTGTATAGAGCTACACATGCAAGCTAAATCGCCTCAAGGCGCTTTTCCATCCGGTGTCATCCTAATCCTTTAAGAGGTTGGTCTTAGGTTTTTTTCCTGAAGGCCCAATGGTTTTCTTCCATGCGGATGTCCGTTGATAGAGAGTTTCATAGTCGTGCTCCTTGGACTGCAAATCTTTGTTCTCCCTTTGATTTGTAGTTGTACTTGGGGATGTAGAGAAGGTTTTGGTTAGATGATCAGGGAGTGCGATGGGTGGTGTAGTGTTTTATTTTATCGCATAAGTATTTGGGAGCCTTTCCTTGTGTGGATCTATGGATTAGCTACAGGAGCTTTCGACCAGGGGCACATTCCTAGGAGTAGGACGTGTTCCCATAGCTCCAGGCAGGCAGGCTAGGTTCGCCAGCACCCAGGACAACAAATCTGCCTCTCCTTCTCCCTCCTCACAGGCGCCCTGCTACAGGTAAGGCCTGCCGCCACCGGACCCCGATCCACCCTCCAGCCTCCTACCCGGGGACAGCTTGCGCCGTCCTTCTCAGGATAAGCCGCGGCGTCCGCCCCGGGTTAACGGCTGGCCATACACCCTCCTTACACCCCCATCGGGGGCATAGGACTCCCCATGCACTTCCCCGCAACCTCCCCAGACTATTTTCCTCACAACAGTGCACGCTCGCGTTTTGCGGCCAAACAACTCAACCTCTCCCTTGTTGCCCCCTACTACAGCCCCCAGCCCCCTCCAGGACTCATCTCAGTCCCCCAGGATCTCACAGCTGCCCCATCGGCGCCCCAGTACTCCAGCCCCCGGTGCGGGCCTAGTCCCGGTCGGCAGCCATCTTGCTACACCCAAGCAATTGGTTAGAAAATCATTATATTTTGCCCCCCCCCCAACCTCAGTCTGTTCTACTATGACTAGCTCCCACCTGTGAATACAGGTGGAAACGCAGCTCTAAGAATTTGATCCAGGGTGCGCCGATTGCCTTTGAGGGGTCAGGAAGGAATTTTTTCCCCCGTGTTGTAATATTAATATAGATGTGTTGGTATTTAAAATATTGTGTTATACAGTATGTATGGCATGATATTTAGGTGTTGCATACAGGCATTCAAGGTTACACATCAAAGGAAGTTTGCTGACCAAATCTTGTGGCCAAACGACATGTATCAAAAGATACAGAGGACCCTTTGATGTGTAAATCTTATCTAAGACTACCTAGGTGTGTGAGATGGCCTGGTACTTCCTTACATACATAAGGAAGTATTTATTAATGGTAATTAGACTTGAGGGGGGTAGTCATTCAATGGGAACATTTGGTTGACCCCCCCCCTCCAGTATGAGACCAATATATGAGAAAGACAGGCTGACATTCAGTTCATCTTGTCACAGAGAATGTACTCCCGGTATTCTCTCTGTATGAGTATGGGGGCGCAGGTAGAAATCTGAAATACTCTGTTGGACTTTGTATCATCTGTGGACTTTGGACTTTATTCTGTATTGGAAGGCGGTTGAATTAAATTTTGCGTTCTCTGGAGGGCCTGGTGTGTTGCTGCAAAAACAACTTACTAACATCATACTAGACACTATACTATAGATTATACAAGCTTAATATATAAAGACTACACCCCGGTCATTGCAGATTGGCCAACACGCCTGGGGTTTTTCGCCTTCCTCTGGATCAAAACGGGGAAGGAAGACTTGACTAGTGGCGCCCCACTTAAAAAAAAAATTTTCATCTGGAAATTAAAACCATTTGCCCTAAATTTACCAGCTGCCACAAAAAAAGCTTTAAGGAACGAGCAACTCTTAAGTTTCGATCGACGATTGAAAATCAAACACCATAAGCATTTACATTTTCCCAAGTGCTTATCATGCGCTTTGGTCAATACGTGATCGGCAGTAAAGCACAGACAAGAAATCCATTTCATACTTCAATGCGATTTAGACTGCCTCTATCACAGAAAGCTGGCTCACAGCCGACTAACACCATTCTAGGAGAACTAGTGCCAGAATAACCACTTCCATTCATGGAAACCCTCACTCTGCAACTGCAAACAAATCCCCAAGAGGCCGTCCACATTCTTCTATGCTATAGACCACCGGGTCCAAAATCGCAGCTTCTACCATCATTGACGGAGTTTATCTCCACTTATAACCTTAACAGCAAACACCTTTTGCTGCTCTGGGATTTCAACCTCTGGGCCAACTCCTCACAGGATCCTGTGGCCAACGCCTGTATTGACCACCTGGAAGGATTAGGGCTGCAGCAACTAGTATGTGGGCCCATACATGCTTCAGGTCACACGCTCGACCTAATTTCCAGACAAGATCTGGAAATAAACATTTTGGAAAATGAACCGTTGCCATTGACAGATCACCATGCAATTAAATTCATAATTACCGAAATCTCCCCCCTTAACAAAAACACCAAAGCCAGTGACAACACACTGGACTAAATCTCAGAAGAAGCTCCATTTGGAAATCTTCAAAACTACATTAGAGAATAAAATAAAAACAATCCAACCACATCAAACGGCCTCAGAAACCCTGGATGCTATAAACACAGCCCTTTGACAGTCAGCCAACTTAATAGCACCAAAACGCAAAACCTGCATCCGGAAAAACAACTCTGGCTGGTTTTACAACCAGCTGTCGCTACTAAAGCAAGAGCACAGAAGGGCGGAAGCCGTCTGGAAAAGAAGCGCTTCAGAGGAAAACCTCACCATCTACAAGGCAATAACAAGAAAATACCACAAAGAAATCTTCAAAGCCCAAACAAAAATCACTTTTCCAATGCCATCACCAACGCCATAAACCGCCCCCACAAACTCTTTAAGCTGGTCACTCAGACCATGAATCCAGGCTGTCTTTAAGCCCCCAATTCAGATACCCAAGAATTCTGTAATGAATTATCGGATCACTTCATTAACAAAATTGAGAGAATCCAGGAAAGCATTCAGCAAAATACCCCCCTCAACCCCCCCCCCAATCTTTCACACAATACCCATAGAAATTCACCACAATCGACAAAGTTCACTCTGGAACCCATCTCCATCGATGCCACTAAAAATATCATCGGATGAGATGTCAGTCGTATGCTGACGATACCCAGTTGTATACCAGGATTGATGCCGGAGGGCCGGGGTGGATCTTCTGGAGACTCTTGGGGCCATCAAACAATGGATGGCCGACAATTGTCTCCAATTGAACCAGGCAAAGACCGAGGTACTCCGGACGGGATCGGTCCAGAACTTACACTGGGTGTTGCCTTGGCCGGACGAGGAGGGGAGATTCCCTGTAACTGCCGAAAAGGTGAAGACCCTAGGCGTTCTGCTGGACTCCGGTCTGTCCCTGGATGCACACATCGGCAGTATTACCCAGGTATGTTTCCTCAAGATGAGGCAGTTGTACAAGGTTGTACCCTTTTTGTCAAGCTCTGCCAGAATTGCTGTAGTTACAGCGCTAGTCTTACCCCATTTGGATTACTGCAATGCTCTCTTCATTAGTTTGCCTCAGACCCAGATTAGACGCTTGCAGAACATCCAAAATCAGGCAGTTCGGCTGGCACTCAGGCTACCAGGGCGGACGTCCACCTCCACCCACCTGAAGAGCCTCCATTGGCTTCCAATACGGGAGAGATCAGAATTTAAGGTTCTTTGTATTGCTTACAAAGCCTTTAATAATCTAGGCCCATGTTATATCCGCAAGAAATTGCGGCGACAGTTTGTGACGAGAGCCTTACGGGCCACGTCACAAACTAGATTGGTGGTTCGGCCTTATAGGCTGAAAAAATGGGGGGGCAGAGCTTTTTAAGTTCAAGCTGCCCAGTTATGGAATCTGCTTCCATGCCACCTGCAACAACAGGAGAAGTACCAGGTATTCAGAAAAGATCTGAAGACCCTGTTGTTTACTAGGGCCTTTAGTGGTTTGGGGTGAGATATCTCTTTC
This sequence comes from Rana kukunoris, assembly GCA_029574335.1. Classification (NCBI taxonomy): domain Eukaryota; kingdom Metazoa; phylum Chordata; class Amphibia; order Anura; family Ranidae; genus Rana; species Rana kukunoris. Next base: position 261,817,182 of record CM056059.1, on the reverse strand, counting down.
TCTATCTTTTCCCCTTCCCCTTTTTCCCTTTCCTTCCTCCCCCCTCTTCCTTATTTTGTTGTTTTTATGCAGTTTTTAACGTTTTTATAATGTATACATGTAGTACCGAGTGTTAGAATGTCTATATGTTTATTGTAACCGCCACTCGCTTTTATGTTGTTTTTAAAGTTTGTTCTCTTGGTATGTTTCTGGTAACGTGACTGGACGGGAAGCAGGCGCATCGATGCAAACATGTTTTGTGAACTATGCGCCTTGTATAAGAAACAAACAATAAACAATAATAAACAATAAACTTTGCGAAACAGCACAGCGCCTAATGATATCATCCCCACCAAACTGCTGAAGGAATGTGCCGACATCCTGGCACCTCTTATCACGCAGCTTATAAACCAGTCATTCAAGGAAGGCATAGTGCCCTCCCAGTTGAAAGAGGGCACAATCCAACCCATCTTGAAGAAACCCACCCTAGACCCCAAGGCCTCAACTCACCGCCGTCCCATAACAGGCCTAAACCTCCTCTCCAAGGTAATGGAGAAAGTAGTGGTACAACAGCATCTAGATACCCACAATCTACTTGATCCATTTCAATCGGTTTTCCGTCCCGGGCACGGGATAGAAACAGCATTGCTCAAAATATGGGACGACGTCCTCGAGGCCGCAGACAAAGGAGAATCTTGTCTTCTGGTTCTGTTGGACCCAAGCGCAGCTTTCGACATGGTAGACCATAAACTATTACTGACTCGGCTAGCTGAAGTAGCCAGAGTCGCAGAAGGCGATTTATTATGGTTTTCCTCTTTTCTGGAAAACCGATCACAAATAGTGAAATTGGGACCTTTCACTTCTGAAAAACGCACGGTATCATGCAGAGTCCCTCAAGGATCCCTTCTGTCACTGGTGCTGTTCAACATCTATCTTTGCCCTCTCTTTGAAATCATCAGTAGCCAAAAACTGCTTTATCACTCATATGCAGATGACACGCAACTGTATTTCCGCATCTGCAATAAAAAGGATCATTATCCCAGTCTAGAGAAATGTCTCTCTGATAGAAAACTGGATGACAAAGAGTTATCTTAAACGCAACACTTCCAAAACAGAACTTCTCCTGTTTCACGCCAGTCGTAAGAATCCACTGGCAACAACTTGGACACCCCCGCCCATTCTGGGCCAAATCATCACCCCTAGCTCCAAAGTCAATAGTCTCGGAGTCATCTTCAACACCTACATGCATGACAATGGACGCACAAATAGGGTCAGTAGTCAGCGGATCTCACCACCTGCTGCGCCTACTACGCAAACGTATTCCTTTTACTCCTAAAGAAGACATAGCAGTCGTGGCGGGAACAATTGTCAACTCCAGACTGGACTATGCCAATGCTCTGTATCTCAGACTCCCCAAGTACCAAATCTCTCGTCTGCAAGTCATTCAAAATACGGCCGCCAGAATTGTGACTGGGAAAAAAACCATGAGAATCAATCTCACCTTTGTTGAGATCCCTTCATCGGTTGCCAGTAAAAAAGACAGAATTGCTTTTAATGCACTCTGTCTGACACATAAGTGCATCCATGTGAAGGCCCCCCAATATCAATGCGAAAAGATAAAAGCTGACAACTCCAATCGCGTTCTGCGATCCACCAACCAAAATCTGCTCCAGATACCCAAAGCCAAATTCAAGTCCAAAGGAGAAAGAAGATTTGGGCTCCAAGGTCCCAGACTATGGAACGCTTTAACAACCAGCATTCGGTTGGAGGAGAACCACCTAGCCTTCAGAAGAAAGATCAAAACTCATCTCTTTTGATATCAAAGGAGAAAGGAACAACGTGCGCCCAGAGGCGATTAAGTTTGCATGTGCCACGCTATATAAGTTTTTCATTCATTCATGCATTTGTGGGTGAGGCAGAGCCTCTTGAATGTGATCCGATCCTTTACTGTTAGCCAATGAAGGGCCTCAAGGATGGGGTGATAGATTCCCAAGGTTTCTTTCCTGTTACCAACCTAGCTGATGTGTTCTGAATGACTTGTAGGTGTGAGATCTGGTATTTTGGTAGTCCTAAATAGAGGGAGTTTGCGTAGTCAAGTTTAGAATTGATGATTGTTCCGACTACTACCGATGTGTCCTCTTTCGGGATGAAGGGGATGAGTCTAGGCGGAGAAGGTGGTGGGATCCGCTGACTACTGATCCTATTTGCGCATCCATTGTCATCTCTGTGTCAAAGGTTACCCCAAGGCTTTTGATCTTGGTGCTTGGGGCAATGATCTGTCCAAGGATGGTGGGTGGTGTCCATGATGTACTAGCTTTAGTCTTTCGGTTTGCGTGGAGGAGAAGTTCTGTTTTCGATCCGTTGAGTTTGAGGGAGCTCTCAGTTATCCATTCGTCGATCAATGACAGGCATTTTTCTAATCCGTGATATCTGTCTTTTTTTTCGGTGATCCAAAAGTAAAGTTGAGTGTCATCCATATAGGAGTGGTAGCACAAATCTTGCTCACTGATGATTTTGAGGAGTAGGCGGAGGTAGAAGTTGAAGAGTACGGTTGACAGGGGAGATCCTTAAGGGACTCCTCAAGAAACAATGCGCGTTTCCGAGGTGAAAACCTCCTAGTTTCACTGTTTGGGATCGATTTCCTAGGAAGAAAGCGAACCAGGGTAGATCTGTGACTCCAGCTACTTCTTTGAGACAAATGAGTAGAGTTTTGTGATCTACTGTGTCGAATGCTGGACTTAGATCCAGTAGCACCAGTAGGCATGATTCTCCGTCATCTGCTGCTTCGAGGGCATCATCCCATATTTTGAAAAGTGCAGTTTCTGTGCCATGGCCTGGGTGGAAGCCTGATTGTAGTGGGTCGAGGAGTTTGTGGGTGTCCAAATGGAGTTGTAGCTGCTGTACTACTGCTTTCTCCATGATTTTGGAGAAGGTGTTCAGGCTTGTTATTGGTCTACGGTGGTTAGGGTCTTTGAGGTCGAGGTTGTTTTTTTTTTTTAGGAGGGGTTTGATTATCCCTTGTTTAAGGGAGATCGGAACAATACCTTCTTTAAAAGATTGATTTACAAAATGTGTTATGGTGAAGATGGAAGCGCCCAGGCCCTGCCAGATTGAACACAGCGCAGCACTGGAGGGTTGTCTGACAATTTAAGTGTACCCTAATGTGCTAATATGCGGTGCATACTTGTACATTGTGGCATAACCTACCTCAGGGCCTCTAAAAAGTAGTAATGTTAGCCAAGTTTACTACCGCTTTAATATCATAGGATCCCAGGAGCCTCTCATGGGGCCCCCTACTGACCTGGTGGCCTTTGGGCAGTGCCTAACTGCATAGTTGTTAACATTTCAAAACTTTTTTTTACAAGTGCTATATTTAGATCCCCTCTATAAATCACAGTAGTAATCACATATATAAATGAGTACTAATAATGGGGCAGAACAAATATGAGGACTGAGAGTGGGAACTATGTGGAGGTGGGGGAGAGGAATGTGGAGGGTCTAACAGTGGGCACTATATACAGGAGAGGAGTAGAGAGGGTATGGCAGAAGGCACTATGTACAGGATAGGAGAGTGAAAGGTATGACAGTGGGCAGTAAGCGCAGCAGAGAAATCTGAAGGGCTCTGACAGTGGGCAGTATGTACAGGAGAGGAGTGTGGAGGGTATGACAGTGGGCAGTATGTACAGGAGAGGAGTGTGGAGGGTATGAAAGTGGGCAGTATGAACAGGAGAGGCGTGTGGAGGGTATCACAGTGGGCGGTATGTACAGATGAGGAGTGTGGATGGTATTATAATGGGCAGTATGCACAGGAGAGGAGTGTGGAGGGTATGACACTGGGCAGGAGTGTGGATGAATAAAAAAAAAAGAAAAAAGAGGGTTGTGCTAATAATTTGAATCAATACAGTGATGTGAACCAAATATAAATTAAATAAATACACAATGAGAAAGTCCATAAATAAGTATATGACAGTGACGTAAATCAAAATAAAATACAGTGGAACCTTGGTTTAAGAGCATAATTTGTTCCGGAAGCATGCTTCTAAACCAAATCACTCACATTTGAATTCATTCATTCATATGAAATAATGGAAACTCAGATAATTTGTTCCACAACCATTTATTCATATAAAAATGATTACGGCAAAACAAAATACAGTAAAAATTTATTGTAAACATAAAACAAATTAAACTGAACTTGCAGTGGCTTTGTGTTGCAAAAGTACAGTAGGAGAATGTGCACAGGGTTAACTACTTGAGATCTGCGCTATAGCCGAATGACGGCTCTAGCGCAGATCTAAATTGCCAACAAGCCGTCAATTGACGGCTTGTCACTAGCTGCTTCCCGGCGCGCGCTCCAGAGCGCGCTGCGGGGAAACACTGTGTTGCCCGTGTCCCTTGGACACAGCCAATCACAGATCGCCGCGAACGGCCAATCAGAGTGGCCGTTTGCGATGCGATCTGTGCGGCGAATTAGAGATGATCGAACACTATGCAGGGAATACATTTAACCCCTTCCGCACCCCCTAGTGTTAACCCCTTCAATGCCAGTCACATTTATACAGTATTTAGTGCATTTTTTATAGCACCGATCGCAGTATAAATGTGAATGACGCCAAAAATGTGTCAAAAGTGTCCGATGTGTCCGCCATAACATCGCAGTCCCAATAAAAATCGCAGATCGCCGCCATTTCTATTAAAAAAAGAAAATAATAAAAAATAATAATTCTGTCCCCTATTTTGTAGGCATTATAAATTTTGCGCAAACCAGACGCTTATTGCGATTTTTTTTTTTTTACCAAAAATATGTAGAAGAATACGCATCGCCCTAAACTGAGAAAAAAAAAGTTTTTTTTTTTTTTAATTGGGATATTTATTATAGCAACAAGTAAAAAATATTGTATTTTTTTCAAAATTGTCGCACTTTTTTGTTTATAGCGCAAAAAATAAAAACCGCAGAGGTAATCAAATACCACCAAAAGAAAGCTCTACTTGTGGGGAAAAAAGGACGTCAATTTTGTTTGGGAGCCACGTCGCACGACCGCGCAATTGTCAGTTAAAGCGACGCAGTGCCGGAAGCTGAAATATCACCTGGGCAGGAGGGGGGTATAAGTGCCCAATAAGCAAGTGGTTAAGAAGTCTGGTGCTCACCTGCTTTATATACTGTATGTAAAGAAGCTCTGTATTGTAGTAAAATAATGTGCACAGTGTTAAGAAGTCTGGTGCTCACCTGCTTTGTATACTGTACTGTATGTAGAGAAGCTGGCCAGAGGGGTTGGTGCTTATATTTTAACTGTACAGGGTACTGTATTTAGTAGAGCTGGTGTACAGAACACAGTAACACTGTATGTGTCCACAGCATCAGCTCACAGCACTTCCTGGAGAACTCTGAACTGTTGACATCACTTCTGGGTAAGCCCTCCCCTACTGGGAGCGTCTTCAGGAAGTGCTGTGAGTCGTTTTCTGGCCACATACAGTGCACAAAGCTGTGCTGTATACTGTACTGTGCGGCTTAACTGGTCATATACATGGCAGTTTTGCATGGATGGCCAGAGGAATCTTTCAAATGTGAGTGTAATTCTTTATTATTTTTTTTACATAAAAAAACGCTTGTATATCAAGACGGCACTTGCAAACCAAAGCAAAAATGTTGAAAAAAGTTTGAATGTTCACCCAGACACATATGGAGTTATCTTTTTTTAGGTGGGATTAATTTTTCTCATTATTTTGCCAAAAAAAAACTTCCACCTTTTTAAATATTTGTTGCATCTATACAACCATTAGAGGGTTATTGAAGTTATTACATTATTTGGTGAGTTTTTCTCACCTCTATATGTGCGTTTTAGATTTTGATAAGCTTTAAACAGGAGCATACCGGTACTTTTGTTAGGTAGTTTTTTAGCCCCATTGATAGGGGATGTTGGTTTACTGTCTATGACTCACATCGGGGCATGGTTCCACTGCTGTTACTTAATGCGATGAGTCAATGTGTCGCCCGTTCCCCAGACTACACTAATCTATAGCGCAAAGGTACGTCGCAAGGGTGACACTCTGACGTCATCGCTTTTGGATGGGTGTCTACATGCCGGCTGGCCCTTTTCCAATATATGGATATTTTTTATCCTTGCTTGTGTAAGTGTACTTTTAAACTATTAAACCTGCATACTTATGTGAGTGTTTTCTAATCTGTGGATTTGATCGCTGACTTCCTGGTTTGCCTAATACGTTGAGGCTATCCAGTCCGTTGGGCTGTTTACCATTGTGAGCTGCAGTTCGTATAGACCTGGGGCCAGATTCTCAGAGGCGCTACGACGGGGTATCTCAGATACCCTGTCGTATTGCCGTTTTTTTTGCCGGGTATCTATGAATCACTTTGGCATAGATACGGCTGAACATCCGACAAGTGTAATACCATTACACTTGCGGATCGTAGTTGTAATGACAACTCGGGCCACTAGGTGGCCTTTATGCCTATGCAAATGAGGCTACTACGCAGATTCCCAAACGCTTTTACGCCGCCCCGTCGTCGCGTACGTTTTTTTCGTCTGCGTAAGGTTAACCCTGCTAATATGAGGGGTAACCTTACGCAGTACCGTCGGATGCCGTCGGATGCCATTAAGTATGGCGTCGGGTCAGCGTCTGCTTTTTCCGTTGCTTACGTTGTTTTACTAACTCGTTCGCGATTAGGGCATTGCGTAGTGACGATCACGTCGTTTTGACGTCGGTTTCAACGACGCTTTCCGACGTGAGCTGGAGCATGCGCACTGGGCTTTTTCCCCGGCCGGCGCATGCGCAGTTCGATCGACGCGGGGGCGCGCTTAATTTAAATACAAGCCGCCCCCTTTGAATTACGCGGCCTTATGCTGGGCCATTTACACTACGCCTCCGCAAACTACGGAGCAAGTGCATGGAGAATACGGCACTTGCTCTGTTACGTTGCGGTGGCGTAGTGTAAATGGCTTACGCTACACCAGCGAAATTCTCTGAGAATCTGGCCCCTGGAGTTTAGTTTCCTTATAGGCTTCATACCATTTGCTTTATGGTAAGCAGGATATCCTCACGGTGGCGGCACACGTGTGTTAATGGTGTCAATTTTTTAAGGTTTACCCTTCTATCCAATGTACCGTTAAGGAGTTGGACACGCCAGGGTTCTATACTTACTACTTATACTATGGACTTTTCCATGCTATATTTATTTAATTTATTAGCACAGGCCTCTTTTTTTCTTTATTTGTTCTATTTGAATGTGCGATCCCACATTTGGGTCTGCGGGCAGGGGGGCTTATCGGAATCTGGGAGCCCCTTTAATAAGGGGGCCCCCCACCCTAGGTGAATGAATATGGGGTACATCGTACCCCTACCCATTCACCTGGAAGTAAAGTGTTTAAAATAAAAAACACAACACAGGGTATTAAAATATTTTATTAGTCTGCTCCGGGGCCCCCCTGTCTTCTTTTAGCTCTTTTACCAGGGGGGGCTGCTTCTTCCGCTCTCCGGGGGCCTACTTTGCTCTCCAGGGGTCTTCTCCCATCTTCTCCGCTGTCATCTCGGCCCCGGATCTTCTCCGCTCGCTCTCCGGTGCCTTCTTCTTCAGGGCTGGCCGCCGCTATCTTCGTGTGTTAGCTCAATTACTAGCGGCGGCCAGCCCGCTCTTCTGTGACGCCTTCTTCTCCTCTTCTGCCTTCTTCCGATGTTGACACGGTGCTTCTTCCCGCTGCAATGCCGGGTGCGCGGCTCGCACCGATTTAAATAGGCCAGCTACGATTTCACAGTCCCATCATGCTCCGGTACCTACCCACGTGATACCTACCCATGTGGGTAGGTACCGGAGTATCACGTGGGTAGGTACCGGAGCATGATGGGACTGTGAAATCGTAGCTGGCCTATTTAAATCGGTGCGAGCCGCGCATCCGGCATTGCAGCGGGAAGAAGCGTTGTGTCAACATCGGAAGAAGGCAGAAGAAGAGAAGAAGGTGTCACAGAAGAGCGGACTGGCTGCCGCTAGTAATTGAGCTAACACACGAAGATAGCGGCGGCCAGCTCTGAAGAAGAAGGCACTGGAGAGCGAGCAGAGAAGATCCGGGGCTGAGATGACAGCGGAGAAGATGGGAGATGTTTTTTTATTTTTAACACTTTACTTCCAGGTGAATGGGTAGGGGTACGATGCACCCCATATTCATTCACCTAGGGTGGGGGGCCAGTATCTGGGGGCCCCCTTATTAAAGGGGGCTGCCAGATTCCGATCAGCCCCCCGCCCGCAGACCCCGACAACCAACGGCCAGGGTTGTCGAGAAGAGGCCCTGTCCTCATCAACATGGGGACAGAGTGCTCTGGGGTGGGGGGGGGGCGCATTTAAATCGGTGCGAGCCGCGCATCCGGCATTGCAGTGGGAAGAAGCGTTGTGTCAACATCGGAAGAAGGCAGAAGAAGAGAAGAAGGTGTCACAGAAGAGCGGGCTGGCTGCCGCTAGTAATTGAGCTAACACACGAAGATAGCGGCGGCCAGCCCTGAAGAAGAAGGCACTGGAGAGCGAGCAGAGAAGATCCGGGGCTGAGATGACAGCGGAGAAGATGGGAGATGTTTTTTTTATTTTTAACACTTTACTTCCAGGTGAATGGGTAGGGGTACGATGCACCCCATATTCATTTACCTAGGGTGGGGGGCCGGTATCTGGGGGCCCCCTTATTAAAGGGGGCTGCCAGATTCCGATCAGCCCCCCGCCCGCAGACCCCGACAACCAACGGCCAGGGTTGTCGGGAAGAGGCCCTGTCCTCATCAACATAGGGACAGGGTGCTCTGGGGTGGGGGGGGGCCGCAGTGCGCCCCCTTGCCCCAGAGCACCTGACCCCCCCATGTGGAGGGCATGCGGCCTGGTACGGCTCAGGAGGTGGGCGCTTGCCCATCCCCACCCCCATTCCTGACCGGCCAGACGGCGTGCTTTGGATACGGGTCTGGTATGGATTGTGCGGGTACCCCCATGCCGTAATTCGGCGTAGGTGGGTCTCCTTACACATCATAGCAGACCTAAGGGCCTGGTATGCCTCCTGGGGGGGAACCCATGCCAGATATTTAAAAATCCGGCGGGGAGTCCCCCCTCAGGATTCATACAACACGCGGCAGCTAGATTTGGCAGGAATCCAAGTCGGATCCCCGTCGCTTCTATGACGCGCTCACTGGAATGGGCTTTGTCTATTCCAGCGAGTACAAGATGTCGGCACCCTGTCGACGAGAACCAGCGCGATGCTGTCGTGCTGGAAACACATTCTCGGCAACAGGTACAGTACATGGGATGATTGTGAAGGGTAGGACAGTGAGCAGTATGTACAGGAGAAGAGTGTGGAGGGTATGATAGTGGGCAACATGTACAAGAGAGGAGTGTGCAGGGTATTACAGTGGGCACTATGTATAGGAGAGGAGTGTGGAGGGTATGACAGCGAACAGTATGTACAGGAGAGGAGTGTGGATGGTACGACAGTGGGCACTATGTACAGGAGAGGAGTGTTCAGGGTATGACAGTGGCCCCTATTTATGGGAGAGAAGTGTGGAGAGTATGAAAGCGGGCACTATGTAAAGGAGAGGAGTGTGTAGGGTATAACAGCGGGCACTATGTATAGGAGAGAAGTGTGGAGGGTATGACAGTGAGCAGTATGTACAGGAGAGACGTGTGGAGTGTATGACCATGGGCACTATGTACAGGGGAGGAGGATGAAGGAATCCGAGAAGGAAAATTGTAAAGGTTTGTGGAAGGCTGTTTAGGGACTGCGTAGTGGTTAAACGGGCCATACATGTACTGAAATTATTCCAATTAGGCAAAGACCAGTCATAGTCGATCTATGTATGGGCTAGCTGGTTTTACACAAGTCTATTAATCGACTTGAGTACAACCAGCTTCTCCCCCCAAAAAATCAGTGCCGACAGCTATAGTTGGCAAAACTGATCATTGTATTTACTGGCAGAACACAATAACACTGCAGAAGTGATTCCCCCAGCCACAGGGTCAGCAGGTTAGAGGGTGTGTTGGGACAGGCTGTGGAGAAATACTAGTGGCTGGGTAGGCACTGGCTAGTATCAGAGCCAGATAGACACAGGTTACATATACACCACAAGTTAGAGCGATAGCAATAATTCTAGCACAAGACCTATTCTATAACTCTAAACATGGAACCTGTAAAAAAAAATGTAAAGCATCACTTAGTATACAAAAAAAAAATTGTGCTAACTTTAGTGTTTTCTTTTTTCTTTTTTTCTTAAAGTGTCTCTTTCCAAAAAAAAAAAGTTTGAAATATTGCTGCGCAAATACAGTTTAACATAAAAAGTTTCAAAGACCACCATTTTATTCCATAGGGTGTCTGCTAAAAAAATATATATATATATATATATATATATATATATATATATATATATATATATAATTTGAGGGATCTGAGTAATTTTCTAGCAAAAAATAACTATGATTTTTACAAGTAGGAGAAAAGCGTCAAGGTGACAAGGGGTTAATTACCATAAGTTAGTAATATACAAATAATTATGTCATTATTATTGTGAACTCATCCTCTCAGTCTGCTGGAGAGTGTGTCAGCTTGTATTTATACTGGCTGCTCTGTATGTAGCTTCTGACAGGCTGCGCAAGCAGCCCCGTATCTCTGGAACCAAAAATTATAGGAGCCCCACACAGACTGCCATTTTATGAATGAATGAGAAACCTCTATACAGATTCTTCATTCATTCAAGTAAAGTGCTGCAGAGAAAAGGGACCATCTTCAGTTTAGACCTCTGATATTTCACCAAAGACCTGCCCCCACCTGTAAAAAAACAAAAAACAAACATAGTAAGACCTCCCCCCAGGTCCCCAAAGAGTATGGGTAGATTTAATGGGACAACATTCCCTACGGTGTAAGGTACCACAAGTATGATGGAAAGGTGATCTATGTTAGATAGCAGTAATGGTGCTAACAAGTGCTACCAATAATGTGTCATCAGTGAAAGTGTAGATACATACGTATACATAATAAACAAAAATATGTGGTAAGTTATAAGTGTGCACTGACATCAATCAATAATAGGCTGTAATGCAATAAGTTGCGTCTGATTGCAGAACATGCAGTGGGTAAAATCTTGAAAACAAAAATCTGAATAATGTGACAATGAAAGTGTCATCAGTATAGATATAAATATATATCCACAATGAACAATAATAAAAAGGCATGCAGTGAAGGAATATTCATAAGCAAAAAAATTATATATATAAAAATATAATAAAAACTATAGGTCGGCTGACATAAAATAGTCCATCAATTACAATCGGGTGACTCTGTGTGATGTGACAATCAAGGTGCACCTATATGAATAGGTGATACGTCAGGTGGGTATCGCGGTGAATCCGGTGCTCCCCCTTATGGGTCCCCACTCACCAAATGTAGTCACCCCTGCAGGGGTATAAGACGTGCCAGGTCACAGTAAATATTCCCCCGTGTCGTGGCTCCTTCTCCTGGGTTCCAAAAGTAATCACCAAAATTCCTGGTGTATCTCCTTAGTATGGATGGTTATTTACACAGTTCCTCCAAAGCAAAAAAGAGAGGGGACTTCCATAGTGTAGTATATAAATTAAAAGAAGATTTTATTGGCACTGCTGAGCAATATCTCAAGCACAGGTGCAATATACAAAAAATCAATAATGGTATTAAAAAATCATGGCACCATGCAAAGCTGATGTAAATAAATCAGCGGTAAAACAAAACGAAAAAAAAAAAAAAAAAAATTTTAAAAACAAGGAAAGGGAGTAATACCCTATGATTTGTCAAGCATAGGTACTCTACAGTACAGGCACTATTGAGTTCCGGATGTGGATCAATCCAGCATGTGAACGGCGTGCGTTCCAAGCTGACACGCTGGTGATCCCGGAAGTGTGTGTAGGTGTGCGTGTATCCGCTTTACGCACGTTTCGTAGTCCTTACGTCTTCGTCACCCGCTTTCGTTTTGTTTTACCGCTGATTTATTTACATCAGCTTTGCATGGTGCCATGATTTTTTAATACCATTATTGATTTTTTGTATATTGCAGCTGTGCTTGAGATATTGCTCAGCAGTGCCAATAAAATCTTCTTTTAATTTATATACTACACTATGGAAGTCGCCTCTCTTTTTTGCTTTGGAGGAACTGTGTAAATAACCATCCATACTAAGGAGATACACCAGGAATTTTGGTGATTACTTTTGGAACCCAGGAGAAGGAGCCACGACACGGGGGAATATTTACTGTGACCCGACACGTCTTATACCCCTGCAGGGGTGACTACATTTGGTGAGTGGGGACCCATAAGGGGGAGCACCGGATTCACCGCGATACCCACCTGACGTATCACCTATTCATATAGGTGCACCTTGATTGTCACATCACACAGAGTCACCCGATTGTAATTGATGGACTATTTTATGTCAGCCGACCTATAGTTTTTATTATATTTTTATATATATAATTTTTTTGCTTATGAATATTCCTTCACTGCATGCCTTTTTTATTATTGTTCATTGTGGATATATATTTATATCTATACTGATGACACTTTCATTGTCACATTATTCAGATTTTTGTTTTCAAGATTTTACCCACTGCATGTTCTGCAATCAGACGCAACTTATTGCATTACAGCCTATTATTGATTGATGTCAGTGCACACTTATAACTTACCACATATTTTTGTTTATTATGTATACGTATGTATCTACACTTTCACTGATGACACATTATTGGTAGCACTTGTTAGCACCATTACTGCTATCTAACATAGATCACCTTTCCACCATACTTGTGGTACCTTACACCGTAGGGAATGTTGTCCCATTAAATCTACCCATACTCTTTGGGGTAGTCTAACAACATAATAGTGACAGCGCCACCACCCCCAACACTCACACCTATATCCATATACTCCCCTTGGAGCCATATTTAGGGGGGGCTGCAGCCACAATCTCATTCCTTTACCCTGGATTAGGCTATCCTGAGCGCAGCTTTCAATCTTAATTACTCCCCCCAGGTCCACCCACACTCATCCCTCCACAGTGACGGCCCCCCACCCTTACCCCTCCACGGCTTCCTCAGCTTATTCTTCCAGCCAACTCAATCCATCCTGATTGGCCAGGAGGAGAAGCCAGAATTCAATAGCAAATATAAATTTCATACAAATCCTGCATCTTGCAGGGGGGGCGGTGCCCTTGCACCCCTAATGGACCGGCTTCTCCTGGTAAGACCCCTTTTACATGGGGTGGACTCTGTCAAGCAAGATCAGCCTGCTCAGCTGAGCAGGCTGACAGGTCCGTGTCCACTCTGCTGATGCAGAGCAGACACGGCAAAGCATGCTGTTCTCTATGGGACAGTCGGGTGGAAACGGAACACCTGTCCATTTCCATCGGATGCCCTCCGATCCGATCTGCTACATGGATGGGGATTGGAATCCCCATTCCGTCTGTTTTTCGCAGACTGGATCGGATGCAGACGGTTGTAAACAGACATGTCCATTTACATCAGTCTCTCCACAGAGAACAATGGGTGGTTCGATTGGGCCCGCATAAAAAACTGACAGGCAGACCTGGTCATTTTGTGCTTGTGTGAAAAGGGCCTAAGGCCTTGTTCACACACAGCATACACAGCGTACCTTTACAGGGATGCACAGGTGTTCTGTGCATCTCTGTGCAGTCAGTCCCATTGATGTCATTTGGGATGTAGCACCTGCACGAACAAAGCCGTTGCTCCCAATTTTACATTCATGTAGGTCCGCATGCATGTCCCTGAGCTCATACTGTCTGCGTTTGGGGTCATGTACCCACACGGATGTCAGATTGGGAACAGCAGCTATGCCTGTGCAGCCTTTGCATCCCAATTGACATAAATAGGACTTCCTGTATGGGGATGCATGGAACACCTGTGCTTCCCTGTGCTGGTAAACATGGCCTCCCATTGGCGGACACTATAGTATGCCACATGTGAACAATGCTTTAGTACTAATTTACCAGGAATTGTTTAAGTTATGTTGTGTAATATTAATGATTTTAGTGTATTTTTAGTGAAAATAGTGATATGATGCACATTTGCGCAATTATTGCAGGGCCCAAAAAATCTGTAGCACTTTTTTTTTTAATTCTACAGATCATGTGCTTTTAGAAAATTTCCAATTTGAGGGGTCTTTTCAAATGCTAAAAGCTGTAAAGTGAAAAATGGTAACCTCCAGATTTTTTGAGTAAATTGTTATTTACAGTTTTGCGTACCTTCAGTTTTCACCATTTCACAAAAAAGTGCAATTTAAAATGTACAAATATTTGTTATTTAAAACTTAATACAGTTTAAACTTTTATATTTACTAGGAATTTAGCAGGAATTGTGTACATTTTGCCATTGCTAAATTTTAGGGGGGTCTTTCACAATATCTGAATACTGTAAAGGAAAAATGAAAAACCTTCATATGTTAGAGAGATTTGTATATTTACATTTTTGCATATGTTCAATTTGAACAATTTTTCAAAAATGACAAAATATTTGTTATGTATTAACTCCATACGGGTTAAGCTTTTATATTTAGCTACGTTTTTATCTGCTAATAATGGTTTTAGTGCATTTTTAGCAAAGATATTGATCTGATAAACAGTTGCGCAAATACCACTGGGCCTAAAAAATCAGTAGCACCTTATTTTTATTCCAGAGGTCATATGCTTTCAGAAAATATATGGTTTAGGGAGTCTTTTACAAATTCTGTAAGCTGTAGATGAAATGAAAAACTCCGTATTTTTTGAGAAATGTTTTGGTAAGTTTGATTTTCACCATTTTGCAAAAAGGCGCAATTTAACCACCTGTGGAGCCTGCACTGTATACATACGTCCTTTTTTAAAGATGGATATCTCTAACGGCAGCAGCGAGGTATCCATCTTTGCAGTGCAGGGTCCTCTAAACGATAACGGCAGTCTCTGCGGTGGATTAGACACGAGATCGCCGTTATCGGTGGTGGGAGAGGGGCCCCCCTCCCTCCCGTGTCCTCCGCCGCTTACCGTTGCCGTCGGTAGCGGCGGAGGTGATCGGGTCCGTTCGGCTCCTTAGCGGGGATGCGAGTGAGGGAAAAATGTCCCTCACCCGTCCCCATAGCTCTGCTGGGCAGAAGTGACGTCAAAACGTCAGTCCCGCCCAGCGTCTTAAAGAAACTTTTTTTTTTGTCATTTGAAAAAATGACAGTTTAGATTTTTTTTTTTTGCATTTAAGTCTGAATATGAGATCTGAGGTCTTTTTGACCACAGATCTCATATTAAAGAGGACCCGTCATGCTTTTTTTCTATTACAAGGGATGTTTACATTTCTTGTGATAGGAAAAAAGTGATCAAATTTGTATTTATTTTTTCAGTGTAAAAAATAATAAAATAAATAAAAATAAATAAGAAAACAAAACATTTTTTTTAAAGCGCCCCGTCTCAACGAGCTCGCGCACAGAAACGAATGCATACGCACATATGAAAACGCGATCGTTAGAGCAAGAGCAATAATTCTAGCCCTAGACCTCCTCTGTATCTCAAAAAATGCAACCTATAGAATTTTTTAAATGTCGCCTATCGAGATTTTTAAGGGTATTAGTTTGACGCCATGCCACGAGCGGGCACAATTTTTAAGCGTGACATGTTGGGTATCATTTTACTCGGCGTAACATTATCTTTCACAATATATAAAAAAATTGGACCAAATTTATTGTTGTCTTATTTTTTAATTCAAAAAAGTGATTTTTTTCCAAAAAAAAAAGTGCGCTTGTAAGACCGCTGCGCAAATACGGTGTGACAAAAAGTATTGCAATGACTACTATTTTATTCTCTAGGGTGTTAGAAAAAAAATATATATAATGTTTGGGGGTTTTAAGTAACTTTCTAGCAGAAAATTTTTTTTTAGTCTTGCAAACACCAAATCTGAAAAACACCTAAGGTCCTTGAGTGGTTAAAACACACATATGTTGTTATTTATTAACTCAATACAGGTTACACTTTTATATTTAGTAGGGTTTTAGCAGGAATTTTGTAAAATTTGCTGTGTTTTTATCTGCTAATAATGGTTGTATAAAAAAAACAAGTGGATCAATCAACCTTAGTTAAAAATAATCCTCTCTCCAAGCACTCATAGATGTGCACGTTATTCTAAATATTTTAAATACCTGTACACAAAAATAGGATTTTTTTATGACAGCTTACCTGTAAAATCCTTTTCTTGGAGTACATCACAGGACACAGAGCGGCAATCCATTACTATGTGGGTTATAGAGTACCTTTAGGTGTGGACACTGGTGTAATTAACTACACAGGAAGTTCCCTCCCTATATAACCCCTCCCATACTGGGAGCTCCTCAGTTTTTGTAGCAAAGCAATAAGTGTCCCAATATCCCCAAACAAGAGGGGCGGGAGCTCTGTGTCCCGTGATGTACTCCAAGAAAAGGATTTTACAGGTAAGCTGTCATAAAAAATCCTATTTTATTTATCGTACATCACGGGACACAGAGCGGCAATCCATTACTATGTGGGATGTCCGAAAGCAATGCTTACTGAGGGGAGGGAGACACAAACAACGCAGACCGTCATCAGACGTGAGGACCTACAATGCTGCCTGCTGCATACTGCGCCAAAAAGCTGACATCTGACAAGAATCAGTGAACCTAAGCACAGACGCCAAGTTGCGGCCCTGAAAATCTGCGCCATAAAGGCTCGGTAAAGCATCGCGCATAAAGTGCTTACTATCCTGGTACGGAGCACCCCCACCAAGACACAGGGGGAGTCCCACTCTCTGAACCACATGCCTGAATAATACCCTGATGAATCAATCTTGAAAATAGTTGCTTTTGGGCGCTGCCTGCCCCTTCCTGGAGCCTCCTGGTAGCGCAACAACATCAGCTTTCCGTATCCGAGCAGCCGCTTCAGATAGGCCTTGACCCTTCTACTCCATGGAGAGAGAGTGTAACCATTTTAATAGCTGAACTGAACACTGCCTGCCCACATCTAGGGTCTTCTGGCAGCACAATAAAAATTCAGCTTTCTATATCTGAACCTTCAGATAGATATCTTAACTGCTCTCATCTCTACTGAGAGAAAGCAATAACCTTTCCTTCCGAAAACAAGGTTTTGAAAAAGGGGAAGGTAAGAATATCTAGATTCAAATGAACACTAGATCCTTCTAGTAAATAAGGCTGGGTGAGGATTAACATCACCCTACTTGTAAAAATAAGTAAGTATAGTTTTATACCAAGAACTGAATGCCAATACTGAAACTCTCTTGGGGGCTATCACAACCAAGAACACCCATTCCCTTGTTAAAGGCTGAAGGGAAATATGGTGCATCGGCCCACGGAGCTGACCCTGTAAGCCGACAAAACTAGAGGCAATCCCCCGAGCACAAGGGCGACTAAACTGGTGGACTTATGCGCGTCACCCCTTGTATAATGGCTCGGAACAAAGTGTGAAGCAAGCGACCTTTGAAAGCCAGGCCGAGATCGGATCCCTGATGTAACTTAAGGTTAGCTCTGTCTCCTTTCCAAATGCAGGAAGGCAGGAATTTTATCTTTGACAAATCTCCAAGGATGCCACCATCTGTTTCATACCAGGAACATGGGCCTTCCAGATCCTAGGATATCTGGTCCTGGAGGCCAGATTTTCTGTATGAATCAAGGAAGTGCCGCCAATTCTAAAAGCCCCGATCCTGAAGAATGTGGGCTAAAATAGCCAGACCATTAATTCACCTATTGCAAGACAGGATGTAATACCCCCTTCGAAGTAGGCCTGGACAAGATGTAAGGGACCGTGGGTCCTCTACTACCACTCATACTGTCCCTGCACAGAAAAGGTCGTCAGGGCTATGCCGGAGTAATCAGGCCAGCTTCCGCCGTCCTCTAATGCATAGAAGCCACAAACGCTGCGGCACTGGGGGGAGAGACACAACCAGTGACCACTGGTCCCACCAGATTACTAACACATCTCCCCCGCATGCGGGTGGATCCCTTGTCCTTGACCCCAAGCTGTTAAATTTCTTGTTGTTACATCTTATGTACAGGGTACTATTTCTGTGGCCCTTGGTCAGGAAAACCGTTGGGGTGTAGAGGTCATTCTCCTGGAGACACTTGTTGATGGCTCCAGCGAATCGCCTGCCAATTCTGCATTTCATGAAATGACGAATGTCAATAGGCAAGACACAAGCTCCTCCTTGGTAAATTAAGTAAATCACTTAATATGGTATAGTCTGATTGAACTCTGACCGAACCAACCAGCCACCTGAACGTTCAGGCCCCTAAGCCAGATGCTCCCTCGGTAGCTCTAGCTGACAGATACGGCTCCCTTGGAGCTTGACTACTTCCCCTGGGCTAAGGTCTCTTCCTGACCTGGCAAACCTTTTAGTTAAGAACCACCAAGAGGAATTCCAGCATATCTCTGGGACCGGGTTCTTTGGATAATGCTAGGTCAAGATCCACTCTTTTTAGGCCAACACAATACTGTTTATAACAGCCCTGAATAAAAGTTAGTATAGGGAACTGTCTTGAATGAAGCCAGCATCGTCCCTAGTGCCTTAAGCAGAAGGCCAAAAGTAAGGAACTGTTCCTTGCCGTAACCACCTAGACCAGCTTTCTCATAGCGATGGTCTTGTCTGAGGCCAAAAGGACTCTCCTTGTACAAAACATACCCAGCTTCTTGTCAATGAAGAATGTATCTTTAGACTGGAATCCTAACCCAGGAGATCCAGATACCTGACCATGCTGGACACCCTTAGGTCCAGCCATGCTGCTGACTGATCCATCAGCAGGAGTCTGATTCGGTATGCCATTACTGCTATACCCTGGGCCTACAGACCTGCTAGAGGCGGGCCCTAGCACCCTGACAACCCAGGCACGGAGGCTAACCCAAAAGGGCAAGACCACCAACTGGAGATAGTGCTGTTCCCCTGCGAAACGCAGACAACCTCTGCAGTACCAAGTAAATAAACACATATGCAACTGGCTCCCCAAGTGTTAAAGCCATATGCCTCAATGGAGGCGTGTGTACATGGCAGTGTGTGTTCATGGAAGCATGAAATCATATAAATATGTCTCACACCCAACATGCATATAGCATGTGTGCTCTGGAACGAGTATCTTTGCAAGCAAGCTTGCGCTATAAACGTGTTATGCAACAATGTGCAACATGAACCCATGCAGACACGTATCTCTATGCAAACACAAGGGATCCTGTATTGCATAATTAGGCCGCCATGTGCAACTTTAAAGTAACCATGCATGCGATTCAGCATCTTCCATGCGATCAACATCTTATGCATTTTAAGCACTACTGTGCGGACAAGAACCATTGTGTGACCAAGGACTCTTGTGTGACCAAGCACCCCTGTGCGTTCCAGCATCCTTATGCACCCAAGCATCTTAATGCGACTTTAGGCATTTCTGTGAAACAAGCCTCTCTATGTGATCAAGTATCCCTGGATAATCCAGGACTCTGTTGATCCAACAACCATGTGTGATCCAGCTTCTTTTTGCATTCAAGCATCTTTAAGCGATCCTTTTAGGCCTTAAGTAATCCAGGACTTGGGTGATCGGGTAATCCTGTGTGATTCAGCATTTTTATGCCTTCAGGCCTCTTTATGCGATTCTAGGCATTTCTGTGGGAACAAGCCTCTTTGCGTGACCAAATATCCTTGGGGGATCAAGGACTTGGGTGATCAGGTAATCCTGTGTGATTCAACCTTTTTATGCATACAAGCATCCTTTATGCGATTCAGCATTTTTATGCATACAAGCATCTTTATGCGACTTTAGGTACTTTTGTGGAAACAAGCGTATTTGTGTGACCAAACATCCTTGGGTAATCCAGGACGCTGATGATCAGGTAACCATGTGTGATCCAGCATCTTTTTTGCATCCAAGCAACTTTATGCGATTTTAGGCATTTCTGTGGAAACAAACCTCTTCTGTGTAACCAAACATCCTTGGGGAAAACAAGGACTTGGGTGATCAGGTAATCATGTGTGATTCAGCATTTTTATGCCTACAAACGTCTTTATGTGATTCAGCATTTTTATGCAGACAAGCATCTTTTATGCGACCTTAGGCACTTTTGTGGAAACAAGCCCTTCTGTGTGACCAAATATCCTTGGGTAATCCATGATTTGGGTGATCAGGTAACCATGTGTGATACAGTATTTTTATACATACAAACATGCAGCACCATACAGACAGAAACATGTATGCTTATGCGATCCACAATAGAAACTGCTCTGTTACTTGTTTTTATCCCACATGCATTCCATTATGCAACATGCGGACTGGTAAAGAGGAAATTATCCTCTGCAGATGTGCGTTTCCTCAATTAAGAGATGTTAGCAATGTGTGCCCGCAACTGTGCCTCCCCGATGCATTTGGTTAGCCTGAAGCCAACACCAGGCTGAGGACTATATGGAGGTCTTACTAGCCACCTAGGAAAACCTCTCTTTACACTCCAAGGAGAAAATAGAGGCTTAGGCGGACTAGACAGAGGGAAGATATATGCAGCATGAATCTCTTAAAATACTGCAGGTGCAATCAGAACCTGTAGGGCTTTTCATAGCTTCTCTTTGTTAGGCTGCAACTCCTGTATCCTGTCCTCTGACAGTGAAGCTTTATCCCCAGGCCTTCTAATCCCTTTGTTTCAGGATTAAAGCAGGAAAGGGGGCACACCCTTTTTTTTTCGCTTCTTGTGAGGATGCTGCGAACCTAGCAGTTAACCTCTTGTAGAACCACAAATGTGATGCAAAAAACAAACTAATGCAGAGTGACTGCAATGTTGGGGGGAGGCTGCATTGCCTGACAGGTCTGATGGCTCAATCTATGAGCTGTTTAAGTCTCTACAGAGGAGAATAAGGGTCCACCAGGTTCAGGTGGTGATCCCTCTTTATATTCCTACCTCTGACCTTATTCAATGGGGAGACCAATTCCTAAGCTAAAAGCAGAGGCACTTAACCCAGGTGCATCAACAGCTGAACTTAGTCTGGCAAACAATGCCTGCTAATTTGCACAGCTAGATGCGGAGTAGGCGTCTTAGATGAATCTGTATACAACTCACACAAGGTGCTTATGTTTGTGTCCCCCTAGCTTCACAGAGCTCTGATGTCCAGGCCCTTTGAAGAGCCTTCTCTGCGACTGCACTGAGCCGGTGAGCACGTGCAACATGGTAGAGCCTGAAGCGGAGGAAGTGGGACACACAATAGATCAGCTAACACTTAAGCTTCCGTTTTTGGAAAGCATGGTAAACAAAAACATCAGGCATGTCTTCTACTGCCCATAGTTAGTGGAAACACAGATAAGACTTGCAGCTACTCATGGAAGACAATCCTTTGTATAGAATTAAGGGCATATTTTTTTTGTTATGTACCGGCCCCTTCAAGGGGAGATATATAGGTACTGCAGCCATCCTGTCTAACAGACATGGTGGGCCAGGCTGCATGCCGGCTAGGGGAGGTATATGGGTGCCCTGAGCCATCCTGTCTCAGAAGACATAGTGGTTTACATTGCCCATGCATAGAAGCATAATATAGGCGAGACCCAAAGTCCCCCACAGAGGACCTACTGTCGAACCAAGTCCCGTAGGCCCTCCTCTTACCTTCTCCACGCTGCAGGGTATTGCTAAGCAAGAGGCCCAATCTTCCCCCTTCACTGTGGGTATTGTCTTAGACCTTCAGGGACCGGGGTCCATGGCAGGAACACCAACTCCCCTGGACCTATATAGCATCCGGGCAGCAGAAAAAACATTTGGTCCTTGGAAGGCACAAAGTTCTGGAACCCAGGATCCAGCCCTCCGCAGAGAGGCATTATAGGCTAAACCTCGTTTTTCGTACCGAGGCCCGGGTACCATCCAATTTGGCTATGAAGCACCCTGGACGGATCCGGATTTATGGAGGTTTTTTACATCCAGCATGGATCCCTCCAGTGGAGCTCCTAAGAGCACATGTTCATTCGTGACCAACACCTTAGACACTGATGAAAAAACTGAGGAGCTCCCAGTATGGTAGGGGTTATATAGGGAGGGAACTTCCTGTGTAGTTAATTACACCAGTGTCCACACCTAAAGGTACTCTATAACCCACATAGTAATGGATTGCCGCTCTGTGTCCCGTGATGTACGATAAAGAAAAGCAGCTACTATAAACCTACACTTTCAAAACCAATATGCGCTAAAATAACTCTAAAATCTCAATAAATAATATTCTACAACATTAGGGCTGTAAATATACACCAAATGTGTGTAACGCCACTGGCGTTCCTTCCCCCTTAACCACTGCGCTGGTGACTTCCCCACACCTCCGCAGTGAGCTACGCGCGTCATTTCCGGTGCGCTCTGTTGTGCGCTCCACGCTGGAACGTGGAAGTGCGCCCCAGCGATCCGCATCCATTCCCGCGCCGCGCGCTCTATTTAAAGCCCCAGGTATGACGGCACGGTGTTCCACTATTTTGTGTGCACCTGCCGTCACCTGGGACCCTTGCAGCCTCCATACAGACCCACCACTTTGGACCTCTGGCCTCAGACCCACAGAGCATCCCTGCTCCCCACCAGCCAGCATCACTTCAGCCCAGTGCTCTTCAGCAAGGAATCCCTATTCCCAAGAGACTACTGCAGCTGTCCAGGAGCTGACACTCTATGGACTCTAGGAAACATCAGAACCGCAAGTAACAGTGTCTAACCATGCCTATGCTAACCTGATTACTAACAAAAGCAATCCTGTGGTCTGCATATTTCCAGTATTGTTTATGTATGATAACCGCAAGTAACAGTATCTAGTCATGTCTCTGCTATTCTGAATACTAACAAGGCAACCTTTGTGCACTCCCTATCTCCAGTAATCTTAGTCTCATACTTGTTGTCCTAGTCTAGTATATGCTATTATACCCTGTACCTGAAGTGCAGTTACGCACCAGCTTTTGATACCCGAGTAAAGGTGGCGTGAACCTTCGTGGTATACATCTGATTCTGCTATAGTAACCGTCAGACATTTTTCCTTTGCTTTATTTAAGTTACATTCCTTAATTGATACGGTGCCGCACCCAAGACTGGTTCCCCCGATAGAGGTTGTGATGAAATAAACCCTAAACTTTCTGTTAATACAAGAAAGTGCGGATGTGGTTTAGTCTGAGAAACCTCTCCAACTGGGAAATCCATTAAGTATCATTAAAGAGAGGACAGGATTGTAACATAATAGTGGAACCCATACACACTTAATGGATCCAGCGGAACTCGCCAATCATTTGGTTGCTCTCTCGCAACGAGTTGATACCCTCACCACCACTGTTAATGACCTCCGTTTGGAAAACGAGGCACTTCGAAACCATAATTTTGCTCAACCACGGGATCGACCTGAACCCAAGGTCTGCCCCCCTGAGCCTTTTTCAGGAGACAGGAAGAACTTCCGTCAATTTATTACTTCTTGCCGTCTTATGTTTGACCTACGCCCCCGTACCTACCATTCCGATAGAATTAGAATTCTCACGTTGACTTCGTATCTCAAAGGGGAACCAAGAGTATGGGCTGACGCCTACGTCGAGGAACATGGTGACCTACTAGGAACCTTCAATACTTTCCTTGATGAAATATCCCTCCTTTACGAAGACCCCAACAAACAGCTCACAGCAGAAAACACCATCAGAAACCTTAGACAAGGTAAAAGACCAGTAGAGGATTACATCTCTGAGTTTAAGTGCTGGTGCCGTGAAACTTTGTGGACGGATATTTCCCTTAGAAACCAATGCCGTATCGGACTTTCAGAACCTATGAAAGATGAACTTGCCGAGTTGAAATTCCCACTACCCTGGAGGATCTCATGCACCTCTCCCTCTCCATTGACCGCAGACTCAGAGAGAGAAAGGCCGAGCGTATTAATTCATATCAAGCTACGCCACCTAGGAGGTCCAGATCCCCACCAAAGGACATTCCAATGGACATAGCAGCAGTCAAAGGACCACTATCACCAGAAGAGAAACAAAGACGCAGAGCTCAAAACTTATGTCTTTATTGCTCAGCCCCTGACCACATTGTCCCTACCTGCCCTCTTCTTAAGAGGAAGTCTGAAGGTAACCCCCACAACATTAATAAGATTGCTTTGCCCCGAACTTTCACTAATAACTATGTTTTTCTTACTCTTACTTTACAGTGGGACCAAGATAGATTCACTGTAGATGCGATGGTTGACACCGGTGCCTGTGGTAACTTCATTGACAGAGAAATTGTTAACTCAAAAAATATCCCAAGTGTCTTAAAGCAACATCCGTTGCCTGTTACCTTTATTGATGGCTCTACTTCCTCATATGGGCCAGTACACACTCAAACCTCACCTTTGTTGGTTACCTGTGGCAATGGCCATACTGAAACGCTAGTGTTCGATATTATCCGATCACCCACTTTCCCAATAGTATTAGGGTTACCCTGGTTACTTCTCCACCAACCAATCTTCCACTGGTCTAGTAACTCACTTAAGCTTGAATCCTATTTCTGCAAACATACCTGTTACCCTGTGTACAGTTTGTTTCTCACTACTGAAAACAACAATACTCTCCCTTCTTACTTGTATGATTTTTCGGATGTCTTCAGCAAAACTAATGCAGAGACACTTCCCCCGCATCGCATTTATGATTGTCCGATCGACCTTATTCCAGACTCTACCATTCCTACCGCTCGAATTTATCCTCTATCCCAACTGGAACTTATCCATCTCAAAGACTACCTCGATGACAACCTGAGGAAGGGGTTCATCAGACCTTCCACATCCCCAGCTAGCGCCGCAATGTTTTTTGTAAAGAATAAGGACGGTTCTCTTCACCCAATAATTGATTACAGGTCCCTCAATAACATCACAATAAAAAATCGGTATCCCCTACCACTCATCCCAGAACTTATTGAACGACTCCAGACCTCCAAAATCTTTACAAACCTGGATCTTAGGGGCGCTTATAATTTAATTCGAATCCGTCCTGGGGACGAATGGAAGACGGCTTTCAAGACCCGCTATGGCTTATTCGAGTACACGGTTATGCCTTTCGGGCTATGCAATGCCCCCGCAACTTTTCAAAGATTCATTAATGATATTTTCCGGGACTTGTTAGACATTTGTGTAGTGATTTATCTTGACGACATCTTGATCTTCTCAGATAATCTTGATGAACATACCAAACATGTACGATGGGTACTATCAAGGCTTAGAACACATCGTCTATACGCTAAACTGGAGAAGTGTGTCTTCAACCAAACCAGTATCTCTTTCCTTGGCTATCAGATTACCCCCGACGGCATCCAGATGGACCGTTCTAAGGTTGAATGTATTCTCTCTTGGCCCATTCCACAGTCCAGGAAGGCTCTACAACGATTCCTAGGGTTCTCAAACTACTACCGTAAATTCATTAAGAATTTTTCAGAGATTGTAAAACCACTAAATTCCTTAACTAGTAAAAAGACACCCTTTACCTGGACAAATCAAGCTCAGAAATCTTTTGATACACTGAAACTCTCCTACACCTCTGCTCCAATACTGCAGTTACCTGATCCACAATGTCACTTCACCGTAGAAGTGGATGCATCTCACTTTGCTTTAGGTGCTGTACTTTCACAACAACTAACCCTATCGGATCCTCTACATCCAGTCGCTTTCTACTCCAGAACTCTAAATTCTGCAGAGAGGAACTACCCCATTGGAGAGAAGGAACTTTTAGCAATTAGGGACGCATTGGCAAACTGGAGACATCTTCTAGAAGGTTCTACATACCCAGTAATGATCCTCACTGATCATCGGAACCTACAACATTTGAAGGCATGCAAGACTCTCTCTGCTCGTCAAGTAAGATGGAGCTTGTTCTTTGATAGATTTGACTTTCTCATATCTTACAGACCAGGTACCCAAAACCTAAAGGCTGACTCCCTATCCCGCATCAATGAAGATGAGATCATTGAAAGTCCGCCTTCATCTATCATCTCTCCTAACCGCTTTATTGGAGTCACCTCCTCAATTCGGGAACTAATCTCTCAGAACACACCCACTGATGCCTCCTCCTTGCCTAAAGGAATCTCTAGGCAATCAGATGGTACATATACCTTTGAGAATAAGTTATATGTTCCTCCCAGCCTTCAACTAACACTCCTCAAACAACTACATGACTCTCCACTAGCTGGCCATCCAGGAATAAATAAGACCATACACCTCCTCAAAAGAGATTTTTGGTGGCCCCATTTAGCTAGAATGGTTCAAGATTACGTCAACTCCTGTGTCATCTGTGCTAGTAACAAACTCTCAAGAAAACCCCCCTTTGGTTATTTATCCTCTCTTCCAATCCCTAAGCGACCCTGGCAGGTCGTCTCGATGGACTTTATAGTAGATCTTCCACGGTCAAATGGCTCAAATACTATCATGGTCACAGTGGATTTACTCACAAAGATGGCACATTTCATTCCTTTAAAAGATTTACCAACATCATCTGAGACAGCAACAGCTTTCATTAACAACGTCATCAAGTTACATGGCCTCCCTTCTCAAATCATTTCCGACAGAGGTTCTCAATTTATCTCTAAGTTCTGGAAGGCTTTATGTACCACATTAAAGATTGACCACCGCATGTCTAGTGCGTATCACCCCCAAACAAACGGTCAGACAGAAAGGGTCAACCAGACCCTAGAACAATATCTACGTTGTTACTGCACACACTTACAGGATGACTGGTTCCATCTACTACCCCATGCTGAATTTTCTTACAATAACGCCACCAGCTCTTCTACTAGGTTTTCACCATTCTATGCAAATTATGGTTTCCACCCACAAGCTTTACCGTCCAATATGCAGTCAAACAAAGTTCCTGCTGTAAGACAATACCTTTCAACCCTAAAGGATACCCTACAAATTCTTCATAACAACTTAGAAGCTGCTCAAAGACGACAAAAACGGAACTATGACATTCACAGATCTAAGCCACCTGTTTACAAAGTGGGAGACCTAGTTTGGTTATCCACCAAAAATTTACGTCTTAAAATTCTCTCCAGGAAACTCGGCCGACAATTTACTGGGCCTTTCCCTATTTCACATGTGATAAATCCTAATGCCGTAAAATTAACCTTACCAGGTGAATGGAAAATCCACCCCTCTTTCCACGTCTCACTTTTGAAACCATTTATACCAAACCCATTCCCCAACAGAGTTTCAAATCCCCCACCTCCAGTTGACATTTCAGGTGAATGTGAATATGAGGTTGAACAAATTTTGGATTGTAGGAGAAGGGGCTCTACTTTCCAGTACTTAATACGTTGGAAAGGTTACAGTCATCTCGAAGATTCATGGGAAGACTCTACACATCTCCATGCACCCCGCCTTATCAAATCATTTCATCAGAGGTACCCTAACCGACCTTCTCCTGCTAAGAGCACTTTAGGAGCGCCTTTGAGGAGGGGAGTATGTAACGCCACTGGCGTTCCTTCCCCCTTAACCACTGCGCTGGTGACTTCTCCACACCTCCGCAGTGAGCTACGCGCGTCATTTCCGGTGCGCTCTGTTGTGCGCTCCACGCTGGAACGCGGAAGTGCGCCCCAGCGATCCGCATCCATTCCCGCGCCGCGCGCTCTATTTAAAGCCCCAGGTATGACGGCACGGTGTTCCACTATTTTGTGTGCACCTGCCGTCACCTGGGACCCTTGCAGCCTCCATACAGACCCACCACTTTGGACCTCTGGCCTCAGACCCACAGAGCATCCCTGCTCCCCACCAGCCAGCATCACTTCAGCCCAGTGCTCTTCAGCAAGGAATCCCTATTCCCAAGAGACTACTGCAGCTGTCCAGGAGCTGACACTCTATGGACTCTAGGAAACATCAGAACCGCAAGTAACAGTGTCTAACCATGCCTATGCTAACCTGATTACTAACAAAAGCAATCCTGTGGTCTGCATATTTCCAGTATTGTTTATGTATGATAACCGCAAGTAACAGTATCTAGTCATGTCTCTGCTATTCTGAATACTAACAAGGCAACCTTTGTGCACTCCCTATCTCCAGTAATCTTAGTCTCATACTTGTTGTCCTAGTCTAGTATATGCTATTATACCCTGTACCTGAAGTGCAGTTACGCACCAGCTTTTGATACCCGAGTAAAGGTGGCGTGAACCTTTGTGGTATACATCTGATTCTGCTATAGTAACCGTCAGACATTTTTCCTTTGCTTTATTTAAGTTACATTCCTTAATTGATACGGTGCCGCACCCAAGACTGGTTCCCCCGATAGAGGTTGTGATGAAATAAACCCTAAACTTTCTGTTAATACAAGAAAGTGCGGATGTGGTTTAGTCTGAGAAACCTCTCCAACTGGGAAATCCATTAAGTATCATTAAAGAGAGGACAGGATTGTAACAATGTGTCCTTATTTAATCCAAAGTGGATAATTCTATGAAAGTCCATCAAATGTGTGTCTTTCTCAAAAGCACATCTGAATAGATCCTCGGATCCCTTCACCGCACCCAGTGTGTCCTCTCCCTTATGGTATCACACTCGAAAACTGGAGGTGGCACTTGTATGGGCCGTTCACTGTAAAGCCACCTCAGTGTGCTTTCCCCAAGATAAATCCCGCTGTCCTCAGAGTACTTTGAGCATGTGCAGGGATGTTAAACCACGTAATTTGTGATGTCTAAGCGCCACTGACGTGGTGTCATGACCGACATGTTTCGCCCAATCAGCTTGAGCTTCTTCAGGGATGGGAGGGGCCAGGACTAGTCTATTTATACCTTTTTAATGGAAAGTGCCATCTTTCTCTTGACCTCTAGATGTCACTCTCACCATGAACACCACATGTACATATACTTTGCTGTTGATCTCATAGTCTAATTCATGGAGCAATAGAGAGGCAAATAAACGTATGAAAGAACTAGAAGAAAGAGAATGCAGCACCAAGATTCCAGTATGTAGGTTAGAAATTATGTTTAGTCATGTCGATCTCATAGATGGAGAAGAGATTTGTGAAGTTTAAAGTAATTTTCCAGCATCACACAGACTCTTATAAATTTTGAATTTTATCATTAAAATTTGTCTGGGGCTACCTTGTCTATCATTCAAGAAATAACTGGAATTTGCATTCAGTGCTCAGACCGGAAAGGGCAAGGGTATTTTGTCTTTTTGGAGCAATGTGGTATCAAAGGTTTGTGGTGGCAGATTCAGTGTATACAGTATATGCCCTTGACTTTTAAGCCTTCCAGTTTACCCCCAATCAAATAAGCAAACTGTGCCACTAATGGGGTCATCCTCCTTATTCTCCTCTTTGTTCACATTCTTAATGCTTCTAATGTGTTCACTGATGCGTATCTGAAGCTGTATTTTTAGTCTTCCCTATATAATATTTACACAACAATCTTATGCCCACAGGACTTTTATTGAGTCACAACCAGGGCCGATCCGCCCTACATGCTTGCTACAGAAGCTGCGTAGGGCCCCACAAATGACTCCGGGTCCCCGATTTTTTACCACTGCCACTAGAGGTCCACGGCCGGGGTGCAGATAATGTCTCCACCGGCCAACATTTTCTTGAAGACCAAACAGGAGGAGGCCGGGTGGCTGCTAATAGGAATTGAGCTGCGGCACCACCCACTGATGTATGTCTGTGAAATGATGTGGGAAGGGGCAGGGGTGGGCGGCGCCACAGTTCAATTTCTATTGGCAGTCACCCGGCCGTCTCCTCCACTGTCCACTCTGTTCTATAATGGCGGCAGAGAGAGTCTTTGCTGCTGTGGCATCATACCTGATGTAAGGGGGGACTATGCTGGGAATGCCTGATGTAAGGGGGACTCCGCTGGAGTGCCTGATGGAAAGGGGGGGACTTCGCTGGAAATGCCTGATGGAAGGGGGGGCTCCGCTGGGAATGCCTGATGAAAGGGGGGGCTCCGCTGGGAATGCATGATATAAGGAGGGACCCCAGGCTTCCACTAATTTTGCATTATGGCGAGTTGAATAATTTAATTCTATATTACAATGTAATAGAAATAATGCGCTTCAATCATCCTGACACCATAACAAGCATGGTGTCGGGATGATTGAAGCACCAACACCAGGTGTTGGGAGTATCTTTATTTGCTGATTGTTACACTTTCAGGAATACACATATTTCTATTGTGGTGTAGGATCTGGGACTGCCGTCCCTCCACCCCGCTTTCTTTCTCACCTTCTTTCATCTCAGACTCCCATCAAGCCATTGAAATTAATGGGCAACGCTGCTGAACCACCAGCAAAGCAACGCTGCAGCATTGCTCTGCAGGCGGTTTTCACCCTTTTTCGCCATTAGTGGGGGTTAAAAACTCCCCCGCTAAAACGATGGTAAATCGCCGCTTTTTAGCAGCGCTTTATCGCTGACGTCGCCCCAGTGTGAAAGCCGCCTAAGTGCCAAGACCAGCCATAGACAATTTAAATCTTGGCTGTTTCAGCTAAACTGGCTGAGATTTAAACCATTAATGGACAAATAAGGCAGGGAAGAGTGGGGACAGGGGAATAGTGGCTGAGGCTAGCCCCATAGCGTGTCCACTCAAAAAGGATTTTCCTGGACTATATCGGTACTGATCATAGCAAAATACAATATAATGTAAAAATAATTATTTATTATAAAAGCAAATATACAGATAATGTTCATAAAAATAAACAAAAAACAGATGCTCAGGGGTCACCCAGAGGACATCTGTGGTTGTCAATTGATAGATTGGTCGAAGTCTCGACTAGTTTCGCGGATGTCCACTTCCTCAGGAGAGCCAATCTATAAAGCAAATAATACAGTAAAAACATATCATCCGCCCATCTGTTTTAGCCTTCACCACCCCAGCAACCCTGGTACTTCGGGTTATCTTCTGACATGCCCGTCGGGGTGAGTTACACTTTTTATTTCTACAATGACACTCATTATCAGTATTGATTCCTGCCTATCATCCCTCCCCCCCCCGACCCCAATTTACCCCTCCCCTTCCTCCCTGTATACACCCATTTCTCTCCCCTCCCCTTATCTACCCCCCCCCTCTGCCCTTCTCTCCCTCTCTTTGTCCCTTCCCCCCATCCCTTCCTGCTCCCCCATCTCCTCTTCTGCCTCCTTTGCCTTTCCCTCCCCTGTCCTTTTCCTCACCCCCCCCTCCTTTTTTTCCTTCTTCCCCCCCTCCCCCCCTTTGGCAGCCCTTTACTTTAGTGGTCTATTCCCCCTTCTTTTAATCTTACCTTAAATTTTATAGAGATCCACTCACACTACCCCCTGTCCGCCTGGGGGGTATTCATGACGGCGGCTACGGGTCGCACAGTATTTGTCTTTCATCGGGTAAGCTACCCTCTTTATGTTTCTATACGCTGTAATGTTTTTTGAGATTTTTTGTATATGTTTTTACTGTATTATTTGCTTTATAGATTGGCTTTCCTGAGGAAGCGGGTAACCGTGAAACTAGTCGAGACTTCGACCAATCAATTGACAACCACAGATGTCCTCTGGGTGACCACTGAGCATCTGTGTTTTGCTTATTTTTATGAACATTATCTGTATATTTGCTTTTATAATAAATTAATTAGTTTTACATTATATTGTATTTTGCTATGATCAGTACTGATAAAGTCCAGGAAAATCCTTTTTGAGTGGACACGCTATGGGGCTAGCCTCAGCCACTATTCCCCTGTCCCAACTCTTCCCCATCTTACTTGAGTAATTTGGATGATGGTACGTTTTTATCTTCTATTATGTCCCTTTAAATGAAGCTATACTCTTGATTATCTTATGATTATCACAAGTGATTGCTATTTCTGCTAGTGATAATCGCTATTTGTTGGGAGAATACAATTTCTCTGTGGAAGGGGTTCCACTGTCAGCACTGTGTTGATGGGGGAATCATGCAAGTTTCTTTCCTGCAATCTGTGGTTTTGAAAGAACATGAGAGGGGGGGCGGGGGGAGGGAGACAGATGGGGAGAGAAGGACAGGGGATGGAGATAAGGACAGTTCAGTGATTACCATGTACTGCAGTGTGCACTCACATACAGGTCCGGGGTCAGTGGCAGCTCAGACATCTTTGGTGCACAGAGGAATCTTCTGCAGGTGCTGGTTTTCATATTTCTCATACACTTGTCCAGGTAATACTTCCAAACACACAAAGTGACAGGTCCCCGTTGGTTGGCAATTCGGTCACGGCGGACCCCCAATAAACTAAATGTGATCTCACCGCTCCGCAGCTTACATCTGGTGGAAAGGTTGCTGAATAGATGAGTTGTATAATGGTAGCAACTTTACAACTCATCTATTCAGCAACCTTTCCACCAGATGTAAGCTGCGGAGCGGTGAGATCACATTCAGTTTATTGGGGGTCCGCCGTGACCGAATTGCCAACCAGCGAGGAACTGTCACTCTGTGTGTTTGGAAGTATTACCTGGACAAGTGATGTGATACAATGCTGTTTTTACACGGGCGTTTGTGAGTTTAACTTTGTTTGCAATTTTAGCACATTAAATTTGGTTACAGTATTACACTATTGTGCTTTATTTTTATTCCCACTTTATGTGGAATGGTGTGGATCATCCTTGGATCGTGAAATTTGAAGAGAGTTGTTATTACACGTTTGTTTGCCTGCACACGAGAGTGTGCGGCATCTTTATTTGGTGAGTGAGCACTCTGACGGGTGACGGATGCACTGAACACAGGAGGTGTGGTGGAAGATTTTTTGAAGATTTATTACCTGAACATATGGACTTTTTTCTTCATTTAATCACTCTTTATGTGCACGGGTTCATTATTTTATTTACTTCTTGCATTATTAATGTATGTTGGTAGTTTTATTTACACTTTTGTTTATATTTAGTGATTTGTACACATTTCACAGCGCTGTTTATAGGTATACACTCCATTCTAAGTGACTTGACCTATATCTACTTCTAGATTTTTTTTTTAAACAGCTGCTAGGTGTTTAGTAGTAATTAGAGCAGCAGAGGTTAATCTTAGGGGCAGTTTATATTCAGATTTTCCTACAGTGTCTATTCATATAATGTATACCAGGGGAACCAGTGCAAAGATGAATGTATATTTTACTGGACTGGTTCAATTGTGTGTTATGACAAATTAATAGTTCAGCTGTTCTTTAAGAAATTACTTCTTGTATGGTAGGGTTCCCAGATGATAATATTGACTGTGTTAATTAGAAGTGTCCAATTAAAACCCAAGATGGGAAATCTATTTAGCCAGGTGTCCTGTGATATGCAAGTATGGGAACTCTGTGAGTGAGTGATCACAAGGGAAGTTGGTAGGGGTCAATTATACAAACTCCTAGACATCCCTTGGCACAGAGATGTGACAGCAGGAGATTACCGGTTGGGGGTCCTTATCTGTCAGGCTGAAAAGACACATGAAAACAACCAATCGGATCCTCGGGAACTTAAGATTATGGAGGGAGAAAATATGGGCTCAGGGGTATAAAATCCAGTCAGGTCAGCTGGACAAGTGAGCAGTGTAGGATGTCCTGATGTAGACCACAGCCTGGTAAAGTAATCTCTCTTCCTCCTCTCTTCCTCTCCTCTCTCTCTCTCTTGGTAATGTGATGTAATCTCTCTCCTCTCTCTCTCTCCCCCTCTCTGTCTCTCTCTCTACAACTTATCATTACTTATTGTTGAATCCTCTATAGCCATATTCTCATTAATATCATGTATGTTGTATCAGTATTCAGCAGTATCCTCTGTTTTGACAAGTAATATCCTTTACGTTATGGTTGTACATATTGGAATAATACAAGTGTCTTCTTATTATCAATAAGGCTTCATTTCCACTGGCGTTTTTACGGTCACTTTTCTGAGCGTTTTTTACAGCTTAAAAACGCCTGTCCATGTTTACTTTAGAAAACACGCGTTTTTGAGCGTTTTTTAATGCCTGGCGTTTTTGGAGTTCTATTGCTGGAGCTTCAGAACGCCCTGGTCCCGCGTTTTTTTTTGCAGCTTAGCCATCTACAGCTCAAAAACGTCATGGTGGGCATGAGGCCATAGACTAACATGGACAGGCGTTTTTTAAGCTGCAAAAAACGCCCAGAAAAGTGGCTGTAAAAACGCCAGTGGAAATAAGCCCTAAATGTAATCCTTTCTCTTTGTCACACCCCTATCGTTTGCTTTAATTTTTATATAGACAAAAAGGTTTTTATAGCTTATATTAATTATTTTTGTGCATAGTTAAGGCAACCAAAACAAATGTTGCCCCGTGTGAAAGGAGAGTTTGAAGTTTGGATAAATATGATTTCTTGTATGGTAGACAGAGCTGGTTTTATGTCTTTTGTTTAACCGTTTTTTTTTACCTAACAAATTAACTTTTTCAGAACTTAACCTTTTACTTTTTTGTCGATGTGAATATGTTGATGAGACTGATTTTGAATAATGTAGATATATAAAATGAAATTGCAGCAGGGAGTCAGTGTGAATAATAAGGATGCTGTTTGGAATCTTGAAGACAGTGGGCCAGATTCTCAGCGAGGTACGACGGTGTATCTCCAGATACACCGTTGTGTCTATGTTTCTGGCCCTCGGTATCTATGCGACTGATTCTTAGAATCAGTTACGCATGGATTTTGCCTAGATCCGACTTGCGTAAGTCACTTGCACCGTCGGATCTAAGTTGTAATGTTACGTTGGCCGCTAGGTGGCGTTCCCGTCGAATATGCAAATGAGCGATACGCCGATTCATGAACGTAATTGCGCGTCGGCGTCGTAGTTAGCGTAGTTCGCGTAAGCGTAAGGTTACCCCTGCTAGAAGGAGGGGTGACCTTGCGTAGGTCCGGCGTACACCATGTTAGGTATGGACAACGTCTGGTTTCTCCGTCTTTAACGCCGTTTACGTAGCTCGTTGCGAATGGGGCTGTACGTTAATTACGTTCACGTTGAAACCAATTTATTTGCAGCGTACTATGGGGAATGCACAGTGGGCTACGTTTATGGCCAACGCATGCGCAGTTTGTTTGGCGCGGGGGCACGCTTAATTTAAACAGCACACCCCCCCTCCTTCCTACTTTGAATTACGCGCGGTTGCGCCGGCCCATTTGCGCTACGCCGCCGCAAGTTGCGGAGCAGGAGCTTTGAGAATACAGCACTTGCCCGTAAAAGGTGCAGAAGAGTATCGTAAATGGGATACGCTATGCCGGAAAACCGCAAATCTACGAGAATCTGGCCCAGTGTGTCTCTGCCAAAGAGAAATTTCGGTGGACCCTTTGAATATTAGGCCAATCTTGTGAGTGAAACACACTTATGCTTTTGGGCTGAGTTTCCACTAGTGCAACTCCAATGTCGCCTGATACAGGGTGCAATTGTGAGATGCAGCTTTAGTGCGACTATGGTGTGGACTTGAATGCGTTTTTGATCCAGAAGTCACATCAGAATGCTGCAGGTACCTTAACGGTCGCTGCAGCTTTGAGCCACATAGATTGAAATGGGGGCTATTGAAATCAGTGGGCTGCGATTTGTAATGCAACTTTGGGTCCAGAGTCGCATGGCAATCGCATCAGGGGAAACGGAGACTAAATCACATTGAATTATCTGGATGTATGTGAATCTATCTTTCTGTGTAAATGAACAGTGTAATTAGATCTGCAAACACTGGCTATATTGTAACTGCTAAAAATCATTGAGCGTCAGTTAGAATTGCCTCCTACCCTACAAACAATCATAGGGTCTAATCAAGCTTAACGCTTGGGTAGCCCTATGGTAAGTAAGCATTTCTTTTAAAATACATTGGAAAGTCCATGGGGAGATTAAACTTATTAAGTTGGGATAACTCCGGGCTAACTCTTCGAAGGGCTATAGTCAGTAGGTTCTGACAAGTAGTGAAGAAGAGGTGGTAAAGGTGAACAGGGGTGGTACCTGTCAACCCAATCATTGGTTAAAGCCTAGCTAGCTTTGGGAAAATGCGACCTGATAAGGTTTGCGGGAGCAGCTCAAGGTCCTTTGTCCGTAAAAGGATGGGAAATCAAATCGCTTCCAGGGTCTAACCGTGGGGAACCTTACCACTTGACCCGAAAAGGAAGAAATGATAGATAAATATGGACCTTGGGTTGTGAAATATGCAATATTGGGAATCGCTGGGCTGGAAACGGTATTTTAAAGGATGCTTGGAGTACAGGGATGATAGAATCTGATGAGGTGAGTATTTTTAATAGCCACTGAAATGGTGGGAATCCACATCCCCAGAGAAGTGATGAACAGAGGTTATGGATTCAAGTATGATAAAGAACATGATGATCTGTGTAAGGTCTTGAGGTCATATTTGACCTAGCTAAGTGTGTTGTGCGTAAGTGTGGGAGATCCATGGATTGTGATGTTTTGGTGTTTTGTAGTTCAAGGAGTAAGTAAAACCCCCCCTCTTTTTGAACTGTAAAAAGCCTCTTAATAATGTGTGTATTAACTGTAATTTTGTCTCCATAGAAGAAACTGTTTTTTTTTTTTTTTTTTAGTTTTTCAAGGTGCTCAGTATGGTAAAGTATAACGGTCTTGCAAGACAAAGGGGGGACTTTGTGTTTGTGTTTGTTTTGAGCTGCTAATTTTTAACCATGGTGAATAAACTTTTCTTTTTTTGGGGGAACTATTAGTATACTATAAAAAAGAAAAACATTTTTTTTATATATAAACGAAGTCCACGTGGCAGTTTTTATGTATTAACCACTTAAGACCCGGACCAATACGCTGGCAAATGACCCAAGGGGTTTTTGCGATTCGGCACTGCGTCGCTTTAACAGACAATTGCGCGGTCATGCGACGTGGCTCCCAAACAAAATTCGCGTCCTTTTTTTCCCACAAATAGAGCTTTCTTTTGGTGGTATTTGATCGCCTCTGCGATTTTTATTTTTTGCGCTATATACAAAAATAGAGCGACATTTTTGAAAAAAAATCAATATTTTTTACTTTTTGTTATAATAAAAAACCAATAAACTAAATTTTAGTCAAAAATTTAGGCCAAAATTTATTTAGCCACATGTCTTTAGTAAAAAAAAAATCGCATTAAAAAAAAAAATAGCTACCTAGCGGGAACAGCGACACTAATACAGCGATCAGAAAAATGATCGCTTAGTGACGCTGGCAATAGGGAGTGAAAGGGTTAACTAGGGCAGTGATCAAGGGGTTAAAACTTTATTGGGGGGGGGTGGGGGGGGCTACCCTGACACTACTGACTGTCACACTGTCTGTCACACTGACACTAAATACAGTAATCATACATGATTACTGCATTCAGTGACACTGTGACAGGGGGGAGGGGGGGGGCGATCGCGGGGGTTAAATGTGTGTGTCAGTGTGCTGTTTGGTGCAGGACTTACTTGTTCTGTAGTGATCTCTCCTCAGCGGCGCTTGAAACAAACGCCGAGGGAGAGATCACGTCGCTTCCTCCTTCCTGTGTTTACACAGGAGGAGGAAGTGACAGGTCAGGCGGGCGCGCGCATTGGCTGGGAGCGATCCGGAGGGGGCGGATGAAAACGGATAGCCGCCCCCACTTGTCGGATCGCTCCTGCAGCCGCGCGGACCGCCGCATGTACGGGGGGGGGGGTCCGATCCCCCCCAAGGCACCAACGTATATATACGTTGATGTGCCCGTCGGTGCCATTCTGCCGACGTAAATGTACATGCGGCGGTCCTTAAGTGGTTAAATAATGCATATTAATGAAAAGTTGAGCTCAACAATTTTTGGTATTTTAAAAAGTGCACAGGTTATGTAATGTAATGTATATTTGTGTTTCATATGCTAATGTCTTGTTACACGTATATAACCATTGTTTTGTTTCCAGGTTAAGAATGTTTTTTGAATGTTTATTACTAACTTTTATTTTGTGTTTTATCCCTCAGATTTGATAACTGGGTTTTCAGGATTTCAGAATAAGAGGAAATCTTTATGTTGGTCAGTCGGTCGGGTTTCACAAGGTTTAGGTTTTCATGACCATTATCTAGTTGGAACCTCTAGTGGTCAGTCCATCTGACTATGTTTTTGGACCACCTAGTGCGGGTAACATGTTCTGATCCACTGAATAGCAGAACCAACTAACTGAAGTCTGCATATTTTTGTTTTTTATGAAAAGTTGAGTAAGTCGGCAGGGGATAATTGGCACTCTAACACATATATTAGGCTAAGTAGCGTTCAGGGGTACCACACTTAGTGGTAAAAGGGTTTTGGTGTATTTTCCAGAGCTGGAAATGGATCAGCCATAGATCCGTGGCATATCAGTTTTCTTATTACTGAAGATCAGCCATGCTGACACGTGTAGTTCCATAGCTCTAAAAGGTAAAGGCCTGATGCTACTTTGGCCAAACTTATGTTTAGAACTGCTTAAACTCCCCCCCCCCCCGCTGTTAAGCCTGGCTGTACAAGGTTGCATTGCCTTAGGCTAAGGTATGCTAGTGTCCCTAGCTATCTGTATGTCCCCAAATGAAGTTCACAATGGTTTCCTTCCGTGTCACCATGCGACACTATTGTCTCCTAGATTTTTTTATTATTTTTTTTTTTGTCAGTTGTGATGGCTATTTGTTACCAATTGCCTAATTAATAGCTGTGTGTGTCCCGTCACACTGGTCGGCTCGTGTATCCCCTACTGTTCAGTGATCCCGGTGCCTCAGTGCTGCAAGGGATTTATTTTTTTATTTTTTTCTTAGTCTATTGGTCAGTTGTGTCTGGTAGTTCCTTGAGATGGATACACATTATGCAATTTTTGTTTTCCAATTTCTTTTAGATTTACCTGCAGACATGTGGTACAAGGGCCTGCCTGATTACATACGAGTTGAAAGTGTATAGGTCTGGCCTCATATTGTATAGTTTTGGTTGAGTCTGGAGAAAAGGTGTGCAGGAAGAGCGTATGGGGTGATACCAGCTCTTGGCTAGTCCAAGGGCCCTCACTTCCGATATATATGTGGGCATGCAGTATTCTCCTCAGTTAATATCCTTCCCGCCTTAACTGATGGTCTGTGACTTGCATGCCAAGAAGATCAGTACCCCAGAGTGGCACTAGACTCCTGTCTTTCACGTGAGTCCTGTCTGAATAGTGAAGGCAGTTTGTTTTGTAGGGGTGAAGGATAACATAGTCTAATTACTGAACTGATAGAGCGGGGGAGAAGGTGTACAGCCTCTGTGAGGGAGCGGGTGTACCTGGTGGCAGGTGGTTTTCAATCTGGGTATCCAGACTATTTCCCATACTTAGGCTGTTGGCCAAACTAGAGGGTGCCAGGTGATACATCAATGGGGTGAAAACTTCCTCGTAGAGGCAGTGTCTCAAGCTTAGCAGTCATACAGAGAAGCTCTTGTTTACTGGACACGTGAGAGGTACACCTAGTTAATGTCTCACCTGAGAGGTTGAATCCCTGCACGAGTAATGAAAGTAACTACATACAGGAACATGCCCTGTTAAATAAAGTGAATAAACGCTGGCTAACAGGGTACAGTATGCCGTTACCACCACGCTTCAGCATCTCACAGTGGTTGATAGAAACCTATTACCCTGTATGTGCTGAGTATACACTAAATCAAGTGACCATGGTGTTTCCGCTCGGTCCTCCCTTTTTGTCATGTTGCTCCCACTTGTCCTTCAAATCTTGATGGTCTTCTTACTCCTTAGAAACAAATCAGTCCTTATAGTCCATAGGAAGGAGAGCACGGCTTGACATGTGGACTCTGTTCTTCAGGAGACATGACATAAGGCTTACTCCCAAAGATGTGTAGACACAGACTGAGCTTCACGCAGGACGCTTATTTCTAAGGAGTAACCCAACAGAGGAGGGGTGTGTTCAGTACTATATAGGGGGAACAGGAGCCGGGATGGGTGTTAGTAATGGGGTAGACGGCAGTGTCCTGAGGAACAAACTCGCAGCCATTTGTTCAGACAATAAGCATGGCTTTGTTGCTCAGAGAAATTGGTGACATTCGTAATGACCACAATGTCTTTTGCATTCCAGGTCAATACACGGTGGTGAATAAGGAAGGTTGGGATAGTATTTCTCTGTATTCTGGATGGGGAGATCATTGTGAGGGAGAAAACACCTAGGTATTATTTAGGACATAGGCGAGTTTTGTTTTGTTAGGGTGTTTCTTGAACTGTTGGACTCAATACTGAATGCTGGGGTACGGGTGCTGATATCACATGTCTAGTGATGCACTGTTGTCAGCATTAGGTTGAATTGTACTCAACCGGGTACACTACCTCAGGGAGTCTATTGTACCTATTCTCTTGTCCTTGGGATGGATATAGAAGGAATCCCAGGTCGCACCCCGAGTTGCCCGGAGGAAAGGTTTTATAGCAAACCGGACATCCTCTTTACACTTGCTGAAACTTCCGTTGGGATACGGGGAGGAGTTAGAAGTTGGGTAGTTAAGATTGGGCAACATGATTTAAATGGTGCCAAAAGGTTGTGCAAGGCGTGAATAGAAAGGCCCATCTCTAAGTTTATAATGTAAGTGAAGGGGGTGGAACAAAAATAATAACGGCTGGGAATTATCTGATATGGAACTGGCTGAGAGAACATTTTAGGTGGAAGTGGGGTAGGCTTCCCGGAATAAAATAGGTTTGTTTAGGGACACTTAGGTGTGGAAAGGGTAGCGCCTGGCTGAACATAGGGGGGTGAGGAGTTCCAGAGGTTCTGGAGCAGTCCTGAGGTTAAGCATGGAAGGGGGTAACAAGGGAGATGGAAATCAGGATGTTTTAGGGCCAAAAACTTTAGTAAACTGCACTCGGGGGGGCGGTTCCCGATGCAGGTCACTATTACGGGACCGAGGCAAGGGGGTTGGTGCTGGTTGCGGATGTCCAATGATGCCCTATATTCTGCCTACGAGTTGAACTGTACTCCGCGGGGTACATTGCCTCAGGGAGTTTACGGTACATCTTCGCCGGTCCTGGGAATAGATGTAGCCGAGACCAAGGACGTACCTGTTACCCCAGAGAAAAGGCTTGATATCAAACCTGACCCCCCCATACAGCTACAGAAACTTCCTCTGGGATTTGGGCCTGAGTTAAAGGCTTGGCTGGTAGATTTTGGGCAACGGGATGAAATATTAAATGTGCTAAGAGATGCTGAGAAACAAGCCACCATACGACTTACCCATGATCAAGTTGATACAAGTATCCCAGGCTTTGGAGGAAGACGCTAGGGTTTCTTGGTGGAAAAGTTTAATTAGGTATAGTCCTAACGCTACAGCTTTCCTAGACATTTTGCTCCTCCCTGTTGTCCTAATCTGTGTAGTTTTTTTGCTCTCCATGATGCAAGTAATTATGTGCATTACTATCAGGAGAATGAATGGTAAGACTATGAGATTGTGCACCTCAACGAGGTATCTTCTCTCAAGGAACAGGGAAGCCACTAACTCAGAAACAAATTTCTGAAGAAGCCTGTTCCAATCCAGACCAGTATCATGTTCAATTTTTTTTTTTATTCGAAATCATTTTTATTCTTTATACATTTTTTTATCGATTAACATTTTTTTGGTTTTCATTTTTATACTTTAATTTTTGTAAAAGTTTTTTTTCTTTATTCATTTGTTATTTTTTCTCTCTCTGTTTTATATCTATGTTTATTCTTTTTTTAATCAATTTGTCATTTTTCTTATTAATTTTTATTTTTATTTTGTCAGTTTTATTATTATTATTTTTTTTCTCCCTGTAGTGTTATGGTTACGATTTCTTTTTACTTTTAATTTCTGAAAAGGGGGGGGGGAATAGTGCATAGACCTGAAAATACAAATAATGCATTGTTTGGTTTGGGGAATAGCCTCTAAAAAATTGTTTTAGTAATAAGTACAGTCGGGTTTGGTTTTGGCAACCATTGTTTAACCTCTCCTTTTTATTTTTTTTTATTTTTATGTTTTTAACCCGACTTGTAAACTATTAAGTGACCATGATCATGTTCACCTGTTGATCACTAATAGGGGAAAGGAGTCTTATTTTTATTTTGTATTTTATTTTATTTGTTCCTCTTTACTTAAGAACTATATTTTATTTTTTCTTGTGGTTGGTTCTAGGGATAAGCCTGTTCAATTTGTAATAATAAAGTGCGGTCAGGTTTACCTAAATGCTACAAATTTTAATCATCTCTCTCTCTCGTTATTATCTGCGTACCTGACTGGCAAAAATACCACCAATTACTAGTATAAGAGAGGAGTCGTTTAACGAAAATATTTTATTTTTTTCTCACTATCAGCTAAAGTTGGCAGGGCAACTAAGTATTTTTATTTTTTTTGGATACCGATTCAATGCTCTTTAACAATCTAAAGTGGAATGTAAACTGAAGATCATGGTTGGAGCAGCATTAAATCTGTAGATTTTTACTTTTAGGTTTATTATTTTTTCTTTTTTCTTACTCTATTTCCTTATTCTTTTTCATTACTCACCTCTCGTCCTATCCTTCTGTAATAGTATACTCTCTAAGTTGTTATTTTGGTTTCTATCATCCATCTTCTCAGGATAACGTAACTAGGACATCAGTCATATAATTTTTTTTTTTTTATAAGAGGCATGAGCATTCCTGCCCGCCAGTGCCATATTGTACACCCAGAGAAACCAAACTATCCCTGGGCATTTCTGTTTTTTTACCTCCCAAATGTAATTCTACCTCCCCTAGTCTACCTACAGCTTTATAGCCACCCCACTGCTCCTATCTGACATTC
Organism: Rana kukunoris; assembly: GCA_029574335.1. Classification (NCBI taxonomy): domain Eukaryota; kingdom Metazoa; phylum Chordata; class Amphibia; order Anura; family Ranidae; genus Rana; species Rana kukunoris. The sequence goes on along the minus strand of CM056059.1, from coordinate 261,774,577 downwards.
CTCCAGAAACTGTACACTGACGTTCTCCTTTCTCCTTTTGTATTCATACATGACTGTCCGGAGGCCCACCCAACCACCACCTGAAAAAGCAACGAAAACCAAGTCATTCTTTTTTGAGACAAACGTGTCACGGAGAAGACTCTCCTAAACTTTCCTTCATCATGCTGAACAAGTGCTGTCTCGCGGTCCGATCCAATTGTGACAATCATAGCACCATATTTCCAGGATACAGGACTAAATATGTAAGGATCCCGCCATCACAATGTTGGAGTTCCACTTCTCCAATGCAGAGGGGTGATGAGACATTGCAGTTCAGACACTCATGGTTCGGATCTGAAGCCTCAAAGGCACCAGGACTGTCTCAAGTCTACATTGATGAGTTAACTGCGAGGTCAAGAAAGGAAGAGGCCGCAGTGGTGGTGGGGGAAGGGTCGGGGCTTCTGGGCCGTTGTGAGTGGGTACCGGATCATTTAAGGAGGACATAAGTTCAAGAATGAACTTCAGGGGGGACTGTGGTGTAAAGTTTGAACTTCATATAATGTATACCAGGGGAACCAGTGCAAAGATGAATGTATATTTTACTGGACTGGTTCAATTGTGTGTTATGACAAATTAATAGTTCAGCTGTTCTTTAAGAAATTACTTCTTGTATGGTAGGGTTCCCAGGTGATAATATTGACTGTGTTAATTAGAAGTGTCCAATGATACTACCAGACGGGAAATCTATTTAGCCAGGTGTCCTGTGATATGCAAGTATGGGAACTCTGTGAGTGAGTGATCACAAGGGAAGTTGGTAGGGGTCAATTATGCAAACTCCTAGACATCCCTTGGCACAGAGATGTGACATCAGGAGGTTACCGGTTGGGGGTCCTTATCTGTCAGGCTGAAAAGACACATGAAAACAACCAATCGGATCCTCGGGAACTTAAGATTATGGAGGGAGAAAATATGGGCTCAGGGGTATAAAATCCAGTCAGGTCAGCTGGACAAGTGAGCAGTGTAGGATGTCCTGATGTAGACCACAGCCTGGTAAAGTAATCTCTCTTCCTCCTCTCTCTCTTGGTGATGCGATGTAATCTCTCTCCCTCTCTCCCCCTCTCTCTCTCCCCCTCTCTGTCTCTCTCTCTACAACTTATCATTACTTATTGTTGAATCCTCTATAGCCATATTCTCATTAATATCATGTATGTTGTATCAGAATCTGCTGTTTTGACAAGTAATATCCTTCACGTTATGGTTGTACATATTGGAATAATACAAGTGTCTTCTCATTATCAATAAATGTAATCCTTTCTCTTTGTCACACCCCTATCGTTTGCTTTAATTTTTATATAGACAACAAGGTTTTTATAGCTTATAATAATTATTTACGTGCATAGTTAAAGCGGTATTTCACCCTAAACATAATATCTCCCATGCGATCCAGCATACTGGCGTCAGCGCCAGTATGCTGTTTTTTTTTTTTTTTAATAGCACACTTACTGTATTATTGTAGAATTCCTTTTCTGTCCCCCGTGGTGGACGGCGCCAGTATAGCACGTCACATCTTCCTAAAATACCCGATATGCACTCGGGTAATCTCGGCGAAAATGTGGCGCCTGCGCACAGACCTAGGAGCTGACTGCGCAGGCGCCGTATTTCTCCGAGTCCTACGGCTATGGCGCGTCACGCCCTCCGAAATAGGACTCGGAGAAATACGGCGCCTGCGCAGTCAGCTCCTAGGTCTGTGCGCAGGCGCCGCATTTTCGCCGAGATTACCCGAGTCCATATCGGGTATTTTAGGAAGATGTGACGCGCTATACTACAGCCGTCCACCGCGGGGGACAGAAAAGGAATTCTACAATAATACAGTAAGTGTGCTATTAAAAAAAAAAAAACCCAGCATACTGGCGCTGACGCCAGTATGCTGGATCGCACGGGAGATCTTATATTTAGGGTGAACCTCCGCTTTAATACAACCAAAACAGATGCCAACAGCTTCACCGCAGACTGAAGAGTCTGCAATTTCTCCAAGGGAAGAGAGACTCTTGCCTCCGCAGAGTCCAAAATCAACCCCAGGAATTCCAAACGCTGATTCGGTACCAAAACCAAAATTATGGATGTTTAACCACTTGCTTACTGGGCACATACACCCCCCTCCTGCCCAGGTGAAATTTCAGCTTCCGGCACTGCGTCGCTTTAACTGACAATTGCGCAGTCGTGCGACGTGGCTCCCAAACAAAATTGACGTCCTTTTTTCCCCACAAGTAGAGTTTTCTTTTGGTGGTATTTGTTTGCCTGTGCGGTTTTTATTTTTTGCGCTATAAACAAAAAAGTGCGACAATTTTGATGCTATAATAAATATCCCAATTAAAAAAAAAAAAAACATATTTTTTCTCAGTTTAGGGAGATATACGTATTATTCTACATATTTTTGGTTAAAAAAATAAATAAAATCGCAATAAGCGACTGGTTTGCGCAAAAGTCATAGCGCTTACAAAAAAGGGGAGAGAATTATTATTTTTTATTATTTTTTTTTTTTACTAGAAATGGCGGCGATCTGCGATTTTTATTGGTACTGCGATGTTATGGCGGACACATCGGACACTTTTGACACATTTTTGGCGCCATTCACATTTATACTGTGATCAGTGCTATAAATATGCACTGATTACAGTATAAATGTGACTGGCATTGAAGGGGTTAACACTAGGGGGTGAGGAAGGGGTTAAATGTGTATCCTAGGTGTGTTCTAACTGTGGGGGGAGGGGGGGTAACCGATCTGTGTCCCTATGTACAAGGAACACAGATCGGTCTCCTCCTCTCCAGAGACAGGACGCTGCCTCTGTGTAAAACGGCAATGAGAGATGATCTATGAGATCATCTCTCATTCGCCCACAGATCGCATCGCAAACGGCCACTCTGACTGGCCGTTTGCCGCGATCTGTGATTGGCCGTGTCAAAGGGACACGGACAACACAGGGCTTCCCCGCAGCGCGCTCTACAGCGCGCGCTGGGAACGCCCAAAGGGGCGGCCATCAAAAGACGGCATGTTGGATATTCAGACCCGCGCTGTTGCCGTCATTTGACGGTAGCGCGGGTCTGAAGTAGTTAACACCCACCTGAATTCTCGGAGGGTTTGGCTGGCTATAGACACATCCACCTCTAATTCTGAGCCATAAGCTGCTCTTAGAAGAAGATCGTCTAAGTAGCCCATGATGGCAATGCCTTGCTGTCTCAGTAAAGCTAGAATCGGTGCAAGCACAAACTCTCGATGCCGACTCTAGGCCAAAGGGAAGAGCCACAAACTCATAGTGGTCTTCTCCGATTGCAAAGCGCAGAAACCTCTGGTGCCCTGCACAAATTGGGACATGCAAGTATGCGTCCTTGATGCCCAAGGACACCAGAAAGTCCCCCAAATGGAGTACAGCCACCACCGAGCGAATGGATTCCATGCAGAATTTCTGTACTCTCACAAAGGCATTTAGGGCTTTGAGGTCCAAGATTGGATGGACCCTGTCCTTCAGGGACCACAAGCAGATCTGAATAAAATCCTGGAAACATCTCGTCCTGCAGAACAGGTAAAATTACCCCGCAACTTAGCAAGTCTTGCACTGCCCCCAATAGGGACTGACGAGCCGGAAGGAGAGAGAGATTTAAGGGAAAGAATCTGTTCGAAGGACAGGAAAGAAACTGTCTTGTACCCCAAAGTGACCACCCTGCAGACCCACTGGTCCGAGAGCAGGGAGGTCCACCGAGTCGTGAACCTGCAAAGCCATCCGTCAGGCGGGGGCAAAACTTCATGCAGTGGCAGGTTTGGATGCCGGTTTGTTCGGCTTACGCACCCAGGGACGTTTCTGTCCCCCAGCTGAGCCTTTGTCAGCCTGGGAGGGTCTACCCACGGGCCCTGACTGATGAAAATACCGCTTCAGCATGGGAAACGAAGGACCCAGCTTACTGCGTGGCTCCTTCCCCTTGGTGGACTAAGGGAGGAGAGTGCTCTTACCTCCAGTGACATCCTTAATAATGTCATCCAGCGAGGTACCAAAAAGTCTCCCACCTTTGAAGGGTAAATCTGCCAAAGCTTTTTTGGATGCTTGGTCAGCGGACCAGCATTTCAGCAATATCAGGCGGTGCAACACCACGGCAGAAACAGAGCCTCTGGATATCAAGGGGGCTGCATCCGGGGTAGCATCACAGACATATACAAGGCCTTGGACCAACTGGTCGGTCAGCTTAACCTTTTGCCCATTCCGTGAGAGTCTTAGACACCAAGGTTGCAGCCAAAATTGGCCGCAATACAGACCCTAGCATGGTAAACATGGAGCGGGTCACCGCCTCGGACCTCCTATCAGTATGGTGACTGGTCCTTGAAAAAAAAGGGGTCCCTTCTACAGGGAGAGTGGTTTCCTTATTTAACCGAGCAACCGGGGGGTCAACCACAGGAGGAGAAGCCCATATTTTCAAAAGGCTGTCTTTAAAAGGGTACGGACACACCAGGCGCTGAGGGACCACAAAGGACTTCTGTTGCTTTTTCCATTCCTTATCAATGAACTTGTCAAAGGAGGATACAGAAGGAAAAACCTTTGCAGAGCGGTCCGACTTGTGCGACCCAAAAAAGACTGAGCCCTCAGTGGATGCCTCAGCTGCACCATCCAGCTGAAGGGAGTCCCTCACAGCATTGATAGGCGCACTAACAAATGCTCTGTTCTGCACTGACCGAGGTAAGGGGTCTTCCTTACAAGGAAGGTCCTGGTCTGCATCCTCTGACAACCCAGAACTGGGGTCCTGTGCCGCAGCATGTGTCGGAGCATTCCCCAGGAGATGGAGTGGGCACATTTTACCCCCCTTACACCTGCATGCCGCTTCCACTCTGGCAACAAATAATTACAGATAAAACATAAGAATAGAGAATTAAGAATGTCATAATTTTATTACAATACACAGACAAGACAGAATACAAAATTAAAATAATGGCAATCAAAAACGTGACATTAGGACAGAAGTCCCCACAAGGGGAAAAACAGTACGATGGGTTGAAGATTGTCACAAACTCTCAACTAGTTTTGCGGTGGGTACCGCTCCATCAGGAGAAGATCTAGAAAGTCCCGCCTCGAGGTGGCAGCAGGGGGAGCCAGACAAAATCCCAATGGTGGCCAGGGTGGACACAAGTATGGAGGGACCTACTTGTCTGAGTGACAAGGGAGATAAAACTGAATAAGGGGCTCAATTTTTACCATATGTACACCTACATCCCAATATGTGGCATTATTGGGCTCCTGCTCCTGGGAGCCACTTATTCAGTTTCATCTCCCTTGTCACTCAGACAAGTAGGTCCCTCCATACTTGTGTCCACCCTGGCCACCGTTGGGATTTTGTCTGGCTCCCCCTGCTGCCACCTCGAGGTGGGACTGTCTAGATCTTCTCCTGATGAAGCGGTACCCACCGCGAAACTAGTTGAGAGTTTGTGACAATCTTCAACCCATCGTACTGTTTTTCCCCTTGTGGGGACTTCTGTCCTGATGTCGCGTTTTTGATTGCCATTATTTTAATTTTGTATTCTGTCTTGTCTGTGTATTGTAATAAAATTATGACATGTATATTAGTACCGCAATAGTCCTACTTGGCCCAAAACCAAAAGAAAGCTCTATTTGTGTGGAAAAAAAGGACAAAAATTTCAAATGGGTACAATGTTGTATGACTGAGTAATTGTCATTCAAATTGTGAGAGCACCGAAAGCTGAAAATTGGTCTGGTCAGGAAGGGGTTTAAGTGCCCAGTGGTCAAAGAAATGTAAAAATGACAAAGAAGAGGATAAATGTCAAGTAGAATGAATGTCATTTAAAAAAAATGGGGGGGGGGGGGAGAGTCAGAATAACCAAAACAGTATTGGGGGGAATAATGAAGTATCAGACAAATCAGTGCGGGACCAAATGACCAGTAATCCAGTAAGAATGGAGAGCTTACCTAAAACATGGGAATGGAGAGGAATCAAATTTTCCGTCCATGCATTACAGCGGCCCCCCGCTCTCTGTGTGTGTCACAGATGAGCAGGCTTTAAATAGCAGCTGTACCCGGCATCCAACGCGATGATGTAATTAGACAGACAGGCGGACCAATGAAAGCTTATAGAACGCTAGCCCCTGACGCGCAGCCTATGATGGACCACAAGTACCACCATGCTTTGCGCCGGTGACGTGGTTAGCCGAAGCATCCACGGTCAGCATAGGAACCGACAACGCTCAAGCAACCGTGAGGATGACAGTAAACGGGAGGACAGTTACGAGTGAGCCAACGGGCAGCCATAGGGGTGAGAAGCACCCCAGATGGGCATGCCTTTCCGGGTGAAAAGACAAACCCATGGATCATAGGGGACATTGCTGACTAAGCAGAACAAGGGAGTCATTTGGAAGGACAGATGGCTCCCTTGAGTGCCCTTGTGACAGTGTTGCGAATTATGGCACAGAAGGGACCAACACTGCAGAGCTGGCAAGGGAAGGAGAGAGCATGACAAGTCCTTCAACAGGTGTAAACATGGAAACCATTTGATACCTCAATGTATGACCTTGCTGGTAGACCAAAAGAGACAGCAGGAATCACACAAGTGGTTAATACAGGTAAAACATATGCCGAGTACAGCTACACATATGTCCAAAGTATTACATGAAATATACATCAAGTGGTAGTATATACAAAGATCTGCAATTTATTATATAAATAGTAATTTTGTTGTTAACAAATTGAACTTTGCAAAAAGAGAGAAGCTATAGCAAGCATAAAAAAACAACACTTAACAAAGTCTAAGTAACACAGACCAACGAGAGTAAAAGGGGTACCTATGATGTAAAGGGGAGAACGGGGAAAATTGTAGAGAAGGGGGGACAATGATCTGGAGGGGGAGGATAGGGGAATGGGGGGGCTCCGGGAGGGAGGAGACAAAAACCATCATTGGCAAGCACAGAGGTATGAACCCAAGTATCAAAGTCTAAGTAACACAGACCAAGAAGAGTAGGTTGTAGGCTATATTGTGTATCTCTTGATTATATTCTTTGACTTTGTCTGAAAGCACTCTCCAAAAGTTTTGGAGTACCTATTCTTTTCCCTTCCCCCTTATCTCCCCCCCCCCCTTGTGCACACCATTGCATTTTCCCCTTTTGTGTGTGATTGGTTCATAGTCCCTGTGATAGCCTTTAGCTGTTACACTCTGTTAACCACTGCCTTATTTCATCATGGCTACCTTCAGTGGCGAGGCCTGGGAGGGCCTCATGGACAGCGTACGAGCAACTCAACTACAATCACCGACAAGGATCTTGATCAGGCTTTTCTGAGATTACAAAGCCTTTTAGAAAGAAAAGAAAGGATTTTTTGGCATAAACGTTATTTTGATAAGTATATTGAAAATTATTTGGTTGCTTGGGGCCTCAGGATACAATTTTTTCCAAATTTAAGAAAAATAGGTGACTCTCAAATCTCTCTGGGAGAGAAACCTACAAACCTGTTCATTCGGCATGATGAACCTCTTGGGGGCCCTATATGATCTTGAATTGGTGTCTTTGAATGATAGCATATGTAAATGGTATGACGAATACAGCCTGCTGTTATCCAGTACTAGATTTGTTAAATAATTAATATTAAAGCAACATGTTGAATGCTATACTCTTGAAATTATCAGAGTCAAAGAAAACTAATTTTTACGCAGTGGTGCATATGCCAACAACTTTGCGTATAAATGGACTCCCAGTACTAACCAAAAACAATTCTCCAAACCCTCCGGTTCACGAACAACCAACAAACAGGATCATATGTCTAATTTATCCTCTGTTTACTCTCATTCCTCTAGCCAATCTACAGTTTACAGAGACTTATCGGGTGACAGAATCCCAAAAAAACGAAAAAGGTAATTCCGATGCCGCTTCAACGGAATCTCTTGGACATCAATTAGGTACCCCTTTACCACGTAAGGCACAGGACCCTCACTCTAGACCTATGGTCTCTCATTTATCAAGCTTATTTCATCCCTCTGGCAACGCATCACGTGGTATTCCATCTTCCTCATCACATGCAATTGTATCCACTGCCTTATCAACATCCATTACTGCACCACCAATGCAGTTAGAAAACAAAAAAGCAACCGATAATGATATTTTGGTGTCACCGCCAGGGACACTCCTTCCTGCAGAAGTAAAATTAGCACCTATTTTTTTAGTCAAGGACTAGGTTCAGGTTCTGGTCCGGACAGTATATACATTGCATGTGAACAGACAGATACTAGCACAGAGTTATCCATCATAAATCTGTCCTCTGTTAATCTCACTGAATATGAGCTTGAGGTCCTTAAGCTGGGACTCACTTTTTGCCCAGACTCTCACCTGGATAAATTTAACTTTATAAAAGACATACATCTATTTGCCCGTAGGTTGATGTACAAAGTCATTTTTGATAAACCCGACTTGGAAAGTAAAGCAGTCGAATCTACCTTAAACAACAATATCGCTGAACATCATGCTCTAGCTGATTTAATGGATTTGTGGGAGGAGGGCCACACCACTGGGGACGAAGCTGATGAGATTTCCTCGTCGGCTTTGTCGATCACTGGTGTGTCTCCCCCCCCCCCCCTACAAACCTTCAAACCCAAGTCCAGGAACTTTCCTCTGTTACACGAATCCCAATATTTGGGCTTTTGTGGAACAAGGTTGTCAGTCTATTGAAAAACACCATTTCCAACCATCTTCCAGCTACAATATAGAACCAAATCAGTATAAAGCAATTAAGTCTCTACAAAGTAATCCACACATAACAATCAAACCCGCCGACAAAGGCGGCAACTTGGTTGTTATGGATGTGGACCATTATGAAACCATGTGTCTAAAAATTCTTGAAAATACCGACTGGTATCGACCTATTTAAAAAACGGTACTTGAAAACTTCTATGTAAAATATCGCAGCATTAGTTCTAAAGCATTGTTCCAAGGTATCATCAGCCAAGACACCTGGAAGTTTCTAAACACCAAGGACCCCAGGATCCCAACTTTCTGTGCACTGCCCAAGACGCATAAATCTCTAATCGAGCCCCCTGGTCGACCTATAATTTCAGGTTGTTCCAGCCTAACAGAGAACGCAAGCTCTCTTATTGACAGTTACCTTTCTTTTTTTGTTTACAAACGGTTTATTGAAAAATAAGTCTCAATACAAAATAACTGTACATTGGCAAGGGATAGATACATGAAGATGGGTGCAGAGAAAATCAGTATGATGTATAAGTAGCAGTAATATAAGAGAGATGAATACAAACATTGGGATGTAAGAATGAATCATTCATAAAACTTTATAGAGGCACAAAGACCTTATGGGTATGTTCCTTAATAAAAACGTAATAACAGTATCACATAGTAGATCATTGAACTAACAGAGAAAGATCCCAAGGTTTCCATTTTTCTTTATGTGTGTCCATAGTGTCGAATAATGTGTGATGGATACGTTCTGATAGCTTGATGGTAAGCATGCGATTCATAATTTGGGACCATGGCACTGTGGGGGAACACCAGTTAAGAGCTATAGCCCAGTGTATTGAACTGAACAATGTGTGTATAAGTCTGGTATGTGCTATAGGAATATCCGGAATGGGATAGAAAAGGAGGCACATTTTAGATGCGAGTTCCATTCTTCTGCCTGTTATTTGTTCTATTTTGTTTTTGGCTTGTTGCCACATAGTTTTAAGGTGTGTACATTCCCAGAATGTGTGTATAAGAGAACCCTGTGCTGGGCATCCTCTGAAGCACATGGGGGAGATTGTTGGATAGAATGAGTTAAGTCTGTCCGGGGTGAGGTACCACCTATGCTGAAGTTTGATGGCTGATTCCCTGATGGAGGCTGTCTTGGTGCTTTTTTGTAAATTATTAATCATAATATCCCATTGATCTATAGAGAATGTTTCATTCAAGTCTGATTCCCACTGGGAAATTTGACATGTTTTATCTGGTATGTTGTGTTCATTTAGGCTTTTATAAATTCTGGATATTAAGCCCCTATCGTGAGGTGAAGTGATGACAGTTACCTTTCACCCCATGTAACGTCACTTAGCTCATACGTCAAAGACAACATCGACCTTTTAAAGAAAATTGAAGGCATTTTTTTGCCAGAAAACACCTGGCTGGTTGCTCTGGATATTGAAAGTCTCTATAATACCATTCCGCATCAAAAAGGCCTTGAAGTTATTCAGAGCTTCTTGGTCGAAAGAGGTCCTCTCGCTTTAAAGTTCAATACTTATGTCCTGGACCGACTATATTTTACAACACAACGTTTTTTTGTTTGGATCTTCACACTACCTCCAGGTGCAGGGGGTTGCGATGGGGACCAAGTGTGCCCCATCGTATGCCAACCTGTACCTGGGGGGGTGGAAAAAATCTCTTTTCGAGAGACGACCTTGCCCCTTACTTGGACAAGGTCGTCTCTTGGTTTAGGTACATTGACGATGTGCTTATTTTTTGGACAGGAAGTGAGACAGAGCTCCACGAATTTGTATCATGTATTTCTAACAATACATTTAACCTCAAACTCACATTGGACTACAGCAAAACCAAAATTAACTTCTTGGATTTAACGATACTTAAACAAGGAAGGACAGGTGAATTTTAAACTTTATAGGAAACCCTCAGCGGGCAACACAATATTACACGCAAGCAGCTCCCACCCGGAGCCCTTGCTTAAAAGCATTCCCTACAGCCAATACCTTTGTTTAAAACGTAATTGTAGTCGTGAAGAAGATTTTCGGAAATCTGCTAAGGAGCTTTATCATAGACTTAAAAGTAGAGGATACAGTCGTAAATGCCTTAAACAGGCTTTTAACAGGGTTAAAAATCAAAAAAGAAATTCTCTGATCTTGTCTGTTAAGGAACCACCCAGTGAGCATACAGTTTGGGTTATCACCCATTACTCCAATCAACTTTAAGAAGTAAGAAACATCCTAAAGGAATTCTGGCCTATATTGGCTGCTGATCCGGTTGTTAAGAAATATGTAAAAGAGTATCCTGAAATTACATTCCGAAGGGTGCCATCTCTCAAAGACGGCCTTGTGCACAGCCACCATGATGTGGTTCGTGCCCCGAAGGCCTCAATGAGAGGTGGTACCTCACCTTGTGGACACTGATATTTGCCAATTTGTATCCAACCTAGAGAAAATAAAACTGCCAAACGGTAATTGGCATTCCACTAAAACCCTAGTACCTTGCCAAACCACAGGTGTCATTTACTTGGCTCTATGCACCTGTGGTGGGTTTTTTGTTGGCAAAACAAAACGCTGCTTCTTTATAAGAATAAGGGAACACATCAGACCTTTTTTGAAAAAAAAACATTGTTACGGCAGTTAGTAGACATGTTGCAAGATATCACAACTTTAATGCAAATGTTATCTCTTTTTTTGCACTTGACCACATCCCCCTGGCTTCGTGAGGGGGAAGTGTTGATTCTGCTCTTCTCTAACTCGAGGCCCGTTGGATTTATGATTTAAAAGCCACCACTTTTCCGGGGTTCAATGAGAATCTCAGTTTTAAACCATTTCTCTGATCAACTGTGTCATCCTTGATACTTGGGTTCATACCTCTGTGCTTGCCAATGATGGTTTTTGTCTCCTCCCTCCCGAAGCCCCCCCATTCCCCTCTCCTCCCCCTCCAGATCATTGTCCCCCCTTCTCCCCCTCCAGATCATTGTCCCCCCTTCTCTACAATTTTCCCCATTCTCCCCTTTACATCATAGGTACCCCTTTTACTCTCCTTGGTCTGTGTTACTTAGACTTTGTTAAGTGTTGTTTTTTTATGCCTGCTTTAGCTTCTCTCTTTTTGCAAAGTTCAATTTGTCAATAACAAAATTACTATTTATATAATAAATTGCAGATCTTTGTATATACTACCACTTGATGTATATTTCATGTATTACTTTGGACATATGTGTAGCTGTACTCGGCATATGTTTTACCTGTATTAACCATTTGTGTAATTCCTGCTGTCTCTTTTGGTCTACCAGCAAGGTCATCAAATGGTTTCCATGTTTACACCTGTTGAGAGACTTGTCATGCTCTCTCCTTTCCTTGCCAGCTCTGCAGTGTTGGTCCCTTCTTTTTTTTTTTTGTTCAATATGTGTTTATTAAAGATAAAAGAAAAGGACACTTGACAGACAAAATATAAAACAAAAAGCAAAAACAAAAACAAGAAGATCAGCAGAACCACGCCATACATGACATGAATCAACATATCAATACTAGTACACATCACAAATGACCTAGAGAATACACAGCAACGATAAACATGCCAATACACACCCATGGCCCAAATGGTATATAGGGTAAACATCAAATAGGAATAGCAGAGAGACCGGAGGCATAAAGCCCCACAAACTCTCAGCTCTGCATTGAGCCTGGCAATAAGGGCGCCTGATCTTCACCTAACTCCTACCGAGCATGCCGAAACAAACATGCCCATGGGAGGCGTTGAAACCAGCAATATAACAAATAAGGACAGAAAAAAAAGGGAAAGAAAAAGAAAGAAAAAGAGGGAAGGGGTGGGGTGGGGGTGTGAAAGATCCTCCGCCTCCGGACGTCAACCTGTGTCGAGAGAACATAAAAAGACAAGCAAACCCATAAGCTACCACGAGGGGTGACACACTACAGGAAGTGACAAATAGGGCCTAGAGTACCGCCTAGTAACATTACACTTAACACAAATTTTAAGACATTAAATGGGCATAAGCTGAGGTATATTTAAAAGCGAACCAATTGGACCATATTTTCTGAGATAAATCGGATGAAAAGGTAAGATCCTCCATCTGGTAGATGCGGTCGACTTCCACCAACCACTGGCACAAAGTGGGCACAGCCGTCTGTTTCCAAAATCTTGGGATAAGGGACTTTGCCGCGTTCAATAAATGGGGCGTGAGCGATTTCTTATATGATCCGATTGGTTCAGAGGTACAATGCAATAAAACCACCCAGGGATCCCTAGTAGTTTGAGTGTTGGTCCCTTCTGTGCCATAATTCGCAACACTGTCACAAGGGCACTCAAGGGAGCCATTTGTCCTTCCAAATTGCTCCCTCATTCTGCTTAGTCTGCAATGTCCCCTATGATCCATGGGTTTGTCTTTTCACCCGAAAAGGCATGCCCATCTGGGGTGCTTCTCACCCCTATGGCTGCCCGTTGGCTCACTCGTAACTGTCCTCCGTTTACTGTCATCTTCACGGTTGCTTGAGCGTTGTCGGTTCCTATGCCGACCATAGACGCTTCGGCTAACCACGTCACCAGCGCAAAGCATGGTGGTACTTGTGGTCCATAGTAGGCTGCGCGTCAAGGGGCTAGCTTTCTATAAGCTTTCATTGGCCCGTCCGTCTGTCTAATTACGTCATCGCGTTGGATGCCGGGTACAGCTGCTATTTAAAGCCTGCTCATCCGTGACACACACAGAGAGAGGGGAGCCGCTGTAATGCATGAATGGACAATTTGATTCCTCTCCATTCCCATGTTTTAGGTAAGCTCTCCATTCTTACTGGATTACTGGTCATTTGGTCCCGCACTGATTTATCTGATACTACATTATTCCCCCCCAATACTGTTTTGGTTATTCTGACTCCCCCCCCCCATTTTTTAATGACATTCATTCTACTTGACATTTCTCCTCTTCTTTGTTATTTTTACATTTCTTTAATTATTTTTTTTTTTTTTCATTCATTTCTCTATGTTCCAGTTAACCATCTCTGTAACATAACTGTTACACTCATCAGCCCTGTTCATTTCCTTTTTCCTCAATTTATAGACTGCTTGGTCAAGTTTTGACACAGGTTAATAATGCGTCAAAATATAAAAAAAATGTTTCTTATTCTTTTATTGTCCAAATATAACTTCCCTCTTTAGCTACTCTTAATTTTACCATTTTCCAATTCATCAGAATAGATCGTTTTTCTTTTCTCCTTTTTCTTCAATTTAAACTGACATTGTCACTCCTACTCTACAGTATCTTTTCATCCCCATTTTAATATTTCCTTATTTGTATATTATTTTTCTATTTTTCAAATTTTCTGCCATTAGGGAGTAATTTTGGCAGCCAATATCCATCTCCTTGAGATGTATTCCAAGATATTGTGATAACACGTCTTCTCCCCAAAAAATCTTTCTACTCCTGGTTTTGCCCTTTTTGTAAGTATTAATTTCCCTCTTTTTCAGTTTATCTCAATCCAAAAATTATTCCTATATATCTTTATTTGGTTTTTGAACAGTCCCACTGGCTTCACAGGCTCATTGCACCTGTTTGTGACAACTTTGTGAATTTTTGGCACCGGCCCACCCAATGGGTCTTGTTATCCACCTGCCCTAGGAATTGCATGCGCTCTCCCTCTACGGTGTCTTGGTTGGTAAGCCCTCCTTGGTTGCCTTCCTTTTCATTGGACCATTTCTATGCCTCCAGCTACACACTTGCTTCACTAAACATTTCTATTTCTTTTCTTCCTTTTTTTTATTTTTCAGATTTACTGTATTTAGCTAATTTTATGTATTTTGTTTTGTTCAGTTACTAATCCCCTTGCCTGGATTTCGCCCCTCCCCTGAAGAAGCTAAAAAAGCGAAACATGTTGGGAATATGCAATCTCCATGTTGTGTAATTTGCAATCATGTGTTTTTAAAGACCACCACCATTTTTTGAATTCATCTTTATTCTTTGTATTATATTTAATAATACATATTTTGTATTTCTGTACTAAAAAATTCTTTCTCCTCACTGCTTTAGCCTGTGCACCACAAAATTTCCCGACGCTCCCTTTTTGTTCTTTATAATAGTAGCATACAGTAGGTGACCGCGATATTGTGTCAATCTCGCTCCCTTTCTCGGCGAGATTGACCACCTACGAGCCCCATCGCGGGGGCCAGCGCCAGAGCCAGCTTGCCGCCATGGGGACAATGCCGTCATAGAAGCGACGGGGATCCGAGTTGGATTCCCGGCAATTCTACACGCGGCGTTTGGTATGAATCATAAGGGGGAACTCCACACCAAAATTTTAAATAAAAATCCGGCATGGGTTTCCCCCCAGGGGGCATACCAGGCCCTTAGGTCTGCTATGGATTGTAAGGAGAAACCCCCTACGCCGAAAAAACGGCGTGGGGGTTCCCCCACAATCCATACCAGACCCATATCCAAAGAATGCTGCCTGGCCGGTCAGGAAAGGAGTGGGGAAGAGCCGTACCAGGCCGCAAGCCCTCAACATGGGGGGGTTGGGGACTCTGGGGCAGGGGGGTGCCCTGCGACTCCCCCATCCCAAAGTACCCTGTCCCCATGTTGATAAGGACAGGGCCTCTTCCCGACAACCCTGGCCGTTGGTTGTCGAGGTCTGCGGGCGGCTTATCGATATCTGGGAGCCCCCTTTAATAAGGGGGCCCCCAGATACTGGCCCCCCACTCTAGGTGAATAAATATGGGGTACATTGTACCCCTACCCATTCACCTGGAGGTAAAGTGTTAATTAAAAAAACACAGGGTTTTAAAATATATTATTAGTCAGCTCCGGGGCCCCTCTTCTCTTCTTTAGCTCTTTTACAAAAGGGGGGCTTGCTTCTTCAACGTCTTCTCGGGGGGGGGGGGGTCTTCTCCGCTCTCCGGGGGTCTTCTTCCATCTTCTCCACTTCACCACTGTTGTCTCGGCGCTCCCCGGTTCTTCTCACGTTTGTTCTCCGGTGCCTTCTTCTTCAGGGTTGGCCGCTGCTATCTTTGTGTTAGCTCAATAAAAAGCTCGCTCTTCTATGCCGTCTTCTGCCTTCTTCTCTTCTTCCGACGCAATGCTTCTTCCCGCTGTAATGCCAGGTGCGTGGCGTGCACCGATTTATATAGGCCTCTAATGATGTCACAGTCCCATCATGCTCCGGTACCTACCCACGTGGGTACCCGGAGCATGATGGAACTGTGACGTCGTAGGAGGCCTATATAAATCGGTGTGCGCCGCGCACCCGGCATTACAGCAGGAGGAAGCAGCATGTCAATAGCGAAGAAGAGAAGAAGGCAAAGGCAGAAGAAGAAGGCAGAAGGTGACAGAAGCCCGGGAACCCCCTGCCGAAGACATCGGAGGAGAAGCCCGGATGGGGGCCGATGTAAAAGAGCTAAAGAAGAAAGCGGCCCCCACCCGGCGGAAGAGAACCAGACGGCGGGAAAGACTGGGACCCCCCCAGAAGACGTTGAAGAAGCAAGCCCCCCCTCATAAAAGAGCTAAAGAAGAGAGGGGGAGACCCGGAGCTGACTAATAAAATATTTTAAAAAAACATGTGTTTTTTTTTATTAACAATTTGCCTCCAGGTGAATGGGTAGGGGTACAATGTACCCCATATTCATTCACCTAGGGTGGGGGGCTGGTATCTGCGGGCCCCCTTATTAAAGGGGGTTCACAGATTCCCGCAGACACCGACAACCAACGGCCAGGGTTGTCGGGAAGAGGCCCTGTCCTTATCAACATGGGAACAGGGTACTTTGGGGTGGGGTGGCCGCCGGGCGCCCCCCTGCCCCAGAGTACCCAACCTTCCCATGTTGAGGGCATGCGGCCTGGTACAACTCCGAAGGGGGGGGGGGCGCTCGCTCGTCCCCACTGCTTTCCTGACCGGCCGGCGTGCTTTGGATATGGTTCTGGTATGGATTGTGGGGGAACCCCCACGCCGTTCTCCTTACAATCCATAGCAGACCTAAGGGTAAAATTTTGGCGTGGAGTTCCCCCTCATGATTCATACCAAACGCTGCGTGTAGAATTGGTGGGAATCCAAGTCGGATCTCCGTCGCTTCTATGACACTCTTGCTGAAATGTGCTTTTTCTATTCCAGCGAGTGCGAGAAGTCGGCACCCTGTCGCCGAGAATCAGCGCGATGTTGTTGTGCTGGGAACACATTCTCAGGGACAGGTACTGTAGCTTGTAAACTATCACACAGACTAAATAATATACACTAATTTGGGTTGTCAAAGATACAGTATGTAGCAGTGTAAATGTTGGCCTAAATTTATGTAGAAAAAATACTTGATTGCAAAGTTTTATAATAGAAACTAAGTGCTCAAAACCACATTTGCACACGTGTTTAGGTGCGCGTAGCCTTAATCAAATGCGTTTGTATTCCATTGGAACAAATTAATGCTCAAGCATTTAGGCATGTTTAAAAACCCCTTTTAATTCCAAAAAGCTACTCTACTCTAATAAACCTGTAATCACCTACAATATGTGTGCATGGACACAGACTAACATAGGTCCATTTACAGGCAGAATAACAAAGTTAAACGCCTGTAAAAATAGGATTTGTGTACTCACCGTAAAATCTTTTTTTCTGTAGTTTATGGACGGACACAGCAGTATAGGGTATTAGCTTTCTATTAGGAGAAGACTAGGCAGAAACATGTTAAAACAACATTAAACTGTACAGTACTGTCCAGGGGGCGGTCCCCTCTGGGTACAACCCCTCTTCCTGCACCTAGCAGCTCTGTTTGTCAAAAAGCAGTACAAAATAAAAAAAGGAGGGGTGGGTGCTGTGTCCGTCCATGAACTATAAAGAAAAGGATTTTACGGTGAGTACAAAAATCCTATTTTCTCTTGTGTTCATGGACGGACACAGCAGTATATTCTTGACAGTAGGGACGTCCCCAAGCAGTGTAAAAAAAAAACGAGGGTGTCATGATAAGAGATACAGGAATCTTACCAATACTGACAGCGCCAGGAGAAGTCTGTTTCAGCGCATGCGCGGGGGCGCGCGGGTGCGCGGCGCGAGCGTGCACGCGGCGGGAGCGCGCGCGCTGACGTCATTTCGCCGCCAAGAACTGCTATTTAAACCATCTGATCCCACTGTATCTTGCTGACCAGTCTGCAGCAATCCCTGACTGAATCTGAACCTGTTACCTGTCTGCCTGATTACCGAATACCTGACCCGGCTTCCGTTGACCCTTCTCTGCCTGCAGCCTGCCTCTGACCCCGGCCTGATCCGACTACCGACTCTGCTTAAACCCGCCTTGCTGTCTGCTTACCTGATTCACCGACCCGGTCTGAACCTGATTCAACCCTCGGACCTGTCTCCGTCTCCTGATTGGTTCCTATTCACAAGCGCTACAACACCGTTCCTGTGTTTGCTGGATTTCTGCTAGGACCTCGTCAACACCTGTTCACTTCCTCTTCCGGTCCATCTCCAGCTTCCCCACCAGGCGCTTGTGTCCCTCCAGACTCCGTACCCCCTGTTTGCTCTACCAGGGGTTCCTGAGTCAGAGGCTTACGAGAGGCCGCTCCCTGCACATTGGGCTCCATAACCAGGTACGTGACAGAGGGGTGGGAACAGCAATCAAACAAACTTCACCCCAAACACAACCAGAGCTCCTAAACTGAGGAGTTGCACCCTTTAAACAGCTGCCTGCAAAACCTTGCGGCCGAAGCAAGCACTCACATCAACCTTGTAAAATTTAGTGTAGGTGTGAACGGACAACCAGGTCGTCGCCTTATACACCTGGGAAACAGACACTTGATGTCGGAAAGCCCAAGAGGCACTTATTGCCCTGGTTGAATGTGCTGTGACAATAAAAGGAGGCACCTGCCCTCGTAGGGCATAAGCCTGAATCACGATCTGTCTGATCCACCTAGAGATGGTGGCCGACAAGACCGCCAGGCATTTCTTAGGACCAACCACCGAAACAAACAAACAGTGAGTCTGACCTCTGTAACAGAGCAGTAGCAGACAGGTACACCCGCAGAGCACGGACAACGTCCAAGGATTGCAACTCAGCCTTTTTTTGGTGCGATGGTCGAGGACACAAGGACGGAAGTACAATGTCCTCATTAAGATGGAAATCTGAAACGACCTTAGGAAGAAATGAAGGCTACGGTTGCAGCACCACCTTATCCTTGTGGAGGATCAGATAAGAAGTCTTGCAAGACAAGACTGCCAGCTCAGAAACCTGTCTGACCGACGTAATAGCCAGCAAAAAGGCTACTTTCTGAGAGAGCGTCAAACGAATGTACTCACCAGTGAGTGAGCCGCCAAAGGTTGTTGAAAGAAGACAAGGCTGAAATCTGCCCCTCATCCATACTTAAGGCAAGTTTTTGGTCCACTCCACGCTGTAAAAACAGCAGGATCCTAAAAACCGAATATGCATGTGGACGCCACTCCATCTCCTCACACATAGAGATGTAAGCCTTCCACGTTCGATGATAAATCTTCCGAGAGGATGATTTTCGTGCCCTCAGCATGGTAGAAATCGCTGAATCCGACAGGCTGCGGTCCCTCAACACCTGGCTTTCAATAGCCATACTGTTAAAGCCAGCAAATGTAACGCATGGAACCTTGCGACAGAAGGTCTTTTCGCATTGGTAATCGCCAAGGAACATCCGCCACCAGACGCACTAGGTCTGCGTACCAGGGATGCCAATCTGGAGCAATTAGGATCATTGGAATCCCCTCGGTCTGCACCCTGCAAAGTAGAAGAGGGGGAAGGCATAAGTTAGCTTATACTGCCCCCACTGAGCCACCAACAGGGTCTTTGGACCTGGCCACAAACCTCAACACCTTACGATTGCGTCCAGAAGCCAAGAGATCCACGTTTGGCATGCCCCATCTTTGGCAAATGAGTTGAAACACATCCAGGTGTAGCGACCACTCTCCCTGGTACAGGATCTGGCGACTTAGGTAGTCGGCTTGCAAGTTTTCTACGTACGGAATGTATACAGCCGGCACGCTCCCTTCTGCCCACCGCAGGATGTGAACGACCTCCAAAGCTGTAGCCAATCTTCTTGTTTCCCGTTGATGGTTGGAGAGGCATAGCCCGATAGCCTGAAGCTCCAGTACATTGATCAGCAGGCGGGATTCTTCCAGCGTTCAGCAACCTTGTGTCGACCAAACACCCCAAACCCCCCCACCAACCGGTCAGGCTGGCGTTCATAGTGATCTCCGTCCAGTCAAAAGAAAGGAACGACTTTTCCGGACTGAAGGGTCAGACAACTCAGCCACCAGACCAGGAAAGTTTTGACTAGTTGGCTCACCCAGACCCGACAATCCAGGCACAATGGGGATTTGTCCCGTTTGGACAGGATCTACCCTCGAGTGTGGAATTGAGTATACAGTACTGCCTCGAAAGAGGCCACCATGAAACCCAGGACTAGCATGCAAAATCACAGAAACTACCATCTGCGGGAGGCCAGCAGCTTCACCGCTGCCTGAACAGTTTGCAATTTGTCCTAAGGAAGAAAAACTCTTGCTTCCAAGGAGTCTAGAACCAAGCCCAGGTATTCCAGGCACTGAGTCGGCACCAACTTCTGAGGGTTCAGCACCCAACCAAATTCCTGAAAGGTATGACTGGCAATCACCACATCCCCCTCTAATTCTGAGTCTGAAGAAGCTCTCAGAATAAGGTCGTCCAGGTAGCCCAAGGTTGTGA
The DNA here is from genome assembly GCA_029574335.1 of Rana kukunoris. NCBI lineage: Eukaryota > Metazoa > Chordata > Amphibia > Anura > Ranidae > Rana > Rana kukunoris. The sequence goes on along the minus strand of CM056059.1, from coordinate 261,754,191 downwards.
TTCCTCGCTGTCTCAGCAAGGCCAGAATTGGGGTGAGCACCTTGGTGAAAACCCTTGGTGCCGATGCCAGGCCGAAAGGGAGCTCCAGAAATTGGTAATGGTCGCCCCAGACCGCAAAGCGCAGAAACCTCTGATGTCTAACAAATATATGGACATGCAAGTATGCGTCCTTGATGTTCAAGGATGCCAGAAAATCCCCCGGATGGAGTGTCACGACTACAGAGCACACTGATTCCATCCTGAATCCTTACAAAGCAGTTGAGGGCCTTGAGATCCAGGATTGGTTGGACTGTCGCCTTCTTTGGGACTACTAACAGATTTAAATAAAAACCCTGGAACCTTTCCTGCAATGGCACGGGCAGATCCTACACTGCCCCAAACAAGGCATCCCGACGAGTCGGAGGAAGCTGAAGGTTGGAGGGAAAAAAAATGTTCGGTGGGAAAGAGAGAAACATCTTGTACCCAGAGGAAACTACTTTGCAAACCCAACGGTCAGAGCAGTAAAGTCCACCACGCCGCAAATTTGCGAAGACAACCCCCCACACAAGTGTCGGGTGGGGGCAGACCTTCATGTGGTCACAGATTTGTTTGCAGGCTTGCAAAACCAAGGACGCTTTTGTGCCTTATCGGCCTGAGATCGCTTATCTGCAGCTCTGGGCGGACAAAAAAAACTATTATGAGTGGAGGAGGGGGGCCCATGTCTACGAAGTAGCCCCTTACCCTTCTTGGATTGCGGGAGAAAAGTACTCTTACATCCCGTGGCATCTTTGATAATGTCATCCAGCGAGGCTCCAAAAAGCCTCTCACACTTAAAAGGTAAATCCAGAAAGGCCTTCTTAGAAGTTTGGCCTGCGGACCAACATTTTAGCCAGATTAGGCGGCACAGTACCACCGCAGAGACCGAGGCTCTGGACAGCAAGGGAATCGTATCCAAGGCCGATTCGCAAACTTAAGGCCATGCACCAACTGGTCGATCATTTATACAGGCTGTGGGAGCCTGTTGCTTTTTCAAATCGTGGTGTAACATTTTTGCCCATTCAGTAAGTGTCTGTGACACCAAGGCCCCGGCCACAGTAGGACACACACCGCTGACCCCACCACCGTGAACAGCGAGCGGGCCACTGCCTCAGCTCTCCTGTCCACAGTGTCCTATAAAGCAGGAGCCCCCAGGAAGTTTTCCTCAAAAGGGCAACGGACCGCAATATATTTGGGGACCGAAAAGACCTCTACGGTCATTCCCATTCTTTGTCCAAAAGTTTATCAAGAAAAGGTACAAAAGCAAACACCTTTTCATTGCGGGTCGGCTTACAAAACCCAAAAGGGACCAACATCTCTGTAGATACATCCGCCTTATCCTCCAATTTAAGAGTATCCCGCACCGCGGTGATAAGTGCTCCAACAAGTGCTTTATAATGTGCCGACCGGCGTCATCCTCACTGTCCGAACGGTCGTAGTTTGCATCCTCTGACATGTCAGAACCAGGGCCGGGAGCCACAGCTGGGCCTGAATCTGAGTCAGTTGTCCCCAGAAGATGGTGGGAGGAGGGGGTGTTTTTTAACTCCCTTTCGCCCGCACACCACTTCCACCCTGGCAACAGAAGCCTCCAGGACTGCCAACATAGCATCCACAGATACAGCAGGTGCAGGGGCACCAGTTGCTAACGCAGGTATGTCTAGGGAAGGAGCATCAGCTTCCAACGCCATGCTGACACATGCGTCTGACACCCCTAAGGACGTAAGGCAAGGTACACAGCCCACCCTACTAGCTGCTACAGATGCCGAGGGGCCCCTAAGAGGACTTGCCACCTGAGTCAGGCATTGCACAGCTGCTGTCCGCACTATCACACCTAAGGTGCTCTCCTCGCACAACCGCACACATTACTCTCTCCCCGAGGTGTGCCTTAGGCTGTTCGCGCCGTTCAGAGATTGATACCACCGCTAGAGGCCAAAACCCACAAGAAAATGGGTGCCGATCAGCCGCCCTGTAAAAAGCGCACAGGCTACAAAAAAATGGCTGCTGCTGAGCAACCAGCAATATACCGACGGACACCGCCAAAATGGTGGCCGGACGCATGAGAAAAACATGATAAGCACAACAAACAGGCAGCGAACACCCCCCCCAGCCAGATAGCACCTCTAGGATACCGGACCCACAGTGCAGCCCCCGCCAGAGAATGGAGCCCCCCAGGCGGACCCCCGGTCAGTACACAGCCAGCAAAGCTCCACAGAGCATAGGGAGGAGGGAGGGAAGGGAGAGAAGAAAGTAAGGGTAGAAACCACCTAGTCGACCTCCCCGGGAATGCTTAGCCGTTCCATCCTGCCGAAGCAGAAGGATCAGTTACCCATCCTGCGTGGACTGCTGGAAGCATTCCTGACAGACCCATCACCCGAGTGGTACGGCGTGGCTGGCACACTGTGACACAGACAATAATAGCCCGCTGGACACCCCTGTAGTGACGCGGCATGTAGTGGCTGACCCAGCGCGTAGCTAAAGGTCTGCACACGCTTGATGGATCTAGTACATCCAGCTTGTCACCCAGTCGGTAGTCGATAGTAGATCACAGGATCAAAGTAGAAAAAAAAAAGAAAAAAGCAGAAAAAAATCTCCAGGACCACTGGGCCCACAGGGAGCCAGGTCCTTCTTTTATGCTAGGCAGAAAAAAACTGAGCTGCTAGATGCAGGGAGAGGGGAGAGGGGAGAGGGACCGTTTATTGTTGTTTTAACACGAACATGTTTCTGCCTAGTCCTCTCCTAATAGCCTTCTAATACTCTACTGTCAATAATATACTGCTGTGTCTGTCCATGAACACATGAGAAAGCAGCTATTTTTTAAGCCCTATGTGCATGAGTCCTAAATGTATAAATGATTACAAAAGCATTACACTAAAAATTACACTACACACAATAGTAAAAACAAACACTCACTCTTGAATAACCGCTGATGTCTCAGCCCAGGATTTTAATGCTTCGCTTACATCCTTGTTCCGGCAGTGATAAGCAGCCAAATAAATGTGTGGATACAAGTGCTGGTTTTCATAGTGTACTTTGGAGGACTGTATAGCCTTTAAATAGAAAAGAGAAAATAAGATATTTACGTTTTCTCTCCACAGAGCTATATTATAATCTTTTACTCTTAACAATATAATGTGTAACATTTACTTAGTCACATGCAATTGGGGATTGTGCCTTCTGTCTTCAATTTAGATGAAAAGAGAGCCTGCTCTAACAGTGATATACTAGCCCCAGCATGCAGATTGGTCTATCCTCAATGAAATCCCACCCAAGCACACAGACTGGTCTTTCCTCCCCAAATCAGTCCTCAGCACACAGACTGGGTCCACCTCCCCAACCTCCAGCGCACACACATTAGACTTTGTCCTCAGCACACATTTTTCAGTTTTATCTCCAGAGACTCCACACTCTGCAGTGCCCATTCTACCACCAGCACACAAATCACATTTTTAACAGTATTTATATCCGCCAATTCGACAAGGCCTCACTGAGTTCAGACACAGTCTACAGCAATCATTCTCAAATAGAGTTCAGTGGCAACCTAGGGTTCACTCAGAGATTGCTAGGGCTTTCTTGAGCTATGACTGTTTTACATACAATTTGACGGTGCCTACATTGTTGCAGGACCCATGCTATTTGGCCGAGCCAACTGCATAACACAATGGCATTTTAGCAGTCCATAGTGAGGCATTAATTATAACCGCAATTGGAAACAGAAGCACTTTTCTCATTGACACCCTTGACAAGGCTGAGGTATCATCATCAGCATTCCAACTGTACAAAGAATGCAACAAGAAATCTAAGGGTGCAATCAGGGTGGCTAAGATAGAACACAAATGGCACATAGTGGACAAGAGTAAAAACAAAAAAAAAAAAATACAAGAAATTCTTTAAGAAAGGGAGGTCAGCTCATATTGGTCCCATAAAGAATGATGAAGGGAATCTGGTTACTAAAGGTGGAGAAGGTATTGAATGTATTCTTCTCCATAATCTTTACAGGGGAATCGGGGGGCTTCAGTAGCCAAAACTGCAATGTTTATCCTCATATGTCGTCACATGAAGCACCCTCATGGCTAACAGAGGACAGAATTATAAATAGACTTAACAAATTAACATTAATAAGTCACCGGGACTAGATGGCTTGCACCTGAGGGTCCTTAAGGAACTGTGTTAAGTAATTGCCAGACAATTGTTCCCAATTTTTATGAACAGTCTATTGACTGGAATGGTACCAGCTGATTGGCTTTACTCCAATGTAGCACCATTTTTTTTTTTAAAAGGGCCAAGATACATCCCTGGGAACTACAGACCAGTTAGCCGAACATCAATTGTATGCAAGCTCTTGGAGGTGATAAGGGGATATATACAAGAATTTAGCAATGACAATAGTATCATTAGCATTGGATTCATGAAGAATCGTTCTTACCAAACCAATCTATTAACCTTCTATGAGGAGGTGAGCTGCCATCTAGATAAAGAAAGGCCCATAGATGTGGTGTATCTGGATTTTGCTTAAACATTTGATACAGTTACCCATACACATTTACTGTACAAAGTAAGGTCAATTGGCATTGACCATATGGTGAGTGCATGGATTGAAAACTGACCCTTGAGCAAAAAGATCTCTTGTCCTTCACACAAAGTTGTCCAATTTTGTGTTGAACCTGCAAGCCAACAGGTACACATCTGAGGTACCCCATTTCTGACATACAATTTGAAATATGTTGGGGTGTAGAGACCATCCTCCTGGACTTGCTGGCGGCTTAAAAAATCCACCTGACAATGTTCTATCACTGTAATGAAGACCACAGACAGGCAAGGAATATGCCTTTCTGCCCAGGGCAGGATGTGATTCACCTCTCTTTGAGCATCCAGACTTATGGTGTCCCCTTGGTGATTGATTTTGGCCACAGCTGTAGCATTTTCGGACTGTATCCGAACAGGACAACCCTGCAGTGTGTAAGACCAGACACTGAGGGCCAGATGAATTGCCCGAATCTCCAGAATGTTGATGGGTAAGAGCTTTTCGGCCCTGGACCACTTCCCCTGGGCAGATGCCTCTACCAGAACTGCCCCCCAGCCTAAAAGGCTGGTGTCTGTGGTTACCATTTTCCAGGTAACAGGAGTAAAGGATCTTCCTTTTGATAGATTTTGGGGGAGTAACCACCAATTGAGGCTCTGGCGAAGGGGAGATAAGATCATAGGAAGGTCCAGGTCCTGAACATTTATTTTGTGGCCCAAGTATGCAGAGGACTGATCTATGAGCAATAGATCGTCCAGATAGGCTATTACTGCTATGCCCTGTGCCCTCAGCCTTGCCAAGGCAAGTATTTTCGTGAATACTTGAGGTGCCGTAGCCAGACCGAAAGGAAGGGCCACAAACTGAAAGGGACGCTGATCCACCGCAAACCTTGGAAATCTTTGGTGAGTGGGGAATATTGGCACATGTAGATATGCATCTCTGATGTCTATTGATGTCAGGAATTCCTCTCCCTGGAGGGTGGAGACAACTGAATGGACACCATGCGAAAGGAGTGGATGTTCAGAAACTGATTCAGGCTTTTCAGATCGAGGTCCGACGTCCCCGTTTGGTTTTGGAACCGTGAAAAGGTTTGAGTAAATCCCTGATCTTTTGGGGCGTTCCAAGGCCAAAACCAAAGGCCTTCTTTTTTCTGGATGTTTTGCAATTTTTGCTCTCAGAAAACAGGGTGATGGAAGTTCTCTGAATTCAGCTTGTAACCTAAGGACACAGTGGAGAAAACTTGTCCAGAACTTGTTATCGCCAGGCGTTTGCAAATTGCAGCAGCCTTCCTCCGACTTGGCCGAGCAGGGCGTCCCTTCATAGGGAAGTTTGGGGGTTCTGCTTGGAAGATATTGTACCCCAAGTCCTTTTCTGCCCTTGGGCTTGGCTCTGGGCCTTTCCCCTAGTGTTAGACTGGGGAGGCCGTAGCCACTGCCTGGAGAATGAGGTTCCAGGGGCTGGGGAAAGAGAATGTTTAAATGAAGGGCATTTACTCTTCTTTTTAATCGGCAACAGAGTAGACTTGCCTCCGGTAATGTTTTGGATGTATTTATTTAAATCATCCCCAAACAGGCATCCTCCACCAAAGGGGAATGCTGCCAAGCATCTTTTGCAAGAAACCTTGGCTTCCCAATGTTTCAAACAAAGAGACCTGCACATGTGATCCAGCAGGAGATTCAAGCGGTTTGCTTGCTGAACAGAGTCCATAATTGCATCGATCATAAAACGAGGTCCTCATAAACCTAAACCTAAACTATCTGCTTCATCTGATCCTTAAGGAACCGACATATGCCAATCACTGCAACTGCAGGTTGTACTACAGCACCAGCCATAGAGGAGGAGGCTTTCAAAAAAAAATTCAGCTTTTTCTCAGTTGGATCCTTAAAGCCCTGAGCATTGTCTATAGGACAGGTCAGGCTTTTGTTTGCACAAGAAATAGCTGCATCTATAGCAGGTACCCCCATTTCTAAGTGAAACCTTCACCCATAGGATAAAGGAGGGAAAACCGTTTAGGAGGAGAAAACAGTTTATCTGGGTGAACACAGTCATCATACATCAGTTTATCCAGCAAGAGGTGAACTGGAAAAGATGCAGCCTGTGGGGATTTCCGAGATCCCAAAGAGGAAACAGAAGACATAGAAGCTTCAACAGGAGGCAATTTGTAAATGGCACGCACCATCTCTGCATAATATTGCACCTGCATTTTTAGCGACTGTGAGGTAGAAGGAATCTTCTCATCCTCCGGGTCCTCAGACTGCACCTGATCCTCAACTCCAGAAAGGGATTTTTTACCCTCAGAATGCTCATCTGATGAGAAAGCCAGAGCAGATGAAGGGGATCTACCCATTCTTTTGCCACCTGTTAAGGAGGATGTGATTATAGTAGCAATCCTTCCTTCTAAGCCATCCAAAACAACGTTTAAAGTGCCCTTAGTGACGTATACAGGAGCTGCCATAGGAGAAGCTGCAAAACCAGACAGGGACACATGATCATCATGTGAGGCTACCAGACTGACAGAGGGGGATGGTAAACTGCAGGCAAGCTCAGAATCCTTAGCCATAAGCAGGGATTTGATAGTGCCTCTTACTAGCTCTTGTACCTCTTCTGGGGGGCATCACTGCAAAGCAAATGTACCATCACAAAAATGCAATCACTGTTGTGCTATAGTCTTACAATACACAAATATTAGCTCACTGCACAACCTGATGCCGAGTAGGAGTCTTAGGTTTGCCTGGTTCAATCCACAGGGATGCTTACAGCCCACATCTCTGTTTTTCAATGCCGCTTTACAGAAGGCTCTGGCATGCTGGGACTTTTAAACAAGCCTTCTGGCGCCTGCACACAGGTATGCCATACACACGCACGGGCACGCGCAACCACGGTCCCTCTCTGTCATGGTCTTACCTCTTTTGCAGCCTTCTCTTCACTGACCTGTGCTGGTGGCCATCTTGCTTCCTGTGCTTCTTGTAACTTCCCACATCCTGCGGTTCCTCCTTCCCACTGGGAGGAGCTGGATGCTCAGCTCATATATACCACAGCTGCTGCAGCATTCCCTTGCTTGGCCCTTGTCTTACAGTCTCCTGTGATCGTGCTGCTGTTTGGGTCACCGACCCGGCTCCTACGGACGTTTCTTCTGGTTCCTGATCCCCGGCTTCGTCTCACCACCCTTTGGCTACTGACTCCGGCTTGGCTGACTTCCATCCCTGGCAATCGACCCTGGCTCCGGCGGAAGACCCTTCTGGCTGTTGATCATCTGTTTGGACTTTACCTTGCTGTTTGGTTTTTTAATAAAGACCTTCTTCTTTCATTTATATCTGTGTACGTCTGATTCATGCTTCCTGACATTAGGACCAAGCCATGAATTCTGACGGTACAGGGCCGCCTTCGATACTCATGCTGGTTGCCAGACTTGATCAGCAGGATCACCTGCTGGGTCAGTTCGCTCAGGCGTTGCAAACCCTGCTTGCACGCACGGCTCACCTCGCTCCTGTTGCCGATAGGTCGGTTGTCGCTCCTGGGCCCGCTCCTACTGCTGCTCCGGTTGATGCGCCAGAGTCTACCCCGGCACCTGTTGTGGCGCCTACGGTGTCTTGGGGTATGATCGGCTCTGCCCCCTCCCGCTGCGCTTCGGGGGAGAGCCAACTCAATGCCGAGGTTTCCTTAATCAAGTGGGCATTTATTTTGAGTTGCTGCCACAGGCCTTTCCCACTGAGAGATCAAAGGTGGGCTTCCTGATCTCGCTGCTCTCGGACAAGGCCTTGGCCTGGGCAAGCCCCTTATGGGAGAACAACAATCCGGTGGTTGCCGAGTTTTCTGGTTTTGTTGCTTCTCTTCGGAAGGTTTTCGATGTGCCGGCTCGCTCTGCCTCTGCTGCGAAGCTCCTCATGTCCATCAAACAGGGTTCACGATCGGTAGCCAAATACGCCATTGAGTTTCGTACTCTGGCAGCAGAGGTGGGCTGGAATAATGGGGCCCTGGTCGCTGCTTTCTCACATGGTCTCTCAGATGCCTTAAAGGATGAGATTGCGGCTAAAGACCTACCTGTGGAGCTCGACGCTCTCATTTCCTTCCTGATATTGATTGACAGCAGACTCAGGGAGAGACCTTCCTTTAAGGAGTGCCTGCGGAGGCCTCCTAACAGTTTGGCGCCTACGTTTGCTGTCCCACCCGTGCCTCCCTCTCCTCCTGAGGCTGATCGGTCTGAGGGTGAGCCCATGCAACTGGGGGTTGCTCGCCTGTTTAAGGGGAAGGGGGTATCTCGGAGACGCGAAGGCCGATGCATGTACTGTGGTCTCGGTGGGCATTTTCGGTTGGCATGTCCAAACCGTCCGGGAAACGCTTGCACCTAAGATCCTGTCAGGGGCAGATCTTGGGTGGAGTCTCTTCGTCCCCAGTTTCCCGTGCTGATAAACCTCTGATCACCGTTGTCCTCTCCTGGGTCGGGGGCTCGGTGACGACCCAGGCGTCGGTGGACTCTGGTGCCGGTGGGTTTTTCATTGACAGTGAATTTGCTGCCGCAAACTCCATTCCTCTGCAGGCTCGAGTTTCCCCGCTGATCCTTAAGGCGATAGACGGCAGACTTCTCCAGCCGTCGTAGGTTACACATGAGACCCTTCCTGTGGAAATAGCCATTGGGGCCGTTCACAAGGAGTCGGCCTTTTTTTTTAGGTCATTTAGTCTCCACACTATTCGGTGGTGTTGGGGTACCCCTGGCTCCAAAAGCATAATCCGATTTTTAATTGGACATCGGCCGAGATCCTCTCGTGGTTCCCACAGTGTGGGGCTAGTTGCAACCATGGGCCTGTCAAGTTGTTGTGTGCCTCCTCGCACTCTGGGTTGCCTCCTGAATACGAGGAGTACCTGGATGTATTCGATAGGGTTCACCCTGTTGCCTTGCCTCCGCACCGCCCTTACGATTGTGCCATTGATCTACAACCCGGCGCCATTCCTCCCCGTGGCAGGGTATATCCTTTGTCGGTTGCGGAGAATGAGGCCATGAAGGAGTACGTGAAGGAGGCGCTTTCCCAGGGGCACATTCGCAAATCCCCTTCCCCGGCAGGGGCTGGATTTTTCTTTGTAAAGAAAAAGGGCGGAGAATTGAGACCTTGCATCGACTATAGGGGCCTAAATCGTATCACGATTAAGAATGCATACCCGGTTCCGTTGATTTCCGTGTTGTTTGACCGCCTCAGGGGAGCAACAGTCTTTACCAAACTCGACCTGAGGGCTGCGTACAACCATGTAAGGATCAAGGCGGGTGACGAGTGGAAGACCGCGTTCACACCAGGACCGGTCATTAAGAATCCCTGGTTATGCCCTTTGGGTTGTGCAATGCACCCGCAGTCTTTCAGGAATTTATCAATGATGTTTTTTCCGTGACCTATTGCAGCAGTGTGTGGTGGTCTATTTGGATGATATCTTGGTATACACCGAATCCATGGAGGCCCACATTCTGGATGTCAAGCGAGTGTTGCAACGGTTACGAGAGAACAAGCTTTTCGGTAAGCTTGAGAAATGCAAATTTCACCGATCCCAGGTAACCTTCTTAGGTTACATTATCTCCGCAGAGGGGTTCTCCATGGACCCTGAGAAGGTTTCGGCAGTCTTACAGTGGCCTCAGCCCAGTGGTCTTCGTTCCCTGCAGCGCTTTTTGGGCTTCGCCAATTATTATCGGAAGTTCATCAGGGACTTCTCCTCGCTGGCCAAGCCTCTTACGGATCTGACTAGGAAGGGCTGTAGTTCCCAGGTCTGGCCAGTCGAGGCCGTCCGGGCCTTTGAGGCTCTGAAATCTGCCTTTGTGTCGGCTCCTATACTGTCTCATCCCAATCCTGGGTTGCCTTTTGTCCTCGAGGTGGACATGTCTGAGACGGGAGTAGGCGCCCTTCTGTCTCAGCGTCGGACACCAGAGGGTCCCCTGCCTCCCTGTGGATTTTACTCCAGGAAGCTGTCTCCCGCGAAGTGCAACTACCAGATTGGTGACAGAGTTGTTAGCCATCGTGCAGGCTCTCAAGGAGTGGAGGCACTTGCTCGAGGGTTCGGTGGTTCCGGTTCTCATCCTGACGGACCACAAGAATCTGACTTATCTCTCAGAGGCCAAGAGATTGACACCCCGTCAGGCCAGATGGGCTCTGTTCCTGTCTCGTTTTAATTATGTGGTCTCCTATTTACCCGGTTCAAAGAACGTCAGCGCGGATGCCTTATCACGTCAGTACTCCGAGCTGTCCAGGGAGGAATCAATACCGACTCCGGTCATACCTCCAAATCAGATTTTGGCCGCTATCCGCACCAGCTTGACCTCTCCCCTTGGGGAGCAAATTCTGGCGGCTCAACCTGGTGCTCCCACGGGGAGAACCAATGGCAAATGCTTTGTGCCTGATGAGTTGCGAACCTACCATAACTCCAAGACCGCTGGTCATCCTGGAAAGAATCAGCTGTCCTGGGCTGTCTCACGTTTGTTCTGGTGGCCTTCTCTACGCCCACGGTCACACCTGGGGTTGGATTTCATTGTGGACCTTCCTGCGTCCCGAAGCCATACGGTCATTCTCCTGATTGTGGATCGGTTCTCCAAGATGTGCCACTGTGTTCCACTTAAGAAATTACCCACTGCGCAGGAGTTGGCCACGGTATTCGCCAGGGAGGTCTTCTGGTTGCACGGTTTGCCCAAGGAGATCGTTTTGGATCGGGGAAGTCAGTTTGTGTCCAGGTTCTGGCGTGCCTTTTGCTCCTAGTTGGGGATTCGACTCTCCTCCTTGGCTTACCACCCTCAGTCCAATGGGGCCGCAGAGCGATCCAATCAGGCTCTGGAGCAATTCCTTTGTTGCTATGTCTCCGATCACCAGGACAATTGGGTTGACCTTCTGCCATGGGCTGAGTTTGCCAGGAACACAGCGGTTAACTCTTCCTCTGGGATGTCTCCCTTCATGGCCAATTATGGGTTCCAACCTACCGTGTTACCGGAGTCATTCTCTCCCCAAGATATTCCGGCTGTAGAGGACCACCTTTCGGCTCTACGCGCTTCATGGGTACAGATCCAAAAGGTCCCTCGAGGTCTCTGTGCAGCGCCAGAAGCTCCAGGCTGATCGCAGACGGTTGCCTGCTCCTTCCTATCAGGTCGGAGACCATGTATGGTTGTCCACTCGCAATCTCAACCTCTGTGTGCCCACTCCCAAGCTGGCTCCTCGCTTTGTTGGTCCCTTCCGTGTGCTCCGCAAGGTAAACCCCGTTGCCTATGCCCTTGCGCTCCCTCCTGGTATGCGGATTTCCAATGTGTTTCACATCTCACTGTTGAAACCACTAATATGCAATCGCTTCACCTCCTCGGTACCTCGGCCTCGTCCTCTCCAGGTGGGCGATCATAAAGAATATGAGGTGAGCGATATCCTGGAACTCACGCTTGGTCCGCGGTCGGTTGCAGTTCTTGGTCCACTGGCGCGGCTATGGTCCAAAGGAGCGTTCCTGGGTTCCCTCCACAGATGTTCATGCCCCGGCTCTGCTCCGAGCCTTCCGCGCACGCTTCCCCCATAAGCCGTTTTTTGCGCAGCGGAGGAGGGGCCCTTGAGGGGGGAGGTACTGTCGTGGTCTTACTTCCTTTGCAGCCTTCTCTTCACTGACCTGTGCTGGTGGCCATCTTGCTTCCTGTAACTTCCCACATCCTGCGGCTCCTCCTTCCCACTGGGAGGAGCTGGATGCTTAGCTCATATATACCACGGCTGCTGCAACATTCCCTTGCTTGGTCCTTGTCTTACAGCCTCCTGTGATCGTGCTGCTGTTTGGGTCACCGACCCGGCTCCTATGGACGTTCCTTCTGGTTCCTGATCCCCGGCTTCGTCTCACCACCCTTTGGCTACTGACTCCGGCTTGGCTGACTTCCATCCCTGGCTATCCACCCTGGCTCCGGCGGAGGACCCTTCTGGCTGTTGATCATCTGTTTGGACTTTACCTTGCTGTTTGGTTTTTTAATAAAGACCTTATTCTTTCATTTACATCTGTGTACGTCTGATTCATGCTTCCTGACACTCTCCACCTGCCCATAGACAGTTAAAGCGTGCTCCCGGCGCACACACTGAGAGGCATGGCAGTGCCTCTCTTACCTTGATCCCCGACACAGGAAAGCTACTAAAAATAGTAGAACCAGCCTTCACCCATCACGGTGGGTAATGTTGTGCCAACCTTCAGGTTTCCATGGGTTGCTACTTAGAGGCAACTCATACCAGGATCCGTAGAAGACTCTGCCAGTAACTTTTGTTGCCACAGTTGCATTAGTACACCAAAGCCTGGATCCCAGAGCCCAGACCTCCGCAGAGAGACATTACAGGCAAACCGTGTTTCTTCTTCACACAAGGCCTGGGTACCAGCCATCTTAGGCTTTTGATATCGGCCCGAGGTATGGATTCGGTTATAGCTCCTAGGCCTCCATAGAAGAAAGCTTTTTCTTCTTAGCACATGTTCAACGTGACCACTGGTGAAAAAACTGAGGTACTCTCCATTTGGGAGGGGTTATATAGGGGGGAACTCAATTCTAATTGGGTTTGCCAATGTCCAATCACCTGTGGTGACTACATAACCCATTAAGTAATTAAGGCTCTGTGTCCCATGATGTATGAGCAAGAAACAATAATTATTCCACTCTACAAGACTCTGGTCTGGCCACACCTGGAGTATGCTGTCCAATTCTAAACACCAGTCCTCAGGAAGGATGTGCTGGAACTAGAGAGACCAGAGAAGGGCAACAAAACTAATAATGGGACTGGAGGACCTGAGTTATGAGAATAGGTTACAAGCACTGAACGTGTATTCTCTGGAGAGGAGACGTACTGATAATCCAACAATAGGTATAAAGCTTTTCTGCAAAAAGGAATTTAATAAGACACACAGCCATTCACTGAAACTAGAAGAATAAAAGGTTTAACCTCAAACTGCATAAAGGGTTTTTTACTGTAAGGGCGGTTAGGATGTGGAATTCTCTTCCACAGGCAGTGGTTTCAGCGGAGAGCACCGATAATTTAAAAAACTGTTAAACACCTAAATGATCACAACATACAGGGATATACAAAGTAATACTAACATAAAATAACACACATAGGTTGGACTTGATGGCCCTTTTTGCTCTGCATAAGAGAAGTTTCTCAAAATGTTTTGTTAACTGTTGTATGTGTAGTGTCGGAATGCATGTGTGTAATATAGCATATATTATTTAAGATTAATCTGGTGCTTAAAGCGCCCTAATCCTTCCTAGACTATGTATGAATCAAAATGAGAATCTTAAAGTGACCAAGTTTTTACTTGAAAAATGCAAAACTAAACAAACACATAAAAGTAAAGCTGTCCATACACTGTATGAATTTCAGCTGGTTGCTAAGGAACGAGCCAATAATTGCCCAGTGGACGGCCCTGTCAGCTGCCGGACACCCCTTGATTAACCACTTGCCGCCTGCCCACCACCAAATGACGGCTGGACGATGCGGCTCTCGTTCTGGGCAGACGTCATATGACGGCCACCCAGAACAACCGCTCTCGTGCGCCCTCTGGGGCACGCATGTCGATCGCAGCCACGTTGTGTTGCTAGGACACGGCACAACCTTGATCTCTGTAAAGAGCCGCTGCCGCTGGATAGTTGGATAGGTACCACGTGGGTAGGTACCGGAGCATGATGGGACTGTGACGTCATAAGAGAGGCCCATATAAATCGCTGGGAGCCGCGCAATCCATCATAACAGCGGGAAGAAGCGTTGAGTCAACATCTGGAGAAGAGAAGAAGAAGACAGAAGAACGGCACAGAAGAGGGGATTGGCCACCGCTAGTAATTGAGCTAACATGAAGATAGCGGCAGCCAGTCCTGAAGAAAAAGGCCCCCGGAGAGCGGAGAAGACCCCCGGAGAGCGGAAGAAGATCCCCTGAAAGTGGAGAAGATGGAAGAAGACCCCCGGAGAGTGGAGAAGACCCCCGGAGAGCGGAAGAAGAAAGCCCCCTGGTAAAAGAGCTAAAGAAGAGGGGGGGCCCCCGGAGCTGACTAATAAATTACTTTAAAGGGTCACTAAAATAATTTTTTTTTTTAGCTAAATAGCTTCCTTTACCTTACTGCAGTACTGGTTTCATGTCCTTATTGTTCGTTTTTGCTTTGAAGTTGCTGTAATCCTGCTCTGATCTCCACACTTCCTGCTTGTCTGTTTCCTTATAACCACAGTGCTGGGAGCTTTCTCACAATGGTTTAAGCTGTCATTACTGTGTGTCTAAAACTTCCCAGAACCAATCAGATTAATTTTAAAAAACAAAACACTGCCCTGGATTTGTTTGTTTTTGTTCTGCGTGTCTATTTCTACTTTGCAGAAACATGAAGCCAGTTCAAAAGTGAAACTAACCTGCAGGCACATTATATGATTGATTTGTATCTATTTTTAATCATTTTGAAAAGGAATCAGTTAACCTTTATGGGCCAGATTCAGGAAAGGTTACGCTGGCGGATCGAGTGATCCGCCAGCCTAACTGTGGCTTTGAGCCGGCGTTTCTGTTTTCTGTAACCAGAAAACAAGAAACGCCGGGTTGAAGTTCCGATGCGAGCAGCGTAACTGAGTTTCGCCATCGCATCGTTACTTCAACTTAAAAATGGCGCCGGGGGCGTTCCCGCCGATTTACGCTCAAAAAATATGTTAATGAGCGGAAATCGGCAATTCACGATCGAAATCCGGCGCGACGCAATGACGATACGACGTTTCCGGACGGGATACGCGGCGCATAGATATACCTACATGGGGTTGGAGTATCCTATGTTAGGTATAG
Organism: Rana kukunoris; assembly: GCA_029574335.1. Lineage (NCBI taxonomy): Eukaryota > Metazoa > Chordata > Amphibia > Anura > Ranidae > Rana > Rana kukunoris. The sequence continues at coordinate 261,738,881 of CM056059.1, read as the reverse complement.
GCGTCGTCATCGCGTCGGGAAAAAAAAAAAAAAACGTCGCTTGCGTAAAACGGTCATGAATGGGAATGTGACGTCATTGACGTTCATTCACAGATTTTGGAGCATGCGCACGGGGATGTTTTGACACTCGACGCATGCGCAGTACGTTGGCGGCGGGATCGCGCGTAGTTAGCATACTACACGCCCCGTACCCGCTACATTTGAATTCCGCCAGCTCATTTGTGATGCGCTGCCGCAACTTTAGGACCAAGTGCTTCGTGAATGACAGCACTTGCTCCTAAAATTTCGGCAGCGCAACGCAAATGAGAAGCGTTACTCCAGAGCAAAGATGCTCTGGACTACGTGAATCTGGCCCTATGTCTCTATACCCTGTAAACAGTCATTTCAGCAAAAATGTTTTTTCCTTTAATGACCCTTTAACCACTTGCCCTTGGCCTCATTGTAAAAAGACGTCATGTTTTGAAAGATGGATATCTCGGTAACGGCAGCAGCTGCTGCCAAAACCGAGATATCCATCTCTTCTGTGGGCGGTTCTGTTAATGATAGCGGCGGTCTCCGCGGCGGATTTTCCGCAAGATCGCCGTTATCGGTGGCGGGAGAGCCCCCCCCCACCGGCTCCTCAGCGGGGATACGAGTGAGGGAAAAATCGCCCCCACCCGTCCCCAGAGCTCTGCTGGGCGGAAGTGATGTCAAAACGTCAGTCCCGCCCAGCGTCTTAAAGAGAATTTTTTTTTTATGTTATTTGAAAAAATGACATTTTAATTTTTTATTTTTTTAGCATTTAAGCCTAAATATGAGATCTGAGGTCTTTTTGACCCCAGATCTCATATTTAAGAGGACCTGTCATGCTTCTTTCTATTACAAGGGATGTTTACAAGTGATATTTTTTTTATTTTTATATATTTTGGTGTATAAAATGATAAACTAATTTAAAATAAATAAGAAAACAACAAAAAAAAATTAAAACGCCCCATCCTGACGAGCTCGCGCACAGAAGCAAACGCATATGCGAGTAGCGCCCGCATATGAAAACGGTGTTCAAACCACATAAGTAAGGTATCGCCGTGATCGTTAGAGAGAGAGCAATAATTCTAGCCCTAGACCACCTCTGCATCTCAAAAAATGCAACCTGTAGAATTTTTTAAATGTCGCCTATCAAGATTTTTAAGGGTAAAAGTTTGACGCCATGCCACGAGCGGGCGCATTTTTTAAGCGTGACATGTTGGGTATCATTTTACTCGGCGTAACATTATCTTTCACAATATATAAAAAAAATTGGGCCAAATTTATTGTTGTCTTATTTTTTTTATTTAAAAAAGTGAATTGTTTCCAAAAAAAGTGCGTTTGTAAGACCGCTGCGCAAATACGGTGTGACAAAAAGTATTGCAATGACTGCCATTTTATTCTCTAGGGTGTTAGAAAAAAAAATATATATATAATGTTTGGGGGGTTTAAGTAATTTTCTAGCAAAAAAAAAAAAAACTGTTTGAGTCTCGTAAACACTGAATCTGAAAAACAGGCTTGGTGGGCAAGTGGTTAAAAAAATCCTGTGTTGTGTTTATTTTTACACTTTGCCTCCAGGTGAATGGGTAGGGGTACGATGTACCCCATATTCATTCACTTAGGGTGGGGGGGCCGGTATCTGGGGGCCCCTTATTAAAGGGGGCTCCCAGATTCCAATAAGCCCCCCGCCCGCAGACCCCGACAACCAATGCCCAGGGTTGTCGGGAAGAGGCCCTGTCCTTATCAACATGGGGACAGGGTGCTCTGGGGTGGGGGGGCCGCAGTGCGCCCCCCTGTCCCAGAGCACCCGACCCCCCATGTTGAGGGCATGCGACCTGGTATGGCTCGGGGGAGGGGCCCTCGTTCGTCCCCACTTCTTTCCTGACCGGCTGGACAGCGTGCTTTGGATACGGGTCTGGTATGAATTGTGGGGGAACCCCACGTCGGTTTTTTTTTCGGTGTAGGGGGGGTTATCCTTACAATCCATAGCAGACCTAAGGGTCTGGTATGCCTCCTGGGGGGGAACCCATGCCGGATATTTATTTAAAATTTGGCGTGGAGTTCCCCCTCATGATTCATACCAAACACCGCGTGTAGATTTGGCGGGAATCCAAGTCGGATCCCCGTCGCATCTATGACGGCTTTGTCTCCATCGCGGCAAGCCAGCTCGGCACTGGCTCCCGTGATGGGGCTCGTAGGTGGTCAATCTCGCCGATAAAGGGCGCGAGATTGACACAATATTGCGGTCACCTACTGTATCTAAGATTTATTACTATGGTTGCTAACCTGAGATAAATATGTACTATCATGTACTCTCTAGATTTTATGTACTGAGACATTACATTACCATGTGTATTATGTTGGACTAATCATGTACTATTATGTAATATCTAGATTGTTATCATTGAAACCCATGAGCATTATCACACTAGCTTATTGTGTATATATCATGCCCTCTTTTTTTTTATTAAAACAATTTTTACTATATTTTGGTTCGTATAATCCAGTAGTGTGCTTTAACCACTTAAGACCCGGACCAATACGCTGGTAAATGACCCAAGGTGTTTTTGCGATTCGGCACTGCGTCGCTTTAACAGACAATTGCGCGGTCGTGCGACGTGGCTCCCAAACAAAATTTGCGTCCTTTTCTTCCCACAAATAGAGCTTTCTTTTGGTGGTATTTGATCACCTCTGCGATTTTTATTTTTTGCGCTATATACAAAAATAGAGCGACATTTTTGAAAAAAAAAAACACTATTTTTTACTTTTTGTTAAAAAAAAATCAAATAAACTAAATTTTAGTCAAACATTTAGGCCAAAATTTATTTAGCTACATGTCTTTAGTAAAAAAAAAAAAATCGCAATAAAAAAAAATAGCTACCTAGTGGGAACAGCGACACTAATACAGCGATCAGAAAAATGATCGCTTAGTGACGCTGGCAATAGGGAGTGAAAGGGTTAACTAGGGCGGTGATCAGGGGGTTAAAACTTGATTAGGGGGGGTGGGGGGGCTATCCTGAACCTAACACTAACTGTTTTTTACAGTGCCTGTCACACTGACACTAAATGCAGTGATTAAATCACTGCATTCAGTAACACTGTGACAGGGGGGTGGGGGGGGCGATCACAAGGGGTTAATATGCCTATGTGAGTGTGTGTCAGTGTTGTGTTGGTGCACACTTACTTGGCATGTCTTCTCTCATCAGCAGCGCTGGGAAACAGCGCTGCGATGAGAGAATACATCATTTCCTCCTTCCTGTGTAAACACAGGAGGAGGAAGTGACAGGCTGGGAGCGCGCTCCCATTGGCTGGGAGCGATCGCGGGGGGGGCGGAAAACACGGACATCCGCCCGCAGATCCCGGATCGCTCCCAGAGGTAGGGAGACCCCCGCACGCCGCGGAGGGGGTCCCGATGGGACCCCCGAACCGCACTCAGGCGGGGACGTAAATTTACGCCCTTGTGCCTGTACGAGCCATGTTGTGGCCGTATATGTGCGTGCGGGGGTCTTTAAGTGGTTAAAGTATCACCTTTTAGTCTTTTCATTCAAGGTATCGGGGATGGAGGCATATATAGTTATTGCCTCGATTCAAAGTCCCAACCTTAGTCTTAGGCTCCTTTTTTCATATTTCCAAGGATGCCACCCCTTGGTTTCACACCAGGAACATGGGCCTTCCAGATCCTATGATATCTGGTCCTGGAAACCAGATCTCCTGTATCAAGGTAATTTGCCTCTTATCCTGAAAGCAGTTAACCTCAAGATGTGGGCTTTAACAGCCAGACCATTAATTCCCATGTCTGCAAGATGGGATGGAATACTGCCATGCAAAGTAGGCCTGGACAAGATGTAAGGGACTCTGGGTCCTCTACTACCACCCTTACTATTCCTGCACAGTAAGGTCGTCTAGGTTATGCCGGATCAATTAGGCCGGCTTTCGTTCCTCTCTGATGTTGCATTTCTATGCCACGAAAGTCACGGCACTGGGGGGAGAGAATGCATAAACCAGTGACAACTGGTCCCACAGGGTCACTAAGGCATCTCACCCGCATGTGAGTGGATCCATTGTCCTTGGCACAAACTGTTCAACTTCTTGTTGAACCTGGACGCCAATACATTTTATGTACAGGGTACCCTTTCTCCAGCATTCGGTCCGAAAAAAAAAAAAATCGGGGTGTAGAGGTCATTCTCTCGGGAACAATTGTTGATGGCTCCAGAGTATCGCCTGCCAATTCTGCATTCCATGAAATGACGAATGTCAATAGGCAAGGCACAAGCTCCTCTGCCCAAGCCAGAACATGGCTTACTTTCCTCTGGCTGCATGACTTCTAGTGCCTCCTTGGTAAATGAAGTAAATCACTAGTGTGGCATTGTCGGATTGTACTCTGACAGAACAATCTTGCAACCTAAACGTCCAGGTCCTTGAGCCAGATGCTCAGTAGCTTAAGAATGCTGACGGATAAGGCTCACTTGGAGCTTGACCACTTCCCTGGGCATCGGTATCTTCTAGGCCTGGCCTCCATCCCTAGAAGCCAGCCTTTATAGCCGCCACCTCCCAGGTAACGGGCATGAAGGATCTTCCTTTCTGCCAATCTTTTGGTTAAGAACCACCAACTGAAACTCCAGCGTATCCCTGGGACCAGACTTTTTGGATAATGTTAGGTTAGGATCCACCTGTTCCAGACGGACAGAATGTTTATATCAGCCTTGAATGAAACTGAGCATAGGGAACAACTTTGAATGAAGCCACCATCTTCCCTAGCACCTTAAGCAAAAGGCAAATGTAAGGAACTGTTCCTTGCCTTGACCACATAGACCAGCTTTCTCATAGCGCTGATCTTGTCTGAGGCAAAAAAAAAAAAACTCTCCCAAACATTTCAAGCTTCTTACCAAACAAAAGAATGTACCTTTAGACTGGAATCCTAACCCAGGAGTTCCAGATACTTGACACACATAGGTCCAGCCAGTCAGCAGGAGTTTGTCTCTGTTTTTTTTACTGCTATACCCTGGGCCTTGAGACCTGCTAGAGGCGTGCCCTAGCACCCTGTAAACGTGGGCATGATGGCTAACCCAAGGGGCAAGACTGGAGAAGGTGCTGTTCCCCTGCGAAACGCAGACAACCTCTGCAGTCCCATGTAAATAAACACATATGAAAATGGATCCCCATATGTGTATGTGGCAAGTGTTAAAGCCATATGCCCCTATGGAAGCCTATGTTCATGGAAGCATGAATTCATACAAATGGGAAGGCCGGTCGTAGGCTGGCCTGAGTTTGTAGGAGGGGTTGGGGGTTTTAAAACCCGCCCTCCTTACTTACACGGCCGGACCTTCCATTGTTAGCAGTGTGACGTCATCACCAGGCGACTCACCGGCTCCACGAGAGAGAGAGAGAGAGGGGCTCCCGGCTCTCGCGATTAAACGCCTCCTCGCTCGGCCCGCTCGACGGTCCGTGGCAGGCCATCGGTACACCTCGTGTACAGGTATCGAGGGAGGGGGGGTCACATTACTGTCTGGCAGAGTCTCGCAAGGCTGACGGGCATCACGCTGCATGGTAAGAGGGGGGGTTGTTCACTGGCAGCGTGCTTTTGTGGGGAGGCCATAGGAGAGGGGGAGGCAGTACCCTCGGTTGCAGCCCTGCAACTCTGCAGCCTATGTTCAATCACAGGAAACCTTTGTCTTTATTTTTTTCCTCACCACCATGTTTTGTAATGTCCTTTTCCAACCATTCATGTGTCCCAGGTGAAAGGCAATCTGTTGTCACCGCATCCCTCCAGGCAGCAGCAATTACAGTGGCGTGGCGGTGGTCAGGGTTTCACATGTGCAGTCTTTCTTTTTAATTTTTCAGCAGGTTTTGTAATTTTCACTATCGTCATTTGATGCATGTATCTATCGTTTTCCTTCTCAGGACATTTTTCGTGTGTTCACGTTTGTGTAAAGGGCTTCTTTTTCACGCTGTTTCAGTGAGTGTCATGCTGTTATTCCACATTCAGGGTGCTGGTTTCACTCCGGGTTAGCTTTTCACGCAGGTGTCACTTGCTTGGGGGGGGGGGGTGGTGTGGTTCTCAGGGTTGGGGCAGGGTGAGTTGCACTTGATCTTCCTGTCAGGTGTCGGTGGGGGGGGTAGTGATTCCACTGTGGGGTCACCCACCACATTTGTGGGTGCGCACGGTTTGAGATGCTTCGTTTTTAATTGACTTGATCAGTGGCAAGTTTTCCTCAACCGTCTGGTACGTTACACCCAATCCGTTTTTCATGCTTAACGTGGCACACTCTTAGTACTCTCGTCGTACTTGGTTTCGTTCTGGGGTGGGTCTGACTCGTTTTCAGTCCCATGCATCTATTATTTCAGGTGCCAGACGCAAGAATTCTCATTTCAGGTGAAGGACTTTCGGTGAAGGTAAGCCGGGGTTCGGGGAGCCAAGCCCGATTTGTCCTAGTTTCATTAAGGGTCTGCTGCCACTGGGGGTCGCCTATTTTCGCTTAGGTTGAATCGGGTTGAGTGGTTTGGTTTTTAATGGACTTGGACAGTGGCAAGTCTCCTCACCCGTTCGAGTCCTTTCGTTTCTTAACAGTCATTCAGCAGCTTCTAAAGCTTTGGACCTTTCACGTTTTAGGGTCAGGGGGGCCTGAGTGTTCGTTTTTAATTTGTCCGCGACGGCAGATGCCTCGGCCCTCTTAGTCGGGAGGGAGTGGGGTTCGTTCTGGACCAGGTTTAGGTTGGTTTGGTTCAAGAGGGCGGTGTGGGGCATTGGGAGTGATTTCTAATTTGTTGGTCTGGAGTAGGTTCTGTCAGTGTTTTGTTTGTCTCAAGCAGCTGACATTGAAGATTTTGCCTCTGTTTCCCCTTTGTCAGCGAGGGGGTCAGATCGGGGCACCACACCTTCCCTGAGATCCTGGACTGTTCCGAGATTGATTGCAGAGTTGCGGCTCAGGGGCATTCCACCCTCAGCTCTCTAGCAAGCTTGTTTCAGGATTTAAGGGCCAGGGTGGAGGTGCTGGAGGCCAGCCCAGTTCCTGCCCCGATGGTCCCGGCTTTTCCTGAGGTCTTGGTAGTCCCCGAGGTTCCCATGGTTCCTGGGCCTCCACTGTCAGGTACCAGTCCTGGTGTCCCTTCTGTCACCCCAGCCCATTTCATTTCGGCGAGCATTAGGAAGGACATTCTCAATTGGAGGGATGTCAACCTGGCGTCCTTGCTGATAGCCGCTCATGACGTGGCTGACAAGTCATACGCCTGTGGGGATGTTTCTGTAATCATCGAGTCCATGGATCACAGATTGAATCGGAAGCTCTCCATCCCTGAGTTTGTGTTGGCTTTCAGCATGTTCAGGGACATAGTCTGTTCTGCGAGTCCCCTTAAGAGAGAGGAATTGGACCACTACCTCTATGCGGTGGTGGAGTTGGGTCACAAGTTCGGAGGCACAGCGTTTTATGACTATCATCGATCATTCTCCGCTAAAGCTGCCGCCTTGTTGGCCCCAGCATCAGGTGGTGGCAGTTTGGAGCCGAATAGACACGAAACTGTTCCGCCGCCATTTTGCGGGGTTGAGGTCACCGGTTTGCGCCACCTGCAAGTCATCATCTCACACAGCCTATTGGTGCCCCAACACGGAAGCTCCGGCCCTCCCGGGCACTTCCAGAGCTTTCCCCGGGTCTCTTCCAGCACCTGCTCAAGCAGCCACTGTAGATAAGTTGGGTCGGCCCATTCAGTATCTGGGGAGATCCCCTATTTGCAACAATTTCAATCACAGGGTCTGCAACTACGGTCAGTGCCAGTTGCTGCATATATGCTCAGGCTGCTTCAGGGCCCATCTCAAGTCTTCCTGTTCGCTCAGACAGAGCAAGAACAGTTGACTGAGCAGCATCAATGTTGGGTTTCTGCAGGACTGCTTGTCCTCCCACCCATCCACTGAGCTAGGCCCCTTTTTGGTGGAAGGTTTTACTCGAGGCTTCCACACCGGGTTCATCACATTGCCGCTGGAGACCTTTGAATGTCCCAATCTCAGGTCTTGTGGCGGGGACATGGGGGCAGTGGACATGTTACTCCAGTCCAAACTTAACAAGGGGTTCATCATCGGTCCTTTTCCAGTGTCTTCATTTCCGTTTTGGAGGGTCAATCCTTTGGGTCTGGTCAAGGGGAAGTCCTCCAATAAATTGACATTACACTACGACTTGTCCGCCCCTCATTGCTCCGCTGTGCCTAGCCTCAATTCCTTGTTCCCATCTGAAGAGCTTTCCCTAAAATATGTATCTATAGATCAGGCTATCCAACAGGTCATCGAGGTAGGGCAGGGGGCTTGGCTGTCCAAAGCGGACGCTTTCAAACTCCTCCCGATCACGCCGTCACTCTGGCAGTGGCACGGGATAAAGTGGAGAGAGTTGAACTATTTTGCCACCAGACTCACCTTCGGGTCTAAAAGTAGTCCATGGTTATTTGACATTTTTGCACAAGCACTTGAGTTGATTCTCATCCATGTGGAGCGGTGTCATGCGGTCATTCACTATCTGGATGACTTCCTCCTCATTGAGAGTCCCCATGGATTTGCAGAAGCTGCTGGCGGTTTTTTCAGCGCTCAATGTGCCACTGGCAACCAAGAAGCTTGAGGGCCCAGCGTCGACTCACCTTTTTAGGGGTCATTTTGGACACCAAAGCCATGCAGGCCAGGATCCCGGCTGACAAACTCACCAGGATCAGGGAGTGTATCCATTCCTTCACGGTCTCTCGGGCCTGTACCAGGGTGGAGTTGTTGTCTCTCCTGGGCATGTTAAATTACGCCATGCGTATCATCCCGCAGGGTAGATCTTTCATTTCCAGGTTGTTGGCCTTGTTACCATCAGCACCGTATTCGGAATACGGGTCAAGCTGGACGCTGCGGCGTTGGCGGACCTTCGCATGTAGGACGAGTTCCTCCGGTGTTGGAATGGGGTCACTATGTTCATTCCTGGGGAGTCCTGTTCCTCTCCCCAGGTAGGAACTGACACGGCGGCCACGGCGGTTTACGCTGCCATTTTGGCCATCTCAGGGTTCACCGAGTCATCTGCCTTGTTCGAAATTTACCCCATAGTGGCCGCGGCTTGGGTTTGGGGCAGTTCATGGTCAGGGCAGACAGTGGTTTTCTCCACGGACAACCAGGTGGCCGTGGAGATCACCACCAAGGGGAGGTCTCGGTCCTTGGTCATCATGTCGTTTGTACGTAGGTTAATCTGATTGTCCCTGCAACATCATTTTCATTTCCAATGCAAATTCATCAGTGGGGTAGAGAATGGTACGGCTGATGCTCTTTCGCGGCTCAATTTCCCATCATTTTTTCTACAGGTCCCGCATGCTGATGCATGGGCCACACCATCCCCGTGGGCTTCTCTGCTAATGCTGGACTGAACACCCTCTTGCTTGATGTGGCAGTTTTTAGTTGGGGCGTCCCTGGCAAACAACACCAAGAAGGCTTATACCACGGCCTGGAAATTCATCCAGGTCTTTCAGTCCCAGCACCCCTGTGACAACGGCCTTGATGTCCGCTATTTGTTGGCGTTTGTCACACATTGCCACACTCAACTGAGGTTGTCTCATGGCACCATCAGAACATATGTCGCCGGGGTGCAGCACCATCTGTCCCTGCAGATTCCCAATTGGTCTTCCATTTTCTCTGCCCATATCATCAAGGCTGCGTTGAGAGGCATCCAGAGGAGTTGTCCTCCAGCTATCACTTGCCGTCTCCCGGTCACAGGGCACATCTTCCACAGCATGTCTGGTTTGCTGGATGGGCTGCCTTTCATGAAGCTCCTCAGTGTGGCGCTGAAAGCAGCTATTTACTTGGCTTTTTACGGGTTCCTTATGCCAGGTGAATTTTGCCGTTCCGTCCTTGGTTTCCAGATTCTCACAGTCGGCCAGTTGGTCAGACACCCGAATCATTTCAATCTACATCTGTCAGCTTGCAAGACACGGAAGTTTGGGGCTGGCACCGATGTGTTGTTCAAGACCGGCAGGACATGGTGCTCCATGATGGTATTGGATCAGCTTGTGGCGTTGATCTGCAACAAGCCTAGGGACAGTCCCTTGCTCCCTTTCCCGGTGGCTCCACACACGGTGGCACAGTTCTCCAATCACTGCCGCACATTGTGGTCCAACTTGGGGTTGAACCCGGCGAGCCTGTCGGGTCACTCATTCAGGATTGGGGCGGCCTCGGCGGCATCCCGCCAGGGTATCCCGGCCCATGTCATTAGGAAGTTGGAATTCGGCTTGTTACGCCAGATATATTCCGGATCCTCAGGTTGAGATGGCTCGTGCTTTCATGCATCTGACTGATTAATTTTTAATTTATTTGCAATAAATGTATTCTCTATTTACCTTAACCACTTAAGGACCGCCTACTGCACATTTACGTCGGCAGAATGGCACGGCTGGGCACATCAACGTATATATACGTTGATTTTAGTACCCAGCCGTGGGTCGCGGGCGCGCGCCCGCGACCCGGTCCGAAGCTCCGGGACCGCAGGATTTGCGGACCCGATCGCCGCTGCAGTGTGGCGATCCGTCCCTGGAGCGGAAGAACGGGGAGAGCGTGTGTACACACGGCTTACCCGTGCTTCTCTGTGGCCGTAGCATCGATTGCGTCATCCCTGTAATAGGGGGATGCGATCGATGACGTCACACCTACAGCCACACCCCCTACAGTTGTAAACACAACACATAGGCACACATCCCCTACAGTGCCACCTGTGGTTAACTCCCAAACTGCAACTGTCATTTCCACAGTAAACAATGCAAATTTAAATGCATTTTTTGCTGTGAAAATGACAATTGTCCCAAAAATGTGTCAAAATTGTCCTTAGTGTCCGCCATATTGTCGCAGTCACGAAAAAAATCGCTGATCGCCGCTATTAGTAGTAAAAAAAAAAAACGGAGTTAGTCTTACTCTCTTTCCAGGAGTCTTCCAGGACAGCCCTGAGATATATGGCTCCTCCCTCCGGGACAGGAAACACATTCCCCCAAATCATAAAAGGAGGTCCTCCAGGCCTTCTCCTCAGTTCATCCAAGAATTCCTGAAGGCTCTGAAAAACATAACATACTAACACATCGTCAGTACACATATCCAACTCCTGTTTACAAACTATAAACTCCGGGTGGGAAACCGGGCTGTCCTGGAAGACTCCTGGAAAGAGAGTTACCGGTAAGACTAACTCCGGTTTTCCACCCTCGTCTTCCAGGACAGCCCTGAGATGATAAACAAGAAACTTACTTGTCAGGGTGGGGTAGCCGCCTGGAGGACCCTTCGGCCAAATGACTAATCCTTCTCAGACATCAAGTCCAGGCGATAGTGCTTGGCGAAGGTCGTATAGTTTGACCACGTTGCCGCCTTACAGATTTCTTCCGGAGAGGCTCCGGCCTTTTCCGCCCAAGAACTCGAAACCGCTCTAGTAGAGTGTGCTTTGACAAATGGGGCTTGCTTACCCTCTAACTTATAAGATTTAGCTATCGCTAACCTGATCCACCTGGCAATAGAAGACTTAGATGCTTTTTGCCCCTTCCTAATCCACGAAAAATTAACAAAAAGAGAATCAGGCTTTCTGAGTTCCTTGGTTACCTTTAAATAAATTAAAATACATCTCTTGACATCTAGAGATGTCCCCTCTGAGCTCGAGGGAGACAGAAAAGTCGGAAGGACAATGTCCTGTGAAATGAGGACGCCACCTTGGGGAGAAAACTGGGGTCTGTTTTCAACACAACTCTATCCTCATAAATTAACAAAAAAGGCTCTCTGATAGAAAGCGCCTGAAGGTCACTTACCCGCCTGGCGGAAGTGACTGCTACCAACAGAACTGTCTTAAGGGTTATCCATTTTAAGAAAGATTCCTCCAGAGGCTCAAATGGACTAGCTGACAATGCTTTAAGTACCAATGAGAGATCCCAAGGAGGAGAGGGTGAGACCTTCACCGGCCTGGATCTAGACAAGGCTTTGAAAAAATTCTTAATAAAAGCATTCTGCTGAAGGGAACATTGAAGAAAGACACTAAGGGCCGCAACCTGCACTTTTAAGGTACTTGGGGATAGACCCATATCTACTCCTGCCTGCAGAAAATCTAGAATGGCTGGGACCCTTGGTTGATCAATTTTTCGCTCTTCTAACCAGGAACAATTTTTTTTCCAGAATTTGGCATAAATTTTTCTAGTAACAGGCTTTCTGCACTGTATCAGGGTTTTGATTACTTTCTCCGAGAAGCCCTGTGTTCTCAGCAACTGTTCCTCAGATACCATGCAGTTAGGTTTAGTCTGTCTACCTGCGGATGAAGAATGGGACCCTGCGATATTAGATCCCTCCTGCTGGGAAGATGAAATGGGGAGAGAATGGCCAGACTTTTCAGAATGGCAAACCAAGGTCTTTTCGGCCAAAAAGGAGCAACCAAAATTAGATCCGTTCTTTCCGACCGAAATTTCTGAAGGACTGCTGCTATCATCCTTATTGGAGGGAAGCGTAGCAGCTGTTGAACTTCCATGTTTTGGAAAAAGCATCTATCCCTGTAGCCCTGTCTCCTGGATGGATCGAAAAGAACTGGATTACCTTCTTGTTCCTTTCGGAGGCGAAAAGGTCCACCTCCGGTTGACCCCATTTCTGCACTATTTGAGCGAAAACCTCCTCGTGTAGTGCCCACTCGTCCTGACTCACCTGTTGACGGCTCAGATAATCCGCTAGGGAGTTCTGGGTGCCTTTTAGGTGGACCGCTGTCAGTGAAGCCAGGTTTGTTTCTGCCCAGGAAAAAAATTTGTTGGCTATAGCCTGAAGAGCAGGACTTCTCGTGCCCCCCTGCTTGTTCACATATGCCACAGTTGTTGCATTGTCTGTGCGAACCTGCAGATGTCGCCCTTTCAGGCTTGTCTGGAACACTTCGATTGTTTTCAGGACTGCCAGGAGCTCTCTCTGGTTTGAGGAACGTTCTGCCTCTCTTGGAGACCATGTTCCCTGGGCCACTGCCTCCCCCAGGTGGGCTCCCCACCCCCAGGCACTGGCATCTGTAGTTACTACTGTTTCTACCGGCAGGGTCCAGGTTAGACCTTTGTCTAGATTGTGGCGCGTTCGCCACCACCATAGAGTCCTTTTGACTCGGGATGAGATTGGAATCTGGACCTCCAAGTCTTGACTTTGGCCACTCCAAAACCGAAGCATTAGTTGCTGCAACGGACGTTGATGGAACCTCGCCCAGGGTACCGCTGGAAAACATGCCGTCATAAACCCCAGTACCCTCATAACTTGTCTGACCGAAGCCTCTCGGTTGGACTGTAACTGGGCTGCTGCTTGTTCTACCTTTACCATCTTTTCTTCTGGAAGATAAAATTTTCTCTCTACAGAAGATATCCTGTAACCTAGGTACAGAACCTCCTGGGATGGGGTCAATTGAGACTTGTCTCGGTTGATTATCCAGCCGAGAGAGGAGAGAAAGTTCTGAGCTTCCTGCAAATCCTTTTCCAGCTGTTGGGCTGATCCTGCCACGAACAGGAGATCGTCCAGATAAGGAATTACAATTATCGCCTTGTTTCTCAGCGGTGCTAGAGCTTCTGCCAGGACCTTCGTGAAAATTCTTGGCGATGAGGACAGACCAAAGGGAAGGGCTTGGAACTGGAAATGTTTGATCTCCGAGTTCACTTTCACCGCCACCCTGAGGAACTTTTGGAAGTCCCAATGAATTGGAATGTGCAAGTAGGCATCCCTGAGGTCCAGGGTGGCCATGTAACACCCTGGAAACAGAGACCTTGCCACTGTGAAAATTGACTCCATCTTGAACTTTTTGTACTTTACAAATTTGTTCAGGGGACGAAGATTCAAGATCATTCTGAATTTTCCCGATGGCTTTTTTACTACAAATACATGGGAATACGTCCCTAGACCCTGTTCCTTTTGTGGGACCTGAATTAGAACTCTTTGGTCTACTAAGTCCCCTAGAGATAGGCCCAAGGCCTCTGCCTTCTCTCTGTCCCTCGGAGGCTGGGTAATCAGAAAACTTGGAGGGGGTGTCGTCGTGAACTCCAACTTGTATCCGTTCCTGATTATGTTTAAAATGAACGGACTTGAAGTTGCCCTGGTCCATTGTGGGAGAAACTGCCCCAATCTTCCTCCCACTGGGACGCAAGAGTCACTGAGGCTTGGGGGTGGTTTGAGGAGGATTAAACAATATTCCTCCTCTCCCCCTACCTTTATGGCCTGCCCAGTGTTTCTTTGGTTGGCCTTCCTTTTGCAGGTTTTGTTTGAAACCTCGAAAAAAAACGTCTTCCGTCCGCTTTTTTCTTTCTCTCAGGAAAAGCCTTTTTTTCTGTCCTGAGTCCTTTCTAGCGCTTCCTGTAGTTCTGACCCAAAAAGGTGGTCACCTGAAAAGGATAACCCACATAGTTTTAACTTGGAGGCGGCATCACCTGTCCAAGTTTTCAGCCACACTGATCTTCGGGCTGCGTTTACCAAGGCTGCTGATCTGGCTGCCAACTTAACTGATTCTTCAGAGGCATAAGCCTACCGCTTTAAAAAGAAGAGGAAAAGATTTTAATATTTCCTGTCTAGATGTACCCGCCTGAATGTGGGTTTGCAACTGAGTAAGCCAACATTCTAGATTTCTAGCTACACAGGTTGCTGCTAGTGCGGGCTTCAGACTTATTGAAGAGGCATCCCAAGCTCTCTTCAACAACAAGTCCCCTCTCTTATCCATCGGGTCCTTCAAGGCCCCCAAATCATCAAAGGCCAGATCCGTTTTTCTTGATATCCTGGCCAAAGGGGCATCTAATTTTGGAACCTTGTTCCATGGCTGAGACCCATCTGAATCAAAGGGGAACCTCCGTTTAAGGGAGCCTGAAAAGAATGGTCTTTTTTCAGGTTGTTCCCACTCCCGCAGAATTGTGTCAATCAGGGATTTGTGCACAGGAAAAACCCTGGATCTATTTGCACTAGACCCCTGGTACATGAGGTCGTGCTTGGAGAGCCGAACCTGTTCCTCACGGATCTCCAAGGTATCATAAATAGCCTTTAGTAGGTCTCCTACATCTTCCAAGGACAATTTGTACCTAGAAGCCCTGGAGGAATCATCTTCTGCCTCAGAATCTGATGCTGATCCTGCCTGAGAGGAAGCAATAGACCTAGGAGTCTGCTCCCTGTACTCCTCTTGAGTCTGGGACAGGGCAGGCATACTAGATGCTCTAGGTAGGGACGAGGCGGGACCCTGCATCCTGTCTATCAGTCCTTTAAAAGACTGAAATGTGGATGCCATTTCCTCCTTAACAGAGGATAATAACTGACGGCAAGCAGTAACTGAGTCATCTTTTATCAGACTGCTAACACATTCTGGGCATAACGGCTTGTCCCAACTGGAACCTAGCTTTGTCCCACAGACGGCACACTTTCTTCTAGGCGGCTGTAGAGTTTTAATCTGAAATAGACACAAACAGAAAGAAAAAACTCCGTTACCAAACAGCCTATGCCTGAACACCACTGTGCCTAGCTCCTAGAAGTGCCGTACCCACCACCAATCAGGTTCGCCACCCATGGGGGGTATTTTTGGCCAAGTAGACCAATCTCCCCCCCCCCCCCCCAGAGTAAACCATGTGCTCTCACCAAGCTTACCTGGGAGGGACCGGTGCCAACCGAACCAGGGTCTGGATGTGCCGCTGCAGCTTCCATGGTTCTGGTGTTTTTGTCCTCAGCGCTCCGAGATACACCACTAGGCTCCGGCTCCTACATAGCCACTGCCGCGCCTTTTTGAAACATGGGAACGATGTTTCCGGCGCCCCCTGATGACGCTCTTCCGCCCGGGACCTCACTTCCCTTCCTTGGAACGCAGTGGCTCCGCCCCTCCAGTGTCGAACCCGGAAGTGCTGTATCCACAGCGCGGTCCATGGCGTCTCTCGCCTTTCACCGCTGCTTCCGGAGCCTGAGGCATGAACACACTGCCGTCAACCAGGGGTCCCACTCTCGCTGAGCCAAGGCAGCGGTGGCCATCAGCGACGCTCTCTACCCCCGGGCCAGAGGCGTGCTGTAGGAGGTAGGTTCAGCACTCACTCCCACCAAGGGAGAAACTGGGGGGAAAAAAAAAAAATAGCAACGTTCCCAAATGTGCTCCTTCCCGTCCGGCAGGAAACACAAAAACTGAGGAGAAGGCCTGGAGGACCTCCTTTTATGATTTGGGGGAATGTGTTTCCTGTCCCGGAGGGAGGAGCCATATATCTCAGGGCTGTCCAGGAAGACGAGGGGGGAAAAAAATTAATAAAAATGCAATAAAACTATCCCTTATTTTGTAAACGCTATAAATTTTGCGAAAACCAACCGATAAACGCTTATTGCGATTTTTTTTACCAAAAATAGATAGAAGAATACTTATCGGCCTAAACTGAGAAAAAAAAATGGTTTTTTTTATATATTTTTGGGGGATATTTATTATAGCAAAAAGTAAAAAATATTGCATTTTTTTTAAAATTGTCGCTCTATTTTTGTTTATAGCGCAAAAAATAAAAACTGCAGAGGTGATCAAATACCACCAAAAGAAAGCTCTATTTGTGGGGAAAAAAGGACGCCAATTTTGTTTGGGAGCCACTTCGCACGACCGCGCAATTGTCAGTTAAAGCGACGCAGTGCCGAATCGCAAAAAGGGGCAAGGTCCTTTACCTGCATTTTGGTCCGGGTCTTAAGTGGCTAGTGTCCTCTTCTTTTTTGGCCCCTTTTAGGCGTACTGACCATGTGACCTTTGGCACACTCCAGGTCCTGTTTAGGTTATCTTCCACGTTTGTTACTTACGTCTCACGCAGAGACTCCAATTACAAATGGGAAGGCCGGCCGTAGGCTGGCCTGAGTTTGTAGAAGTCGTTGGGGGGTTTTTAAAACCCGCCCTTCTCCTTACTCCCAAGGCCGGACCTTCCGTTGTTCCCCACCCTCCTGACCCCTTTTTTTTATCATTTCATGTTTTGGGTATGCCCCCTTTTAGGCATACTGACCACGTGACCTTTGGCACACTCAAGGTCCTGTTTAGGTTATCTTCCATGTTCGTTACTCACGTCTCACGCAGCGACTCCAAGTACAAATATGTTTTAGGCAAAATATAAAAAAAGGTGCGCTGTATATAAGCATACATATAGCATGTGTGCTATGGAAAATACATCTTGCAAGCAAGCATGCGTTTATGAACGTGTTATGCAACATTGCGAAACATGTACCCATGCAGACACGTATTCCTATGTAAACTACGGATACTTAAATACTAAGGATACTTAAATTATCAGACCTCATTATGCAACCATGCACAATCTAGGCAAACATGCAACCTTAAGCAATCATGCATCCTTATGC
Organism: Rana kukunoris; assembly: GCA_029574335.1. Taxonomy (NCBI): domain Eukaryota; kingdom Metazoa; phylum Chordata; class Amphibia; order Anura; family Ranidae; genus Rana; species Rana kukunoris. The sequence continues at coordinate 261,721,573 of CM056059.1, read as the reverse complement.
AATTCAAAATTTTTCATGCGATGAAACATCTTATGCATTTTAAGCATCACTGTACCCTTGTGTGACCAAGGACTCTTGCGTCATCAAGCACCCCTGTGAAAACAAGCCTCTCTGTGTGACCAAGTATCATTGGGTAATTAAGGACTCGTGTGATCAGGCAACCATGTGTGATGCAGCATCTTCATGCACTCAAGCATTTTTATGCGATTTTAGGCATTTCTGTGAAAACAAGCCTCGCTGTGTGACCAAATATCTTTGGGTAATTAAGAACTTGTGTAATCAGGCAACCTTGTGTGATCCAGCATCTTTATGCAATCAAACATTTGTATGCAATTTTAGGCATTTCTGTGCAAATAAACCTCTGTGCAACTTAAGCTCTTTAATGTGACCAAGAATCCTCATGCGACTATGTAAAAAAACATGTAAACCCATACAAACCAGAGCTGCACGATTAATCGTAAGAAAATCCCAATCTTGATTCACCCTCCGCGATCTCCAGGACGGATGACACGCGATTTTCGGGTGCGGCCATAGGAAAGTCCCCAGCTTCGGCCTAGTGGCGGCCATCTTGGTACACCTGGCGGCGGCTGTGTCTTAGGAAGTGACATCTTTTTTACATCCAACAGTTATTTTCAACACGAAACGGAGCTAATGTGGTTAAATACAGTATAAATATAAATCGGACACCGTTTGCATGTTACGTTTTAAAAGCAGCAGCAAACCTCACATGCTTGCTAATGTGACAGAACACCTCTGATTTTCACATGTAGTCAAATGTGAAAATCAGAGGTGTTCTTTCACATTAGCAACCATGTAAGGTCACCAGGTTTGCTGCAGCTTTTAAAATTTAACATGTAAACAGTCCGTTAAATTTAGCATTTACTGTATTTAACCACATAAGCTCCGTTTTGTATTGAAAATAACTTTAAATACTGTATTTATCGGCGTATAACACAAACCCTAACTTTTAAAGCAAAGTTTTAGGAAAAAAACTTTCCACAGCCCCCTGCGTATAACACGCAGGCACAGTTTACCCTCCATTTTCAGGGTAAAAAAGTGAGTGTTATACGCCAATGAATACAATAAATACAATTGAGAGAATCGTCATCTTCATTCTATACAAAAGAATCACGATTCTCATTTTTCCCATAATCGTGCAGCTCGAATACAAACAGAAACATGTATCTTTATGTGATCAACAATAAACATGTTCTGTTACTTGTCTTTACCCCACATGCATTTTAAACATTCCAAACTCATGTATTTTATGCAAACATGTGGACTGGTAAAGAGGAAGTTAGCCTCTGCAGACATGCGTTTCCGCAATCATGCAATATAGCTGTTGTTAGCCCGAAGCCAGCACCAGGATGAGGATGTTTTTCTAGCAACCCATCGGAATTTTATTTATTTTTTTATAAAAAAAAAACAAGGAGGAGACAGAGGCTTTGGCTATCTAGGCTGAGGGTACGTTATATGAAGTATGAATCTCTGAAAAAGACTACAGCTGCAACTCCAGAACTTTAGAGGCTTCTGATGGCTCCTCCTCGTTAGACTGCACCTGTTGCCTGTCCTCTGACAGTGAACTTTCATCCTCGGGTCTTTTAATCCTTTTGTTTGAGGATTTAGAGCAGGGAAAGGGGGCACACCCTGGTTTCTGTTTCTTGTGAGGATGCTGCAAATATAGCAGTTAAACTCTTATAGACCAAAACATTTCCAGACAGACATATGCAGAGTGGCTTCAATGTTGGGGGAGGCTACAATGCCTGACAGGGCCAATGGCTCAACCTGTGGCTGCCTCAAGTCTCTACAGGGGAGGATGGTATCATGCAGGCATGATAAGGGCCACCAGGTTCAGGTGGCGATACCCTGGTGTCCTTTTATATTCCTACCCCTGAACCTTTTCTACAGGGGGATGAAAGTCCTAAGCTAAAAGCAAGGGAACTTAATACAGGTGCATCAAGTGCTGAACTTAGTCTAGCAAAAAAAATCAATGCCTGCTATTCTGCACAGCTAGATGCTGAGTAGGCATCTTAGGTATGTCTGTATCCAACACACACGGGGCACTTACGTGCCCCAAGCTGCTGTGTCCCTCTGGCTTTACAGAGCTCTGACTTCTGGGCATTTTTGAAGGGCCCACCCTGCGTCTGCCCCATGAGCGGGCGAGCGCGTGCGCCAGCAGCAACCACATCATCCCCCGCCTACAAAAGTGCACGCATGTACGGAATTGGTGGAGGCGAGAGAGAGATCCCCAAGGAGCGCTGTGGACCCAGACTACAAGGGACTCCCCACACAACTGTGGCAGAGCCTGAAGCGGAGGAAGTGGGCCGCTCAACAGATCGGCTAACACTGAGCTTTAGTTCCTAGAGAGCATGGTAAGCAAAACACCAGGTATGTCTCTTTACTGCCTCTAGTGGCGGAAAACAGATAAGACATGCAGCTACTCATGGAAGACAATCCTTAAGGTATTTACCTAGGATTGTCTTCACTTACCTTATCCCTGCTGCAGGATACTGCTGAGCACAGACAGAATCATTCTTCACCCATCACCGTGGGTTAAGTCAACAGACTTTCAGGGACCGGGATCCAAGACAGGGTATTCACTCCCCTGTACCTGTACTGCATCCTGCCAGAAAACTTTTGGTATGTGGTTATAACCAAAGTACTGGAACCCAGGATCCAGCCCTCCGAAGAGAGCTTGTGCTTCGGATACGAGGCCCCAGGTACCATTCACTTTGGATGGATCTGTTTTTTTTGGAGGCTATTTAAATCCAGGATGGATACCTCCAGTGGAGCTCCTCAGAGCACATCTTCATTTGTGACCAACACCTAAGACAATGGTGGTGAAAAAAACTGAGGTGCTCCCAGTATGGGAGGGGTTATATAGGGAGGAAACTTACTGTCTGATTACACCAGTGTCCAGCACCTGAAGGTGGAATATAACCCACTTAGTAATTACTAGGCTCTATCCCCCGTGATGTACGATAAATAAATATATTATAAACAACCCATTTCAAGTACAGAATGTACACATTGATTCATCTAGAATGCCAGTATACAGTACTTTATAAAATAACCCACAAGTATTGGATAACCAGCACATAGAGGTCTTCAAAAAATTAGTCTTACAAGATCTGGAATCTCTGAAACTAAAGAAGTCTGATCCGATACACATTAAGAAGGGCATAACAAAAACTTACTGAGCAAAATATTGTAATCCGCCCAGCGGATAAAGGGGGTGCAGTAGTCATACAATCAAAAGAACAATATCTAAGAGAAATACAAAGACAACTACAAGAAGAAGAAACATATTAAATTGTTGGGTAATCCCACAAATAAATATTTAAATACATGTTACTTTAACAGAGTTGAAAAGCCCCGCCCAGGGGGCGGTCCCTCTGGACATATCCCTCCTCCCTGTAGCATGCAGCCTCAGTTCGTAACTGATGCACAAAAGGTACCCACCAGAAAATGGGTCGCTAAAAACACAGCCAAGGCTGAAATCTGTCCGTTAATGGTGCTTAAGGCAAGTTTCTGATCCACTCCACGCTTTAAAAAAAACCAGGACCCTGGAAACTGAAAACGTCCATGGACGCCACACCATCTCTTCACACAAAAGAGATGTAGGCCTTCCAGGTGAGATGGTAGATCTTCCAAACGTACCAGGACCGACTTCTGGATGTTTAACAACCACCCAGCCTCCTTTAATTATGAGCCAGAAGCTGCTCTCAGGAGAAGATCTTCTAAGTAGCCCACAATGGCAATGCCTCGCTGTTTCAGCAAAGCTAGGATTGGTGCGAGCACCTTGGTGAAAACTCTTGGTGCTGATGCTAGGCCAAAGGGAAGGGCCACAAACTGACAGCGCAGAAACCTCTGGAGACTTGCGCAAATTGGGACATGCAAGTATGCGTCCGTGATGTCCAAAACACCAGAAAGTCCCCCGGATGGCGCGCAGCCACCACCGAGCGAATGGATTCCATGCGGAACTTCCTTACTCTCACAAAGGTATTTAGGGCTTTGAGGTCCAAGATTGGACGAACCCCATCCTTCTTCGGGACCACAAACAGATTAGAATAAAATCCCTGAAACCTCTCATCCTGCGGAATGGGTAAAATTAACCCGCAAAAGGGGACACCCGTATAGTGAGATGTAGTCTCCTTACCGAATCCCCGGACCGTTAGAACAGCGGTCAGAAAGGCACAGGGATGATTATAGTCTTCCCAATCAGACTCTTTCGAGCAGGTGAATGAAGGGCAGATCCTCAGCAACAGTACCCAGCACATGGGATATTAAGGCTCATAAATGGTGAAAAGATAAACAAAAACACTCCATAGTGAAGTACTGTGGAAATGCGGGTTTAATAAAAGTTGAGTTGCACTTACAATTAGGCTGAGTTAAAACGGCATGGTATCAACAGAAAGCGGTGTTTCATCAGTTCAAATCCTATCAGCTGGTCTGTGTGTGTGTGTCTCTCTGTAAACGTGATGATGTTCCACACAAATTTAGGCCACTCCTACGTACGTTTCGTCGTAAATGACGTCGTCGGGGATGGGCCAATGGTGTATGCGTCTGGCCTTAAATTTGAGCCTCCCCGCACCCTAAACAAGTTTGAGACATTTATTGATGCTCATAAATTCATTTGAAAATTGAGCATCAAAAGACATGTTATGCTTAACCCCTCGGGTATCAGGAACCCAACCACAGCCCAACCTGTTGCTTAAACAATAGAGTCTTTACCTGTGGCACGACCTACAGTGCTGACCAATAATATGGTTCCTACCAAACTATCCAACGCGTCTGTATTTAATCCATCCAGACCTTTAAGCAATTGGTCATGAAGGATATAGTGGACCTCAAAATCCCCAAATTAAATAATAATGCAGAGTTTCAGACCAAACCTAAAACAAATCTGTGCATGCAACGACATCAGCGGACAAAGGTGGTGGTGTTGTGATATTAAATAAAACCGACTACCTGGCTGAAATGGACAGGCTTTTATCAGATACATAGTTACATAGTTAGTCAGGTTGAAAAAAGACACAAGTCCATCCAGTTCAACCATAAAAAAAAAAAAAATAATATACCACCACCTATAGTCTACTTGCTATTAACCCTACGGTTAAATACAAAAAAGAACTCAAGATTTTGATTAATGAGGGCTTTTCTCTTGGTGTCTTAAATAAAAAAAAAGACACAGCCTACCTAGTACCATCAGCACCTAGGATTCCTGTCATCTACTACCTGCCAAAGGTGCATTAAAACCCCACCAGGACGTCCAATAATCAGTGGATTGGATTCGGTGACGGCACGTTTGGGTAGATATATAGATGAATTTTTACAACCCCTAATTGTCACCACCCCTTATTATCTACGTGACATGACACAAGTGATCAATCTGTTGGCTGATTGTGGTTGGAGGAAAGGTTTTATCTTTGCAACTGCTGATGTAAATTCTCTGTACACGGTCATTTCGCATAATCATGGTTTGGAAGCCGTACACTTCTATTTGCAACAGGATACTACCCTTATGGTGATTCAAAAAGATTTTATAATTAGTGGGAATGCTTTAATAAGCATTCCCAGTATTGTTATTCGTTTTTTAGTGGGAATGCTTTAATAAGCATTCCCAGTATTGTTATTCCGTTTTTTAATATTCTTAATTTTAATTTTATCCTTTATTCCGTACGTTTTTTGGCTCTACATAACTTCGCCATACTTTCAGCGATTGAGACCATTCAACTTTTAAAATGTTCATCTCATTCAGCTAACAATGGGACGTCTTCAAGTTTTTTTGTGCTATTTATATTTTTTAAAATATTAAGCTTTTAGTCGCTTTTTTTTAACATTGAAGTCAATGAGAACATCCTTTTTCCTGCTTAAAATCTCATGCCGTACAAAATGTATCTCCTCCTTCATACTTTCACTGACAGACACCAAACAAACTTTACCACGGTCACAAAATATTCAGCTATCCGGCTATGACTTTTCAGATTGAAATCTTTTATAGTTTTTGTGAAAAAGCAATTTACGTTTAGTGATTTTTTTCAGAAAATGTTATCGATTTCACAGTCTTCCTATGGAGACCTGCTACAGTGTGTCATGTGACCTTTACAGTGTGAGTTTTGAAAAAAATCTTATTATCTATAAAAAAAGGGGGAACAAATTGCTCTCACGCCCACAAGATCTACTTGTCATACACAATTTATATATCAAATTGTAGGTATTTTTGTCTGCTTTCAGGCAATGTGATCAGTTTTGTGATGCGCATTTTAATTTTCGTTGCTGGAGCTTCTAAAGGACAAGAGTTCCAAAAAAATTCCCATTGGCCTTCATTATAAGTGGCTTTTAAAATTTGTTAGTAAGACACACAAAGATACTCTTTTCTAAATCGCGGACATGGCCACATTTTTAAGTTTATCAACATAAATTTCATATCGATGCGTTCACAAGGGTCTTGTCTTTTATACGGTGAAGTCGCTGTATCGATCGCATGTACGGTTGTGGATTTATTAAGGTTTGTTTGAAGGGTTATTTCACTTATTTTGTGTGTAGATAAAAAGCATTTGTAATGGTAATTCTTTCCCTAAATAGCTTCCTTTACCTCAGTGCAATTATCCCCCTCACTCACCCGGGGGAGGGGAGAAAACCTCTTGAGGAGGAGCGGCGACCAGGAAGTCAGGACGCTCTGTACTTTGCAGATAGAGAAAGGAGCTGTGTGTTAGTGGGCGTCCTGCTCACCCCCTCCCCCCTCAAGAGGCTTTCTCCACACCAGGGAAAAAGCCTTGCACTACTGTGTGGAGTTACAGACAGAAGAACAGGAAGTGAGGATTTCTCAGAAGAAATAAGGACATTTAAAATCAAAATCAAAGGATGAGGTAAGTAAAGGAGGACTGCACTAAGGTAAAGGAAGTTATTTAGGGAAAATGATTTTACCTTTACAACACCTTTAATGATCAAAGAGAGGCTTTAAAAGTACTGAAGGAACACTGCTTGTATGTCCTAAAGATAAAGTGCAGAAAATAAGTATTTGAACACCCTGCTATTTTGCAAGTTCTCCCACTTGGAAATCATGGAGGGGTCTGAAATTGTCATCGTAGGTGCATGTCCACTGTGAGAGACATAATCAAACAAAAATTCCAGAAATCACAATGTATGATTTTTTTAACTATTTATTTGTATGATACAGCTGCAAAGAAGTATTTGAACACCTGTCTATCAGCTAGAATTCTGACCCTCAAAGACCTGTTAGTCTGCCTTTAAAATGTCCACCTCCACTCCATTTATTATCCTAAATTAGATGCACCTGTTTGAGGTCATTAGCTGCATTAAGACACCTGTCCACCCCATACAATCAGTAAGAATCCAACTACTAACATGGCCAAGACCAAAGAGCTGTCCAAAGACACTAGAGACAAAATTGTACACCTCCACAAGGCTGGAAAGGGCTACGGGGAAATTGCCAAGCAGCTTGGTGAAAAAAGGTCCACTGTTGGAGCAATCATTAGAAAATGACTGTCAATCTCCCTCAGACTGGGGCTCCATGCAAAATCTCACCTCGTGGGGTCTCAATGATCCTAAGAAAGGTGAGAAATCAGCCCAGGACTACACGGGAGGAGCTGGTCAATGACCTGAAAAGAGCTGGGACCACCGTTTCCAAGGTTACTGTTGGTAATACACTAAGACGTCATGGTTTGAAATCATGCATGGCACGGAAGGTTCCCCTGCTTAAACCAGCACATGTCAAGGCCCGTCTTAAGTTTGCCAATGACCATTTGGATGATCGAGAGGAGTCATGGGAGAAAGTTATGTGGTCAGATGAGACCAAAATAGAACTTTTTGGTCATAATTCCACTAACCGTGTTTGTTGAGGAAGAAGAATGATGAGTACCATCCCAAGAACACCATCCCTACTGTGAAGCATGGGGGTGGTAGCATCATGCTTTGGGGGTGTTTTTCTGCACATTTTATTGGGACAGGGCGACTGCACTGTATTAAGGAGAGGATGACCGGGGCCATGTATTGCGAGATTTTGGGCAACAACCTCCTTCCCTCAGTTAGAGCTTTGAAGATGGGTCGAGGCTGGGTCTTCCAACATGACAATGACCCGAAGCACACAGCCAGGATAACCAAGGGGTGGCTCTGTAAGAAGCATATCAAGGTTCTGGCGTGGCCTAGCCAGTCTCCAGACCTAAACCCAATAGAGAATCTTTGGAGGGAGCTCAAACTCTGTGTTTCTCAGCGACAGCCCAGAAACCTGATTGATCTAGAGAAGATCTGTGTGGAGGAGTGGGCCAAAATCCCTCCTCCAGTGTGTGCAAACCTGGTGAAAAACTACAAGAAACGTTTGACCTCTGTAATTGCAAACAAACGCTACTGTACCAAATATTAACATTGATTTTCTCAGGTGTTCAAATACTTCTTTGCAAGCTGTAACATACAAATAAATAGTTAAAAAAATCATACATTGTGATTTCTGATTTTTTTTTTTGATTATGTCTCTCACAGTGGACATGCACCTACGATAACAATTTCAGACCCCTCCATGATTTCCAAGTGGGAGAACTTGCAAAATAGCAGGGTGTTCAAATACTTATTTTCTGCACTGTAGTATAGTGGTTATGGCGAATGGGATTTGTGCGGGCTTAGCAATTCAGCTATTCAGCATTCCCACGTATTTTCCTCAGGAAATGCATTTTCTAGTTAGTGGGAATGCTTTAATAAGCATTCCCAGTATTGTTATTCGTTTTTTATTATTAGTGGGAATGCTTTAATAAGCATTCCCAGTATTGTTATTCGTTTTTTATTATTAGTGGGAATGCTTTAATAAGCATTCCCAGTATTGTTATTCGTTTTTTATTATTCTTATTAGTGGGAATGCTTTAATAAGCATTCCCAGTATTGTTATTCGTTTTTTATTATTCTTAATTTTAATTTTATTCCGTACGTTTTTTGGCTCTGCGTAACTTCGCCATACTTTCAGCGATTGAGACCATTCAACTTTTAAAATGTTCATCTCATTCAGCTAACGATGGGACTTCTTCAAGTTTGTTTGTGCTATTTATATTTTTTAAAATATTAAGCTTTTAGTCGCTTTTTTTTAACATTGAAGTCAATGAGAACATGCTTATTCCTGCTTAAAAACGTACGTGATTCAAAATGTAACTCCTCCTTCATACTTTCACTGACAGACACCAAACAAACTTTACCACGGTCACAAAATATTCAGCTATCCGGCTATGACTTTTCAGATTGAAATCTTTTATAGTTTTTGTGAAAAAGCAATTTACGTTTAGTGATTTTTTCAGAAAATTTTATCGATTACACTGCTTGTCTATGGAGAGCTGCTAGAGTGTGTCATGTGACCTTTACAGTGTGAGTTTTGAAAAGAATCGTATTATCTATAAAAAAGGGGGAACAAATTGCTCTCACGCCCACAAGATCTACTTGTCATACACAATTTATATATCAAATGGAAGGTATTTTTGTCTGCTTTCAGGCAATGTGATCAGTTTTGTGATGCGCTTTTTACTTTTCGTTGCTGGAGCTTCTAAAGGACAAGAGTTCCAATATTTCTCCCATAGGCCTTCATTATAACGCGCTTTTAAAATTTGTTAGTAAGACACACAATTACACTCTTTTCTAAATCGCTGACATGGCCACATTTTTAAGTTTATCAACATAAAATTTCATATCGATATCGATGCGTTCACAAGAGTCTTGTCTTTTATACGGTGAAGTCGCTGTATCGATCGCATGTACGGTTGTGGATTTATTAAGGTTTGTTTGAAGGGTTATTTCACTTATTTTGTGTGTAGATAAAAAGCGTTTGTAATGGTAATTCTTTCCCTAAATAGCTTCCTTTACCTCAGTGCAATATTCCCCCTCACACACCTGGGGGAGGGGAGAAAACCTCTTGAGGGGGGAGGGGGCGACCCGGAAGTCAGGACGCTCTGTACTTTGCAGATAGAGAAAGGAGCTGTGTGTTAGTGGGCGTCCTGCTCACCCCCTCCCCCCTCAAGAGGCTTTCTCCACACCAGGAAAAAAGCCTTGCACTACTGTGTGGAGTTACAGACAGAAGAACAGGAAGTGAGGATTTCTCAGAAGAAATAAGGACATTTAAAAGCAAAATCAAAGGATGAGGTAAGTAAAGGAGGACTGCACTAAGGTAAAGGAAGTTATTTAGGAAAATGATTTTACCTTTACAACACCTTTAATGATTAAAGAGAGGCTTTATAAGTACTTAAGGAACACTGCTTGTATGTCCTAAAGATAGTATAGCGGTTATGGTGAATGGGATTTGTGCGAGCTTAGCAATTCAGCTATTCAGCATTCCCACGTATTTTCCTCAGGAAATGCATTTTCTAGTTATGTCTAAATTGTATTATTCCGTACGTTTTTTGGCTCTGCGTAACTTCGCCATACTTTCAGCGATTGAGACCATTCAACTTTTAAAATGTTCATCTCATTCAGCTAACGATGGGACTTCTTCAACTTTTTTTGTGCTATTTATATTTTTTAAAATATTAAGCTTTTAGTCGCTTTTTTTTTAACATTGAAGTCAATGAGAACATGCTTATTCCTGCTTAAAAACGTACGTGATTCAAAATGTAACTCCTCCTTCATACTTTCACTGACAGACACCAAACAAACTTTACCACGGTCACAAAATATTCAGCTATCCGGCTATGACTTTTCAGATTGAAATCTTTTATAGTTTTTGTGAAAAAGCAATTTACGTTTAGTGATTTTTTCAGAAAATTTTATCGATTACACTGCGTGTCTATGGAGCTGGCTTAGAGTGTGTCATGTGACCTTTAGAGTGTGAGTTTTGAAAAGAATCGTATTATCTATAAAAAAGGGGGAACAAATTGCTCTCACGCCCACAAGATCTACTTGTCATACACAATTTATATATCAAATGGAAGGTATTTTTGTCTGCTTTCAGGCAATGTGATCAGTTTTGTGATGCGCATTTTACTTTTCGTTGCTGGAGCTTCGAAAGGACAAGAGTTCCAACATTTCTCCCATAGGCCTTCATTATAAACGTCATTTAATTTTTGCCAATAAAATGCACAACGACACTCTTTTCTAAATCGCTGACATGGCCACATTTTTAAGTTTATCAACATAAATTTCATATCGATGCGTTCACAAGGGTCTTGTCTTTTATACGGTGAAGTCGCTGTATCGATCGCATGTACGGTTGTGGATTTATTAAGGTTTGTTTGAAGGGTTATTTCACTTATTTTGTGTGTAGATAAAAAGCGTTTGTAATGGTAATTCTTTCCCTAAATAGCTTCCTTTACCTCAGTGCAATATTCCCCTCACACACCTGGGGGAGGGGAGAAAACCTCTTGAGGGGGGAGGGGTGACCAGGACACTCTCTACTTTGCAGATAAAGGAGCTGTGGGTTAGTGGGCGTCCTGCTCACCCCCTCAAGAGGCTTTCTTCACACCAGGGAAAAGGCCTTGCACTACTGTGTGGAGTTACAGACAGAAGAACAGGAAGTGAGGGTTTTTCAGAAGAAAAGAGGACATTTAAAAGCAAAATCAAAGGATGAGATAAGTAAAGGAGGACTGCACTAAGGTAAAGGAAGCTATTTAGGGAAAATTATTTTACCTTTACAACACCTTTAATGATCAGAGAGGCTTTATAAGTACTGAAGGAACACTGCTTGTATGTCCTAAAGATAGTGTAGTGGTTATGGTTAATGGCATTTGAGCGGGCTTAGCAATTCAGCATTCCCACGTATTTTCCTCAGGAAATGCATTTTCTAGTTCTTATTAGTGGGAATGCTTTAATAAGCATTCCCAGTATTGTTATTCGTTTTTTATTATTAGTGGGAATGCTTTAATAAGCATTCCCAGTATTGTTATTCGTTTTTTATTATTCTTATTATTCCGTAAATTTTTTGGCTCTGCGTAACTTCGCCATACTTTCAGCGATTGAGACCATTCAACTTTTAAAATGTTCATCTCATTCAGCTAACGATGGGACTTCTTCAAGTTTTTATGTAGTATTTATACTTTTTAAAATAATAAGCTTTTAGTCGCTTTTTTTTAACATTGAAGTCAATGAGAACATGCTTTCTCCTGCTTCAAAACTCATGCCGTACAAAATGTATCTCCTCCTTCATACTTTCACTGACAGACACCAAACAAACTTTACCACGGTCACAAAATATTCAGCTATCCGGCTATGACTTTTCAGATTGAAATCTTTTATAGTTTTTGTGAAAAAGCAATTTACGTTTAGTGATTTTTTCAGAAAATGTTATCGATTAAACAGTCTTCCTATGGACATGGCTTAGAGTGTGTCATGTGACCTTTAGAGTGTGAGTTTTGAAAAGAATCGTATTATCTATAAAAAAGGGGGAACAAATTGCTCTCACGCCCACAAGATCTACTTGTCATACACAATTTATATATCAAATGGAAGGTATTTTTGTCTGCTTTCAGGCGATGTGATCAGTTTTGTGATGCGCATTTTACTTTTCGTTGCTGGAGCTTCTAAAGGACAAGAGTTCCAAATTTTTCCCCATAGACCTTCATTATAACGCACTTTTAAAATTTGTTAGTAAGACACACAAAGATACTCTTTTCTAAATTGCTGACATGGCCACATTTTTAAGTTTATCAACATAAATTTCATATCGATGCGTTCACAAGGGTCTTGTCTTTTATACGGTGAAGTCACTGTATCGATCGCATGTACGGTTGTGGATTTATTAAGGTTTGTTTGAAGGGTTCGGTATCTCATTTTGTCTGTGAATACAGGCGTTTGTAATGGTAATTCTTTCCCTAAATAGCTTCATTCACCTCAGTGCAATTATCCCCTTCACACACCTGGGGAGGGGAGAAAACCTCTTGAGGGGGGAGGGGAGAAAACCTCTTGAGGGGGGAGGGGCGACCAGGACACTCTCTACTTGCAGATAAGAGAAAGGAGCTGTGTGTTAGTGGGCGTCCTGCTCACCCCCTCCCCCCTCAAGAGGCTTTCTCCACACCACCTCTCCTGTCACTGGGCAGTCATATAAGGTCAGGTCTGGACTCGCCTTTGGATTCTCCTCAGCCTTCCTTCTGGATCTATTAAACTTCTCTCAGTCCATATTCTATTCTACCTCAGTAACTACTTTAAAGGACTAAAAAAAGTAAAAAAAAATATGAAACACATAATCAGTGGGAAGAATGTCCCTTACATTGGTGGTCAGTGGGAAGAATGTTCCTTACATTGGAATTCAGTGGGAAGAATGTCCCTTACATTGGTATTCAGTGGGAAGAATGTCCCTTACATTGGGGGTCAGTGGGAAGAATGTTCCTTACATTGGTGGTCAGTGGGAAGAATGTCCCTTACATTGGTGGTCAGTGGGAAGAATGTCCCTTACATTGGTGGTCAGTGGGAAGAATGTCCCTTACATTGGTGGTCAGTGAGAAGAATGTCCCTTACATTAGTGATTAGTGGGAAGAATGTCCCTTACATTGGTGGTCAGTGGGAAGGATCTCCCTTACATTGGTGGTCAGTGAGAAGAATCTCCCTTACATTGGTGGTCAGTGGGACGAATGCTCCTAACATTGGTGGTCAGTGGGACGGATGTTCCTTACATTGGTGGTCAGTGGGAAGAATGTCCCTTACATTGGTGGTCAGTGGGAAGAATGTCCCTTACATTGGTGGTCAGTGGGAAGAATGTCCCTTACATTGGAGATCAGTGGGAAGAAGAATGTATCTTACATTGGTGATCTGTGGGAAGAATGTCCCTTACATTGGTGATCAGTGGGAAGAATGTCCCTTACATTGGTGGTCAGTGAGAAGAATGTCCCTTACATTAGTGATTAGTGGGAAGAATGTCCCTTACATTGGTGGTCAGTGGGAGGATCTCCCCTTACATTGGTGGTCAGTGAGAAGAATCTCCCTTACATTGGTGGTCAGTGGGACGAATGCTCCTAACATTGGTGGTCAGTGGGACGGATGTTCCTTACATTGGTGGTCAGTGGGAAGAATGTCCCTTACATTGGTGGTCAGTGGGAAGAATGTCCCTTACATTGGTGGTCAGTGGGAATAATGTCCCTTACATTGGTGGTCAGTGGGAAGAATGTCCCTTACATTGGTGGTCAGTGGGAAGAATGTCCCTTACATTGGTGGTCAGTGGGAAGAATGTCCCTTTACATTGGTGATCAGTGGGAAGAATGTCCCTTACATTGGTGGTCAGTGAGAAGAATGTCCCTTACATTAGTGATTAGTGGGAAGAATGTCCCTTACATTGGTGGTCAGTGGGAAGGATCTCCCTTACATTGGTGGTCAGTGAGAAGAATCTCCCTTACATTGGTGGTCAGTGGGACGAATGCTCCTAACATTGGTGGTCAGTGGGACGGATGTTCCTTACATTGGTGGTCAGTGGGAAGAATGTCCCTTACATTGGTGGTCAGTGGGAAGAATGTCCCTTACATTGGTGGTCAGTGGGAAGAATGTCCCTTACATTGGAGATCAGTGGGAAGAATGTATCTTACATTGGTGATCTGTGGGAAGAATGTCCCTTACATTGGTGATCAGTGAGAAGAATGTCCCTTACATATGTGGTCAGTGAGAAGAATGTCCCTTGCATTGGTGATCAGTGAGAAGAATGTCCCTTACATTGGTGGTCAGTGGGGAAGAATGTCCCTTACATTGGTGATCAGTGGGAAGAATGTCCCTTACATATGTGGTCAGTGAGAAGAATGTCCCTTGCATTGGTGATCAGTGAGAAGAATGTCCCTTGCATTGGTGGTCAGTGAGAAGAATGTCCCTTGCATTGGTGATCAGTGAGAAGAATGTCCCTTGCATTGGTGGTCAGTGGGAAGAATGCCCCTTACATTGGTGGTCAGTGGGAAGAATGCCCCTTGCATTGGTGATCAGTGAGAAGAATGTCCCTTACATTGGTGGTCAGTAGGGAGAACGTCCCTTACATTGGTGATCAGTGAGAAGAATGTCCCTTGCATTGGTGATCAGTGAGAAGAATGTCCCTTGCATTGGTGGTCAGAGAGAAGAATCTCCCTTGCATTGGTGATCAGTGGGAAGAATGTCCCTTACGTTGGTGGTCAGTGAGAAAAATGTCCCTTACATTGGTGGTCAGTGAGAAGAATATTCCTTACATTGGTGATCAGTGGGAAGAATGTCCCTTACATTGGTGATCAGTGGGAAGAATGTCCCTTACATTGGTGGTCAGTGAGAAGAATGTCCCTTACATTGGTGGTCAGTGAGAATAATGTCCCTTACATTTGTGGTCAGTGAGAATAATGTCCCTTACATTGGTTGTCAGTGAGAAGAATGTCCCTTTACATTGGTGATCATTGAGAAGAATGTCCCTTACATTGGTGGTCAGTGGGAATAATGTGCCTTACATTGGTGGTCAGTGGGAATAATGTGCCTTACATTGGTGGTCAGTGGGAATAATGTTCCTCATATTGGAATTCAGTGGGAAGAAAGTCCCTTACATTGGTGGTCAGTGGGAAGAATGTTCCTTACATTGGAATTCAGTGGGAAGAATGTCCCTTACATTGGTATTCAGTGGGAAGAATGTCCCTTACATTGGGGGTCAGTGGGAAGAATGTCCCTTACATTGGTGGTCAGTGGGAAGAATGTCCCTTACATTGGTGGTCAGTGGGAAGAATGTCCCTTACATTGGTGGTCAGTGGGAAGAATGTCCCTTACATTGGTGGTCAGTGGGAAGAATGTCCCTTACATTGGTGGTCAGTGGGAAGAATGTCCCTTACATTGGTGGTCAGTGGGAAGAATGTCCCTTACATTGGGGTCAGTGGGAAGAATGTCCCTTACATTGGGGGTCAGGGGAAGAATGTCCCTTACATTGGTTGTCAGTGGGAAGAATGCTCCTTACATTGGTCTTAACTTCGATAGGGTCTCCTATCTATACAGTGTGGGGCTGGTCCCCACCACCCACAAAATAAACAACAACGCAAACCTTTTTCTTGCAATGTCTTTAGAGAGCTCCTCACACTCAGGTTCCCTCCTCAGTGTCCCAAAACCAGAGAGCTCCCGTCTGATCTCTTCCTGGTTGTTTTTAGGGTCCACCTGACATTGAACTCCAGTGGACCCAAATATCCGGACCGGAACACAAGAGGCCGTAAAACCCGGCCCGGATTCCGGTTCAGCTTCTCAAAATAGAACGTATGCGTGGTGAAATATTTCTATGGTCAAGTATCTCACCTCGCATACCGTCACAACATTTAAAATCAAAATCAAAGGATGAGGTAAGTAAAGGAGGACTGCACTAAGGTAAAGGAAGTTATTTAGGGAAAATTATTTTACCTTTACAACACCTTTAATGATTAAAGAGAGGCTTTATAAGTACTGAAGGAACACTGCTTGTATGTCCTAAAGATAGTATAGCGGTTATGGTGAATGGGATTTGTGCGGGCTTAGCAATTCAGCTATTCAGCATTCCCACGTATTTTCCTCAGGAAATGCATTTTCTAGTTCTTATTATGTCTTAATTTTATTCCGTACGTTTTTTGGCTCTGCGTAACTTCGCCATACTTTCAGCGATTGAGACCATTCAACTTTTAAAATGTTCATCTCATTCAGCTAACGATGGGACTTCTTCAACTTTTTTTGTGCTATTTATATTTTTTAAAATATTAAGCTTTTAGTCGCTTTTTTTAACATTGAAGTCAATGAGAACATGCTTATTCCTGCTTAAAAACGTACGTGATTCAAAATGTAACTCCTCCTTCATACTTTCACTGACAGACACCAAACAAACTTTACCACGGTCACAAAATATTCAGCTATCCGGCTATGACTTTTCAGATTGAAATCTTTTATAGTTTTTGTGAAAAAGCAATTTACGTTTAGTGATTTTTTCAGAAAATGTTATCGATTACACTGCGTGTCTATGGAGCTGGCTTAGAGTGTGTCATGTGACCTTTAGAGTGTGAGTTTTGAAAAGAATCGTATTATCTATAAAAAAGGGGGGAACAAATTGCTCTCACGCCCACAAGATCTACTTGTCATACACAATTTATATATCAAATGGAAGGTATTTTTGTCTGCTTTCAGGCAATGTGATCAGTTTTGTGATGCGCATTTTACTTTTCGTTGCTGGAGCTTCGAAAGGACAAGAGTTCCAACATTTCTCCCATAGGCCTTCATTATAAACGTCATTTAATTTTTGCCAATAAAATGCACAACGACACTCTTTTCTAAATCGCTGACATGGCCACATTTTTAAGTTTATCAACATAAATTTCATATCGATGCGTTCACAAGGGTCTTGTCTTTTATACGGTGAAGTCGCTGTATCGATCGCATGTACGGTTGTGGATTTATTAAGGTTTTTGTTTGAAGGGTTATTTCACTTATTTTGTGTGTAGATAAAAAGCGTTTGTAATGGTAATTCTTTCCCTAAATAGCTTCCTTTACCTCAGTGCAATATTCCCCTCACAAACCTGGGGGGGGGAGGGGAAAACCTCTTGAGGGGGGAGGGGCGACCAGGACACTCTCTACTTTGCAGATAAAGGAGCTGTGGGTTAGTGGGCGTCCTGCTCACCCCCTCAAGAGGCTTTCTTCACACCAGGGAAAAAAGCCTTGCACTACTGTGTGGAGTTACAGACAGAAGAAAACAGGAAGTGAGGGTTTTTCAGAAGAAATAAGGACATTTAAAAAAGCAAAATCAAAGGATGAGATAAGTAAAGGAGGACTGCACTAAGGTAAAGGAAGCTATTTAGGGAAAATTATTTTACCTTTACAACACCTTTAATGATCAGAGAGGCTTTATAAGTACTGAAGGAACACTGCTTGTATGTCCTAAAGATAGTGTAGTGGTTATGGTGAATGGCATTTGAGCGGGCTTAGCAATTCAGCATTCCCACGTATTTTCCTCAGGAAATGCATTTTCTAGTTAGTGGGAATGCTTTAATAAGCATTCCCAGTATTGTTATTCGTTTTTTATTATTCTTATTATGTCTTAATTTTATTCCGTACGTTTTTTGGCTCTGCGTAACTTCGCCATACTTTCAGCGATTGAGACCATTCAACTTTTAAAATGTTCATCTCATTCAGCTAACGATGGGACTTCTTCAAGTTTTTTTGTGCTATTTATATTTTTTAAAATATTAAGCTTTTAGTCGCTTTTTTTTAACATTGAAGTCAATGAGAACATGCTTATTCCTGCTTAAAAACGTACGCGATTCAAAATGTAACTCCTCCTTCATACTTTCACTGACAGACACCAAACAAACTTTACCACGGTCACAAAATATTCAGCTATCCGGCTATGACTTTTCAGATTGAAATCTGTTATAGTTTTTTGTGAAAAAGCAATTTACGTTTAGTGATTTTTTCAGAAAATGTTATCGATTACTCTACTGCGTGTCTATGGAGCTGGCTTAGAGTGTGTCATGTGACCTTTAGAGTGTGAGTTTTGAAAAGAATCATCTATTATCTATAAAAAAGGGGGAACAAATTGCTCTCACGCCCACAAGATCTACTTGTCATACACAATTTATATATCAAATGGAAGGTAAGATTTTTGTCTGCTTTCAGGCAATGTGATCAGTTTTGTGATGCGCATTTTACTTTTCGTTGCTGGAGCTTCTAAAGGACAAGAGTTCCAAATTTTTCCCCATAGACCTTCATTATAACCGACTTTTAAAATTTGTTAGTTGAAGACACACAAAGATACTCTTTTTCTAAATCGCTGACATGGCCACATTTTTAAGTTTATCAACATAAATTTCATATCGATGCGTTCACAAGGGTCTTGTCTTTTATACGGTGAAGTCGCTGTATCGATCGCATGTACGGTTGTGGATTTGTTAAGGTTTGTTTGAAGGGTTATTTCACTTATTTTGTGTGTAGATAAAAAGCGTTTGTAATGGTAATTCTTTCCCTAAATAGCTTTCTTTACCTCAGTGCAATTATCCCCTCACACACCTGGGGGAGGGGAGAAAACCTCTTGAGGGGGAGGGGTGACCAGGAAGTCAGGGCGCGCTGTACTTTGCAGATAGAGAAAGGAGCTGTGTGTTAGTGGGCGTCCTGCTCACCCCCTCCCCCTCAAGAGGCTTTCTCACACCAGGGAAAAAAGCCTTGCATTACTGTGTGGAGTTACAGACAGAAGAACAGGAAGTGAGGATTTCTCAGAAGAAAATAAGGACATTTAAAAGCAAAATCAAAGGATGAGGTAAGTAAAGGGAGGACTGCACAAAGGTAAAGGAAGTTATTTAGGAAAATGATTTTACCTTTACAACACCTTTAATGATTAAAGAGAGGCTTTAGAAGTACTGAAGGAACACTGCTTGTATGTCCTAAAGATAGTATAGCGGTTATGGTGAATGGGATTTGTGCGGACTTAGCAATTCAGCTATTCAGCATTCCCACGTATTTTCCTCAGGAAATGCATTTTCTAGTTTTAATTTTAATTTTATCCTTTATTCCATACGTTTTTTGGCTCTGCGTAACTTCGCCATACTTTCAGCGATTGAGACCATTCAACTTTTAAAATGTTCATCTCATTTAGCTAACGATGGGACTTCTTCAAGTTTTTTTGTGCTATTTATACTTTTTAAAATATTAAGCTTTTAGTCGCTTTTTTTTAACATTATAGTCAATGAGAACATGCTTTTTCCTGCTTCAAATCTCATGCCGTACAAAATGTATCTCCTCCTTCATACTTTCACTGACAGACACCAAACAAACTTTACCACGGTCACAAAATATTCAGCTATCCGGCTATGACTTTTCAGATTGAAATCTTTTATAGTTTTTGTGAAAAAGCAATTTACGTTTAGTGATTTTTTCAGAAAATGTTATCGATTTAACAGTCTTCCTATGGAGACCTGCTAGAGTGAGTCATGTGACCTTTACAGTGTGAGTTTTGAAAAAACTCGGATTATCTATAAAAAAGGGGAACAAATTGCTCTCACGCCCACAAGATCTACTTGTCATACACAATTTATATATCAAATGGAACGTTATTTTTGTCTGCTTTCAGGCAATGTGATCAGTTTTGTGATGCGCATTTTACTTTTCGTTGCTGGAGCTTCTAAAGGACAAGAGTTCCAAAAAATTTCCGATAGGCCTTCATTATAACGCGCTTTTAAAATTTGTTAGTAAGACACACAATTACACACTTTTCTAAATCGCTGACATGGCCACATTTTTAAGTTTATCAACATAAATTTCATATCGATGCGTTCACAAGGGTCTTGTCTTTAAAGCGGTGAGAGTCGCTGTATCGATCGCATGTACGGTTGGGGATTTATTAAGGTTTGTTTGAAGGGTTCGGTAACTCATTTGGTCTGCGAATTTTAAAAGGCGTTTGTAATGGTAATTCTCTCTCAGTGCAATATTCCCTCACACACACCTGCTGTGGAGAAAACCTCTTGAGGGGGAGGGGCAACCAGGGACACATACTTTGCAGATAAGAGGAAAGCAGCTGTGTGTTAGTGGTCATCCTGCCACTCCCTCCCCCCTCAGAGGCTTTCTCCACATCAGGGAAAAAGCCTTGCATTACTGTGTGGAGTTACAGACAGAAGAACAGGAAGTGAGGATTTCTCAGAAGAAATAAGGACATTTAAAAGCAAAATCAAAGGATGAGGTAAGTAAAGGAGAACTGCACAAAGGTAAATGAAGCTATTTAGGGAAAAATATTTTACCTTTACAACACCTTTAATGATCAAAGAGAGGCTTTATAAGTAGTGAAGGAACACTGTTTGTATGTCCTAAAGATAGTATAGCGGGTTATGGTGAATGGCATTTGTGCGGGCTTAGCAATTCAGCTATTCAGCATTCCCACGTATTTTCCTCAGGAAATGCATTTTCTAGTTAATTTATTAATCTTTGCCACTAGCCACAATTATTTTTGGTTTGGAAAGAATTTTTACTTAGACACGAGGAGTGGCTATGGGGGCTAAATTTGCCCCGAGCCTGGCCAACCTCTTTATGGCCGCTTGGAAAGAGATGTAATATATACTAATCCCCCCAGATAATTGAGGTTGTGGAAAAGATATATCAACGATATTCTGATAATATGGGAAGGAGATCTCCCATCTCTGTAAAATTTCTTTGCTAGATTGAATATCAACGCACGAGGCAAGCGAGTCGGAGAGATCCATTTCTCGGACCTGAACATCTTAGTTAAGGATGGTGCTGTCAAAACTACAACTTACTTTAAAGAGACAGACCACAATGCCTATATCCCTCTTAACAGCTGTCATCATCCCCAATGGCTTAAAGCCGAATTAGGTGGAACTGTACATCAATAAGCAATTACTATCAGCAAGCCCTCGTATTAAAATCAAGGTTTCTTGAAAAGGGCTATGATGAGGTCACTATTGATGACACTATCCAACAAGTGGGTGAACTTGACAGAAAACCAGACGCTGAGTGGCAATAGAGTTCCTAAGAGTAACATGGATCAAAAATGCAATTATGCGATGATTACTGGCTACTCCAACCAGCACTTTTTTTGTTAAAAAGATTTTAAAACGGCACTGGAATGTTTTGAAAAACAACCAGGTTTTGGGTCCGGACATTCCGGACCAACCAGTTGTTATTTTTAGAGGGGCACCTCGGTTGGGTCTTAAAGTCTCACTAAATGTAATTGACCCTCCTAAAACAGTGCAATTTTTTCAGGACACAAAAGGATTTTTTCCATGTCAGAAATGTAATATCTGCAAAATTAATTCCTTTCAAGGACGTAAAACTTTTATCTTTCCAGTCCACCCAGACCAACAGGACATACAACATTGATTTTTTTATCATGTGCACTAGCAAACATGTTGTATACCTTGTACAGTGTCCTTGTTCTAGACAATACATTGGACGCACTAAACAAGCTTTACATGTTAGATGGAATAACATGTGTGGTAAGGTCAGACAAGGTTTTCCCAAACAGAATTTGTCAAAGCACTACGTAAAATACCATAATAAACAAATTAATGGGACCCTCTTCCTTCCATTAACAAGTTAAATGCTCCTTGGAGGGGTACAAAGTACGTTCCATATCCAAGTTAGAGACACAGTGGATTTTTAACATGAAAAGTTTGTCCCTTTTGGGGTTGAACGTGGAGTGGGCATTAATTGCTTTCTTAACAATGCGTAGTTTTCCCCTCACTGTTTCATTCAATCCATCCAACTTCTTTATTCAGCTATTTTAAAAAGGGTAATTGTTTAAGATTTCCTATATAAGAATTTTAAAAGTTATTTTTAAAATCATTTTTATAATATAACCTTCATTGAGAATGTATTATTATTGCTGTATTATGTTCCTTAATTAGATTGCTTATCCAATCTTTTTAACATGGGTTGTAACTGTCTATTATATTTTAATATGAGGTGTATTGCAGCATTTTTCTCCATTCCCTAATGCTGGCTCCCAATGTTGTGCGACTCTTCTTCCTTTTTTTCCACAAGATGACAGTCATCTACCGTTACTTTTCATTAGCGTCTATCTACCTGGTTTAGACGCTCTCCAGTGTGGTATTATATTTCTTTCTATGCCCTTAGTTATTGCACCATTAAGATGGAGTCTCAGCACTATATATCCCTTGTGACTCGGAGTAAGTGGCCATGTGACACGTCTTTACAATTAATCTACTACATGGACCTCTCAACGTCACTAATACGGCACACATGACTAACCAGCTTGGAATCAAACATGGAAACGTTCGCTCTTCTGTTGATACCATACCGTTTTATCTCAGCCTAATTGTAAGTGCAACTCAACTTTTTTACATTTCTTCACTATGAAGTGTTTTTGTTTATCTTTTCACCATTTATGAGCCTCAATATCCCATGTGCTGGGTACTGTTGCTGAGGATTTGCCCCTTCATTCACCTGCTGGAGAGAGTCTGATTGGGAAGAATATAATCATCCCTGTGCCTTACTGACCGCTGTTCTAACGGTTAGGGGATTCGGTAAGGAGACTACATCTCACTATAGGGGTGTCCCCTTTGGTGAAAGAAAATATTTTTGTGCACTTCCCTTCATTTCCCATCATCATCACTTATTATTTTTATTACCATTCTGGACTCATATATATTTATTTTTGATACAATATCGGTTTCAACTTTTGTTTTATATCAACTTTCAAATTTTTTCACCTTTTTGTTATTTTTGAAATTTCACAGTTTCTCATTCAATAGGTTTATTATCACTGATCACTTTAGCGCTGTACTTTGTATTTTTTTTATATAAAAGATCTGTTTATTAATCAAAAAAGATATAGTACATACAGGAGGAAATTGAGACAGTCAATGAGTGCATCTTACAGTATTTTCCAGGCGATAAAATATAATAACAGATCTTAACAGAACAAACAGGAGTTTAAGACAGCCTGTTCAGTGCCAAAAACAGTCGGTAACCATGAGATAGTGACAATACATGACTCTTGGGGTCCCACCCCTATCTGCTACACACAACTCCCACCACCCAGGAGACAGAGCAAGAGAAATAGATCACTGCTCTCTTGACTATATACAGGTGGTAAAAGGTGCCTAGTCCGTGACTGCACATTGGACAGGCAGCCGAGTCGTCATTTTGAGATCCGCAACGGTGTAAGATAAGCTCTGTGCGTTATAACAATCTGGGTCAGTCGATCAGACAACTTAGGAGAGGCCAATTTACACGTATCTAAGGCGTCACTCCATTCATCATCTGCGATTGGGCCAATATCTCCCTCCCACCTAGTTTTAAGGGAATACGCCGCCACGGTCGCTGTAGGGAGTGACAACATGCTGTAGAAGTTGGAAATCAGTTTCTTAGGGTCTGGGTATTTTACTGCCTCCATCAAGGGGTTGTTTTCTATGGAAGGGTCAGCTAGGGGGAATTGTGCACGAAATGCGTGACGAAGCTGTAGGTATCTAAAGTACATGTGGTCGGGAAGTGAGAATTCTGACTTTAGGCGTTCAAAGGTTTTTAGTCGTCCATGGAGGGTGATATGAGATACATAGAATATGCCTCTCGAGCTCCACAGCCCGCTATCCGGAAGTACCTTAAATTCTGGAAGGGCTACATTGTGCCAAAGAGGGGTGAAGCTGTTCAAGGGGGGTATGTGTAACTTAGCGGACGCCAGGGTCCACACCCTCCTATACTGATACAAGAGAGTCGTACGATCTGTCTGTCCACACCCTCTCCCCGTCCCCGCAGCCACCGCCACCATGGAGTCCAATGTTGGGCGAGACCAGTCTGGGCATAGGAAGCCCAGGAACCTGTCCCTGTCAGTCTTGTCTATGTGAAAGAGTTGCGAGAGTTGAGCAGCGAGGTAGTACAGGTTAAAGTCAGGGAGGGCCATCCCTGCGAGGTCAGTTGGGTTTTTAAGCCTATGCCACAGGAGTTTATGCCTATTATTGCCCCATACAACACAGGAGAGTGCCAGAGCACGTATAACATTTTTGGCAACAAAATCATTTTAATAAGACTTATGCGGCCCATGACACCCAGAGGCAAACGCGCCCATACCTGTGTCTTGTGCTTAAGCATGTCAAATAGTGGCGTTACATTTAGGGATATATAGTCAGCTGGATCCCTAGTGGCATAAATTCCAAGGTACTTAATACAACTAACCCTTTGCAGGGGAAGTAATGCCCTATCGCCAGGTGTTGGGAAACGGTCTATAGGAAGTATCTGGGACTTATTCCAGTTTATCCTCAATCCAGAGAAGGCGCCAAAACATCCAATAAGGGCTAGGGCCTGGGGTAGGGAGTCAGTCGAGTCATCTAGATATAGTATAGTATCATCAGCGTATGTGCTTATTTTTTCTACCACCCCCCTCTATGTAATCCCACAATCCCATTATGCGCTCAAATCGCTATAGCGAGGGGCTCTGCCGCCAGCGCATACAGCAGAGGCAACAGGGGGCACCCCTGCCTAGTACCCCTGGACAGGGAAAATTGATCTGAAGGCCATCCGTTGGCCAGGACTCTGGCCACCGGATTCTGGTAGAGAAGTTGAACCCACTTTATGAATCTGGGTCCCAGTCCAAATTTACCAAGACATGTCCACAGGTAGCGCCACTCCACAAAGTCAAACGCCTTGGCTGTGTCCAAGGTGACTATCGTTCTGGATCCTGGATTATCATGGGCAGTCTGGAGATTAATAAACAGCCTGCGGAGATTAAACGATGTGTTCCTGCCTGGCATGAAGCCCGCCTGATCCCCATGAATCAGTGAGAGGATGACTTTGTTCAGGCGAATGGCAAGCACCTTTGCAAGTATCTCGACATCCACCTGGAGCAAGGAGATGGGACGATAAGACTCTGGGAGGTGTGGATCCTTTCCGGGCTTAGGGAGAAGCACTATAGTAGCCTCTCTCATAGAGGTCGGGAGGGCAGATTGTTCAAAGATAGCATTAACAACGTGAGTAGTCTAGAAGCTAATAGGTCAGAGTAAGCGGAGTAAAACTTCACAGGAAGACCATCCGAGCCTGGAGCTTTAGAGGTGGGAAATGTAGCTAAAGCCGAGGATATCTCTTCCTGTGTCAATGGTTCCTCCAATTCCTGCATTTGCTCAGCCGACAACTGAGGAATCTGGAGTCCACTAAAGAAGGTTTTCATAAGAGAGGGATCATCTGATGCTGCAGTGGTGTACAGAGAGGAAAAGAAATCTCTGAACATCGTCGCAACCTGAACTGGTTCAGTCACGAGGCTGTCATCCGAAGAGCGGAGAGATATCACCACTGGGGGTCTCTCCTCGCTGTGAACCATGTAGGCAAGCAACTTTCCCGCCCTCTCAAATGATCTCTGTCGAAGGAAAAATAGGTTTCGCTTAGATTTTTCGTATATTAACTGATCCAGAGTCCTCAAGCACAGTTTAAGGTTGCTGGCCCTCTCTGCTGTGGGGTTGTCAATGAATTCCCCCTCTCTGCAGTCACTAAAGTCTCTGTTGCTGCATCTAATGCTACCCCAGAGGCCTGTTTTAGTCTGTTAAAGCGAGCTGTGAGAGTCATGCGAGCATGGAGCTTGAAGGCTTCCCATACTATCTGTGTCTGTGCCGAGTCCTCATTATTTACAAAGAAGTGTTCCCAATCGGCCCCCAGGTCATCATCTTCCGGCAGTAGCGTTAACCAGAAGGGGTTCAGGTGCCACGTCGTAGGTGGGCGAGTGTGGGGTAGAGAGAGTTCAGCCCAGTATGGGCAGTGGTCGGATAGGGACCTCGGGAGAATCCAGCGTTAACCTTGTTTGTATTTATATGTTTTTTACTTTGGGTATCTTGAGTAATAGGTACTGGCAGCTTCCTTTAAATAGTTTAATTAATTTACTATTCACTTTATTTTTATTCACTTGTTAGCGCAGTGTTATTTTCCTAGGAAAAAAAAATATTCTAAAATTAACCTCCAACCCAGCAAGTTCTACACTGCCCCCAATAGGGCAGACTGACGAGCCGGAAAGAGAGGGAGATTTGAGGGAAAAAATTCTTTTCGGTGGACAGGAAAAAAAAAATCTCCGACATCCATGGACGGACACAGCTCCTTAAATTTTGACAAGTGTGTTATGTTTACAGGAGAGGACTAGGCAGAAACATGTTAGATAATTAAATACATGTTACTTTAACTGAGTTGAACAGCCCCGCCCAGGGGGCCGTCCCTCCAGACATAACCCTCCTCCCTGCAGTATGCAGCCTCAGTTTGAAACAGACAGTACAAACCTAAAAAGGAGGGGTGGGAGCTGTCCGTCCATGGACGTCAGAGAAAAGGATTTTACGGTGAGCACAAAAAATCCTATTTTCTCTTATTGTCCATGGACGAACACAGCTCCATAAATCTCAACATGTGGGACGTCCCCAAGCAGTGTCAAAAACGAGGGGTGGGAACAGTATCAGTAAAACCAATTTTAACTTCACCCCAAAAAAAGCACAGCTCCTCAACAGAGGACGTGCAACAGTAAACAGCCGCCAAAACCTAGCGTCCGAAAGAAGCATCAGAAGATGCACTCACAGCAACCATGGAAAATCTGGAAAAAAGTGTGAACGGATGACCAAGTCGCTGCCTCCCACACATCTGTAAGACAGACACATAATGTCCAAAAAGCCCAGGAAGCACCAATTGCCTGAAAGTGCCACGACCGAAAAAGGGCGCCCGCCCCCTAAGAGCATAGGTCTGTATGACAGCCTGTCTGATCCATGAGAAATGGTGGTCTACGAGACCGCCAAGCCATTTCGTGGACCAGACACCGACACAAAAGGAGCATCAGATCTCCGAAATGAAGCCGTAGCAGGCAGGTACACCCTCAAAGCACGTACCATGTCTAAAGTAGAAAACTCAACCTCCTTAGGATGCACCGGCCGAGGACAAAAGGATGGAAGAAGTCTTTATTCAGGCAAAAGGCCGAAACCACCTTCTGAAGCACTACCACCTAATCCTAATGGAAGATCAAGCATGGCGACTTGCAAGGCAGGAGTAATGGCCACTAAAAATGCCACCTTCGGAGATAGTGTCAAGAGAAGAATCTCTCTGATGTTTCCCAAAAGGAAGGTTCCCGTCCAAACTCGGGGGAAGTATATGACAAACCCCTAGCACAAAAAGGTACCCACCAGGGAATAAGCCACTGACGAAAAACACAGCCAAGGCTGAAATCTGCCCCCATACGGTGCTTAAGGCAATTTTTAGGTCCATTCTAAGCTGTAAAAAGAGCAGGACCCAGGACACCGAGTACGTCCGTGGACATCACCCCATCTTCGCACAAAGACGTAGGCCTTCTAGGTGCGATGGTAAATCCTGCTGGAATGAGACTACCTTGCTTTCAGCATGGATCAGATGACCTAGACAGACAGACCCCGGTCTCAAAGTCTGGCTTCCAACAGATATGTCATGCAAGCCAGCGACTGTACCACAGGAGGAAGTATGGGACCTTGAGACAGAAGGTCTGGCAACCAACAGGATACATCCACCGCCAGGTGCCTGAGATCGGCGTACCAAGAACGCCAAGGCCAATCTGGAGCGATTAGAATCATCGGGATCCCCACGGCCTCCACTCTGTGGAGCAGCCGAAGGAAGCAACTACAATGGAGGAAAGACAAAGTAGCCGATACAGAACCCACAGGGCCACCAACGCATCTGACGCGTCCGTACAGGGATCACTAGACCTGGCCACAAACTCTGACACCGTGTGGTCGAGACGAGCGGCCAGGAGATCCATGCCCTGCGAGTCATCTTCTGCAAGGGAGCTGAAACACCTCCAAGTACAGAGACCAGTCACCTTGGTCCAGCATCTGGCGACTCCTGTAGTCCACCTGCCGGTATACCTGATGGTAGAACGAAGCCACGGCTGAATCCAGAGTGGGCGACCCTTCAACCACCTCAATGATGAGGAGAGGCATAGCCTGATCGCCCAAAGTACTAGGACATTGATCGTTAGACAGGAGTCCGCTAGATTCCAGTGACCCTGGGCCGACTGGACCCGCCAGGCTCCCCCCTCAACCCATGAGGCTGGCGACCGTCGTAATCACCGTCCACTGAATGGGAAGAAACAACTTCCCGGACCGAAGAGTCGGGGATCCCAGCCATCAATTCAGAGAGACCGATAAGGTGGCTCACCAGATCTGATGATCCAGAGACAAAAGAGATTTGTACCACTTGGACAGTATCTCCCACTAGAAAACACGAGTGTGGAACTGGGAATACGATACCGTCTCAAAGAAGGCTACGAACAGGCCCAGGGCTGGCATGCAAAATGGAGAAATGACAGATTGCATGAAGCCAACAACTTTACTGCAGACGGAAGAGTCTGCAATTTCTCCAGGGGAAGAAAAACCTTTGCCACCGAGGAGTCCGGATCAACCCTAGGTACTTCAAATGCTGAGTCGGAACCGGGACCGACTTCAAATGTTTAAACACCCACCTGGAGGGTCCACAATGGCTATAGACACATCCTCCACTAATTCTGAGCCAGAAGCTGCTCTCAGAAAAAGGGTGTGTAAGCAGCCATGATGGCAGAACCTCGCTGTCCTAGCAAAGCTAGGATAAGTGTGAGCACCCTGGTGAAAACTCTTGGTGCTGACGCTAGATCAAAAGGAAGAGCCACAAACTGACAGTGGACCTCCCCAATCGCGAAGCACAGAATCTGTGACTTGCACAAAATGGGACATGCATGTATGCGTCCTTGATGTCCAAGGACGCCAGAAAGTCCTCCAGATGGAGTGCAGCTACCACCGAACGAATGGATGGATTCCTGGCGGAACTACCCCTCGTTCACAAAGGAATTTTAGGCCCTTGAAGCCCAAAATCGGACGGACCCCTGTCCATCTTTGGGATCGAGAACTGATTCGGATAGAATCTCTCAAACCTCTAGTCCTGCAGGACAGGTAAAAATTACCCCCAGCTTAGCAGGCGCCACACTGCCTCAGAGCAGACCGACGAGCCACAAGACTCGAGGGAAAAAAATCTGTTCAGTGGATAGGAAGGAACCCCAATACTCCAAAAAGACCACCTCCGCAGACCCACTCCTTTGCTAGGCAGAACAAAACGGAGGATGTATACTGCAGGGAGGAGGTGTATGTCTGGAGGGACCACCCCCTGGGTGGGGCTGTTCAACTCTGTTAAAGTAACATGTATTTAATTATCTAACATGTTTCTGCCTAGTCCTCTCCTGTAAACAGGAAACATAACCCACTTGTCAAGATTTAAGGAGCTGTGTCCGTCCATGGACGATAAGAGAAAACTATCTTGTACCCCGAAGAGACCACCTCACAGACCCACTGGTCGGAGAGCAGGGAGGTCCACCGAGCTGTGAACCTGCAAAGCTGTCCCCCACCCATGAGTCAGGCAGGGGCAAAACTTCATGTGGTGATGGGTTTAAATGCTGGTTTGTTCGGCTTACGCACCCAGGGACGTTTCTGTCCCCCAGCTGAGCCTTTGTCGGCTTGGAAGGGTCTACCCGTGGGCCCTGACTGATGAAAATACTGCTTCTGCGTGGGAAATGAAGGACACGGCTTACAGCGCAGCTCCTTCCCCTTGGTGGACTGAGGGAGGAGAGTGCCCTTACCTCCAGTGACATCCTTAATAATGTCGTCCAGCGAGGCACCAAAACGTCTCCCACCTTTGAAGGGGAAATCTGCCAGGGCTTTTTTGGATTCTTGGTCAGCAGACCAGCATTTCAGCCAAATCAGGCGGCGAAACAGAGGCCCTGTAGATCAAGAGGGCTGCATCCAGTGTAGCATCACAGACAAATACAAGGCCCTGGAAATTCGGAAGGAGCTGATGTTCCTCCACAGTCTGAGACACCAAGGTTGCAGCCACAATAGGCCACAAAGCAGACCCCAGCATGGAAAACATGGAGCGGGTCAGCGTCTTGGACCTCCTATCAGTATGGTCCTTGAAAGCAGGGATCCTTTCTAGGGAGAGTGGTTACCTCATTTAACCGGGCAAACTGGAGGGTCAACTACCGGAGGAGAAGTTTAATTTATTTTCAAAATGCTGTCCTCAAAAGGGTAACGGACCGCCAGGCCCTGAGGAACCACAAAGACTTCAGCGGCTTTTCCCATGCCTTATCAATGAACTTGTAAAAAAAGGACACATAACGGAAAAATATTCACAGTGTGGTCCGACTTGTGGGACCCAAAAAAAACTGAAGCCTCAGCTGCACCATCCAGCTTAATGGAGTCCCTCACAGCACTGATAAGAGCACTATGAAGTGCCCTGTCCTGTACTAAGTGAGGAGTTTTTCCTCACAAAGAAGGTCCTGGTCCACATCCTCTGACAACCCAGAACCAGGTTCATGTGCCGCAGACAGGTCCGGGTCTGATTTAGAGCATTCCCCAGGAGATGGCGGGGGAGGGAGCACTTTTTACCTCCCTTACGTCCGCATGCCGCTTCCATCCTGGCAACAAATGATTCCAGGACTGCCACGGGGCACCGCTGCCACCTATGGCTTGTTAGGGGTAGAAGGGCCAGATACTGACCCATAACTACAGACAGCTCTCAGGGACCTATTCGAGACCTAAAAAAAATCCACAAAATTAATGTAACATCCTAAATATGTGACCTTACGGAAGTTTCCAACACCCCAGATCAATCAGAAAAATAGGAAAATCCCCGGGGAGGGGCTTTTAAGGCAACAGTAGTAAGCGTAAACGTTACCATTTATTGTTCGTCTCTACTTTTCTTGCTGTTTTGATTATTGCATTTACATTTATTGTTGTTGTTTTTGTTTTTGCTGTCATCTGACTAGGACAGCGTAGTTCGTTTGTGCAACCTTTCAGTTTCAACAGTCTATTATGTTTCAAGGCAAGGATTGGGACGATCTGATGCAGAGCTATTCTGCCAGTCATCATAGAGGGGAGGCCATAAATTCAAAGCTCTTCTCTCTATGTAATCAACTTGGAAGACTCGTAGAAAAAAAAAAAACAGCCCTCTTCTGGCACGTCAAGAGTTTCGACAAATACCTAAGAGAGGATATTAATCCATACGGGCTCCGTATTCAGATCTTCCCTCTCCTAGATAACATAAATACCGATTTTCGCAAAAAATGGGAACAGAATCTTCAACAATGCTCGGCCAACATGATGAAGCTTCTTATTGAAGAATACAAAATTAGAACAAACCAAGTTGAAAAAGATATTGATGGGGGTCGCATGCGCGGCGCGATGCTGGGAAGACTCGCCTGAGACGAGCTCCGTCGGTCCCGGACCTTCCAGGCTTAACACCCAGGGCTTCACCGCACTTTCAGTGGCGATTTCTCACAACAACCCTGTGGGAACACTTTGTGCATGCCGGGGAGCAAGAAGAGGAAGAATCGGCACACTACACACTGCCTAACAAACTTCCTCATTGATATGGAGCAGAGACACAGCATGGGATCCCAAGATGGCGCTGGCCAAAGCGTGGAGCCTCATCCCTGCATGGACTTTGCCCCAGTCCATCCTCTCTCACACACAAGCCAGCAAAACAGTGAGTACGGATCCCCATTGTCTAAAGCAGATCTGGATGCCAGTTTGACCACTATCTTTAATAAACTAGTGGATAAGATTGAGAGGGAGATTCACAGCTCCACAGCAGCCCCCTCTCTCAGGAGATAGCCAGCATAGGCAGCCGCACAGATTTATTAGAGACTAAACATGATGAGCTCTCATTAGCTCATAATGACTTGAGAAAGGATTATGAAAAATTGGCTGACAATTTTGCTTTTATGCAAGCACAAGTGGAGGACCTCGACAACAGAAATCGCAGACATAATATTAGACTTCGCGGGTCCCTGAAACAGTCACAGACCTCATGCCTGCAGTCGCAAAATTCTTCCATAATCTCCTCCCAGACAAACCCACAACTGCCTTCACCTGCGATAGAATTCACAGAGCGCTCCGTCCCAAGCCCCCTCCTGATAAACCTCCCAGGGACATTATCATGTGTATGAGGGACTTTCTAATAAAAGAAGACATCATGCGCGCTTCTAGAAATACTCCCAACCTTACTATGGAAGGCAAAAGAGTACAGATATACCCAGATATATCTCCCGCCACTCTTGAGAGGAGACGTAGGATGAAGGAAGTCACCAGTGTGCTGCAAGCTGCCAGAATCAAATATCGATGGGGATTCCCCTTTAAACTCACTATCCCTCACAACGGATCTACATACACTGTGTACAATGTTATTGAAGGGAAAGAACTGCTGGTTAAACTGGGGCTGATAGCCCAAGACCCACATATCCACCCTCCCAACACACCTAGACCCTCTCCAATTTGGTCTACCCCCTCTACCAGACGAAACCAGAGGGATCAGAGAAGATTGATTCACTCCTTTCAAAATCCACACTCCTAGACTCTACACTGCATCTCTGAATTCCTGCTCTCTCCCTTTTTACTTAGTTTATCTCCGGATCACTTTTTTTTGACTCTCCACTAGATGGCGATCCAAGCTTGAAAATAACCTTAAACTACATCTCTGAATTTACTCATTCAAGAATCCAAGCAAGCTCTCCAGATTGCTTCACTATAGCTATCATACTAATATTGTGTACCAGATGCTATTCTATTTACCGTCTAGCCCCTTAGATGATGTACACCTTCCTCAAGATGACCCCCCCTGGTCTTGACCCTCACCGTATACCTACAATCAAGATCAAGACAGCTCTTTCTGTGCTCAGAAGGAACCTCCAGTGCTGAACCCGCACATTCTGGACTTGGTAGGTCCTCACACCTTTTGATGCTTTTCATTTCCAGGGACTGACCTCTCCTCATCATTAATGACTGGTGCCCACATCATGATGTCATTACCTCTGCCCTCACCTCCCGTGTTGGCTCTACCCGGAGCTTATGACACCCCCCTCTGCCCCCCCTCGTATTTGAGGCTGGTAGACCTGGGGGTTTATTTAAATATGGGATCGAGTGAGGTGTTGACTCTGTGATATTCAGTTTTACACCTGGTCACATATTATGTGTAATCCTGAATTGTTTTACCCCCACCAAGTTCTCTGCTCCACCCCTTGTTCCTTCCTTTGTTATATTGTTCCTCTCCATTTCCCTAGGCTGTTTCATTTTCTCAAAATGCCTGGAGCATCCACCACAGCTAGATTGACCCCACTCTTGCGCATGGATTTGGTCGCGAATTCACCGGCTGGCGGCGCGCGACCTACCCATGTTGCAAGAACGGGATTTCATGTCCATGGTATACTGTTGTTTGTTCAACTGACAGGAATTTTCCTGTCCTTTTTGATTTATTACAATCTTTCATCCCAAATCTAATGGTGTTGTTGGCCCTATTGGCCTACATTGTGATGTTTTCATTCCTTAAGAGTCACAGTTTATATGTCATCTTGTCAGTTATACATTTTCACAGGTCTTGTTATACTTCTGATTCAAATCTTAAGTACAGCAAATATATTATTTGTGCCCATCTCTGTTTTGCTCTCCAGACTGCACTGCCGATCATCACTATTTTGGTGGTTGGTCGTGAGTTTAGTTTGTGCTTCCAACTCCCCAAAAATGATGGGTACTTTGTGGTAACATATATTTTTCAGGTGTGCTTCCCCCCAATACCCATTTTTAATGGTCCTTAAAATAATTTCACATAACACGCAAGGCTTAAACTCCCCTCACAAGCGCAGAAAGGCGTTCCAACATTATAAAAGGCTAGGGGCAGACATTATCTTGCTTCAGGAAACACATTTTGCCTCCCCAAACCACCCCAAATATTTTGACAAATCTTATAATCAATTTTATTTCACTACCTTCTCAAACAAAACTAGAGGTGTTGCCATCTTCATCCGCAATTCTATAATATTTGATATTCAAAATGTATACAGAGACCCAGACAGTAGATTTATTATCCTTAAAGGGACCATTAACAACCGCACAATCACATCTCTATTGCCTCTGTATACGCCCCAAATGAATCTCAGTCCACTTTCTTTTTAAACTTTTTGACACCCTTGACAAGTACCACTCCTCTCACATTGTAATTGGTGGAGATTTTACTTAACAGCTCACCCGACCCTTGACCGGAGCAGAACCTCCACTTCATCCAAGCCTTCTCCAAGACTATCAATCGCTGCATAAATAAACTCCAGCTGTTGGATACATGGAGAGCCCACAACACAGGCATCAGGGCTCTCACCATATTACTGCCCACCCACATGACTGTTACGCTAGACTGGACTACATATTCTGTACCTCAATATTATTAGCCAACTCCTCCCATGCACATATTCACCCATGCCCCTGGTCAGACCATGACATCACATCATTTGACACTTCTTATGTAGGCCTCTCCCCCTCCCTAAGGGGGAGGGTTAGAAGGCAATCATTAAGACGCAAATTATAAGTAATTTGCGTCTTAATGATTGCCTTCTAACTGATCCAGCTAATATGAACACAATTTCCACTCATGTTGAAAATTATTTTGCAGAGAATAACATTGCAGAAAACCCCCCCCACCTCTCTCTCTGGGTTGCCCACAAAGCTGTCCTTCGTGGTCATATCATTACAGCTACAAGCAGCCACTAAGAACCGAGAGGCTATCTAATATCAAGAACCTTACCAACGAATTAAATAAACTATACCACAAATTAAGACATTCCCCCCCACACGCGAAATTACCGATCAGATACAGACTAAACGTAGGGCCCTAGACCTCATATTATCATCCAACTCGGAGAAATCCCTTAGGTTTTCCAAAGCCAAATTTCTTCTCCACGGTAATTGTGCTTCAAGTATGTTTGCCAGGAAGCTGAACCAGGACACTAAACCCACACACGTCTACAAACTTAGAGATAACAGCGGTAACCTAACTACACACCCACAAGAAGTCTTAAAGACCTTCACCTCCTTTTTACAAAGATCTTTTGTCTCCTCCCCTTAATCAACCCAACGCCTCCTCTAGATCATGGCTAGACACCTTGCAACTCCCTACCCTTAACCAAGAACAAATAGACTCCCTAAACAAACCATGCTCTGATGAGGAAATATCCCAAATTATCAAATCCCTGAAGTCGTCCACAGCCCCCGGCCCAGACGGCTTTACATCCTCCTACTACAAAAAATTTGCCCCTCTTTTGACACCCTACCTGAAAACTCTGTTTAACCATGTTTTGGAGGGTAACTATTTTCCAAAGGAAATGTTATTAGCGAATCTCTCACTGATCCCCAAACCCAATAAGGACCATACACTCCCCCAAAATTACCGACCTATCTCAGTACTAAATAATGACCTGAAAATCTTCGGTAGAGTTCTTGCAGATAGACTTGCGAATGTTATCTCCCCTCTGATACAAGCAGACCAAACTGGCTTTATTCCGGGCAGACAAATTAGCGACAACATTAGGTTAGTCACCAACATTGTTCAGGACGCAACTTACACGCCAGACAGGTCTGTCTTTTAAGCCTAGACATACATAAGGCATTCGACAGTGTCAGTTGGTCGTATTTGAACAATCTTCTCCACAGATATGGAATCTCGGGCAATTTCCTCCAAGGTTTTAATGCGCTCTATCACTCCCCTCATACCCGTATCAAAATCCCTGGCAGTAATTCAGAATTTTTCCCACTGGGTCGTGGAACAAGACAGGGATGTCCTCTTTCCCCACTACTGTTCGCCTTGGCTATTGAGCCCTTAGCTCAAGCCATAAGATCCAATCCAGACATCAGGGGTTACTCTAAAGGTCAACACGACTTTAAGATCAGCTTATACGCTGATGACGCCCTCGTCTTTTTCACCGACCCCCTCCTGTCCATTCCTGTCCTTCTGACCGTACTCAACACTTTCCAGGATATCTCGGGCCTCAAAGTTAACCCCAATAAATGTTCTGCCCTCCCTTTAAATCTCGACCATAACTTACAACTCCTCCTACAGGCTAACTTTCCATTTGTGTGGTGTCCCCTATCTTTTAAATATCTAGGGGTTAATATTACTTCCTCACATAAACTCCTATTTAAAGCTAACTACCCTCCCCTAATAGCTCACATTAGCTCCCTCCTAGATACTTGGTCATCATACCACATTTCCTTTTTGGGTAGATTATGCGCCATCAAAATGAACATCATACCTAAATTACTTTATTACTTCCGCACCCTACCCATCAATATATCCAAATCTAAACTGGACCACCTGCAGAGAATAATCAACAAATTTATATGGGCAAACAAAAAACCCAGATACAGCTATGCCCTGATGCATAGACCACAATCCAAAGGTGGCCTGGGCCTCCCTAACCTGTGGTACTATTTTCTAGCTGCGAGACTCTCACAACTATCACAGTGGTTCTCCCCCTCCCATAACATACCATGGAAGAACTTTGAATCTACATCAGTACAACCATTTCACCTTCAAGGTATTCCATGGTCCAATTATGTTCTCTATCGCCACCTTCTAAAACACAACATCATAGTGGCCCACTTATTCCAACTATGGCTAAAAATTAAGGACACACACTCTCTTTCCTCCCCAATTTCCCCTCTGACTTCCTTCCTAGGTGACCCTAGGTTTAATTTAGCTTATACTAATAGATCGTTATTCTCACCCTGGATGACAAAGGCCTTACCACACTACGTTCCCTACAATCTAAATGGGTCTTTAGATCCTTCGATTCAATACAAAAAGAATATAATCTTCCCAGTGCGGAAATAGAACACTATCATATGATCAAATCTTACTTTGACACATATTTCTCACTATCCACACCCTCTACGAATACACCCTTTGAGAGGATCTGCATGGTGGCATCCAGAGACAGAGGTATTGTCTCCAGATTATACCACTGTATTAACAACGTAACTCTCCAAGAAAAATCCAACACAATGTTACAATGGGAAAGAGAATTGGAGTGTGAGGTCTCATTAGAAACATGGTACAGTATGGCTGAAAATTTACGTAAATGTAACAGAGCTATCTCATTTAGAGAGACCCCCTTGAAGATCTTTTCCAGGTGGTATCTCACCCCCTCCAAACTAAGTGTTTTTTACCCCTCGATTTCACCCAACTGTTTCAGAGGCTGCCAAGCTGAGGGCACTCTGTTGCACACATTCTGGAGTTGCCCCATGCTAGGGCGGATTTGGGACACAGCTATCTCCAGATTTGAGAGTTCTTCTGGCCAAAGGATCTCCATCTCCCCCCAAATTTGCGTCCTTTATTCCAAGGTCCCTGATATCCCTGCCCCATGCTCTAGGCTATTCCACTCCCTTTGCAGCTCCATCCAGTGGATGATAGCTTTTAATGGAAAACAGACAATCTACCTTGGCCTCAGGTCCTTGATAGAATGGAAATGCTCAAACTTTCTGAAAGAATATTCCATACTCTGAATGATACAATGCATATCTATAACACTAAATGGTCTTACTGGTATGTTGCCCGGCAGGGCTCTTCCAGCCTTTAAGGATCATAAAACAAAAATAAAAGGACCACTTAATATGGTTATAGCAGAAACCCTGCATAAAAAAGAAACACATTTTGGATAGATAAAAGGTCATTCCAAGAAGGGAAAGCCTATAAATGGCCTATGCCTATTCCTCCCAAAAAAAATTCTGCTAAGGGCAATACCAACACGATCCTGAACAAAGACCATAAGACTTCCTCAGCTGTTCCCAGCAATGCTCCCTCACAAAATCCTTCTAGGAACAGAAATGCCCAAGCCCAAATGGCCTCTGTCGGGCGAGGATGACAATACTACCAAAAAACGCCTAGTACAACAATCGGGTCCCACCAATACACTTGGTGGTCCCGATAGATCTAGACAACAAAGCAATTTACCAACACAATTGACTGAACTGTTTTCAGTTTTTTCGACCCCTCAACAACTCAATATGCAAACTACTCATGAAGGGTTAAGACCCAAGATTAAAGAAACCAGTGATACTGGGTTTTTTTCCCAGGTCACCCATTTACCCGCAGACACATAGACCACCATAGTAAACCCAACGACCAATCAGGCACAACTTTAGGGCTTGATATCATAAATCTTTCAGATTACGCATTGTCGTCTGATGAAAAGATCCTACTAGCTAAAGGGTCTCACTTTCTGTCCAGAGGCACACTTGGATACATTTGAAATGATTAAAGATATTCACTTATTTGCTAGGAAATTGTTACTTAAAAGTCTATACTCCAAACAAAAAAAATGAATCTACCTATACGACTATTCAACAACACAAGGAGGATATGGATTTACTCCTTTCACTATGCGACAAAGCAGACATCTCTGATCCTAATGTGATACGGGATCTGGAAGAATTATAATTTGAACCTGATGCCACAGGTATTCCAGAAACATCGGTCAAAATGCTAAAAAACAAATCTGACAAATTTCCGCCACTACAAACTAACTCCAATTTGGCTGCGTTTGTAGCACTCACTACAGCTGAAATTAAAAAGTTACACAATTCATGAAGTACCAGTCATTCTACCCACCAACAAAACAATGCTTTGGAAATTGAAAGACTGTCACTCGTTAACCATTAAGCCCTCCGATAAAGGGGGAAACATTGTTATCTTGACTAATGAACAATATAAGGCTATGTGCCTTAAAATTCTTTCCAATAAAGATTGGTACTTACTCATTTCTAAATCTTCCTAAAGTACTTCCTGGAATTCCTCCGCATAAAATATCCAAGAATACCAACTTTTTACTGTCTTCCCAAAATTCACAAGCATATGGACCGATCCACCAGGACGACCAATTGTATCGGGCAATGGTGCCTTAACTAAGAATTTTAGCATATATGTTGATTCCTATTTAAAAACCCTTTGTAGCACTCCTTTCATCCTTTATCAAAGATACCATCCACTTGCTGCAAAAAGTTGAGCATCTTTGTAAATCTCCCAAGACACTCCTAGTAGCCATCGATGTAGAAGCCCTCTACAGTTCCATCCCACATACTTTAGGCCTGGCCGCCATTAGAAATATTCTTTTTTCCAATTTTTAGGGCTGATCTCAAGATTGGTGAATTTCTTATCATGGCCTTGGAATTTATACTCCATCACAGTGTTTTCTCCTTTGATGGCTCCCACTTCCTCCAGGTGCAGGGGGTTGCGATGGGGACTTCTTGTGCCCCATCGTATATGCCAACCTGTACCTGGGGGAGTGGGAGAAGTCTCTCCTTACCAGTACGGCTATACAACCCTTTATCCATCTAGTATCGGCCTGGTTTAGATACATAGATGACGTCTTAGTGATATGGGAAGGAACAATGGACAAACTAAAATGTTTCATGTCTATTATGAACAACAATGACTTTAACTTAAAATTCACAATGACATCAAGTGACACCCAGATTGCTTTCTTAGACGTCACTTTATCAAAGAATCCTGACGGAAGCTTATCTACAGGTCGTTATAGAAAACCCACAGCGGGCAATACGATATTACACGCCACCAGTGCCCATCCCACACCATTAATCAGATCCATACCGTATAGACAGTATTTACGCCTCAAGCGCAATTGCTCCAATCAGGAAGTATTCCTATTGGAAACTGCAGCACTAAGAGAAAGATTGTTACTAAGAGGTTACTCTAGAAAGTGCCTCAAAAAATCTTTCCAACGTGCCAATGCGCATGTCAGACAAAATCTGCTTTCTCAACCAAAGAAAAAAATCTACCACAGGTGGTGATACCCTAAGAATAATTACGAAATATCACACTCAACATCAACAAACTAGAGGGATCCTCAAAAAATTCTGGCATCTACTCTCTTTCGATCCCAGCTTGGGACCACTTGTCCCCAAGGAACCTGCCATTACGTATCCGCGAGCTCCTTCCCTTAGGGACCAACTATTAACGAGCGAATTCAAAGGCGATTTCAGAAAAGACCCTTGCAAAAGGAAAGGCACGTACACATGTGGTGGCTGCTCCATCTGCCGGTATATTAAGACCGATTCAGAGACCCTGCTACCTAATGGTCAACCATTCAGACCACAACACTTTGCAAATTGCAAGACTCCGGGGGTAGTATACCTACTTACCTGTCATTGTAACAGGTTCTATGTAGGCAAAACTTAATTGCCCTTTTTCAAACGTGCTGTTCGACATATTAATACCATGCGTTCAGCAAACCCTGACTTGCCTTTAGGGCGTCACATTTTGCTCCAACACAATGGACAGTTTCCAGGGGTCAAATTCCTCATCTTGGATAGGATTCACCCCAATCCCAGAGGGGGTGACTGGAACAAAATCCTATTACAACATGAAACCCGATGGATCACAGACCTAGAGGCAACTACCTTCCCTGGCTTAAACAAACAAATTAGTTTTAGGCCTTTTCTAGAGGGCTTCTCCTCGGGTGGATGTGAAAAGGAGTAACCCATACTGCTGATGCGGTCGTTCCAATAACCATTAAATTGCTGTCTAATTGTCCGTTTTGATCGTTTTTTCGTATTATTTATATCCTCTCCCCTTTCCTGATTAATATCATTTGTTTTGTTTTGTGATCGGTGATACCACCTTGGTATTTCACGCAGGGGTTTCTCGCCATTGGCTGACTTGGTGAATTGGGCACTTCCATCCCTATAGTAAGTTGGCGCACCCAGGCCGCCATCCTAGAGATGACGGCTTCTCTTTGACCTAGTCGTACCGTGCCTTGTGCCCCTCGATTGTGGGGTCAAATCTTGCGCCATACAGAGATTCCGTCCGGATAGGGGGCTCTACTTTCGCCCCTCCCCCTACGCTATCTCTGGACCCTAATACTGGCCACTGCCATCTATCTAATAAAATCCCCCTTTCTTATTTTCCTCATTAGCCAGGGAGGCTCCATCTGACACAGCCATTTCACTGCTTATTTTATACACATGATGTCCAGTGTCAATATGCGGACCTCATTTATTAAATATTGTATACATTATCCACTTTCTGTTCATGCATTC
The DNA here is from genome assembly GCA_029574335.1 of Rana kukunoris. Classification (NCBI taxonomy): domain Eukaryota; kingdom Metazoa; phylum Chordata; class Amphibia; order Anura; family Ranidae; genus Rana; species Rana kukunoris. The sequence goes on along the minus strand of CM056059.1, from coordinate 261,680,315 downwards.
CCTGCTGACAGTTTTCATACTCCTTTTTATGTGCCCATCTCTTCCCTTATGCCAACATTTCCGTTCACATGACTGCATTTGATCATGTGGTATCGAATCCACGTCATCACGCCGCGACGCTGCCTGCGCCTTGTCGTTCTCCCCTCCTATGTTTACTAGTCCATTCGCATCGCGATTGGCGCCGTGATGCCTTGTGCGTCTCGACGCCAACGCGGCTGAGACAACACACATTGTCCGCCCCCTCCCACCCTCCCGAGGTGTAATATCAGGGTTAGGGGGCGTTGCGCGATGACGCGATCGTGACGCGATCGCGCCGCTCGGGGCCCGCCCGCCATACACACACACACGACCCCCCCCTTTCCCTATTTAAACGCCGCCGTCCTCCAGGAATGTCTGACCAGGTTGATGGCGGCGGCGCTTTACCACATGCTAAACAAAGGTATGCTGAGGGCTTAGTTTCTAGTACAAGCCCACTTTCAACCCCCTTCCTTTCCATCACATAATCCAACCCACAAATTTACCCTTTTATCGTTTCAGTTCTTCTTTGCTGTGCTCTCTGCTGACCCCCCCCCCCCCTGGCCATTTTTTGATCCTTATTTCCCTTGGATAGGTATATCCCTTACATCTTATTACTTTAACAATAATTGGTATATTCCTTTTTTGTTTTCTACTCTTACGCAACCTTTGTCCTCTTTCCAGGGCTTGTACAATTTTTATGCTTCGGCAGTTTTGGCCCAGGGTTTGCTTTCTTTTGGATGTGAAGTGCCTGTCCCCTATTCCTGCATACCATCCTGCCTAGGAATATTTTCCACCATGGTCGAGTTGCCCTGTTGTGTTTATACCGAGTTGATGTCCCATGACTGGTATGACTCTGTTTATTGCACTTTTTATACTCGCTGCCTTTAAGTCTGATGTAACTGTAAAAACTATTTTATAATATGGTTTTGCAAACCCAATGTAATGTATTTTGTTTCCACACAGACCCCGGCCCCCGAAGAAGGGAATTACCCGAAACGCGTAGGGCCTTGTAGTTTTTTATGTGGATCAGTCTTGACTTCTCCTTTGTAATTTTGCATTTTTTTATGTATTACATTGTATGATTTATTTTATACGATTAAATAATTATAAAATATAATTTTGTTCTCTGTACTATTACGTTTAAGTCTACTGTTGCCTTAAAAGCCCCTCCCCGGGGGATTTTCCTAAAAAAAAAGTCCACCCCCCTTGCTGCGCTGACTGGGGGATTACCCAGGGGACTCACCAACCCAGCAAGAGACTGCTCAGCGCCGCTGCCCACCCTCTGTACACAGCATGTGTTGTGAGGAAAAAGCTGTGAGGTAATCTGTGAGGAGATCTGTGCTGCCTTGCGCTGTTGGGAAAGCCAGCACTAGAGGTCAAAATCCCACACAAAATGGCCACCAGACAACTCAGAGATAACCGTGCACAGCCACAGTAAAATGGCCAACCGCATAACAAGGGGTGCCATAGTGAGACCACAACAACATGGCCGCCAATGGGAAATTGCAATGTAAACTGCAAACAGCAAAAAAAATGGCACCGCCGCCAAATAAAACGCTGCAATGTGGATAAGGAGGCCGAACGGGGCTTTCCTAAGGCAAATCACACCCCCATAGTTAAACATGGGCCCAGACATACCACAGTTTCCCGTGGGAAATGGAGCCCCCCCCACAGGTCCACCCCGGTAGCAGCGGTAGAGCAGCTGAGGAAAATGTGACAGAGAGCAGGGAATGGGAGGATAGGAGGAGCCCCTAACTCCAGGAATGCCCAGCCGTACCGACCCCCCGAGGCAGGAAGGACCATACATACCAGTCCATGCGAGGACTCGCTGGCACATTCCTGAAAGGCATACAACCGCGTTGGAGTAGCCATCGGCCCAGTCCAATGTAAGCGAGACAACACCACAGCCCCGTCATGTGTGGACCCTGGAGCAACAAGCTCAACGGACACCCCCGGAGTCAAGGGGTATGCCGTGGCAGACCCAGGACTTGGCTACGGTGTGCGCACGCTCACTGGCCGGACTGAGGAGACTACAAGGATCTATATATTCAGCCTGTCCCCCAGCCGGCAGTTGATAGAAGAATCTCAAATACATAAAATAAAACATTTCTATAGGGCGCTGGGCCCAAAGGGAGCCACATCCTTCTCCTCTGCTAGGCAGAAAAAACTGAGGCTGCATTCTGCAGGGATAAGGGTTATGTCCGGAGGGACCGCCCCCTGGGCGGGGCTGTCCAACATGTTCTGCCTAGTCCTCTCCTATGAGCAGGAACATAACCCATATGTCAAGACTTGTGAAGGCTGTGTCAGTCCATGGACAATAAGAGAAATACCTTTTAAGGTGGTGTCTCCAAGCGGCTGACAGATGGAGAAAAGTGGGTGCAGTTAGACCCTATGAAAACATCAGCTTTGACATGTAGACTGTAAGCCACTTTGACTGTTGTGTTCAAATTAGATACCTTGTTCAGTATGGTAGTAGTCTGAATTAATAAGTTGTAGGCAAGATGTTGATTTTTATACAGATATTAGAAAAGTCTACAATATTTTGATGTTCTTATACATGCTTAATATTGTTAGTTGTATGTACATTATGTTGCATCTGTTAAATCCAAGGCAGTTTTCAAGGGTTTAACGCTAGAAATATGTGTGAAAAATTGACTAAAGCGCAGTTATGAACCAAAAATATTAAAAAGGTAAATAAATGATTAAAGCGGCAACTATTTCAAAAGTGTACTGATATCACTGTATGTGCTATATTAATAAAGTAATAATGCACTAAAATAAACCTTCCAATATTACATAAATGTATACATATTCCAATGGCATAAAAAAAAAAAACAGTAGGTATAAAATTAGAATGCAGCCGTGAAAGTCCAATATGTGAACAATTAATCACCATCACCAGTTAGTGGGTATACTGCTCACCTAACGGTTAATTAGTTGATTGCCAAGAGAAAGGAAAAACAAACAATCTATCTTAATTGAGAGAAAAATCCCTGGAACAATACTCAGACAGCAGCTCACATCAGAGACTGATAGTCTTCATATATAGTAGATAAATATAATCATGACTTCTCCGAAAGCAGTGATTAATTAGCTTGATAGTGTAACGCTGATGCCGCGTACACACAATCACTTTTTGTGATGAAAAAAAATGTAATTTTATCTCACAAAACAAAACAACGTTTTTCAAACCTTATTTTAAAAAACAACGTTGCCTACACACCATCGTTTTCTGAAAATGCTCTTGCAAAGCGCGGTTACGTAAGACATGTTCAACGGCACTCTGTTCCATTGAAGCTCCCGTCTCATAACTTGCTTCTGAGCATGCGCGGGTTTAAAAACGTTTTGCCCACACACAATTATTTTTTATGACACAAAAAACGACATTCTGAAAAACGAAATAAAAAATTCAAGCATGTTCGAATTTTTTTTTTTGGTCATTTTTCAGAAGACATAAAACAAAGTTATGCCCACACACGATCATTTTAAATGAAGTTTTTTAAAACTACGGGTTTTTTTCATCACAAAACGTGATCGTGTGTACGCGGCATTAGGCTTAATTTCCATGGACGTTTTTACAGCCACTTTTCTGAGCGTTTTTTGCATCTTAAAAACAGCTCTCCATGTGAGTATATGGCCTTATGCCAACCATGATGTTTTTGAGCTGTAGATGGATGAGTCGTTTTTAAGCTGCAAAAAAAAGGATTTTTAATAACAGCTTACCTGTAAAATCCTTTTCTTGAAGTACATCACGGGACACAGAGCGCATAGCCATTACATATGGGTTATATGGGTACCTTCAGGTGTGGACACTGGTGTAATCAACTTCACAGGAAGTTCCTCCCTATATAACCCCCTCCCACTGAGAGTGCTTCAGTTTTGTAGCAAGCAATTTCTCCGAGGTTACACAATGTTCCCCAAAAGAGGGGTGGGAGCTCTGTGTCCCGTGATGTACTTCAAGAAAAGGATTTTACAGGTAAGCTGTTATTAAAAATCCTTTTGTCTTTATCGTACATCACGGGACACAGAGCGCATAGCCATTACATATGGGATGTCCCAAAGCAATGCTCCATGAAGGGAGGGAGACCGTAAGGCCAAAAATAGCCAAACAAAAAACATTATCAGGAGGTAAAATAGCTCCACCAACAGAAAAAAAGGGGGCGTGAACCGGGCCAGAGGATTCTAAACTGCTGCCCGTAGGACCGCCTGCCTAAATGCTGCGTCCGTAGCCTTTGCGACGTCCAACTTATAAAATTTAGTAAACGTATGTACGGAAGACCAGGTTGCCGCTTTGCAAACCTGTGCCATAGAGATCTGATGGTGTGCCGCCCAAGAGGCACTCATGGCCCTCGTAGAATGGGCCTTAACTGATAAGGGAGGTGGAACGCGCTTCAGACCATAGGCCTGAAAAATCAGCTGCTTAATCCACCTAGCCAAGGAAGACTTGGCAGCCGGCTGACCCTTTTTGGGGCCATCCGGAAGAACGAAAAGCACATCTGTTTTCCGAATCTTCTCTGTAGCCTTGAGATAAACCCTCATGGCTCGAACCACGTCCAAAGTATGAAGCAGTCTTTCCTCTCTGGACTGGGGAGTAGGAAAGAAGGATGGTAGGACTAGGTCCTGATTCAAGTGAAAACTGGATATGACCTTAGGAAGGAAAGAAGGTTGAGGCCGCAGAACCACTCTGTCCTTATGCAGAATCAGGTACGGTTCCCTGCAAGACAAGGCTGCCAGCTCGGAGACCCTTCTGGCCGAAGCCATAGCCACCAAGAAAACCAACTTTCGGGTTAGCAGCACAAGAGGGATTTCTGTCAGAGGTTCAAACGGCTGCCTTTGTAAAGCTGATAAGACCAGATTTAAATTCCAGGGGCAGAGGGGAGCTCTAATAGGGGGATTCACATGCAAGACCCCCTGCAAGAAGGTTTTCACAAGCGAATGCGTGGCCAAAGGCCTTTGAAACCATATCGATAAGGCAGACACCTGCCCCTTTAGAGTACTAAGAGCCAACCCCTTGTCAACGCCAACCTGGAGGAATCGCAAGATCCTGTCAATAAAAAACTTGCGAGGATGCCCTCCTTGAGACTCGCACCACTCCACATAGGTCCTCCAGACTCTGTAATAGATATTTCTAGAGACTGGCTTTCTAGCCTGAATTAACGTAGATATGACCTGGGCTGAGAGGCCTCTGCCCTTAAGAATTAGGGATTCAGCCGCCAAGCCATCAAATTTAGCTGCTGTGAAGCAGGGTGGTAGATCGGGCCCTGAGACAGCAGATCTGGGCGCAGGGGGAGTGGCCACGGTGCCCCTACTGACATCCTCACGATGAGTGCGTACCAAGCCCTCCTGGGCCAGGCTGGGGCCACCAGGATCACCGGCCTGCGCTCCACCCTGATCCTTCGTAGAAGGCGGGGAATCATCTGTAGTGGAGGGAACACATACAGGAGAGAAAACTGGTGCCAGGGGCAAACCAACGCATCGGTCCCGTAGGCCGAGGGGTCCCTGGTTAGGGATACGAATTTGTCCAATTTCTTGTTGAATCTTGTTGCCATGATGTCCACATCGGGAACTCCGAATCTTAGGCAAATCTCTTGGAATACCTGGGGGTGAAGAGACCACTCTCCCGGGAGTAACTGTTGACGACTCAAAAAATCTGCTTGAGAATTGTCTATCCCTGGGATGAACACTGCTGAGATGCAGGGTACATGGGCTTCGGCCCATGAGAAAATCAGGTTTACTTCCCTTTGAGCCACTAGGCTCCTTGTGCCCCCCTGGTGGTTTATGTATGCCACCGCCGTGGCATTGTCGGACTGTATCCTTACTGGCAGACCCTGCAGGGGGAGAGTCCAGGCGACCAGGGCCAACCGAGCAGCTCTGATCTCTAGGACATTGATGGGAAGCAGACTTTCTGCCTCTGACCACTGTCCCTGCTGGGTCCGTCTTCCTAAGATTGCCCCCCAACCTGTTAGGCTGGCATCTGTGGTTACTATTTTCCACGTGATGGGGCAAAAGGTTTTCCCTTTTGACAATTTTTGAGGGACCAGCCACCAGTACAGGCTGCGCCTGACTCCTGGGGAAAGACCTAATGGACGGTCTAATGCCTGTATGGACCTGTTCCAAGCAGAGAGAATAGCTGCCTGGAGAACTCTGGTATGGATCTGGGCATAGGGCACTGCTTCGAAGGCGGCTACCATCTTTCCCAGCAGTCGCATGCATAGGAGAATAGTCGGCCTCTTTTTGCCTAGGACTATTTGAATTGTTTGAGTCAATGACCTGATCTTTTCTTGAGGTAAAAATATCCTCTGGCATTCTGTATCTAACCGAAGGCCTAGATATTCCAACTGTCTTGTGGGTTGCAACCTCGATTTTCCTTGGTTCACAACCCACCCGAATTCTTGTAGATGCCGAACTGTGCGGACTACTGCCTGATTGAGGTTGGAAGCTGATCTGTCGATAACCAGGAGATCGTCCAGGTATGCCAGGACCAAAATGCCTTCTGTCCTTAGGACGGCTAGCACCGGGGCTAACACCTTTGTGAATACCCGCGGAGCTGTTGCCAACCCGAAAGGGAGGGCTACGAACTGGTAATGACGGTGATCTATCATAAAACGAAGAAACTTGTGATGTGCTGGGTAGATCGGCACATGCAGATATGCATCCTTTATGTCTATAGATGCTAGAAAGTCGCCTTGATGCAGGCTGGCTGTCACTGAACGTATGGAATCCATACGAAAGGTCTGAATCTTTAGAAAGCGATTTAGGCGTTTGAGGTCTAGCATAGGCCTGACGTCGCCATTGGGTTTTGGTATAATAAAAAGGTTGGAGTAGAATCCCAAACCCCATTCTTGGGTTGGTACTTCTACAATTACTCCTTGGAGCAAAAGGCGATCCAACGCCTTTACGAGAGAGGCCCTCTTTAACGGGTCGCTTGGAAGACTTGACCCCTGAAAATGAGGAGGGGGGATTTCTCGTGGCTACCACGGACCGAACCCAAGAGTCGGGAATTCTGGCCTTCCAGACTTCGGAGAAAAACTGAAGTCTTCCCCCCACCCAAGAGAGTGGGGGCGCCCCTTCATGAATCTGACTTGATGACTGGTTTAGCCGGCTTGCGAGACCAGGGCCTCTTGTTTGCCGCGGCTTGTCCCTGTGGGCGGCTATTAACTGCTGAACGCCCGGGAGGCCGTCGATACTGACGGGAAGTCGAAGGGGCCGAGCCTGCAAAGGCCTGTCGTTTAAACGCGGGCCCACGCGGTCTTTTCTTGACCGGTAAGGAAGAACTTTTACCACTTGATATGGTTTGGATATATTTATCTAGGTCTTCACCAAATAGTCTTCCCCCATGAAAGGGAAACCCTGCTAAAAGCTTTTTGCAGGGTGCCTCTGCTGACCAGTTCTTTAGCCACAAAAGACGACGCATGTGAACCACCAGCAGAGATAACCGGGATGCCTGTTGGATGGAGTCCTTAATAGCATCTACTGCAAAGCAGAGAGCCCTAGGGAAATCTGCTAATTCACGAGTTTGCTGAGCCGGCATGTCCTTTAATATCTGTTTTGCCTGATCCTTTAACGCCTGACAAACGCCAATGGCTGCCACTGCTGGCTGAACCACGGCACCTACTGTGGTGAAAGAAGCCTTCAGTAGGGTCTCTAATTTTTTGTCGACCGGATCCTTGAACATCTGGACATTTTCAACCGGACAGGTCAGGGATTTATTCACGCAGGAAATGGCCGCGTCCACTGTGGCCAAAAGACCCAGCTGCGCGCTCTGTGTCCTTCTTCCTCTGCTTCCAGGAGGGAAAAGACCAGCCAGAGAGAAACGTTTTACTTTTAACTGACCCTGACGCTGCTGGCCCGCCCCCCCAACGCACGCCGACGCTATAAAAGGCGGCGTGCACGCGCCCACGCGCGCGCACCCCCCCCCCACGCTGAAACAACATGGAGGAAGCAGAGAGCAGAGGAAAAGCATGGACCAGCGCCAGCAGCACCAACAGACACCAGGTAAGCACTAATCCTTACTGTAGTGCACACAGAGAGGAAGCTGTCCCCATAGGCTTCCTAAGAAACAGGAGTTTTCACCAGCAATTCCCTCTTTATAGCACGTGGGGCTGCAGTATCAATGCTAACAGGCAGACCTGGGGTGAGTAGCAAATATATATCTTAAACAAGTATACATATATCTACATGTTATCTGGGTAAACATAAGTACATCCCATCCTGCCTAAAAAGACATAGTGGAGATAGTGGCTGATGCACAAGCATACCATTAGCCAACCCAGAACCCCCAGGGGGATACCTACTGTCGAACCAAGTCCCGCAGGTTCCCTCTTACCTGCTCCACGCCGCAGGGTATTGCAAACTGCAAGAGGCCCAATCTTCTCCCATCTCCGTGGGTATTGTCTCGGACCTTCAGGGACCGGGGTCCTGTGTTTAAGGAACCCACACCCCTGGACCTATATAGCATCCTGGCATCAGTAGCGTTTAGTCCTGGGAGAGACCAAGGCACTGGAGCCCAGAATCCAGCCCTCCAAGGAGAGGCATTATAGGCAACACCCCACGCAGGCAGGGCCCGGGTACCGTACTCCTTGGCTTTGAAGCACTTCGGACGGATCCGGCTAGCTATCCTGGGTCCCGAGACCTCCGAGGGACAGCTAGACGTGACCAACACCTAAGACACTGGCGAAAAAACTGAAGCACTCTCAGTGGGAGGGGGTTATATAGGGAGGAACTTCCTGTGAAGTTGATTACACCAGTGTCCACACCTGAAGGTACCCATATAACCCATATGTAATGGCTATGCGCTCTGTGTCCCGTGATGTACGATAAAGAAAACAAAAACAAAACAGGACCAGTGCTTTCTGAAGTATCAGCGTTAGAGCTGTAAGCCTCGTCCTGCATTTCTGTCTCTATTCAAAATCAATGGTTCCCTATGGGAGCCCACTGATTTGAATAGAGGTCGCACCAGAAGTCGAATCAAGATGATTCGACTTGTGGGGTGACTGGTGTGCGAAGAATTTCATCTTGATCCGACTTCTGGTGCGACCTCTATTCAAATCAATGGGCTCCCATAGGGAACCATTGATTTTGAATAGAGACAGAAAACTGCTGTTGAAAACCATTGAATTCAATGCAAAACGGGGGAAAAATTGCGGTGAAAATGCAGTTTTTCTTTCTAGCGTCTGTATTAGCTTTACAGCCCGTTTTTTAAAACGCCCATGGAAATGAAGCCTTATAAATCGGTCAGTGCAAACAGCAGAATTCCTCTCCTTCCACATCCAGCACATTCAAGCTCAGTGGGTAGTGTTACTGGCTCCTCCCGATCAGTTTCATCGCTTGTCACATGATTTTTGTTCACCCTTTTTTTTAAACCACTTGACAACTGGGCACTTAAATCCCCTTAATAACCAGACCAATTTTCAGCTTTCAGTGCTCTCACATTTTGAATGACAATTAGTCATACAACACTGTACCCAAATGAAATTGTTGTCCTTTTTTTCACACAAATAGAGATTTCTTTTGGTGGTATTTAATCACCGTTGTTTATTTTTTTATTTTTTTTTGTGCTATAAGAGAAAAAAACTGAAAATTCTGTAATAAAACTGAATTTTTCTTCGTTTGTGTTATAAAATTTAGCAAATTAGCATTTTTTTCTTCATAAATGTTGCCCAAAATGTATACTGCTACACGTATTTGGTAAAAATAAGTACAAATTGGTGTATATTATTTGGTCTTTGTGAAAGTTAGAGTCCACAAGCTATGGTGCCAATATCTGAAAATTGATCAGAACTGAAGTACTGACAGCCTCATTTCTTGAGACCCCAACATGCCAGAAACATATAAATACCACCCAAATTACCCCTTTTGGAAAGGAGACATTACAAGGTATTTAGAAAGAGGCATTGTGAGTTTTTTGAAGTTGTATTTTTTTCCCACAATTCTTTGCAAAATCAAGATTTTTTTATTTTATTTATTATTTCACAACATTTTCATATTAGCAGGTTATTGCTCACACACAGCATATGCATAGCACAAATTACAACTCAAAACACATTCTGCTATTCCTCCTGAGTATGGCGATACCACGTTTGAGACTTTTACACATTCTGGAGCACCCAGGCCAATTCTGACATTTCTCACCTACATGTAAAAATCATAATTTATTTGCTAGAAAATTACATAGAACCCCAAAACATTATATATGTTTTTTTTTAGCAAAGACCTTAGAGAATACAATGGTAGTTGTTGCAACTTTTTAACTTGCGCAGCAATTTTTCTAACACATTTTTTTACAAAAAAAAACTGTTTTGGTCTTAAAAAAAAAAAAGTTAGCCCAATGTTTTTGCAGAATGTGAAAGATGAAGTTACGCCGAGTAAATAGATACCCAACATGTCACCCTTCCAAATTGCACACACAAAGTGCAATGGCGCCAAACTTCACTACTTAAAAATCCCCATAGGCGACGCTTTAAATATTTTTACTGGTTATATGTTTTTAGTTACAAAGGTCTAGGGCCAAAATTATTGCTCTTGCTTTAACGTTCGCAGAGCTACCTCACATGTGTGGTTTGAACACCATTTTCATATGTGGGCATTCTTCTGCATGCAAGCACACGGGGACATTATATATATATATATTTTTATTGTTCATTTTACTTTATTTTATTTATTTTTTTTTGCAGAAAAACATGTCGAAGTACCAGTTACATTTACCGGTAACGGATTTTCTGGGAAATCTTCCAGGACGGCACACCTGAGATGAAGGTCTCACCTGACAGGAAACACAATCAACAACAGAGTTTAAAAGGCCCCACCCTTCCCTCTGCCCCTCAGTTATGACAAAGTATAGACCAACACCAGTGTCAGAGGGAACCTTCTGTGAACACAAACATCACCAACATTTAAGGGTGGGAAGTAGGCCTGCCATCCTGGAAGATTTCCCAGAAAATCTGTTACCGGTAAGTGTAACTGGTACTTTTCTCAAATCATCTTCCAGGACGGCACACCTGAGACGATGAGCAAGAAGTTCAGGCCTACCTTAGGGTGGGATCACCGACTGTAGGACCTTGCTGCTGAATGCCAAGTCCTGAGGGGACAACAGCTCCACTCTGTAGTGCCTTAGAAAAGTATTTTGGCTCGTCCAAGTTGCTGCTCTGCAGATCTGATCAATCGAAGCGCCTGTCCTCTCTGCCCAGGAGGTGGCCAGAGATATACTGTAGTTGAGTGAGCTTTAATGTGAAGTGAAACGGGCTTTCCTGACTGTTCATTAGCTACTACAATAGTCTGTTTAATCCACCTGGCTATTGTAGGTTTGGAAGCTTGAAGCCCTTTCTTTAGACCGGAGAAATTAATTAACAAATGATTTGATCTCCTAAACTCACTCACTCTGTCTAAATAAGTTAGAAGACACCTTCTAACATCTAGTAAATTAAATTGTGCCTCTGTCATTTTTTGGGTTCTGACAAAAAGAGGGGAGAACAATTTCCTGTGACCTGTGAAATTCAGAGGTTACCTTCGGCAAATATAAAGGATCCTGTCTGAGGATTACCCTATCCTCTAGATCCAACAAAAAAGGCTTTAATAGTCAGAGCTTGTAGGTCACTAACCCTTCTGGCTGTCGAAATTGCTAGAAGGAAAGCCATCTTAAGTTAAAGGAATTTAACAGAAATTTGAGCTAACTCCTTGGTTAGAGCATCTAATACCAGAGATTAATCCCAAGGCGGGAACCTGATTGACTTAACCGGGGTTACCCTATCCCTGGCTGCTAAAAATCTTTTTATCAGAGGATTCAGAGCCAGTCTTTGGTCAAAGAATACCGATACGGCTGCCACCTGAACCCTGAGAGTACTCACTGCCAGGCCCTGGTCAACTCCATCTTGGAGAAAATCCAGGACCATCAGAATTGTTTGGAAAGGGCCTTCTCTAGGCTGGGCCCAGCGAGAGAAGTCCAAACTTTTGCATATATTTTCCTGGTGATTGCTTTTCTACTCTGCAGGAGTGTGTCAATCACCTTCTCTGAGCATCCCCTATGCCTGAGGATCTCCCTCTGAAACACCATGCCGTCAGGGAAAGAAAACCTGGATCGGGATGCAACACTGGCCCCTGAGAGAGGAGATGGCGTCTGGATGGGAGGTGCAACGGAGGAGCCATCGACCATCTCCTCAGAATGGGGAACCAAGTTCTCTTGGGCCACCAGGGAGTGATCAGGATAAGGTATCCTTCCGACCTGGACAGCTTCTGTAGAACCCTGGGGATGAGAGTCAGAGGAGGGAACGCATACGCTAGGGGGAACTCCCAATCCTGTGCCAGAGCATCTATCCCGTAGGCATCCTGTTCTCTGGTGAGGGACAAGTACCTGTGGACTTTCCTGTTCTTTTTGCAGGCAAACAAATCTATCTCTGGTCTGCCAAAATATTGACATATCAGAGAGAAAACCTCGCCGTTCAGCTCCCACTCTCATTGATGAATGGGTTGCCTGCTGAGCAAATCCGCCTGTATGTTGAGCGATCCCTTCACATGTACCGCCGACGCTGAGAGAATGTTCTTCTCCAAGCCCCCCAGGATTTCCTGGGTCAGTTTCAAGAGTCTGCTGGACCTTGTACCTCCCTGATGATTCAGGTAGGACACCGCCACTCCATTGTCCGAAAGGATCTGGACTTCTCTCCCTTGAATATGGTCTCTGAAGAAGTCCAGAGCCTTCCCAACCGCTAACAGCTCCCTGTAATTGGAGGAGGCTTTGCTCTGTTCCCGGTCCAAGGGCCCTGGGCAAAGAGATCTCCTATGTGAGCTCCTCAGTCCTAAGCGCTTGTGTCCGTGATGAGAATCAATGGATTTTGTTGGGTCCAGGCTCGACCTACCGAAAGGTTGTCTGTGTTGAGCCACCAAACTAGGGAGTCCCTTACCCTTTCTGACAGGGACACTTATGTCCAAGGATCCTGTTTTTTCATCCCAGAGGGAGAGAAGGAATCCCTGGACTTCCCGGGAATGTAATTGGGCCCAGTGAACCGCTGGGATGCTGGAAGACAAGTCCCAGTACTCATTATGGCCCTCAGGGAGTGTTCCCTGGAACCACGCAGAGATGCGACTGCTTTTTTCACCTTGGAGATTTTTTCTTGAGGTAGAAAAATCCTTTGATTCACTGAGTCCACCAGATATCCTAGGAACACCTTTGTTTGCGCGGGAACTAGAGAGAATTTTTCTTTGCTGATCAACCATCCCAGAGATTCTAATTGGTCTGCATGGAGTTGTTCCAAGGCCGGACTGAAAATCAGCATGTTGTCCAAGTAGGGGATCAAGGCTATTCCCTGGAGGTGTAAGAATGACACCACCTCGGCCAGAACCTTGGTAAAGATGCTTGGGCTGGCTGCTAGGCCAAAGGGAAGAGCCCTGAACTGCCGGTGTTGGACGCCCTGCTTCGTCTGCACTGCAAATCTCAAAAACTTTTGATGTTTTTGGGAAATGGGAACATGAAGGTAGGCATCCTTCAGGTCCAAGGTTATCATAAAAACTCCCTCCTGGAGGTGTTTTCTGACCGTATAGATGCTTTCCATCCTGAACTTTTTGTAAACCAGGTGTTGGTTTAATTTTCGATGGTTTATAATCAACCGGAATTTCCCGGATGGCTTTGGCACTACGAAGATGTGGGAATAGAATCCCTGGCCAATTAGACCTACTGGGACAGGAGCGATAACCTGCTGTTCCGCTAGTTCCCGAACACTTCCCAGTAAGCCCCTTGCTTTTAACGGGTCTTTCGGGAGATGGGTCAGGATAAAGTTTGGCGGAGGGGGAGACAAGAATTCCAACTTGTACCCTTCCTTTATCAGACTTAGAATATAAGGACTCTGTGTGATACTTTCCCACTGAGGGAGAAACCACGAAAGCCTTCCACCAACCTTTATGCTGGCGTCATTTGGACTCTGTTGGCAGTAGAAGCTCCGGAAAAGAGGATCGCAACCTTTTCCTTGCCTTTACCGAATCCCCACTTTTTCTTTGGCTCCTTCTTTCCCTAAAAACTTTTTTTTTTTGAAGGGGGGGCTCGAAAAAAAAAATCCCCTTGTCTTTTTTGGATTTGGCAGGAAACCTCTTCCCCTTCTCTGTGGAACAGGAGAGTACCTGCACTAAATCAGAGCCAAAGAGTAGGGATCCTTCAAAAGAAATCCCACAGAGGTGTGACTTGGATGTAAAGTCCCCATCCCATGTTTTTACCCAGAGGGCCCTTCTGGCAGAATTAAGGAGAGCTGCTGACTTAGAAGTGGTTCTGGCTGTTTCCACTGCGGCATCTGCAAGATAAGTTACTGTCTTACCTACCACATCCAGGGAGTCTAACACCTCTTTGGATTTATTCTCCTGAGCTACATGGTCCATTAATCTGCGGACCCATGCATCTGCATTTCTAGCAACATATGCAGAGGCCAAAGCAGGACCCATAGCAGCTGCATTGGCATCCCAAGCGCTGCAAAGCAAGGTTTCTGACTTTTTATCCATCGGATACTGAATATTGCTGGAATCCTCGAAGGATAAATCCGATTGTTTGGAGACTTGAGCAAAGGAGGCATCCAAACGTGGAAGTTTGATATTTTTTTCCTCTTCTTCTGTTTTAAAGGGGCACCTACACTTCCATGTTTACAGTCTTATGACCCCACGCTCAGGTTCCTTCCATTCTCTTAGAATAATATCTTTTAGAGACTGGTAAACCGGGAAGGACTTGGTTTGGGCCTTACCTAGACCCCTATACAATTTGTCCTGAACTGAAGCCTGAGTGACTGGAAGTTGGATCTCCTCCGAGGCATAAATTGCCTTGAGGAGACCGTCCATATCCTCCACGGAGAAAAGATAGCCTCCTGGTCTAAAATCCTCTAGACCAGTGTGATCCGAATCCTCCCCTCCTTCCTGGGAACTTTAAACTGAGGAATCCAACTCTACTTCTGAATAGGTCAGAGATGGTCCCTGAGATCCCTCTGCAAAGCTAGTCAAGGTCTCTATTAAAGATAAAGAATCCTCTGTGCCTACAGGAGCTAACTCTATTTGCTACCGAGGCTTTAAAGGATTGAAGTGCAGCGAGCATTTCAGTTTGTAAAGCTCTGCACTCGTTCATGGTTTGCGCTGTTTCCTTGCCTGCTAGTTTATAAATACATTTGTAGCAGAAGGGTTTAGTGTGATCCTGTGGGAGCTTCTCCCCACAGTACCCACAGTGTTTAGATTTACTGGAGGTGCATCAAAAACTACTCCTCCACTGGTACCTCACCCCCCACAGGTTGGCTAAAATGTTTCTGAATACCTCTGCAGATTGCTGGAGGCTATGTGGGGAGAGAGGCACACTTTTTCATATTATGTGGGAGTGCCCAAATATCAGACATAGGTGGAAGGGCAACTGTCTAGAAACTCAGATGTTGAGGTCCGGCTTCAGCCTGCTATGGCTATATTGTCCATTGGTATGGAGCGGGTACCCTTTTCCCAAGACACAGTTGTAGTACATATTCTCCTGGCTGCGCGCCTAGTGATCCTCAGGCATTGTAAAAATATTGCTCCTCCAAAACTAGCGGAAATAATAAATACAGAACAAACACACAGCGCATATAAAATTCTTCATGCGTCAGCATTAGGGAAATATGAAAAGGTGATAAGTGCAAAAAAGTGCAAATTAAGGTGATATAACAACAAATAGTTCCTTATATAAATCGTGAACATAGGGAATAAATTCCTTATAAATTCATATAATAAAGAAAAAGTCCAGAATTGCTTCCGCAAGAAATAGTTGTATGATGTCTTAAATGATCCAATATGGACATGTGGATAGTGAGTCTTTACTTCACATAGGAGGATAGAAGAAAAAAACATCCAAAATGTACTTCTGTGCACTCAAGTAGATTGAATAACCTTACCAGATTCGGTGGACATACTGACCAGTGGTAGCATGTCAATAGGGCATGTAATGGATCCTCAGCCTGGTTAGGTTCATAGAAGAAACATCCAACGGCACCAGAGGGAATCCCAAAGATCTTGTTCATGTATCCAAACGTCCAGGATAGCAAGCAGGTGTCTCAGACTTGAAATTGTTTAGAAGACATTGAATTGGACCTCAATTGCAGCAACAAAATGGTGAATTCAGACTCCTTTGCAGGATGCAAATCCCTCTAGACCTGGTGACACACAGGTTGCCATCCACTCAAAACCAGCATGGGGCCACATGGACATCTACAGTGGTTTGTGGATAAAGGCTGGTGAAAAGGACAGGTTGGATACCAGCAGCAGGCCTGTGCTGACACACCCACCTGCAGCATAGAGTTATTTTCAAATGCAAAGAACTCTATGCTGCAGGTGGGTGTGTCAGCACAGGCCTGCTGCTGGTATCCAACCTGTCCTTTTCACCAGCCTTTATCCACAAACCACTGTAGATGTCCATGTGGCCCCATGCTGGTTTTGAGTGGATGGCAACCTGTGTGTCACCAGGTCTAGAGGGATTTGCATCCTGCAAAGGAGTCTGAATTCACCATTTTGTTGCTGCAATTGAGGTCCAATTCAATGTCTTCTAAACAATTTCAAGTCTATGAGACACCTGCTTGCTATCCTGGACGTTTGGATACATGAACAAGATCTTTGGGATTCCCTCTGGTGCCGTTGGATGTTTCTTCTATGAACCTAACCAGGCTGAGGATCCATTACATGCCCTATTGACATGCTACCACTGGTCAGTATGTCCACCGAATCTGGTAAGGTTATTCAATCTACTTGAGTGCACAGAAGTACATTTTGGATGTTTTTTCTTCTATCCTCCTATGTGAAGTAAAGACTCACTATCCACATGTCCATATTGGATCATTTAAGACATCATACAACTATTTCTTGCAGAAGCAATTCTGGACTTTTTCTTTATTATATGAATTTATAAGGAATTTATTCCCTATGTTCACGATTTATATAAGGAACTATTTGTTGTTATATCAGCTTAATTTGCACTTTTTTGCACTTATCACCTTTTTTGATCGTCACATTCATTTCAGGTTAAGAGATATTCTTCCACTCATTAGTGGTTTACAATATCTCTCTCTAAGCGCCGAATTTATTGTTTTTGTTGTTTTTGTTACGATATTGTTCTGTCGTTAATGCAGGCTGCTCTTTTACCTTGTTATATTTAGTAGCGCAATTTTTCTTTTCACTTAAATATGAAAAGGTGTCCAAACTTTGGGCTCCATGGAGAGACTGGAAAATTGACAATTGAATACTACAGATATCCTATCCGCAAAAATGTAGGGTAATCTTGACCAGTTTCTATGATTGTGAAAATTATTGTTGTTGGGCAGGGGTTAATTTGCACTGCCTACTTTGTTTTATTTTACTTTGTCTACTCATGTTAGCTGTTATAACATACTCAACTTCCTCAAACATTCTGTGACTAGCAGTGAGGGCAGCAGGGGAGATAAGGCCTGCGCAATGAGGACAGAGTCCAAGGTTATGACTTAATGGCGAGGGCTACCTACCGCGACCAAAGAGAGGGATTGCAAGGGGCTGGCAATGGCTACTCCTCTGACACAATTATGCAGGGTTCCATGTTCAGATACGTGATGCTCTCCATGACGTAAGGCTATGTGGCTATGATGATTGATTTTCTATTTACGTAAAATTGGCCCTGTATCACTGGAATGTGCTCTCTCGTCTAACCTGTGAACGAGATCTGTATGTTATGTAGTGTATCTGTTTCTTATTTTCTGTTCTCAAAAACGTAATAAAAATTATTGAACATAGGGGCGGAGCTAGCCGGGGACCCGGATGGAGGTGCACTAGCTGAGCTCCGGATCCAGCGGCACTTCAACGGCTCAAATCGGCTACTACAGGCAGTGTTAACACAAACACGGCGATCGTGCTCCACGGGACCCGCAGAGCAGACCACCACCATGACTAGGCGCAAGAAGGAAGGGAAGAGACCCACGAAGCTCACAGAGTTTTTCCTAATGGAGGCCAGGCAAGATGGCGGCGGTCCGTCTTCCACGCCGCTGAACAGCACCTCACAGCCCTCCTCTCAGAAGGGAAAATCGACCAAAAGGAGCAGCCCTTCTAAAAGCATACATTCTCTACCCGCTACCCCATCATCTGGGAGCCCAGAAAAGACAAGATTCAGGGCGGATGCAACTGCTGCTGGACATGAGGTGAGCTCTGTACTTGAGTCTGGGGATGATACCAGGGATCTGCCTGATTCGATAGATCTTTTCCCTACTGCTGATAAGCCTGTAATTGACACTGTTCTAAAAGAAATGCTAGTGTCACTCAGAAGCTCCCTTCATTCTGATATGGTATCCTGTGTACATAAATTCAGTGCAGATCTAAGACATGTTGCAGATAGAGTGTCCCATATTGAAGACAAGATGGGGGGAGTATGCAGTGACAATAAATGACCTGGTTGATGCCAATGAGAGCACTGAGGATGATATCGAAGCACTACAATCCAAAATGGCAGAAATAGAGGACAGATCTAGAAGAAATAACGTTAAGATCAGGGGGATTCCTGAATCAGTTAAGCCACAGGACTTGCGCGGGTACGCCGCACGATTGTTCGCTGCCACAATGCCAGACTTGTCCGAATTAGATTTCACTGTGGATAGGATCCATAGACTTCCTAAACCCGCATACCTCTCAGAAAACGTACCGAGAGATGTCATTCTCAGGTTTCATTTCTATCATACAAAAGAAAAGCTTATGACATTATCCAGGAAAAAAAAGGTGATCCCAGCCCCCTACTCCAACCTGCAATTCTACGCGGACCTTTCGCAGCACACGCTCCAGAAGCGGAGGAATCTAAACACCATCACAAAAGCACTTAGGAACCACAATCTGACGTACAAGTGGGGTTTCCCAACTAAACTCATACTCACAAAGGAAGAGAAGCACTATGTTATAGACTCCCTTGCCAAGGGCTTGGCTCTACTGAAATCATGGGGGATAGTTCCTGACTCCCCAACTCAGCAGCACCGAGGCCACAGCAACAGGAACCTGGAATCAGAATGGAGCACGGTCGACCGCGGAAACGCCCGCTCTCACAAATGACCTGGAGGAAGCCATCATTTTCAACTTGTATGGCCGCTGGAGAAATAATCTTCTCCCTGCTCCGAACTCTCTTGTTACCCTACCTACCTTTTAAGTGGCAATGAGCCGCACCCAGTTCAGATTCATTCTTTGGCTGTTAGCCTATGTTTTGTCTTTTTCATTTTTTTTGGGTTTAACCTTTTTCTCGCCCTTTAAGCTAGACTCGCATGTGTTTTCAAATACGCTTTGAGCCAATGATCTATACTCAGTACAACCCCTATGGATCAGCCAAAGACGCCTCGCCTGCCCCTACAGGGTTCTCCAGCTCGCCAACCGTAAGTGTTTCACTGCACGTTGCCACATTATGCACTTTCTAATCTTCCTCCTATGGCAGTAAACATACTTACTTTGAACGCCAAAGGGCTAAATCACCCGGCCAAGAGGAGGTCTCTGTGGAAGGAGGCATTGCAACAACAATGTGACATTCTATGCGTACAGGAGACCCATTTTATGCAAAGCTCCCCCCCTAAATGCACCCACCCCAGATTTCCGTACAACTACTACGCCAATGCGGCCACCAAGAAAAAGGGGGTGATGGTTGCAGTTAGGGATTCAGTTGCATTTTCCCCTCACAAAGTTATTTGCGACCCCCTAGGGCGCTTCATCATCTTAATATGTGATATCAATTCTGTCACGTACACTGTGGCAAATGTCTATGCCCCCAATACCAGACAGATTAATTTCTTCCACAGGATCTTAAAGAAGGTCCGTTGGGTGCAAAAGGGCTTATTGGTTGTTTGTGGAGACTTTAATATCACACCAGACCCTGTCATGGACACTACGTCTTCACCCAGGAGGAATCCACCATCCCTGGGGGCGTCTCTGAGGTCTTGCAACCTCTACGACTCTTGGAGGTGTTTGAATGCAAATGAGAGAGACTACACTTTTTTTTCCAACAGGCATAGATCCTACAGTAGGATTGACATGTTTTTGGTGGATAAACAGCTATTGTTAAGATGTAAATGTGTTAAAATTTATAATATCACCTGGTCGGACCATGTCTCGGTGAAACTTTCTGTGGGTGGTTCCTCCGCCCAGGATGCTACCTTTGTGTGGAGAGCGAATCCTCGCTTACTTCAGGCTGGTCTGGCTAGGTCGTATATTGAGCGTAAGCTGCAACACTTTTTTGATGATAACCTGGGTTCTGTGCCTGACCCTCTAGTGGTCTGGAACGCCCACAAGGCATTCATGAGGGGCGTCATGATACAACAAGGAGCTAGGTACAGGAGGGAGAGGCAGCAGCACACAGAGAACCTAATTTCTAAAATCGAAATGTTGGAAAGTCAAAACAAATCTTGCCCTACCCAAACCCTGACTGACCAGCTGACCCTTTTGAGAACAGAGCTCAGACTGAAGTTTCTGGATGACTTTGAAAAAGCTTCTAGGAGACTAAAACTGACCTACTATACCAGTGGCAATAAGGCAGGGAAACTTTTGGCCAACAAATTAAAAGGACACAGAACCAGGACTCAGATCTCACATATACTAAAGTCACCGACTAAAGTTAAGTTAACACACCCTCAGGCTATAGCTGACGAATTTAGCAAGTACTATAGCTCACTCTATAACTTGAAAGACGATCCCGCCACATTACAACCAACAGAGGACATTATCGACGCTTTTTTAGATAAAGTGAATCTCTCTAAATTATCGCAGGACCACCTGTTGCATCTTAACTCCCCAATCACTGAATCAGAAGTAAGAAGGACCATCCAGACCCTTCCACTTAACAAGTCCCCTGGTCCCGACGGCTTTACAGGGGAATATTACAGAGCCTTCCAGGACATTCTGAGTCCTCACTTGACTGAGGTTTAAAGGTCTGCTGCTGCGTCTTCCTCATTCACCTCAGAAATGCTTAGTGCCATGGCCGCTGTGGCGCTGCCAAAACCGGGGAAGTCTCCGGATGTGCCGCAGAACTTTAGACCGATTTCTTTATTGAATAATGACATTAAGATGTTTGCTAAACTTTTAGCTAATAGGTTGGTTGATGTTCTCCCTGACGTTGTAGATATAGATCAGTCCGGGTTTACCAGGGGCAGACAGACATCGGAAGCTACTAGACGTTTGATAAATCTGACCCACATGGCCAAGAGGAGGGGAACGCCTTCTCTGCTCCTATCATTGGATGCAGAGAAGGCGTTCGACAGAATACATTGGGGATTCCTAAGGGGGGTTCTGAAAAAATGTGGATTTGATGGTCTAATCTATACTGCCATCATGGCCTTGTATACGCAGCCCTCAGCCCGGGTGTACATAGCATGTCTACCCCGTTCTCGATAACATATGGCACGCGCCAGGGATGCCCCCTCTCACCGCTCATTTTTAATCTGATGATGGAGCCCCTGGCGGCATACATCAGAGCCCATCCGCAGATTACGGGGTTGGTTGTGGGACCCAGAAGGCACGTTATAAGTCTGTTTGCAGAAGACATCATTCTAATACTTAGCAAACCCAGTATATCACTAGCTGCTGTGACTGAGGCACTGTGGACCTTCGCATCGGTATCTTACTATAAAGTTAATGAGACAAAATCATACATATTGGACAGGGTATAGGGGCAAAACTCAAACAAACTCTGCAGAGCAAATTCCCTTATGTATGGAAAGATCAGGGCATTAATTACCTTGGGGTGACCTTAACTTCTAACCCTGAAGACCTGATGGCAGCCAACTATTTACCTTTCTTGACCTCCCTTAAAGCCAAGCTACAGAAATTATCCCACTTAGAATTATCATGGCTGGGTAGGTAAGCAGCCTTTAAAATGTCAATCTTACCGCAACTGTTGTACCTATTTAGAACTTTACCCATTCCTCTGCCCAACTCCTTTTTTACAACACTACAATCTACCCTCAATAGATTTTTGTGGCAGGGGAGGAAGGCGAGGTGTGCCTTTGGCAAACTGATCAAGACTAGATTGGCGGGAGGGATAGGTCCCACCCATCTACAGGACTATTATTTCTCTTCTGTTCTGGCTCAGCTCCGTCAGTGGATGGATCCTTACTCCAATGCACTGTGGAGAGAACTGGAGAGGATACAGATCCCGAAGGGAAACTTAAAGGACTTCCTAATGACAGCGCATCACAGTAGAGCTTTAGATAGGAACCTAGCCCCACCCATACTTGCCTCGGTGAGAGCATGGGCATACTTACGCACTGCACATAAGTGGGGGGGATCTTTGGTCCCTTTCCATTTACCCATTACCGCAGTTCACTACATAGTCCCTGATATCAATCTCTCTGTGTGGAGAGAGGGGGGGTTGTGTCACTCGAGGACTTACTCCTCGATTCCAGGCTAAAGCCATTCCACACACTCCAACGTGCGTTTCATTTGCCTGCGTCCGAAATTTTTAGACATACCCAGTTGTCTCATCTAATGGAGAAAAACACACAAATTTTAACCTATCTCCCGGTGTCAATAGCTAAATTTTACCAACAGCTTACTACAAAATATAAAGGTATTTCTGTTATATATAAGGGCTTACAAGATAAAGAAATGCTAGTTAAAACCCCGAACATATTGGCATGGGAACAGGAACTGGCAATAGACTATCTGCCCTCACGCTGGGGTAAATCCATTAGACTGCAACTCTCCACCACGAAGAGCACAAATCTACGGGAGATGCACCAGAAGATACTCCTTCGCTGGTACCTCACCCCACACAAACTATCTAAAATCTTTCCAGACACCTCTTCAGGATGTTGGAGGTTGTGTGGAGATAGAGGAACACTGATTCACATCCTTTGGGGATGCAGCAAAATCCAACCATTCTGGGAAGAAATTGGGAGAATAATTAATGACATCTCAGCCCTCGGCTCTCCATTGAGTCCCAGCATGGCCATTCTGTCCCTGGGCTTGGATGAGCTCCCTAAAATACACCAGACGGTAATCGCACACATACTGATGGCTGCTAGATTAGTTGTTTTAAGACACTGGAAAAATGTGAAGGCTCCTCCGATATCTGAAGTTATAGGCACAGTAAAAATACATAGCACTTACGAAATATTACATGCATCAGCAATGGGTAACTATGAAGAAGCATTGAGTATGTGGGCTCCATGGCACGCTTGGACTACAGCAATGCCATGACAATTAGGGTACTTAAATAATCACCATCAGAGGCTGTCTTTAGCATGTAGGCCCTTTACAAAATAATCTAGACTGGGTGACTGAGGACATAGAGAAGGCAAATTTATTAAATGCTTTCTTCAGCTCTGTGTATACAATGGAGAATGGGGGAGCTAATGTCCATAATGGGGGTGGGAGTGACACAGCCCCAAATCCACAATGGCTCAAAAGTGATATGGTCCAGAAATATTTAGACAGAATAAAGGTGGATAAAGCACCTGGACCAGATGGCATCCACCCACGGATCCTAAAAGAATTGAGCTCTGAAATTTCAAAGCCACTGTATCTAATATTTAGGGACTCATTAATGACAGGAATAGTACCACTGGATTGGCATAAAGCCAATGTGGTGCCCATATTTAAAAAGGGAACAAAGTCTTTACCAAGTAACTATAGACCTGTTAGTTTAACTTCTATAGTTGGGAAGATACTGGAACGTTTAATAAAAGACCACATGGATGAGTTCTTGCTGGAAAAAAACGATTTAAGCAGCAGACAGCATGGATTCATGAAGGACAGAAGTTGTCAGACAAACCTGATTTCCTTTTATGAAGAGGTAAGTAAAACTCTGGACAGAGGCGTGGCAGTGGACGTGGTATACTTGGATTTTGCAAAAAGCGTTCGATACAGTTCCCCACACACGGCTCATGTGTAAGGTAAGGTCTACAGGATTAGATATATCGGTTTGTAAATGGATAGAAAACTGGCTGAAAGACAGAATTCAGAGAGTTGTGGTTAATGATTCATACTCTGAATGGTCCAAGGTTATCAGTGGTGTACCCCAAGGTTCGGTGTTGGGTCCCTTACTTTTCAATATATTTATAAATGATATTGGGTCTGAGATCCAAAGTAACATTTCTGTTTTTGCAGATGACACCAAGCTATGCAGTGGAATAACGTCCTTGCAGGATGTCTCCAATTTACAAGCCGACCTCAATGCTCTGTCTAAGTGGGCGACTAAGTGGCAGATGAGGTTTAATGTTGATAAATGTAAAGTTATGCACTTAGGGGCTAAGAATATGCATGCATCATACATGCTAGGGGGAGTACAACTGGGGGGATCTGTAGTGGAGAAGGATCTGGGGGTTTTAGTTGATCATAAGCTCAATAATGGCATGCAATGCCAAGCTGCGGTTTCCAAAGCGAGCAAAGTCCTTTCTTGTATTAAGAGAGGTATGGACTCCAGAGCTAGAGATATAATTTTGCCCCTGTACAAATCATTAGTAAGACCTCATCTGGAATATGCAGTCCAGTTTTGGGCACCAGTTCTCAAAAAGGATATCAGAGAACTGGAGAAAGTGCAGAGAAGGGCAACTAAACTGATAAGAGGCATGGAGGAGCTGAGCTATGAGGAAAGATTAGAGGAACTGAATTTATTCACTCTTGGGAAGAGGAGAATAAGGGGGGATATGATCAACATGTACAAATATATAAGAGGTCCATATAGTGAACTTGGTGTTGAGTTATTCACTTTAAGGTCAACACTGAGGACAAGGGGGCACTCTTTACGTCTGGAGGAAAAGAGATTTCACCTCCAAATACGAAAAGGTTTCTTCACAGTAAGAGCTGTGAAAATGTGGAACAGACTCCCTCCGGAGGTGGTTCTGGCCAGCTCAGTAGATTGCTTTAAGAGAGGCCTGGATTCCTTCCTAAATGCACATAATATAACGGAGTAATACGTTTTGTAGGTAAAGTTGATCCGGGGTAAATCTGATAGCCTCTCGGGGGATCAGGAAGGAATTTTTTCCCCTCCAGCAGCAAATTGGATCATCGCTCTGCTGGGGTTTTTTGCCTTCCTCTGGATCAACTGTGGGTGTGGAGTTGGGTGTATGGGATGTACTGTGTTTTATTTTGTTTGTTTATTTTTTTTATGGTTGAACTGGATGGACTTGTGTCTTTTTTCAACCTGACTAACGATGTAACTATGTAACTATGTATGTCTAGCGGAAAAGGGTAAATGTTCACTTTACTTTATTTAATGTTCTTATATGTTTTATTTTTCTGGCAAAAATGTTCAATAATCTAATTCAAAACCTAATTCATACAGTTGACTACGCCACCACCTAACTTAAAGTGGTAATTTTATACACCTAAGGTACGATTGAATATAAATTATAAGTATAATGTTGTTTATGTACTTGCTCCTCAGGTATCTTTGAACGTTAAGATTCGTATGTTTTGCATTGAATGTTTTGCTCTATCGTCAACTTTATATCCTGTAATGTGTACCTGTGTTTACGCTTTTGAAATTCAATAAAAAAAATTGAACAATAAAATTATTGAACATAGACTTACTGGAGGACTTTCCCCTAGATCTGCTAGTGGTCTCCTAGGCAGGGAATTCGGTCACTGAAAATAGAAAAAAACATATGACTCTTAGTAGCCAAACTACCCCCTGGGGGAGAAATGTGAATAGGGCCACCCCAACATCAATTTTTCCCCCATCAGCAAAAGGTCACTCACCCCCTGCGGTGACCTGTGTTGCTGGAAGCGGACCTTCTTGCCCATCCATACTGCTCTAAGGCAGTCGTGCCGTGTCCAATTCCTTGGATCTTTCAGGCAGAGGGAAGAAGGCCGTGGACCACTGCTCCGTTCCCAGGCACAGCGTGAAAAAGAATCGCCGCTTGCCATCATTTTTGTGTGGTCCAGCGCGTGGAAGTGACGTCATCCGTCCGCGCCAAAGACTTCCGGACCTGCGCAGTGCATGCCCGAGGGTGCCGGAGCCCATACTGCGGTCGGCTGGGATTACTGTGCCTAGCCTCTGAACCGCCCAACATGCGCCACAGCAGACATCCGCGCGACTCCTCCATACCGTCAGCCACCGTCAGGTAGGAGGAGGGAGCAGGTTTTTACAGGGTCCCTGGAAAGCCTGGACCCCCTCACCGGGTGCAGCACCGCCAGCATTCTCAGGGATCTTCTTTTTTTCTTCCCTAACCTGACTCCCTGAGAATAAAATCTATGGGAAAACCCCCCTGGTAAGTGGACATAGCCTTATCTAACACTGCAGTCCCCACTGACTACTGATTTGTATAGATAATACCGGGGGGAAGACCTCGGTCCCAGACTTTAGTCTCTTACTTAAAAAAATAAACTGAGAAAATATATATATATGTATACAAAAACAACCAAGTGAATCAGTGTCCAGTAAATATAAAAGCAGCGCTTATTCAGTGAAGTGTGAATTCCACTTATCTAAATAGTCTAAAAAATAATATGATATATGTGACACATCATATGACATAGATCACCTTTTAAAGTGAAAATATGCAAGCAAAATATTAACAAAGAGCGGAAATATAAAGTCCCCTGATAGCAGGTGAAAAAGTAGATATGAGTTCATGAATAGAGGCTTATTCTCAATCTTCTACCACACTGCTTGTGTACAGTGAATCCTCCACCCTTAGAGAATGCACACTCACCACAATTCAATGCCCAGCACTCTCGTGTTAAGGCATAAATGCAAGAAATCCAAATCATTCAAAAGTGTTGGTATCAAATTCCATTTCAGTGGTAAATTCCAATGTGTTCACATAAATAAAGAAAAAAATTGTACCATAGTGTGAAATTGTAAAACAAGTTTAATCACAACACTATAAAATCTTCATAAAATGCACTCGCAAACGTGATCTTTCACCGAACTTTGAATAACCAAAAACAGCACTAGTTCCAAACTCCCATCCAAATAAGCCAGTGGTCACGACAGACCCTCGATCGCTCTCAGTGTACTCACAGCCCTTGGAGACAGCTAGGTGAAGAAATGGTATTATCGATAGCCCGATACAGCTAGGTGTGTGTCGCACGTCCGTATAACTTACACAGGATCAAACAATGATCAATGTGAGTTATACGGACGTGCGACACACACCGATAATACCATCTCTTCACCTAGCTGTCTCCAAGGGCTGTGAGTACACTGAGAGCGATCGAGGGTCCGCCATGACCACTGGCTTATTTGGATGGGAGCTTGGAACAAGTGCTGTTTTTGGTTATTCAAAGTTTGGTGAAAGATCACGTTTGTGAGTGCATTTTATGAAGATTTAATAGTGTTGTGATTAAACTGGTTTTACAATATCACACTATGGTACACTTTTTTTCTTTATTTATGTGAACACATCGGAATTTACCACTGAAATGGAATTTGATACCAACACTTTTGAATGATTTGGATTTCTTGCATTTATGCCTTAACACGAGAGTGCTGGGCATTAAATTGTGGTGAGTGCACATTCTCTAAGGATGGAGGATTCACTGTACACAAGCGGTGTGGTGGAAGATTGAGAATAAGCCTCTATTCATGAACTCATATCTACTTTTCACCTGCTATCACGGGACTTTATATTTCCGCTCTTTGTTAATATTTGGCTTGCATATTATTTTCACTTTAAAAGGTGATCTATGTTATATGATATGTGTCACATATATCATATTTTTTATACTATTTAGATAAGTGGAATTCACACTTCACTGAATGAGCGCTGCTTTTATATTTACTGGACACTGATTCACTTGGTTGTTTTTGTATACATATATATATTTTTTCTCAGTTCATGCACTTTATAGCAGCATCTAGTATGTCAGGGTTCTCTCATTAGCGCAGTGGGTGATAATTAAGTTGGGGCGCCGTATCTTTAATTATCCAATTCTACATAAAAAATAAACTGTTTCGCTGCATCTGTTGGGAAACACAATCAAGAACTAAGGGGCAGAGTGAAGGGTGGGGCCTTTGAAAATCTGTTGTTGATTGTGTTTCCTGTCAGGTGAAACCTTCATCTCAGGTGTGCTGTCCTGGAAGATGACTTGAGAAATGATAATTGTATTCCTATTACAAGGAATGTCAACATCCCTTGTATTAGGAATATGGCATGACAGGTCTCTTTACAATGACATATGGGGTAAATAAGAGCCCACATCTCACCTCTAGGCTGGGAAGCCTGAAACTAAAAAAATAAATAAAAAAAAATGAGTATTGCAGGTTATTGCAGAGTATGGGGCAGAGTATTGCACAGTATGGGGCAGGGTCTTGCAGAGTATTGCACAGTATGGGGTAGAGTATTGCACAGTATGGGGTAGAGTATTGCACAGTACGGGGTAGAGTATTGCACAGTATGGGGCAGAGTATTGTGTATTACAGAGTATTGCACCGTATTGGACAGGGATGGCTGATCATGGATGGATCTGTGACTGCAATTGTGACAGATCCAGCCCACAGCATTGCTACTGCCTTCGCACTTTTCCCTCTCCTCTCACACTGTACCGATCGGTACAGAGAGGAGAGAGAGGAACTGGCGTCATCACATGATGCCGGTTTGTTTACAAGTGATCGCTCCATCATTGGACGGAGCGATCACTTGATAAACCGCCGCTATCAGTGGCGATTTACAGTGATCCGTCGGGTCCTCTGACCCGGCGGTCACAGACACTCCCGTGTGCGCGCCCCACAGGGCGCGCGATTCTGGAAGGCCGTTAATTAATGGCCTTCCAGAGTTAAGCAACTTCCCTGTAGCCATACTTTGGCTATGGGCCGGTTGTTATTATTTTGGAGATTCACTAATTATATCTTGTCTATATATATATATATATATACCACAATAAATCCATACTTGTTGATATGGATCCAACACTGAAATACACTCAGGTACATTGAAAGTAATGATTACAGGGACCCCTAGTTTGAGAACTGTGTACTTTTGTGAATAGTATACAATAATCCCATGAGTTTGCCTGCCCAGCTGCCATTTATAATTTAATGACATTGTGAGTCACACTTCCAGCTAGCGTGCACCTTAAATTAATAGTACTGATATCGTAACAATGATATTTTAATTAGAATGTATATCTCAATGAGGGCGTGACCGGGTGCAGGTGTGCAGAGTGAGGAAGGCATGTGAGATGTGAGCTGCGTCTCCCACGGTCCTACCACTCCTAGTATGCGGTTTAAACCCCCAGCAACCCCCCCCCCAGCATGAATCCTGTGCAAACCCGCTGAATCCCCTGCTAGCGTTGATGCCGACGGGGAAAAGTCGGGCGGACGTACCTATTGGTGGGAGCCGCGGTGAATGAGTGTGTCCCTGAGATTGGTGCCCGCTTGTTCGGGGGGTTTCCCAGGAGGTCCCCTGGAGTCTCCTTGGTGATCCGGAGGTCGTGGGAAGGCTCGTGGTGAAGGTTCGGCTGTAGTCCCGGGATCAGAGCCCACAATTGGAGGACGGTGGTCAGCTGACCAGACCACGTGATCGGCCCAGCGAATCTCGGTGTGTCTTGGCCGGAGGACGGAGAAGGTGGTGTCGGGGATAATCAGGGGTTTCCCCCCTCACTCCCCCACCGCATCTTTACACCTTGGCAGGGACAGGAGATGTGTCCAAGACCATGCAGCAGTGTGAGCAGAGGAGTGCTGGTGTAAAGAAAAGGAGTAAGGGTCCCATAGCAGTCGGCAGTCCACAGTCTGACCTGTGCAACAGGGGTAAAGCCGTGGAAGACAGCACGGAAAGGACGGAGTAAGTAACCCAGTATAATATTGGCGCTTGGGTGCATTATGCATGGAACTCTGTATCAATTCGCTAACTGATTAAAGTAAAATCTGCACCAAGCATTTTTTTTCACCTCCTCCGTGCAAGGAAGGAAATAACTTGTTTTTTTTTTTCTCCTCTTCCCCTGATTGTGTAGAAATAAAGAGCTGGCTGGCCGTAGCCAAAGTCAAAAGGCCGGGTCCAGTTAATCTCTTTGTCTTATATCTTGGGTACACTTTGTGGCTTTTTTGTCCATTCCCCCCCCCCCTTTTTTTTGGTCTCTCTGAGACAGCCGGACTCAATGCTAACATACTAACATATGGTTATCATATGGTTATTATATACCATCAAGTCTCTTCAAGTCTCTTCAAGTCTCTTTTCAAGGACCGTTCAAAGACTGTTCAAGGACTGTTCCCCATTTTTAATCCATCGTTAACAATAATGTCGGGGCCGCAATCACTAAGGTCGGCAAAGGAAAGGATAAGGGGGGTGTCGCTGCCGTAGCAGCGGCCAAACTAGAAAGATATGAGGAGCTGCGGTGGCTCAACGCGATTGGCACTGCGCTGACAAGCCGTTCACCTCTGCAGCCAAGGGTTCGGATCCCGTT
This sequence comes from Rana kukunoris, assembly GCA_029574335.1. NCBI lineage: Eukaryota > Metazoa > Chordata > Amphibia > Anura > Ranidae > Rana > Rana kukunoris. Next base: position 261,649,994 of record CM056059.1, on the reverse strand, counting down.
CTCGGCTGCATGTGAATTGAGTTGAGTTGAGTTGGTGGTCTCAGCCCGGCTTCCGGTGGGTGTGCTATGCGAGGTAAGCCTGCGCTTAGTACGCCCACTCCCCTCCCACAAAACCACCACACTTACACACACTCGAAATTGGGTTAACATGCACACACTTTGGCCACGCGGTCTCTAAAAAAGAAAGGCGAAGGACTAACTGGGCTGGCTGAGCGGGCTAGATCCTCTCACTCCCTCATAGGGGAGTCCCTCTGCCCCGTTGGGCTTCAAAGCGGAGCAGGTAGCAGAGGACCCCCTGAAAGATATTAAAGAGGAGCTGGACTGGGTGAGACAGGGGATACAGAAAACAAATGGAAGGATATCAGAGGCGGAAGGGAGGATATCCCAAATAGAGGATGAATTACACCCTGTCAAACAAGAAGCTAAGAACTTGAAGGCCCAAGTGGATAAATTTGAAGAAAAAAATGGATGAATTCAAAAATAGACTTTGTAGGGATAATGTCAGATTGGTGGGACTTCAGGAAAAATGTGAGGGGTCTAAGCCCATTGCATTTTTAGAAAATTGGTTCACAAAGTTATTTGGTAAAGAGAGCTTTTCATAGTCGTTTATGATAGAAAGAGCGCACAGAGTTCCTTTCAAACCACCCCCCTCCGGAGGGCGACCAAGATCAATGCTATCGAGTCTTTATTGAGAAAGAGAAGAGAGATGGGGAATGTTGCTATCCTGATTTCTCCCCCCTTCTACAGAAGCGGAAGGCGAGTTTCATTGAGGTTAAATGGAAAATGCAGAAAGTCAATCTCTCATAGGCTTTATTATACCCAGCGCGGCTACGGGTGACAGCGCTGGGTAGGACATCAATTATTAGCAGGGGAAGGAGGGGACACCTAGATTATAACTAAAAGCAAAGAAGGGGTGTTTAAAGAGATTATTGGGATCAAATTAATTGAAGTAATGGGAAGTGGGGGGGGGTGGGAGGGGGGTTCGCACTTAAAAGAAGGGGAAGAATGGGTCAAGATATGAACACAATGAGAGATGGTGGTGGGTGGGAGATGCGAGGGGAGGGGGGGTTTTAGGGGGAGTGAATGTAAGTATGGGAGTAGAGGAACCGGTCACCAAACTAGCCCCTAGGGGATACCTAGGAAGGTGTAGGAAGGGGATGGGAGGAGGGTGGGTGGGAATTCACTCCAGGGCGATATCTCAGGGATTAAACACAGGGAGGGATAGAGATATATACACACCACAAGTACAAACTTTGGTAAAAAGTAGCAAAAGATAACATACCACAGGGGAATAAGTAAAATGTCACAGAATGTAAAGGATAAAACACATGTATTATAAGTTTACTAACTAGAAATCAGAGAAAAATTATAGTCTTGCCTTATATAGAGAAAAAGAGAATACAAGAGGTATGAGCCCAACAGGTGGGGTAAATTGGGAATGGGTTATGATTCTGTCTTTTTTTTTTTTGTGGTGTGCCCACTCCTCCTTTAAAAGGTACCAGATTGTATATAGATCCTGGATCGTATAATGTATAAACATATGATTTAATGCAGGATAGAATTTTGAAAATAGGATCTGGGAATGTTCGTGGGATGGGTACTCCAGCTAAAAGAGCAAAAGTATTTGACATATTGGATGTGCAAAAGGTGGGACTAATCTGTCTACAGGAGACTCACTATACAAATGATATTAAAAAACAGATTCAGTATAGGAAATTTCAATATCACTATCATTCAGTCCACACATCTTATTCAAGGGGGGTGGCGATCCTGGTAAAAAGGGGAGTGGTGTTTACTTGTAAGCAGGCCAATATTGATGAGGGGCGTTATGTTCTCCTTTACTGTGTAATAGAGAACAGGGAATATATTCTAGCCAACATATACATTCCCCCACCATTTAAACTTAAGGTTATGTATAAGTTAATGGCTTTCACGCTGGATAAACCCGGGATTCCTGTCATAGCAATGGGGGACTTAAACGAGGTAGTAAATAAGAATATGGACAGGTTCCCAAGGGTAAATGTACCGAATACCTCAGAGAGCCAGCTATATCCGTTTCTACGAGAGGCAGGTTTGTTTGATGTATGGAGGATGAGAAATCCAGAAGAGGTGCAGTTTTCCTGCTGCTCTAGTACTTATTCCACACTGTCCAGGATAGATTTAGTCCTGGGCAATGTGGAAGCCTCTCAAATAATTGGGGAAAATAGTATACCAGCCTTGAGGGGTATCAAACCACTCCCTGGTGACAATAATGGTAAAGCTAGAGGGGAGTAGGTCCGCCACGGTATGGAAAACAAGCCCTCTTTGGTTCAAATTAATGGGAGATCCCGAGGAGACAATGTTTAAAATAAAAGTTTAGAGGGGGCGGAGCTAGCGAGTGTGATGGCCGCGTTCTAACAGAGCTCCGGATCCAGCGGCGAATAAACGGCACACACCGGGTCTCATGAAGCCCTAATTCACGCGTCGCTGCGGCGATCTACTGCTGCGGAACCCGGGGACTCTCTGACCGGGATGACACAGCGTAAAAACATGGCAACCGTCCGGCCAAACTGACGGAGTTCTTCCGCATGTAGCCCAGGCAAGATGGCGCCGGGTTCTCGTCCACGCCGCTCGCAGGGCCTCACAAACCACAGGCCTCAACAGGGAAATCCCAAAAGATCTACACACACGTCGCCTGTCACACCATCCTATGGAAGCCCTGAAAAATCCAGATTCAGGCTGGACGAATCTGTTACTGCACACGAGGTGAGCTCTCTGGTGGATTCGGGGGAGGATACTAGGGACCTGCCGGACTCCATAGAAGTGTTCCCCACTAATAACCAGCCTGTCATGGACACAGTCCTGAAAGAAATGTTTGTCTCCCTGCGGAGCTCTCTTCATACAGACATGGTGTCTTGTGTGTATAAGTTTAGCACAGAGATCAGGGGAGTTGCTGACAGAGTGTCCCATATAGAGGATAAGATGGGTGAGTTTGCCACCATCATTAATGCTCTTGTTGATGCAAATGACAGTAAAGAGGATGATATAGAAGGCATTAAGGCAAAAATGGCAGAAATCAAAGACAGGTCTAGGAGAAACAATGTGAAAATCAGAGGGATACCTGAGTCTGTTAAACTACCAGAACTGCGCATGTATGTCTCCCAATTATTCTCCTCCATTTTTCCTGATTTGTCTGCTCTGGACTGTACTATAGACAGAATCCATCGGCTCCCCAAACCAGCATACTTGGCTGATGATATTCCCAGGGATGTAATTCTGAGATTACACTTTTATCGTGCTAAAGAAAAGTTGATGGCGGCGTCCAGGCAAAAGGATCAGTTTCACCCGCCTTATGCGTGCCTCCAGTTTTATGCGGACTTATCGCAATATACCTTACAAAAATGCAGGAATTTGAATACAATCACGAAGGCCTTAAGAAACCATAACCTGGTATACAAATGGGGCTTTCCTACCAAATTGATCGTGACCAAGGACAATCGTGATTTTGTGGTGGATTCGGTTGAGATGGGCCTGTCTCTTTTGAAAGACTGGGGGATCATACCAGAGCAGCCGCGCACTCCAAACCAAAATGGTGGAAACAGGCTTGTGGATCCAGAATGACAGATTGTGGACCGCAAAAATGCCAAATCCCACTCTTAGGCTCTCAGAGACCCTAACCGAGGCGACTATGGCTGCTGGAGAGGTTCTCTTTTTTTTTTTTTTTCGTTTTGCAAAAACCTCAATCCTGGGGTACTTCCCCCTCATACCTTTTGAGCGACAATGGAACAGTCGCACACTCTTGTCATTTTCACATTTGGCTATTGGGCGGAGTTTTGTTCTATGTTGACCGTACTTTCTAGTTTTTTATTTATTGTTCATTTTTTTTCGTTCTTTCTGTATACCCTGATGACCTGTATTCCTCTATCCGGAAGTAAACCATCCTTTTGGGAGAACTCTGGGATTATTGGAGTGGTGGGAGGCTTGCTGCAATCTGTCCAACAGTGGATTACGGAAGAAGGACTAACCACAGTGAGTAACCTATTGATACTACACAGCACATCCCAACACCACAGACTTCCGCTATGGCAATAAATATTTTGACTATAAATGCCAAGGGTCTAAACCACCTGGCCAAACGGAGATCCCTGTGGAGGGAAGCACTACACCAGAAATGTTAGATAGTTGGATATACACCATGTAACCATACACGAGTGTATAGTAAAATACGGACTTTCTAGGCGTAGTACAGTTAAAAATGGATTATTTATTACATCGCGGCTGTTCATTCACTCCCCATGTCACTACGGGCAGAGGTCCTACGTTAGGGTACCTCCAGCAAGATTATTCTCCTATAAGTGGTGAATTTCCCTGGGAGATTTGGCTGATCCCTGTTTATTTGTGATCCGTTCGGGTGGATCTACCCTGTAAAGCAAACTTTAGGCTGCCTTTAACAGTCACTCTGGACCGCCAATGCGATAATGCAGTATGGACTAAGAAGCTGACTATAACCATTCTGTCCTGAACTTGCTGTGAAAGAGTACGTACATCCTTTTCCTGACCTCTGCCCCTGGGGAGAGAAAGAAATCCTCCTTGGTTATATTTTTATATATATACACTACTACTCACTCGATATCTGTGTTAAAAAGCTCCAGAAGAAGCGTCAAAAACGCGAAACATTGTTGGGCTAACCATCGTGCGACACCCCATCTATAGAAACTGTATCGGTTCCCAAAATTCTACATAACTATAGTAGATGTGAAACATCTACGTTTTGGTTACCTTGTGTATATATATATATATGTACAAATACTTTCTTGTGGTCTGTCTCACTCTGACATATGCTAATCAACTGCCACTTTTTGTGACAGTTCATGTTTTAATTAATATATACTTTGTTTTTTCTTTTTTGTATGTAATAAATAATCAATTTTTAACTGTACTACGCCTAGAAAGTCTGTATTTTACTATACACTTGTGTATGGTTACATGGTGTATATCCAACTATCTAAAATTAATTTCGGGACGTGGCATACATATACCTTATTTGATCCACAGTTCCACTCTGTGAGGATCAAAATTTAATTATTCTATACACCAGAAATGTGACATCTTGTGTGTTCAAGAAACCCACTTTAGTAGTGCACCCCCTCCGAAGTGCTCACACCCCAAGTTCCCATTTACCTACCTTGCTAATGCTGCCTCTAAAACGAAAGGGGTAATGGTTGCTGTGAGAGAATCAGTTAACTTTTCCCTTCATAAAGCCATAGTAGATCCGCTGGGGAGGTATGTTATTTTGGTCTGTGACATTAACCTAGTGCCTTACACATTAGTGTCGGTATATGCTACCAACAGGAATCAAACCAGGTTCTTAAATAGACAGCTCAAGAAAGTCAAAGAGATACGGAAAGGTTTCTTGCCGTTATGTGGTGACTTTATCACTCCAGATCCAGTACTGGACTCAACCTCCTGGGGAAAACGCACTCCCCCCATCCCTGGCCTCCTTTTTGAGGTTGCATGAACTCTTTGCTGCATGGACATGTTTGAATGCAAATGATAGAGATTTTACTTTTTTTTCTAATTGTCATAAGTCTTATAGCAGAATAGATCTCTTTTTGGTAAACATGTAAACATGCTAATATTAATTGGCATTACCTGGTCGGACCACGCATCGGTGAGTCTTTCGGTGGGGGAACCCTCTTGCTGCTCGTCTGCCTTTATATGGCGTTCTGACCCCACACTCTTCAGGGCTGGTCTGACCAGGTCTCACATCGAGAATAAACTGAGGGAATTTTTTTGAAAACAATAGGGGCTCAGTAGAAAGTCCCTTCACTTTATGGAATGCCCACAAGGCATTTATTAGGGGTATTATGATACAGCAGGGGGCCAGGATCAAGAGGGAAAGACAGCAGCATACACTAAATTTATTGTCCCGTATTGAATGTCTAGATAAACAGAACAAACTTAAACAGTCCCCTCTTTTGATTACCCAACTATCGCAATTGCGCACAGAGCTCAGACTGCAGTTCCTAGACGAGTATGAAAGGATGTCCAGGAGACTCAATATGGTGTATTACACTAGTGGCAATAGAGCTGGTAAGCTCCTTGCTAATAAACTTAAAGGATATAGATGTAAGTCCCGGATACCCTTCATGCTCCATCCTGTGACTAAGGTTAAGCACCATCACCCGCAGGCAATCGCGGATGCCTTTAGTAACTATTACAGCACATTATACAATTTAAAGGACGACCCGGAGATCGTGCAACCGTCGGAGGAAACCATTGCAGCTTTTTTAGACAAAATCAAGCTACCTGCAGTGTCCCCCGAGCAGCTCTCAATGTTAAATTCCCCCTTCACTGAAGCGGAGGTGCTGAGGACCATTCAGTCCCTCCCCTCAAACAAATCCCCAGGTCCAGATGGACTTACGGGGCAATACTTTAAGACATTCCAGGACATACTGAGTCCATATTTAGTAGAGGTGTTCGGATCTGCTGCTGTCTCCTCCTCATTCCCACGAGAGAAGCTCAGTGCCAGGATAGTGGCCCTCCCCAAGCCAGGGAAAGAGCCAGCTCTTCCTCAGAACTTTAGGCCTATTTCCTTGTTGAACAACGATGTGAAAATCTATGCCAAGCTCTTAGCTGCTAGACTAGTGGATATTCTACCCGGTATTATTGATATAGATCAGAGAGGCTTCACTAAGGGGAGGCAGACTGCTGACGCCACTAGGAGGTTAATAAACATTATACACATTGTGGAACAATGTCGGATGCCTTCTCTGCTCTTAGCGTTGGATGCGGAGAAGGCATTCGACCGGATACACTGGAAGTTTCTGGAGAGGGTTCTCAAACAGTTTGGATTTGAGGGTTATATTTACTCTGCTATTATGGCCCTTTACACTCATCCATCGGCCCAGGTGTACATTGCTGGGGCCTTGTCCGCCCCGTTCAGTATTACGAACGGGACACGACAGGGCTGCCCCCTCTCGCCTCTGATCTTCAATGTACTGATGGAGCCCTTGGTGACCTATCTGCGATCACATGCCCACATATCAGGTGTTCAGGGAGGCGGGAGGGAACATGTAATTAGCCTTTTTGCTGATGACATAATTCGAATGGTCACTGACAGAGTAATCCCTAGAAGCAACAGAATTACATTTTAGACAGTCTGTATGGAGTTAAGTACCACCTCAACAAAATTTTCTGATGCATCTCCATCAATTTGATGCCCTTAGTGGAGGAGTACACTAATTTTAAAGATTTCTCCCATTGCTGAATAGAGTACTCCACTTCAAATTCTGTTTCCCAAGCCTCCATATGCTGCATCTTGAATAATATGTGTTTTTTCTTGTAGGCCTGTGTAAAAGAGTGATATCCCCCCAGGTGTGACAGTAGTTTGGCTGAAGAACCGAGCCATCTTAACAGGGAGTGAGGTGAGAAAACTAGTGTGCTGTCCCAGCATACTCACTAAACGGTTTGCTGAAAAAGGATATCCTTTGCCTACGTTACAGGCCACTCAAGATGAGGTGTTAAGTATGGACCGTTTAACCTTGCTTGAGTCTAAGAGAAGCACCAAACGGGAGGATCAGGTGCCTTTCCTCTCTGGCTTTCACAGACAGTACAGGAATGTAGAAAATATTTTCAAAAAATTTTGGCCTATCCTATTACAGGATATAGATTTGGCCAAAATATTACCCCCCAAGCCCAATTTCATTTACAGGCGAGCTCCGGGCCTTAGAAATAAAATTGCGGCCAATGTCCCAGATCCACCTGAGAGACCTCTGACCTTTCTGGATGGATCTGCATTCCATTACTGCACCCGATGCAGATCATGTAAAAATACCACCAGACAGGGAAAGAAAAAGAGCAAATTAATTTATTTTGTCACCCAACAGGAATTCACGATAAAACCACTTATCACCTGTCATTCAGATCATGTGACTTATGTCCTAGAATGCCCGTGCAAGTTGCAATATGTGGGACGCACAACTCGTGAACTTAGTGCGAATCAACGAACATGGGGCGAACATAATCAAAGGGTTTCCCAACCATGGTGTTTCCAAACATTTTTCAGACTGCCATGATAGGGACCCTCGCAAGCTGACCTTTTATGGCATAGACAGGGTCACTAAACATTGGAGAGGCACTGACCTCAAAAAAGCCGTATCGCAAAACGAAACGGAATGGATACATCGTTTAAGGACAATGCAGCCACTAAGGTTAAACATTGAGTTGGATTTAAACTGCTTTTTAACCAATGAATAATGATTTTATTTTATTTCTCTTCTATATATTTATATTTTATACATTTATCAGCCAATCAGTGGTTATATGTGTGTATGATATTCTAAATGTGGGTTTGAACACATGTTTTTATATGTATATTATGTGGAACCTAGCATGGGTTAACTAACTGTTTGCACCTGGGAACTGAGGTTCGTCATAGGCCAACCCCACCCATTCCAACTGCTAGACCTATTTCTATGGGTCCATTATGTATCTAGGCATGCTTCCTGACGACGTGTTAATCACGAAACGTACGCCGAAGCGCCTGGATACGTAAAAATAACGCACTTCCGGTCCCGCTGGTCCCCTGGCCTGGAACGCACGCCAGCTCCCTAGCGAGGAACTCGTATCCGGCTTGGACTTCACCCCAGTTCTCCAGCGAGGAACACTCATCATAGCCCATCCTGCCATGCTGACTAGCCCCAGTGCCAAGTCCTAGGCACTACTAAAGTAAGAGGCCATTTGGCTATGCTGTTTTATCTGTGACATATTTTAAATAAACTGTACTTCACTATGGTGGTTTCCCCTCTCCCTCCTTCATGAGAGTGTTTGATTCCGGGAAACATAGAGCTGCGCAGCTGAATCATTCAACTGGTTTAGTGACCAACTGCTGTATTTGACCTTTTCTAAACAATCAGGTCAACACCGTGCGGTAAGGAGCCATCCATTAGTGCACATTTGGGGGATCTTCTTGGTGAAGGTGGACACCTTTTACAATTCATTTTCTACAATTTACATCTGAGAAAGATTAGCCTTGATTGGACTTTATCTAACACTCTTTGAATGGACTTGAGTTTATTTTTATTTTTTTGTACAATCTTTTTTGTACAATCTATTTCTATTTCACCATTTTCAGTGTGTTGCTGCTCACTAAGTCTGCTATTGTTGGTTCAGACGGACCATTTATTAGATTTCACTTTATTGTTTATTCTCTTATTATTCATTATTAGCGCCCCCTCCATATACCGGGTCTTGTTTTGTACCACTCAGTCCACGACCTCCACCGCTCGCTGGCTTGGATAAATTTGCTTTGAGGCGCTGCGAACACCAGTTCATAGCCAATATGTGTGTTGGTCATTGCGATTATTTCCTGTATTGTGGGGGCCTTCTGGTCTTTTCAGTAGCGGGTGATGGCCAATCTGGTGCTCAGCAGAATGAGGGATACAATTATTCTGACAGAGTTGGGGATGAAGTCCATCCCTAGTGAGAGAACCGCCATCCCGGGGGATTGCAAAATGACTACTTTCACTACCTGAGCAACCAGGGAAAAGGTGTCATGCCAAATAGGCTGTACACATGGGCATTCCCACAGTATGTGAAACAAGGTTCCCACATGTCCACAACCTCTCCAACACAACGGGGACACCTGATGACTAAATCTTGAGAACCTATATGGCTTTAGATACCACCGCAGGAGTATCTTTTGGTGCTGTTCCCAGAGGTTAACACTCCTAGTGGAGGCATATGCAGTTCGCAGAGCTTTCTGCCACTGTTCTTGGGAGTAAGATATGCCTAAGTCCCTCTCCCACGCTACCACATTGGAAGTTTTTTCAAAAAGTAGCTTATTGTAAAACAGGGAGATTCCCCTGATGTTGGTGTTTTGTTTAGTAAAGTATAGGGCCACCTTCCATGGGAGTTGAACTGTAAGGGGTGGATTAGTTCTGAGAAAGTGAGTTATTCGCAGGCACGTGAAGTGTTCAGCCTCTCCTAGACCAAATTCTATTTGAAGTGATCTAAAGGTCTTCCCACTAGGGCCTATCATCAGATCTGAGGTGCTAACTATCCCTGTTTTGGACCATTGGGCAATGTTTAAGTCCAGTATTACACCTGTTAGGGATGAGATTGGTACTGGGAATGATGTCGTAGGATGGTGTTCCTGGGGTGTTTTAGCTAGGATGCCCCAGGCATTCAATGAAGCCACCATTGTGGGAGATATACCCTCTGGGGATTTAGATGAGACAAAAGATGCCATCAAAAGATCATGAAGGCTACCGTTAGCGTATTGAATTTCTTCCAGTTCACGCCATCTTGTGGCCGGAGCATCGGGGAAACCAAGTTTTCAGTTGTGCAAGGATGGCAGCTACATGGTAGTCCCTGACTACTATGTTCCCCACCCCCCCCAGCCCCTCTAGAAGCTATAGAGTTCCTAAAGGCCCACCTAGCTCTCCTACCCCGCCATAAAAATCGATGGATTAGGGTTTGGATTGAGGTAAAAAAGGAGGCAGGGACCAGAATAGGGAGGGTCCTAAACAAGTAGATAATTTGCGGAAGAACCATCATTTTGAAAGCCGCCAAACAGCCCGACCATAAGAGTTCTGTTTTGGATAAAGATTCCAGTTTAGGTAGGGGGGAAGCCAGAAATGGCGCATAGTTGGAAGCATAAAGCTCTTTTGATGAGGCGGACAGCGTAATACCTAAATACCTAATACCCTCATTACTCCATGCGTATGGAAATCGTGAACGTCTTAAATCAGTACCAACACCCAACCTCAAAATAACAGACTTATTTTCATTAACTTTATAGTACGAGATTTTCCCAAAAATTTGGAGTTATTCGTGCACCGAAGCCAGGGAAGTGCCAGGACTCGAGAGCATCAGGATGATGTCATCAGCGAACAGGCTGATCGTGTGTTCTGAGCTAGGAGTGGGGAAGCCGCTAATATCATCACGGGGTCTAATATACGTGGCAAGGGGTTCTAAAATCAAATTAAATATCAAAGGGGACCACGGGGACCCTGGCGCGTGCCATTGGTGATGGAGAAGGGTTTAGAGAGTGTGCCCGAAGTGAAGACTTTGGCCAATGGCGCGGAGTAGAGGGCCATGATGGCGGACAGTATGGGTCCCCTCAACCCAAATTTCTTGAGCCAGCTCCAGGTATCCCCAATGGACCCTGTCGAAGGCCTTCTCTGCATCCAAGGCAAGGAGCAGAGAAGGCCTTTGCTGAACCTCCGCGAGGTGGATAACATTGGTCAGCCTTCGCGTGGCATCTGAGGCTTGACGGCCCTTCGTTAAACCCACTTGATCAGGGTGGATCAATAAGGGCATTAGATCTACCAGGCGATTGGCAATAAGTTTGGCATATAGTTTGAGGTCTGTGTTCAACAGAGATATAGGTCTGAAGTTGGCTGGTATGTCCGGAGTCTTCCCTGGCTTGGGCAAAGTTACAATTAATGCTTCTAACATTTCCGATGGGAAGGACGAGGAGGCAGCAGCTTTGTTGAATACATTCTCAAGGAATGGTGATAGTATCGATCCAAACATCTGGTAATATTCTCCTACAAAACCGTCAGGCCCCGGCGATTTGTTAAGTGGGAGGGAATCAATAGCCCTTTGGATTTCCATCACATTGAAAGGTAGATCAAAGGAATCAATTTGAGTTGGGGAAAGTTGGGGTAGAGACACCTTACTCAAAAAGTCATTGATCAAAGGGGAGGTGGGCCGGTGAGTGTTTTCATCATCCTTTAGATTATAAAGGGTACCATAGTAGTGGCTGAACGAATCTGCCACATCTTGAGGATGAAACATTTTTGTTTTATGAAGAGGGTGTACAATAAAGATGATTCTAGTTTTAATCCTACGGACTTTGAATTAATTTACTAACAATTTGCCTGCCTTGTTGCCCTGCGAATAATAGGTCATTTTCATGCGTTTGGAGTGTTTCTCAAAGTCCTCCAGTAAGAGGAGTCTGAGAGTGCTCCTCAACCACAGGAGACTAAGGGACACTGATTGGGAGAATCATTTTTTATTTTCATCTTCCAACTTCGCAATTTCGTCTGTAAGGTCTTTGATTTTCTTTTGCCGCTGCCTCCTTGCCCTAGCCCTAGCTGTATGAAGATTCCTCGAATATACAACTTGTGGGCTGACCACAAGGTAAACTGGTCCTGACCAGGCTTGGCATTGAGCTCAAAAAATTCAGTCAGTTGTTTTTCTACAGAACGCCTAACATCAGGCTGTTGTAGTAGAAATGTGTTGAGTCTCCACACAGGCGGAGGGCCAGTGGGCGAACCATCTTAAAGAGATAAAGTGATCGGGGCGTGGTCGGACCAAGTAATCTCGTTAATAGAAGCGGAAATGGACCTAGTCAGAGCATTATAATCAGACAAGAATAAGTCAATCCTCGTATACGTGCGGTGTGTAGCCGAAAAGTAAGTATAGTCTCTTTCTCCTGCATGGAGACATCTCCACACATCGAATAATTCAGCCCCATGGCTGGCTCCTTTTAGAGATACCCCACTCCTGCGTGCTGTGGATGTAGTGTCCATACTCAGGTTGGGCACAGCTTTAAAATGTCCACAGATCAATAGAAGGCCTTGCTTAATGGGCCGGAGCTTTCTCAGTAATCTGTTGAAGAATCTTATTTGATGAGTGTTTGCGGCATATATGTTAACAATGGTGTAGGTCACAGAGTTGATGTCACACACCAAAGCCAAGTAGCGCCCTCCTGGGTCAGTAAGTTCCGAATGAAGTGTAAAGGCTACCGTATCTCGTACAGCTATTAGAACCCCTCTGGATTTAGTATCTGCATTGGCATAAAACACATGGGGAAAGCTCCTATGAGAGCACCGAGGTGGAGATTGTTTTTCAAAGTGAGTCTCTTGTGCACATACACTGTCGCTCTTATGCAAGACAGCTTCCTTCCACGGGGACTTTCTTTTAGCAGGGTGATTCATGCCCCTTGTGTTAATGGATAGAATTTTAACTGCCATTTAAGACATTAGGGAACAGTGCTTCTGCAGGCGTGAGTTTGCATAAGGGCCATTGTAGCCTCGGAGAACTGAACAATAAACCCAACCGAAGCTGGGGAGGAGGTTACTCACTGCGGGGCCAGGAAGGTTAACTGATAAACCGGTGGATGATTCTCTCGCAGAGCTGTAAGGTGGAGTACGGGTATAGGCCTCAGGACGATACCGTCTCAAAATCACGAAAACGTCTGTATGGATCCAGAAGATGTTAAAAATAAAAGGAAAGAAAAAAGTAACACATAAAGGTAGGTAGAACAACAACATATAACCAGCCATTTTTGTGGCAACAGAAAGCATCGACTGGGGAGTGCCCCAGAGTGCAGAAGCATGCTGCTAAGGTTTCATGTGGGGATAGTTCATGCCCAAGTTCGGTCACGGCGCCACGAGTTAGCTCATAACTCCTGCTTAAGGACAACCGAAGGAGAATTACTTATGTGATTTGGCGTTTTTCTGTGTGACCCGTTTCCAGTCAGGGTCGACCGCATTTAATGGATAATGCAATGTGGCACCCTCAATGGGGGCTGCTAGGATACCCCACTCCTTCAATGGGCCGATTCCTTTATCCACAGTGTCCACATTAAACAACTTATCTTTATACGTAATTAGCTTGGTGGAAAAACCCCACTTGTAGCGAATGTCGTGGTTCCATAAGGCTTTAGTAATGGTACCAAGGTTCTGCCGTTTTTGGAGCATGTGCTGGGAGAGGTCGGGGTAGAACTGCAGATCATGAAACCTAGGAGGAATGTTGCTTTTTTTACGCATTTCCTGCATAAGCTGTTCCTTCACATGAAATAAGGTCATACGCAGAAATTCATCTCTGGGTACGGTTGCAGGGAGGAAGGCAGGCTTAAGGAGTCTATGAATCCTGTCAATAGTAAAGTCTATGTCTGTAAGATCTGGGAGGAGCGATGAGAACAGATCGGTCACATACGATCGTAGGTCATTGGGAAGCACTGATTCAGGAATACCCCGGATCTTTAAGTTGTTCCTCCTAGATCTATCTTCGATTTCTGCTAATTTGTTTTTAAACCATTCATTGGTCTCCTCCTGAGCTTCACTAGTGTCCACCAGACTATTGATAGTCGTAGAATATTCCCCCATCTTTGTTTCCATGTGCTCCACCCTGTCCTCTACCTCTCTCAGATCAGCATTCACCCTCTGTAAGCAGTTCACCATGTCAGCCTGTAATGAGCTGCCTAGTGACACCAACATGTCCTTAAGGACAGTGTCCATCACAGGCTGGTTGCTAGTGGGGAAAGTAGTAATAGAGTCTGGTAACTCATGTGTGTCTTCCCCAGAATCTGTTCCCAGGCTCACTGCATGGTTACCGCCGGCGTCATCCATCCTCATCCGAGTCTTTGCTGGGCTGTCTGAGGGCGAAGGAGTAAAGGAGTCATCCCCATATGCGGAGCCATGTGTTCCTCTCCGAGAGTGGGTTCCCCCTCTGCCGTTGGTTTGATGGCCAGGGACAGGAGTCGAGGCCGCGCCGGCGCCATCTTGCCTTCCCCCGTCTCTCGGCACTGTAAACATTTCCATTAGGCGCTGGGGCTTCGCAGAGCCCCTCCGCTTGTTGGTCATCACCCCTGTGAGTGCCCAGACCAAATCGCTCTATGTGGAGCCCTATTTGGTGTCCTTAACAGGTCGTTTAGTGCCGCTAAGTCTCCGTGGCGATCGGAGCTCACTCACCAGGCTTTCATCCGGCTCCGCTGCAGGCCATGCCCCTCTTTAGAGGTATATGTATCCAATAGGTGGCGAAGGTTAAAAAGGTTTCAAAAGAATAGGAAAACAGGATTAGAAAGGAATTGGAGAACACCGAAAAGGAATATATTAAAAACCCAACGTCGGAGAGGCAAATAATATGGCTGGATAAGCAACAGGAATATAAAATAGAGTTAAGAAAATAAGAGAATGTTTCAAAAACAAGCGGCATATGGGGAGGGGGAGGGGGTAGGAAGAATGTTGGCCTATTTAGTAAGAACAGATTCCAACCCCTCCGCTGCACCGGCCATTAAGAGAAGAAATTGTGACATATTCACAAATGCGTCGGTGATTACGGACACATTTAGAGATTATTATGACAAACTATATAGGTCTCAAGGAACAGCGGGAGGAGAGAAACTGCAATGCATTTTTAGGAACCTAGAATTACCAACCCTCACGGGAATAGAGAAAGAGCAAATAGAAGCCCCGATAACTCTAGAAGAGGCTCAGCTAGCAGTCAATGAGATGGCCAATCAGAAGTCCCCAGGACTGGACGGGCTTCCAGCGGAGACCTATAAGTACTATGGGAAAGTGTTGCTCCTAGAGCTTGTTAAAGTACTGAATGAGGCAATGGTAGAGGGGAAGCTGCCCATCTCAATGACTGAGGCCACAATAATAGTATTGCACAAGGAGGGGAAGAACCCATTGGAATCTACATTGTATAGGCCCATCTCCCTCCTATGCGTACATGCAAAAATGTTGGCTAAAATAATGCCTGGCAGGTTAAACAGAATAATCTCAAGACTTATACATCAGGATCAAACAGGATTTATTCCTACTAGATCAACAAGTATGAACATCAGGAGGGTATTTCTTAACCTGCAAATACCCACAGAGAATAGTGGCAATAGGGCAGTAATGTCCTTGGATGTGGTCAAAGCCTTTGACAGCCTGGAATGGGGGTATATTTGGCATGTTCTGGAAACATTTGGGTTTGGCCCTATATTTATTGGATGGATTAAAATATTGTATAAATGGCCCTAGCGCAAAAATTAGAGTTAACAACGAATATTCAGCAAGTGTTAAGATGGAGAGAGGCACAAGGCAGGGGTTTCTTTTGTCACCCCTGCTCTTTGCCCTGGCAATGGAACCGTTAGCCACTACAATAAGAAGGGATAGGACAATAAAGGGATTTGTGAGACTAACCGGGGAGGAGAGAATTGCTCTGTATGCGGATGATGTGCTCCTCTTACTTGGTGATACTGGTCACTCCATTAGGCAGGCAATGACCATTTTTGGAGATTTCGGAAAAATATCCGGACTGGTCATAAACTGGGAGAAATCTGCCTTAATGCCGGTAGATCCAATGAGGAACCAAACCCTGGCTGAGATTCCACTGGAGATAGTGGGGAAAATTTAATATCTAGGAATAGTCATAACACAGGAGCTCAACAAATACATAGAGAATAATTTGGCTCCACTGTTGGTTAAATTCAAAAACAAAATTGGTTTCTGGCACCACATCCTGCTGTCGGTAGCAGGGAGGTGCAACCTGATTAAAATGATGTGGATGCCACAATTATTATATGTATTACACAATGCGCCAATATGGATACATAAAACAATGTTTTAGGAACATAGACACCATGTTTAGAGAATTAATATGGAAAGGAGGACAAGCTAGAATAGGGCTGCAAACTTTGCAGCTGCCAATGAGAGAGGGGGGGTGGGGGGTTGTGGCAGTACCACATCCACACTGCTATTTTTTGGCAGCACAACTGCAGCATCTAGGAGTAAGAATAGAACCAGGAGGAGACAAAACGGAAGTTTAATGATTCAAGGGGCCCCTCATAAAACAATTTTAGAGGTGCTGGAGGCCAACTCATTTATTAATTTAACCCCCACGGTTAAGATGACAATTAAAGTGTGGAAAGCCGTAATGTCAGCTGGAGGACAGATAATGCACCACTGTGGAATAACCGGAATCTCCGGGAGTTGGAGACAGTGGGTGAAATTAAGATATCAAGAAGGCATCTTCTTTAACTACTTGCCGACCGCCCGCCGTCATATTACTGCGGGACGGTGGCACTGCTGGGCGAGAGCCCGTAGCTATATGTCCGCTCAAGCGGCCGCTAGGGGGCGCGCGTCCCTGCTCGCCCCCGAGTCCCGCGCGTGTGCCCGGCGGATACGATCGCAGCCGGGCACACGCGATCGCTCGTTACAGAGCGGGGACCAGGAGCTATGTGTGTAAACACATAGCTCCCGGTCCTGTCAGAGGGGGAAACGCTGATCTTCTGTTCATACAATGTATGAACAGAAGATAAGTGATTTCCCCTAGTGAGGCACCACCCCCGGGACAGAAACAGCATTACTGAAAGTATGGGACGATGTTCTCAAGGCCGCAGACGAAGGAGAATCTTGTCTTCTAGTTCTGTTGGACCTAAGTGCCGCTTTCGACACTGTAGACCACAATCTGTTACTGACTCGGCTTGCTGAAGTAGCCAGAGTCGCAGAAGGCGATCTATCTTGGTTCTCCTCTTTTCTGGAAAACCGATCGCAAACAGTGAAGTTAGGACCTTTCACGTCTGACAAACGCACAGTAACATGCGGAGTCCCTCAAGGATCGCCTCTGTCACCAGTGCTGTTTAACATATATCTTCGTCCTCTCTTTGAGATTATCAGCAGCCAAAAACTGCTCTACCACTCATATGCAGATGACACACAACTCTATTTCCGCATCTGCAACAGAAAGGATCACCACCTCAATCTAGAGACATCCCTCTCTTTGATAGAGGATTGGATGACAAAGAGTTATCTTAAACTCAATGGAGCGAAAACAGAACTTCTCCTGTTTCACGCCAAGCGTATGAATCAACTTTCAACAGCATGGACCCCCCCGCCCATTCTGGGCAAGCTCATCACCCCTAGCGCCAAAGTCAAAAGCCTAGGGGTCATTTTTGACTCCTTTATGACAATGGACGCACAAATAGGGTCAGTAGTCAGCGGATCTCACCATCTGCTGCGCCTACTACGCAGACTCACTCCGTTCATCCCTAAAGAAGATTTAGCGGTCGTGGTGGGAGCAATTGTTAACTCCAGACTGGATTATGCAAATGCCCTTTACCTCGGCCTCCCCAAGTACCAAATCGCTCGTCTGCAAGTCGTTCAGAATACGGCCGCCAGACTGGTGACTGGGAAAAAACCCTGGGAATCCATCTCACCTTCACTGAGAGCACTTCATTGGCTGCCAGTCAAAGACAGAATCGCTTTTAAAGCTCTCTGTCTTACACATAGATGTGTCCATGGGAATGCCCCCCTTTATTTATGCGAAATAATAAAAGCGCATAAACCCAATCGCGTTTTGCGATCCACGAATCAGAACCTGCTCCAGGTTCCGAAAGCCAACTTCAAGTCCAAGGGAGAAAGGAGATTCGCGATCCAAGGTCCTAGACTATGGAACGCTTTACCAACCAGCATTCGGTTGGAGGAGAACCACCTAGCATTTAGGAAAAAGGTCAAGACTTTTCTCTTTTGATATCAAAGGAGACAGGAACAACAAGCGCCCAGAGGCGATTCAGTTCGCATGCGCCGCGCTATACAAGTTTTCATTCATTCATTCATTCATTCATACAGTTAGAACATACCCAGGAACACACTTAACCCCTTCCCTGCCCCCTAGTGTTAATCCCTTCATTTTTATAGCATTGATCGCTATAAAAATGCCAATGACCCCAAAAATGTGTCATAAGTGTCCGAAGTGCCCGCCATAATGTCGCAGTACTGAAAAAAAATGCTGATCGCCGCCATTACTAGTAAAAAAAAAAAAATATTAACAACAATGCCATAAAACGACCCCCTATTTTGTAAATGCTATAACTTTTGCGCAAACCAATCAATAAACGCTAATTGCGATTTTTTTAACGAAAAATGTGTAGAAGAAAATGTATCGGCCTAAACTGAGGAAAAAAAAATTATTATAGCAAAAAGTAAAAAATATTGCATTTTTTTCAAAATTGTCGCTCTATTTTTGTTTATAGCACAAAAAATAAAAATCGCAGAGATGATCAAATACCACCAAAAGAAAGCTCTATTTGTGGGGAAAAAAAAGGACGCCAATTTTGTTTGGGAGCCACGTCGCACGACCACGCAATTGTCAGTTAAAGCGACGCAGTGCCGAATCACAAAAAGTGCTCTGGTCTTTGGACAGCAATATGGTCCGGGGCTAAAGTGGTTAAAGATGATACATAGGACGTATTATACACCAAAAAGACTATTTAGATTTGGTTGAAGAGCAGATGCGGGATGCCCTAGGTGTCAAGATACGAGGGATACATATGTTATGGAGATGCCCAAAATTATTCAGGTACTGGCTAGGGATCATCAATATTATAAACATGACACATGGGACTAGGTTGGAGATGGACCCTAGAACGTGTATAGTGGGCCTATGGGAGGAAACGGGTGGGCTGGATAGCACTATAAAATCAGTGTTAAGGTGCCTATTTCAGACAAGAAAAATAATTGCTCAAAGATGGCAAGCAGTGAACCACCCAACAATAAGTAAGTGGACTAATGCAGTGACAGAAACCGTATGGAAAAAAAAAGTGGTATATATAAAGAGGAGTAACATCAAAGAATTTGATAAAATATGGAAATATGTTTAAAATGGGTTATCCTGTGTGAAATGATGACTCATTAAACTGGAGAGCAAGGGTGGGTGGAGGGAGGGGGGTGGTAGGATAAACAGACTAACAGGAGAAACCCACAAGGTTATGACATACGGGGAATGTGAAATGTTTTATAAAAGGATTATGAATGTAACCTGTTTTTATATATGATAAAAAAAAATTAATAAAGATAATTAAATCAAAAAGAATGTATACATTACACACAGTTGTGCTCAAAAGTTTGCATACCCTGGCAGAAATTGTGACACTTTGCATTAATATTGAAAATATGACCGATAATGCCGAAAAACTTTTAAGGATAGCAATCACCTAGGGCCAGATTCTGTAAGAAGCTACGTGGCTCATCTCTAGATAAGCCGCGTAACTTCTTAGATGCGCTGGCGTATCTTTTTTCTGTATTCAGAAAACAAGATACGCCGGGATTGAGTTAAGATACGAGCGGCGTAATTGTATTAAGCCGTCGTATCTTAACTGCATTTTTAAAATGGCCGCTAGGGGCGTTCCCGCTGATTTACACCTAGAATATGTAAATCAGCGAGATACGCCTATTCACAAACATACGCCTGGCCGAAGCAGTGAATTTACGTAAGGCGTTTTCCAGCGTAAAGATAAACCACCAAAAAGATGGCGCATCCTATGTTAAGTATAAACGCTGGGACCGCGTCAAATTTTTCATATTTCACGTTGTTTGCGTAAATCGTCCGTGAATGGGGATTTACGTCAATTACGTTCACGTCGAAAACAATGCGTCGTAGCGTTATAATTTGGAGCATGCGCACTGGGATACGTCCATGGTCGGCACATGCGGAGTTAAAAAATAAAATAAAAAAATAAATAAAAATAACATAATAAAAAAAAAAAACGTCAAAAACGTGGAGTCACAACACATTGCCATAAAACACACCCACCTCATTCACATTTAAATTACCCGGGTTTACGCCAGCCCATTTACGCTACACCGCCGTAACTTAGCTTGGTGAATACAGCATTTGCCTCGCTAATTTACGGCCCATAGTGTTTTAGATCCTCTTTAAACTATGATAACATAAATCACCCAAATGGCTCTGATAAAAAGTTTACATATCCTGGAATGTTTGGCCTTGGTACAGACACAAACGGAGGTACTAAAGATACATTTCCAACATTTGTGGCTTTTTAAATCACAATTAGTGTCTGTGAATATAAAAAAAAAACAAAAAAAAAACACAGGTAACCTCAGGAGAAATACAGGCTGCTCTGGAAAAAAGATGGTGTGGTTGTTTTTAAGGTGCACAATACAATGACACTTGGTCAAGTTGCCAAAAAGAAGCCTTTACTGTACAAGTTCCACAAAAAAGCCTGGTTACAATATGTCCAACACCTTGACATGAAGTCTCTAGGAAAGCCTTATAGGATTGTACTTCATTAATGCATGGTGGCTGTTATGGCATGATTAAGGTGTCCAATCCACAGGGTTTCTCTTTGGAGTAATCTTGTGTCCTAGTTTCCACCATGAGAAACGAGTATCAAATCTATGACAAATTGTTTTAGTAAAAATTTCAAATTTTGTGCTATACCTGTAAAGCTACTATCCCTATGGTTGCCTTATCTGTGATTATCTTATTGATCTACTTTACTGTCTACTTATGTTATAATGCCAAGCCTCATTGCACTGTAGTGGCTGGTTGCTGTATATGCATGTGTTCCCACATTCACCAACTGCCAAGAACATGAATATTAAAGCTGACCTTCATTTTTTTCGATGACGAGCAGCGATTACGGTCTGCACAGAGCGGTCACAGACTGTGGTTGCCACTCACCTCCTGCTGTGCGGCCATGCCCCTGTGTTCTTTCCTGGCTCATCCGCCCGGCTGACAATGTCATCCTATTAGCGGGTAAGGGTTCGGGAGGAGCTGCAGATCTAAATGGAGAGCTCCTCTCACCCCTGCCATGCTGATCAAATGACATTGTCGAGTGGCTGAGGGAGTCGGGAGAGTACACATGGTCTGATCATAGCCTCTAAAGGTAGGAGGCAGAGATTAAAATGGGAAAATGTGACGTTAGAGAGGAAAGGAGACAGACTGCAGGGGCACTGTGATGGAGGAGGCTGTGATTGCTAGGGGCACTGGAATATAAAGGGTACTGCACTGTAATCATTACAGTGCCCCTTTACATTGCTGTCCAAGTTACATTAATATAAAGGGGCACTGTGATGTAAAGGGGACTGCACTGTAAAGAGGCAGTGTAACGTAAAAGGGGACTGTGACTGTGATGTGAAGGGGAACAGAGGTAGGGGGCTGATAATAGACTTTGTGAATATCAACCCATACCCAGCCACCACTCAACGCCCTTCCCACAGTTGTTCTCTACTTTTTTTGTGTCATATCCATACAAACAAAATAAAAACACATAATGCCTAAATATTTGTAATTGCAATCATTTTCTGGGAAAAGTCGTGCATTATCTGACAGAAATGCAGGGGTGCCAATATTTTTGACCATGACTGTGTATATAGATATCTCTCTCTCTATATATACACACATCAATAGATAGATAGATAGATAGATATCTCCATCTCTATATATGTGCCAGTATGGTGGGCTGCATTTATGGGAGGAGCCTGGGGTGCATTTAAGCAGCCCACAAATCTGTGGTCAGTGTCAGTTCCCGGTGCATGACAGCTCACATCTCTAGGCCAGCTCACCTGATGGTTCATGAGTCTGTGCATTCCATTTCCAGTGTGTTGTGGCGTCCTCGTTTGTAGTCCTTGTCAGTGGTTCTTACTCGCTGTTACTGTAGGATTTAACCCTTTCATATCATATGAAAGTTGCGATTTGTTACGTTTCCTATCCATTTGTAGCTAGCTACCTCTGAGTCACCGTTGGCCAAAATCGTTCGGCACAGGCCTGCCTATTGCATGCGTAGGTTCCCTCTACCTTGTTAGTTCCCCCATCTACATACATACAATTTGCTTGTACATCCAAGCCACAGAGTCGCTGCCGGTCTTTGTCCGACATCACTCAGCACAGGCGTCGCTGGTTGCAGGTTTCACAGTCCATGGGGTTGTAGCTAAGCAGGTATTGATTGTACAGGTTTTGTGGCTCATTGAGGTGGTAATTAGTAAATGCAATCTCAATGCCCTTGGTGCTCACCGGTGCCTTGTCTGCATTCAATTAGTCTCAGGGGCTGGGTGGTTGGTATGTGTTTGGTTTGGAGGAGTGACGTAGCAACCCCAAGACCCCATACAGACTGTCCAACTTTGTTGGCTGATTTATTTTAGATTTATCAGAGCTTTGTAGTGTAGGGGCCGCCTGATTGCATCCAAATTAAAGCTTTGGGGATGGCCTTCCGTGGCATGGTTTTGGGGGAGGGGATAGGCAGGAGATTGTATAGTGTGTATCCAGTTTTCACTCTGCCACAGACCATTTGAGTCTGTTTGCGTTGGTGGCACAACGATGCATATTGGTTATTGCATATATTTATTCAATTCATATTACACACCCAACAGTCTGATTAGAATCCAGTGGCATCTGCGGCACACCTATCCGTATTTGTTTCATTCATACACTCTACAGCCCAATTTGAATGCAGATAAAAAACAAACAAAAGGACAGGCGCCAATAAATAAACTGCTGGACTTTAATAAAAAAGTAACATAAAAGCACTCACATAATGGTTGAAGTACACAGGCATAAGGTGAAGGTCTTCATGAATCGTCCAGACCTGCCGAGGATTGGTAGAGTCCCAGGGAAGTCTTCATGCTGATGTCTGCTGTGCAGGAAGGACGAACAGCGCTGATTTCCGGGAGCGTGCTGGCAGGGCCGGCGCTACCACTAGGCGAATCAGGCAGCCGCCTAGAGCGCACTGCCGCCAGGAGCGCAGCCACGGCCACTGGTTCCCCCACAGTAGTAGTTGTCACCGCTGCGCAGTTCTGTGGACGGAGAGGAGGCGCTGTGAGCTTGTCACTACCTCGCGCATCCAGTCAGTGGGTGGATCCATGTGCTCCCCCTCCCCCGACTCCTCCCAGGCTCCCCTTCTCCCGCTCTGCGGATCTCCTACAATGTGCTGTGCAGAGCGCAGATCATGACTGCCGCCGCCGCCGAGCAGCTCCTTGACCTTCTCTCCTCCTGGATGGGCTGGACGGCCGTAGTGTGGAAGACCTGTCACCTGCCAGAACTGCGATCATCAGAGAGGTACTGTGATGACAGTCCGCGGCGCTGCCTGACATCCTGTGACGTCACTGCCTAATGGAGGGAGCCCCGAACATCCCTGCTGACCACACACACAGACCTCCTGTCATCATCATGCTCCTCGTCATCCCCCTGTTCCTGGCATTCCACCATCCCACCTCCAAGGCCTGTCATACATTTTATCACCTCCCTGTCACTTCCTACCACCCTCCCCTGTCATCTCCATCCTCCCTGTCACCTCCATCCTCCCTGTCACCTCCATCCTCCCTGTCACCTCCCTACCACCCACCCCTGTCATCTCCATCCTCCCTGTCACTTCCATCCTCCCTGTCACCTCCATCCTCCCTGTCACCTCCCTACCACCCACCCCTGTCATCTCCATCCTCCCTGTCATCTCCCTACCACCCACCCCTGTCATCTCCATCCTCCCTGTCACCTCCATCCTCCCTGTCATCTCCATCCTCCCTGTCACCTCCATCCTCCCTGTCATCTCCCTACCACCCACCCCTGTCATCTCCATCCTCCCTGTCACCTCCCTACCACCCACCCCTGTCATCTCCATCCTCCCTGTCACCTCCATCCTCCCTGTCATCTCCCTACCACCCACCACTGTCATCTCCATCCTCCCTGTCATCTCCCTACCACCCACCCCTGTCATCTCCATCCTCCCTGTCATCTCCCTACCACCCACCCCTGTCATCTCCATCCTCCCTGTCATCTCCATCCTCCGTCACTTCCTACCACCCACCCCTGTCATCTCCATCCTCCCTGTCATCTCCATCCTCCCTACCACCCACCCCTGTCATCTCCATCCTCCCTGTCATCTCCCTACCACCCACCCCAGTCATCTCCATCCTCCCTGTCACTTCCTACCACCCACCCCTGTCATCTCCACCCTCCCTGTCACCTCCCTACCACCCACCCCTGTCATCTCCATCCTCCCTGTCATCTCCATCCTCCCTGTCACTTCCTACCACCCACCCCTGTCATCTCCATCCTCCCTGTCACTTCCATCCTCCCTGTCACCTCCATCCTCCCTGTCACCTCCCTACCACCCACCCCTGTCATCTCCATCCTCCCTGTCATCTCCCTACCACCCACCCCTGTCACCTCCATCCTCCCTGTCACCTCCATCCTCCCTGTCATCTCCATCCTCCCTGTCACCTCCTACCACCCACCCCTGTCATCTCCATCCTCCCTGTCATCTCCCTACCACCCACCCCTGTCATCTCCATCCTCCCTGTCACCTCCATCCTCCCTGTCATCTCCATCCTCCCTGTCACCTCCATCCTCCCTGTCACCTCCATCCTCCCTGTCACCTCCATCCTCCCTGTCACCTCCATCCTCCCTGTCACCTCCATCCTCCCTGTCATCTCCATCCTCCCTGTCATCTCCATCCTCCCTGTCATCTCCATCCTCCCTGTCACCTCCATCCTCCCTGTCACCTCCATCCTCCCTGTCATCTCCCTACCACCCACCCCTGTCATCTCCATCCTCCCTGTCACCTCCATCCTCCCTGTCACCTCCCCACCACCCACCCCTGTCATCTCCATCCTCCCTGTCACCTTCTTACCACCCACTCCTGTCATCTCCCTACCACTTACCAGGGACAATTTTTCTCTTCACAACACAGACAGAAGGACATTCGTCCTTCCAGTGAAATCACAAATAAAGGGACTTTTTTTTATTTCAGCGACACCAAGGAGGGACATTCTTTTTTTTTGGGGGGGGGGGGGCGCACATAACTGGTCTTGCCTAGGGCGCCAAATTGCCTAGCACCGGCCCTGCGTGCTGGTGTTGTGGGCGAGCGTGTCAGCGAAGGAAGCTGGAACGCACTCTGGAACGCACGATGGGACGCTACGGTTGCGGCTTGGAAGGGGGGAATGACGTCATCACGCAGGACCTCAAGGATACTGAGTGATGACGTCATTCCCCCCTTCCAAGCCGCAACCGTAGCGTCCCATCGTGCGTTCCAGAGTGCGTTCCAGCCTCCTTCGCTGACACGCTCGCACACAACACCAGCACGCTCCCGGAAATCAGCGCTGTTCGTCCTTCCTGCACAGCAGACATCAGCATGAAGATTTCCCTGGGACTCTACCAATCCTCGGCTGGTCTGGACGATTCATGAAGACCTTCACCTTATGCCTGTGTACTTCAACCATTATGTGAGTGCTTTTATGTTACTTTTTCATTAAAGTCCAGCAGTTTATTTATTGGCGCCTGTCCTTTTGTTTGTTTTTTATCTACATGTCCTTGGAGCACTGCTTCGGCTCCCCACACAAGGCTGCCTTTCATCAAAGAACTGTGACTCATTACAAAGCTTTTCATAGCTTACAGGACTCTGCACTGAGGACAATTTAAAATTATAGTAGTTCCTGTGTGCGCCAGCATTGTGTTATTTTCTGTATTACAATTTGAATGCAGTCGCATCCACAGCATTCCTACCTACTCAATTCTCTGTTATCCTTGTTTTTCACCTTCCAGATAAGGCTACTTTCTTGCAATCGTCGCAAGCATGTCTCCAGTGGCACTCAATAATCCATCCACTCACCGCCTCCAGTGACACGTCGGCCACTCACAGTCTTGTCTGTCATGTCTCCCTTAACCACTTCAGGCCCGCGCTACCATCGGATGACGGCAACAGCGCGGGCCTGAATATCCAACATGCCGTCATTTGACGGCATGTCATTCTGGCGTTCCCAGCGCGCGCTGCAGAGCGCGCTGCGGGGAAGCCCTGTGTTGTCCGTGTCCCTTGGACACGGCCAATCACAGATCGCGGCGAACGGCCAATCAGAGTGGCCGTTTGCGATGCGATCTGTGGGCCAATGAGAGATGATCTCTCATAGATCATCTCTCATTGCCGTGTTACACAGAGACAGCGTCCTGTCTCTGGAGAGGAGGAGCCCGATCTGTGTTCCTTCTTACATAGGGACACAGATCGGTCACCCCCCCAGTCACCCCCCCCCCTCCCCCCACAGTTAGAACACACCTAGCATACACATTTAACCCCTTCCTCACCCCCTAGTGTTAACCCCTTCAATGCCAGTCACATTTATACTGTAATTAGTGCATATTTATAGCACTGATCGCAGTATAAATGTGAATGGTGCCAATGTTGTGTCAAAAGTGTCCGATGTGTCCGCCATAACGTCGCAGTACCAATAAAAATCGCAGATCCCCGCCATTTCTAGTAAAAAAAAAATAATAAAAAATAATAATTCTCTCCCCTATTTTGTAAGCGCTATAACTTTTTTTTTTTTTTTACCAAAAATATGTAGAAGAATACGTATCGCCCTAAACTGAGAAAAAAAAATGTGTTTTTTTTTTTTTTAATTGGGATATTTATTATAGCAACAAGTAAAAAATATTGTATTTTTCTTCAAAATTGTCGCTCTTTTTTGTTTATAGCGCAAAAAATAAAAATCGCACAGGCGATCAAATACCACCAAAAGAAACCTGTGGGGAAAAAAGGACGTAAATTTTGTTTGGAAGCCACGTCGCACGACCGTGCAATTGTCAGTTAAAGCGACGCAGTGCCGCAAGCTGAAATTTTACCTGGGCAGGAGGGGGGTGTAAGTGCCCAGTATGCAAGTGGTTAAGTCAGTCAAGTACAGGTTGTTCCATCCTGCACCAGGTTGGATGCCATTTCATATATATTATATATATATATATATATATATATATATATATATATATATATATATATATATATATATATATATTTGCACTCATAAGTTTGCATACCCTGGAAGAATTTCGATTTCTCGCCATTTTTCTGAGAACATGAATGATATAACAAAAACATATTTTTTTTTCACTCATGGTTAGTGTTTGTTTGAAGCCATTTGTTATCAATCAATTGTGTTTACACTTTTTAAATCATAATCACAACAGAAACTACCCAAATTACCCTGATCAAAAGTTTACATACCGTGGTGATTTTGGCCTGATAACATGCACACAAGTTGAGACAAAGGGTTTGAATGGCTATTAAAAGAAACCATGCTCACCTATGATCTGTTTGCTTGTAATTAGTGTTTGTGTATAAAAGGTCAATACGTTTCTGGACTCCTGACAGACCTTTGCATCTTTCATCTAGTGCTTCACTGACGTTTCTGGATTCTGAGTCATGAAAAAAGCGAAATAATTGTCAAAGGATCTGCGTATAAAGGTAGTGAACTGTATAAAACAGGAAAGGGATATAAAAAGTTATCCAAGAAATTGAGAATGCCAATCAGCAGTATCAAATTCTAAATTTAAGAAGTGGAAAATGAGGGGTTCTGTTGAAACCAAAGCATGGTCAGTTAGAACAACTAAAATTTCAGCCACAACTGCCAGGAAAAATGTTTGGGATGCAAAGAAAAACCCACAAATAACTTCAGATGCACAACAAGGAGGCACTTGAAGGAAGATGGGCTGCATGGTCGAGTCATCAGAAGAAAGCCATTACTATGCAAATGCCACAAAGCATCTTGCTTACAATACACCAAACAGCACAGAGACAAGCCTCAAACCTTCTGGCACAGTCATTTGGAGTGATGAAACCAAAATTGAGATTTTTGGCCACAACTCCAAACACTACATTTGGAGAGGAGTCAACAAGGCCTATGATGAAAGATACACCATTCCTACTGTCAAAACACGGAGGTGGATCGCTGATATTTTGGGGATGTGTGAGCTATAAAAGGCACAGGAAACTTGGTCAAAAGTGATGGCAAGATGAATGCAGTATGTTATCAAAAAATACTGGAGGAACATTTGCATTCACCAGCCAGGAAGCTGCACATGGGACGTACTTGGACATTGCAACATGACAATGATCCAAAACACAAGGCCAAGTCAACCTGTCTTTGGCTACAGCAGAATAAGGTGAAGGTTCTGGAGTGGCAATCTCAGTCTCCTGACCTCAATATCATTGACCCACTCTGGGAAGATTTCAAACGTGCAGTTCATGCAAGACAGCCCAAGAATTTACAGGAACTGGAGGCTTTTTGCCAAGAGGAATGGACAGCTTTACTATCTGAGAAGATAAAGAGCCTCATCCACAAATACCACAACAGACTTCAAGCTGTCATTGATGTTAAAGGGGGCAATGCACAGTATTAAGAACGAGGTTATGTAAACTTTTGTTCAGGGTCATTTGGCTAGTTTGTTTTCACAATTTAAAAAGAGTAAACACAGTTGATTAATAAATGACTTCAGCCAAACACTAACCATGAGTGAAAGAAAAGTTTTTGTGTTATTCACATTCTCTGAGAAATGGCCAAGAAATCATAAATCTTGCCAGGGTAAGTAAACTTATGAGCACAACTGTGCTGTATATATATATTGTAAGATTGGGGTGATCAGACTCCAGCAGTAGGTGTGTTTTTAGCGAGTACGCCAGTCTAGAACTGAATTTTTAAGGGCCTGATAGCCCACTTTTATTTAAAAGCACGAAAAGTTCACAAATACATCAGTAGCCCTCACAGGGGGATTCCACCATCACTGTATCTTGCCTACTTTAGCCTTCTGGTTTTCATTCTTACCACCTGGCTGTTTCAGGCCTTATGTCTGCTCCTCAGAACAGAGTTTCCTAGAGTTAAGCTCTCTCCTAGCCTACTCCTGATCAGCGCCTTGCTGCTCTATCACCAATGACATCTGCCGATCCTGCAGACATGCATACTCTGGCTGCACCCATGCAGCGTCTGACTCCTCTGAGGGATGGGAGTTCACCTGAATCTTACACACAGACTTCTTGTCTGTGGGGTGGGGCCCTAAACCATAGTCAGGTCAGAACTAAATAGCCCAACACATAGCTGTGCAATCAGCGTGCCTTTCTCTCCAAAATCTGGCATAAACGAGCAATCTTTAACCACTTCAGCCCCGGACCATATTGCTGCCCAACGACCAGAGCACTTTTTGCGATTCGGCACTGCGTTGTTTTAACCGACGATTGCGCGGTCGTGCGACGTGGCTCCCAAACAAAATTGGCGTCCTTTTTTTCCCCACAAATAGAGCTTTCTTTTGGTGGTATTTGATCATCTCTGCGGTTTTTATTTTTTGCGCTATAAACAAAAATAAAGCGTCAATTTTGAAAAAAATTCAATATTTTTTACTTTTTGCTATAATAAATATCCCCCCAAAATATATATAATTTTATTTTTTCTGTAATAAATATCTAAAAAAAGTTTTTTTCCTCAGTTTAGGCCGATACATATTCTTCTACATATTTTTCGTTAAAAAAAAAAATCGCAATTAGCGTTTATTGATTGGTTTGCGCAAAAGTTATAGTGTTTACAAAATAGGGGGTAGTTTTATGGCATTTTTATTATTATTATTTTTTTTACTAGTAATGGCGGCGATCAGCGTTTTTTTTCAGTACTGCGACCTTATGGCGGACACTTCGGACACTTTTGACACATTTTTGGGACCATTGGCATTTTTTTGCTACAAAAATGCATTGGATTACTATAAAAATGCCATTGGCAGTAAAGGGGTTAACACTAGGGGGCGGGGAAGGGGTTACGTGTGTTGCTGGGTGTGTTCTAACTGTATGGGGGGGTGGCCTCACTAGGGGAAATCACTGATCTTCTGTTCATACATTGTATGAACAGAAAATCAGCATTTCCCCCGCTGACAGGAACGAAAGCTGTGTGTTTACACACACAGCTCCCGTTTCCCGCTCTGTAACGAGCGATCGCGTGTGCCCGGCGGCGATCGTGCCCGCCGGGCACGCACACGCGCCCCCTAGTGGCCGTCGAAAGTGGCGACGTAGAGCTACGGGCTCTCGCGCAGGAGAGCCGACCTGCCGCCGTATAACTGCGGCGGCTGGTCGGAAAGCGGTTAAGGTCGCACAGGGTCCCATGACCACAATATCTATCTATCTATCTATCTATATAGAAAAATAGAGAGATATAGATATATAGCTATATTAGGGCTGGGGAAATTAAAGATTAATTCCTCGATTAATCTTTAATTTTTTTTAAACAATCAAAATTGTTGACGTCACCGGACAGCCTGGCCAGTGAGACATACCCTGCTGGATGCGAGAAAACTGCACCCATTGGATTGAGGTACCTTTGCATCTGTGGAGCAGGAGGATGCATCAGGCTCCATCAGGGGAAGGGGGCAAAAATAACCATTGTTTGCCTGTCCTAAGCAGTTTTGTGCAGGCAATTCTTTGTGTATCGGCAACATCTGTTCCGTGCAAAAGACTGTTCAGTTTGTCAGGGTATATTGTCAATAAAATGCGATCATGTCTGGCTAAAGTGATGCTTACTATAAAGTGACTCACAGTCAATATACTAAATACGTTTTAGAATTAAAGTTAAACTAACTTTCTAAGTTTTTCTTAAAGTTTAATAAGAAAAAATTACTTATGTCAGTGCTACAGTTTGAATTTAAAATGAATTTGTGTGAACTGTGAAGTTAAAGGAGTAGTAAAGGAATATTTTTTTTTTTTTTTTTTGCTGAAATGACTGTTTACAGGGTATAGACACATAATAGTTAACCAATTCCTTTTAAACTGATTAAAAATAGATAAAAATCAATCATATAATGTGCCTGCAGTTTAGTTTCATTTTAGACTAGTTTCAGTTTGTTCTGTGTGTACAGAGACACACAGAACAAAAACAAACCAACACAGTGCAGGGTTTGTTTTTAAAATTAATCTGATTGGTTCTGTGGAGTTTTAGACACATAGGGCCAGATTCAGGTAGAGTTACACAGGAGTATCAGTGATTCGCCAGCATAACTCACACTTTGAGCCGGCTTATCTGTTTTCTGTATGCAGAAAACAAGATACGCCGGGATTGAGTTCATATACGAGCGGCGTAATTGTATTTCGCCGTCGTATCGGAACTGCAATTTTAAAATGGGCGCTTGGGGCGTTCCCGCTGATTTACGCCGAGAATATGTAAATCAGAGAGATACGGCAATTCACGATCGTACGCGGGCCCGACGCAGTGACTTTCCGACGTTTCCTTAAGCGATACGCGGCGTAAAGAAAAACATGCTAAAATTCTTTACTGATCCTTTAACCTCTTGCCCACCGCGCCATAGGCATTTTACTGCTAAGGCGCGGTGGAGTTATCTTCACTTCCGCGATTGCGCGTCCCCTGGGACCCGGCACATCACGGGTCCCAGGGGAAGACCCGGCACATCACGGATCACGGTAAATGGCCGCTGATAGCGGCCATTTACCATGTGATCGCGCCGTGATCCTCTCTGTACCGTTCGGTACAGTGTGAGAGGAGGGGGGGGGGTAGCGGGGTGTCAGCAGCTGCGCTGTGGCTGGATCTGTGACAAATGCAGTCACAGATCCAGCCATCCCTCCATCCATCCCAGCTCTGCAATACCCCAGTATTCTGCAATACCTCAGTACCCTGCAGTACCCCAATACTCTGCAGTACCCTGCGCAATACTCTGCAATACGCCAATACCCTGCGCGATACTCTGCAATACCCCAATACTCTGCAATACCTTGCGCGATACTCTGCAGTACCCCAATACTCTGCAATACATTGTGTGATACTCTGCAGTACCCCAATACTCTGCAATAAACTGTGCGATACTCTGCAGTACCCCAATACTCTGCAATACCACTATACTCTGCAGTACCCCTATACTCTGCAGTACCCCTATACTCTGCAGTACCCCTATACTCTGCAGTACCCCTATACTCTGCAGTACCCCTATACTCTGCAGTACCCCTATACTCTGCAGTACCCCTATACTCTGCAGTACCCCTATACTCTGCAGTACCCCAATACTCTGCAGTACCCCAATACTCTGCAGTACCCCAATACTCTGCAGTACCCTGCGCGATACTCTGCAATACCCCAATACTTTGCAATACCCTGCAATACCCAAATACCCTGCAATACCCAAATACTCTGCAATACCCAAATACTCTGCAATACCCATTTTTGTCCCCGTGTGCTCGCATGCAGAAGTGAACTCATACGTAAGTCCCGCCCACATATGAAAACGGTGTTCAAGCTACACATGTGAGGTATCTCTGCGAACGTTAGAGCGAGAGCAATCATCTTGGCCCTAGACCTCCTCTGTAACTAAAAACATGTAACCAATAAAAGTAATTAAAGCGTCGCTGTAACGGAAATCACTTTTGGGCACAGATTGAGTCAGACTCAATGTGGTATACATTGTATATAGTGTATATATATATATATATATATATATATATATATATATATATATATATATATATATATATATTGTGTGTTGGCTGTTGTGCACTATAGCTTGCTGTGATGAGGTGGGGTGTGATTTTGTTCTATTGTCTTATGTGCTAATTAGGTATGCTACTATGGTGATGTGGATTGAAGCTTGGTAGCCAGTTTGGCTGCCTATTATGGGATGTTTAAGTGTCTTGCTGTGAGGAAAGGGGGGGGGGAATCCCTCCAGCAACCCCCCCTGCTAAGACTGTTCACTGAAGAAGAAGTTTGAACACACCTGACCTGTAACACCATTGTCATGGGACAATTTAACCCACCCTGTTTCCCAAGGATGGGAGGGATGTATTGTGAAGAGAAATGTGTTAACATGTGCTTAATAAACATTCATTCCCTGTTTTGAACCTCAAAGAGAGCTGTGTCTCATGATTCTGGGGAATCCTATGGGCCGTGTTCGTCTGCTGGATTGTGGAGTGTCGATAAGCTGTCGTGGGTGGGTGGATGGAAGATCGTAAACGGTGGCGACCGTTACAGTCGCCTATGGGGATTTTTAAGTAGCGAAGTTTGGCGCCATTCCATGGGTGTGCGCAATTTTAAAGGGTGACATGTTGGGTATCTATTTACTCGGCGTAACTTCATCTTTCACATTATGAAAAAAAATGGGCAAACTTTACTGTTTTTTTTTTTTTTTAGCACAGAACTTTTTTTTTTTAAAACACGCATTCAAAAAATTTCTACGAAAAGACCATGCGAGATAAAACGTAACCGCCGCCATTGTATTATCTAGGGTCTTTGCTAAAAAAGCATATATAATGTTTTGAGGTTCTATGTAATTTTCTAGCAAATAAATGAGAAATGTCAGAATTGGTCTGGGTGTTCCAGAACCCCTGATGGCGTTCCCTGCATGTTGGGCCTCTGTATGTGGCCACGCTGTGTAAAAGTCTCACACATGTGGTATCGCCATACTCAGGAGGAATAGCAGAATGTGTTTTGGGGTGTAATTCGTGGTATGCATATGCTGTGTGTGAGAAATAACCTGCTAATATGACAGAAACAAGATTTTTTTAATTTATTTTTTACAGAATTTTCAGTCGTTTTTCTTTTATAGCGCAAAAAAATAAAAAACCCAGAGTTGATCAAATACCACCAAAAGAAAGCTCTATTTGTGTGAAAAAAAAGGACAAATGGGTACAAATGTTGTATGATTGAGTAATTGTCATTCAAATTGTGAGAGCACTGAAAGCTG
This sequence comes from Rana kukunoris, assembly GCA_029574335.1. NCBI lineage: Eukaryota > Metazoa > Chordata > Amphibia > Anura > Ranidae > Rana > Rana kukunoris. Next base: position 261,616,013 of record CM056059.1, on the reverse strand, counting down.
AAAATTGGTCTGGTTAGGAAGGGGGTTTAAGTGCCCAGTGGTCAAGTGGTTAAGTCATGGATTGTGGAAACTAACTAGTGTCGGGTGATTGTATATAGTGTATACCAATTTACCACTGACTAATGCAGAGTTGCAATGCAAGGAGATCGGCTAAAAGTAGTTGGATCTGTATGTGCGTTATAATTAATCGAAATTAGTTGATTAACCGATTAAAAATAAATTGGATTAATCGAACACGAAAATTTTAATCAGTAACAGCCCTTATATATATCTATATAGATATATATAGATATATATCTATATATACACACACACGGCTCAAAAAAATTAAAGGAACACTTTGAAAACATATCAGATCTCAACAGGGAAAAAATATCTATACTGATATGGACTGGGTAATGTGTTAGGAATGAAAAGATGGCACATCATTTGATGGAAAATTAAAAAAATTATCCACCTACAGAGGGCTAAATTCAAAGACACCCCAAAAATCAAAGTGAAAAAATTATGCAGCAAGCTAGTCCATTTTGCTTAAATTTCATTGCAACAACTCAAAATGGTCCTCAGTAGTTTGCATGGACCCCAAGTGCTTGTATGCATGCCTGACAACACCAGGGCATGCTCCTAATGAGACAACAAATGGTGTCCTAGGGTATTTCCTTCCAGATCTGGACAAGGGAATCACTGAGCTCCTGAACAGACTGAGGTGCAACCTGGCGGCACTGGATGGACCAAAACAATGTCCCAGAGGTGGTTTTTTTTGGATTTAGGTCAGGTGAGTGTGGGGGCCATTCAATGGTATAATTTTTTTCATCTTCCATGCAACTGGCTGCATGCTCTCGCCACATGAGGCCAGGCTATGTCGTGCACCTGGAGGAACCCAGGACCCACTGCACCAGCGAAGGGTCTGACAATGTCTCCAAGGATTTCATCCCGATACCCAATGGCAGTCAGGGTGTCATTGTGTAGCCTGTAGAGGTCTGTGCGTCCCTCCATGGATATGCCTCCCTAGACCATCACTGACCCACCACCAAACCCGTCATGCTGAACTATGTTACAGGATAAAGTTTTCCGGGGCTTCTCCAGACCCGTTCACGTCTGTCACATATGTTCAGGGTGAACCTGCTCTCATCTGTGAAAAGCATGGGGCACCAGTGGTGGACCGATAAGCATGGGTGTCCTCTCCATAGGGCAAGGGGGGCAATTGACCCCCCTTGGAAAATCGAGAAGGTGTTGAAGAGTTTTGCGGCTGCGGGCTGGCTAAGTGGTCCCGGGCTGGATTTCACACAGGCACAGCGAGCAGAGTGAAGTCACCCCCCCTCCAGTGTGTATGTGTACACAGGGGGAGGGAACCTGCTGTGTCTGTGCCGCAGTGATGGCTGATCTGAGGTACTGAATGGGATGGGGGAGGGGGGTCTGTACTGAAGGGGGGTCTGTGCTGAAAGGGAGGCCCATCTGTGCTGAAGGGGGGTCTGTACATTCTCTAGGCTATATTTATATGGGCATGGCGTGAAGATAAAATTATCTTAAGAGCGATTTCAAACTGCCAGCTGGCCGCGTTATAGGTAAAGCGCCGCTAAAAAGTGACGCTGTACCATCGTTTTAGCTGTGCTATTCGGCCGCTAGTGGGGCACGTATAATCTCCGCTAGCGCTTGAAGAAAGGGTTAAATGCGACTGTGTATCGCCGCTGCCAAAACGCCCCTCCCTGAAAAAATTTCAGCGGACGCCCATGGCTATGAGTGAGCACTGAGGATCAATGCCAAATGTCAGCTGTGTGTCCTTATTTTCTGTTTGCTGTGGATTGTAGCGTTTCCATTTTTTCCAATAAAAAAATATTTTTTGTTCTTTGCTATAAGCATCTCCAGCACCCATGGTCTTCAGGAGGGGATTAATCAGACAAGCATATTTATCTGTAGCGGTCACTTCCCTTTTTCTGACAATTCTGGTGTTCAATGGAAAATGGCAATCGAGCTCCACAGTGTCCGGCAGTGAGCTCAGAGCACACTAGAGGACGTTGGGCCCTCAGGCCACCCCCATTAAGTGTGTTTGATTGTTTGGTCAGACATTCGCACCAATGGCTTGCTGGAGGTCATTTTGTAGGGCTCTGGCAGTGCTCATCCTGTTCCTCTTTGCACAAAGGAGCAGATACCGGTCCTGCTGATGGGTTAAGGGCCTTCTACGGTTCTGTCCAGCTCTCCTAGAGTAACTGCCTGTCTCCTGGAATCTCCTCCATGCTCTTGAGACTGTGCTGGGAGACACGGCAAACCTTCTGGCAATGGCACGTGCCATCCTGGAGGAGTTGGACTGCCTGTGCAAAATTTATAGGGTCCAAGTCTCGCCTCATGCCAAATGCAAAACTAGTAAAAACCAGTTAGAAAAGATGAGGAGGGAAAAAAAATGTCAGACACCTCCACCTGAAAAAACATTCCTGTTTTGGAGGTTGTCTTAGGCCCCTTTCACATGGGGCAGTGGAGGTGCGCTGGCGGTATAGCACCGCTAAAAATAGAGGCGCTATACCGCCGGAATTGCTGCAAGTTGCGGCCGCTAGCGGTGCGGTATTAACCCCCGCTAGCAGCTGTGAAAGGGTTAATACCGCCCGCAATGTACCTCTATAGAGGCGCATTGCGGGTGGTATTGCCGTGGTTTCCCATTGTTGTCAATGGGAAGGAGTGGTATACATGCCGCTCCTCTCACCGCTCCAAAGATGTTGCTGACAGGAGATTTTTTCTCTCCTGCCAGCGCATTGCCTCAGTGTGAAAGCCCTCCGGCTTTCACATTGAGGCTGCTGGGGCAGGAGTTTTTCAGGCGGTATAGCAGCGCTATTTCTAGCGCTGTACCGCCTGAAAAACTCCTGATGTGAAAGGGGTCTTATTGTTGCCCATCTAGTGCACCTGTTGTTGATTTCAATTAACAACAAAGCAGCTGAAACTGATTAACAACCCCTCTGTATACACCCCTCCCCCTCTGCTACTTAACTGACGAAATCACTATCCCAGGAGTTTTGATACAAAGGTGTTCCTTTAATTCAAGGGCCAGGGCAGCTCTAAAAAACAAAACAAACAAAACAAAAATGGATTTCCATGCCATTCTTACTACAGGTTCGCAGTCGACAGAGTCATTGATCGCAACCAGGACTTTACATCTGGGGGCGCCAGTTAGGTGTCACGTAGCCCTGCAGCACTTTTTCATTTCAATAATTTGTATTGAATTTTTAGAACTTACAAAGAGAGGAACAAGACATACAGTAAAAATAAACTATAGATCGTGACAGTTCCTTCAAACAAATAAACAATCGAGTTGACTGACGCTACAAGGTACAAAACCATTAAAGAACATTACATCCTCCGTACCAAATCGAGTAGCAGAGCAAGTGGCCAAGACGTCGCCCCCTCCCCCCGGCACCCCCCTGGGAGCAAAACTGCGCCGAGGGGTGGAGGGCGACGACACCCGTCTTATGTCGAACATAAACCTCATAGCTATGTATAATGGGTACAGTACAGGAACCCTAAATATAATATATAAAGAAATATTGATAAGAAAGTAAACAATAATGAAATACAATGTGTAAACAGAATAAAGTAAAATGTCAAATAAAATAAAATGTCAAATAAAATAAAATGTCAAATAAAATAAAATGTCAAAGTGTTGTTCAGCGTATAAATCGAACATCAGCTATTTCAACTCGAGCTGTACCACTCAGTCCACATGAACCAGTGGTGCTTCATAGTATCATACTTCCCCTGGGAAGCAGCAAACATTAGTTCGTAGGATGTGTATTGGTAGATTCAATAACTTCCCTCAGCAAGGGTGGAGTTGCAATGCATAGCCTAGTGCTCAGGAGAATATGGGTGATTATGGTTTTTGCCGGGACAGGCACTAATTCTAGGCCCAGAGACAATAATGCCGTTGCGAAGGGGGAATCTGGGTACCTGCAAACCGGGAGATTAGGCCAAAGACACTCACCCATAACCCCCGAAGGGAAGGACAGGCCCACAATATATAGTGCAATGTCCCCACCGCTCCGCAATGTCTCCGGCATAAGGGGAAAATTCCGGGGGTCAAACTTAGACAAGCGATATGGTGTTAAGTACCACCGCACTAATATCTTATGGGACAGTTCTCATAGGTTGACACTTTTAGTCGCAGAGAACGTACAGCGTAAAGCAGTTTGCCATTGATCACTAGTAAACTTTGTTCCCAAATCACGCTCCCACGCTTCTAGGTTTGAAGTTTTAATAAAGACGGTTTTGTTATTTAAGAGATTGTAAAATAGCGAGATCCCCCTGATATTAGTTTTAGGGTTGGTGAGATAAAGTACTGCTCGCCAAGGTAAAAATACAGACAGCGGATGTGACTTCCTGAGGAAATTAGCTACTTGTAAATGTCTGAAAAAATCTCTATTGTCCAAGCCGTATTCCGTTTGGAGATCTCAAAACGATTTAAGAGCAGAACCCGACATCAGGTCTCCGACTACCCTTAGGCCTTTGGCCATCCACTGTGTAACGGATATGCCCGGAATGATCAAAGGCAAACATGAGATGGGGATGGGAAGAGGTTTAAGCACTTGATCTACAAACTTGTGGGAAGTAAACATCTTCCATGTACGTATAGTAGCCACCATTGTGGGTGAGAGGTGAGTAGGGGCCACATGTATAAATGACTAGCTAGTAACATGTCAGATAAGTTAGCAACTGGGGCTTGTGCCAGCTCCAGATCCAACCATCTAGAAGTGGGTTCATGTACAAACCATGACCTGGCCTGTGAGAGAATCGAGGCTGAATGATAATCCCTCAGTAGAACATGGCCAACCCCCCCAACTCTCCTAGCCGCTATCAGCTTTTTAAAGGAGCACCTCGCCTTCCTACCTTGCCATAAAAATGTATTTAATTGAGATTGAAGCTTGGAGAAAAACGACGCGGGGACCGGAATCATCAGAGCCCGGAAAAGGTATAACAATTGCGGTAAGACCATCATTTTGAATGCGGCTAAGCGGCCGGACCAAAGCAACTCCACCCTTGACAGATCCTGTATGTTGGTCATAGACCCAAGGAAAGGGATATAATTAGCTGAAAACAATTCACCACTCATTGCTGTTAGGGAGATCCCCAAGTATCTTAGCCCACTATTATTCCAAGAATAAGGGAACCTAGCAGCAAGCTTGCCCCGTAAGGACCGATCAATGCCTATTCCCATTAGATAAGATTTACTCTTGTTTACTTTGTAGTAGTACAATTTGTTAAACAGTCCTAGAGCCTCGTGAGCCGAAGCCAGGGAAGTCTCCACGTTGGTCAGAATCAAAATTATGTCGTCTGCAAACAGACTGATGGTGTGGGTAGAATTTTGGATGGGGAAACCAGGAATTTCAGGGTGGGAGCGTATATATATTGCAAGAGGTTCCATTAGTAAGTTGAAAATTAATGGGGATAACGGGCACCCTTGCCTAGTACCATTCGAGATGGTAAATGGCCTAGACGGTACCCCCGAGATGAGCACTCGGGCGGAGGGGTTGGAGTACAGAGCCAGGATTGCGGACAGGATGGGACCTGAGAAGCTAAACCTTCTCAATACCTGGAACATGTAGTCCCAATGGATGCGATCAAAGGCCTTCTCTGCGTCCAAGGCCAACAGCAGAGAAGGCCTTTTGTGCAAGTTGGCCTAATGTATAATATTCACCAGCCTGCGAGTGGCATCGGAGGTCTGACGGCCCTTGGTAAATCCCGTCTGATCAGGGTGGATAAGTAGGGCGAGAATATCTAATAGACGAGTAGCTAAAATTTTGGCATATAGTTTCAGGTCTAAATTTAGCAGTGATATTGGCCTAAAATTTGGAGGTGTGGAGGGGTCCTTCCCTGGTTTCGGCAGAGTCACAATAATAGCGGACAACATTTCAGAAGGAAAGGCGGCAGAGGCAGCAGCAGCATTGAACACACCCTCCAGATGAGGAATCAAAACAGACTTAAAGGTTTTAAAGTAATCTCCCGTAAAGCCATTAGGGCCCGGGGCTTTGTTGTTTGGGAGAGAGTCGATAGCTTTACTTATCTCCTCCCTATTGAAGGGCACATTCAGTTTTGATAACTGGTCTGGGGACATAGAGGGAACGTGCAGATTGTTTAAGAACTGGCCGATAGCAGCCGGATCAGGTTGAAAGGTGGTATCGTCATCTTTTAAGTTATACAGGGAGCTATAATATAAGCTGAAGGCATCCGCAATATCCTGAGGATGGTAAAGTTTACAATTGGTACGTGGATGAAGAATAAATGGTTTCCTGGATTTATGACTTACCCCTTTCACCTTATGCGCCAACAATTTACCCGCTTTATTGCCGGTGGCATAATATGTCATTTTCACTCTACAGGACGCTTTTTCAAATGTTTCCAATAGGAGAAGTCTAAGGTCATGTCTCAGTTGATTCAACCTTCGGGAAACTGCAGGGGAAGGGTTTTGCTTATTAGATGTTTCAAGTAGAAAAATTTCATCTGTCAGAGCTTTCGTTTTCTGCTGCCGCTGCCTCCTAGCCCTTGCCCCTAATTGAATGAGTATACCCGTAATGTACGCCTTATGGGCGTTCCATAATACAAATTGGTCCTGCACAGAGTGACCATTAATAGAAAAAAATTCCTTCAAATATGTTTGAACATGACACTTAACCTCTACTTGCTGTAACAAGAACAAGTAACCCTCCACAATAACGACGCTGCGTCAGCAACCACATCCTCCAGGGTGAGGGTAATGGAGGCGTGGTCAGACCAAGTTATTGAGTTAATAGTGGCGGCCGAAACCTTAGAGAGAGTGGGCTGATCCACTAAGAACAGATCGATCCTGGAGTAGGCTCCATGAGGCATTGAAAAGAAAGTGAAATCCCTTTCCTCAGCATGGAGACATCTCCAGGCGTCGAACAGCTCATTACCATGGATTGAGGCCGACAAAGACTTGTGCATTTGGCGCCTGAAGAAAGGTCAATACCTGGGTCTGGCATCACGTTGAAGTCTCCACAAAGAACTAATTTACCCTATGTTTAGCCACCTTAGCCATTAGCTTGTGGAAAAAGCGGATTTGGTGCACATTCGGAGAGTATACATTGACAATAGTGAACGTGGTGATATTAATGTCACATACTAGAAGAATAAAGCGACCTCCAGGGTCCAGAACAGACTCATGTAGGGTAAAGGCCACTGTGTCTCTTATGGCTGAGAGAACTACCCTTGTCTTGTTAGGAGCATTGGCCTTAAAAACATGTGGAAAGCTCCTATGCGAACAGACAGGAGGAGACGTCGCAGAAAAGTGGGTCTCTTGGGTACACAAAATGTCAGCTCGGTTGGAGATAGCCTCATTCCACATGGACCTCCTCTTAACTGGATGGTTTAGGCCATTAGAGTTGATGGATATAAATTTCAAACCCATTTAAGCAGTGAAAAAGTGTGCGACATGGAACCAGAGTGCAAACTCAATTTTAAGGGAATGTCTCCCCCCCCGGTGGCCAAACCGCAAATGGCGGGTAACAAGCTATATTAAGCAAAATGCATATATTGGAGTACTCACTAGGGGATGGAAATGCAAAAGAGCTCCAGGCTTCTGGGTGCAGTGGACCGTAGTATACGATGAACACGATGATCCGAACAACACTTGTAGATGAAAAGAAAAAACATAAGAACATAAAATAAAGAAAATACCAGAGGTAAAAACAGGAACAGTTACAGAACTGGCGTTTAGCCAACGGAAACAGGTGCGGAGCACAAAAGATACCCATATGCAGTGGGGAAAAAAAAACTGTGCAGGTCACAAAAAAAAGGGGGCGAGTCCAGGCTCACAAACTCTTCAGGAACATCCAACAGGGAGAATTAAGCAGTAGGTGCTCCCTCCGGGTTTAATTGTGAGATTTGGTGTTTTTATTTGTTACCGTTTTCCACACAGGCTCGGACCGTGATACGGGCCTGGAGTTGGTTTTTGGCGCAGCAGTATCCTCAGGGAGGATCCCCCACTCCTCCAGCAGAGATATACCCTTCTCCAGCGATTCCATAACATGCGTACGGCCCTTCCTGATGACAGACAATTTGGCAGGATACCCCCATCTGTAAACTATCTGGTGGTTCCTCAGCACCTTTGTAATGGTGTTTAAATTCCTCCGCTTTTGCAGAGTGTACTGAGATAAGTCTGCGAAAAATTGTATGTTCCGATACTGCGAGGGAATTTGCTCATGTTTGCGCATTTTCGCCATTAGCTGCTCTTTGGTATGAAAAAAGTGGAAACACATTATGACATCCCTGGGTACCTGTTCAGGCAGAAAGGGCGGCTTTGGTAGTCTATGGATCCTGTCTATAGTGAGATCTAGATCAGATAGGTCAGGAAGAAGCGCCTTAAATACGGAGGCAGCGTATGACCGCAGATCCTCCTGAAGGACAGATTCAGGGACCCCCCATATTTTCATATTATTACGTCTGCTTCTATCTTCCATGTCCGCGAGCTTTGCTTTGATCCATTCCGTATCCCCCTCTCTCTCCTCATGCGAATCTACCAGGTCATTGATAGTGATGGCATATTCCCCCATTTTATGCTCGATGTGCTCTACTCTAGCCTCTACAGCCTGGATATCAGAGTGGAATCTATGCATACATTGCATTATATCAGACTGTAGTGAGCTGCGTAGCGATAGCAGCATATCCTTTAATACCGTATTCATCACAGGTTGATGGGTAGTGGGGAAAGACTCTATAGAGTCTGGGAGTTCACGTGTGCCATCCTCCGATTCAACTGCAGGACTGACTGCAGACATAGCTCCCTCCCCATCCAGCCTGAATTTTGCCTTGGCCGGGCTGCCTGTGGTGGGAGAGGGAGAGTGGGACTGCAGGCTATCAGGTGAGCCTTTGCGATGGGATAGTGCAGCTGACCCACCTCTGGATCCATGTGCGGTGTGCTCCGGGTTGGACGCCGCGCCAGCGCCATCTTGGCCTCTGCCACGCTGGTGAGGGGAGAAGAAGTCCGTTAATCTTTGCGGCTTCCTTAGATCTTTTCGTTTGCGGGACATGGTCCTTGGGGTCCCCCGAACTGGATCGCCAGGTAGCGCTGCAAAAAAAACTCCTCGGGGAGTCGGTCTGTGCCGCGATTTCCCCGCTGGTTCCCGGAGCTCCGGACTTACGCTGCCATCCGGCTCCTAAGCAAGCCACGCCCCCCTGCAGCACTCTTTCACTAAACGTTTACTTCACATACACAATTTGGGCTGCTCATTGGGCGTTAGTTACTTTCACATGTATCTTTGCATTGTTCTCTGTTTTCAAAGGACGGCCCTTCACCTACGCAGACAAGGCCGCCAAACAAGTTTGCTGAAAGTGGAAGCATTGGCTGGTCGAGCACACATCAGGAACGACAGAAGGCAACTACTTAGGAATTACTTAGGCTATACCAGACTTCAGCGTCTAGCCCCAGTATGACCCAGGGCTCTGGTTTCACAGGTCTGTGCTTAGCACAGATGGGCACCGAGCTATCGGTTACCTGGCCAGTCATCTCCTGGCTCACCTTGGTTACCATGCACTCTAGAGTTTTCTTAATTTCCACTCAACAGCATTTGTATGGAAACCAGCTTATTCACTATGCCCGTTGTTCCTTTTTCTGTCCTTCTCGTTTTCCTTATTTTTATTTTTTTCCTGTATACAACTCTGCTCACTATCCTACCTTTTACAACTCCTCTTACACATGCACCCCACGCTCTCCTTGCCTCGTGGCTGCTAGAGGGAAATTGCAATTGCAATTGGCAGTTTCCTTCTAGTTGCATTCTGCCCCTCTGTCACCCTCCGTGGGTTCAGAGCATGCAGTCCCAAAGGCGATAAATCATGCCCAAGCTCATAGCAGAGCTGTGGTGTAGGGACGTTTCTAACCCCGCCACAGCCAGGAAAGCCAAGCTATTCAGGATGCTCTCCACACCGCCAGCTTCAGCAGAGCCCAGCACCCCTGCAGTCTAATCCAGTTGCACCTGCAGCACAAAGGTTCATCTCCGCGGAATGTCTCAGATCCACCACACAGCTAACTACAGTTCCGTCTCTATCGTGAGGCATCTGCCATAAGCTTCTAACCATTACTCAGACTAATCCACTTGCACACTCATAACTCAGTCGATACTCCGCTTCACGTACTCTGTCAGCTCATTCACACATCCTACTGCCCAATTTTGATCCAGTCGAGCGAGCGGTGCAACAATCTGAGTTCTCAGCACACTACTAGACCATTCCATTTGTCACACAGCTTCTGCAGCCTGATCTCCATCATGGAGGCACGAGTCACCAGTCATTTGTGTGTTCACTCAAATCTCAGACAATATGCAACTCAATGTTAACTACGGGACTCAGAACTTTAGCCAATTTTGGCTGCTTCACCTTGCGTCACGGGCCACAGAGTGCATTCTATGGTGACGTGCTACCTCAAACAGCACAACACTTTATGTTAAGGCCAAGTGGATGTCCGGTGGCTGGGGCTTGACCTTTCCTCATATTTGACTCTCTCACTGACTGCCTTCTTGGTGCACAAATGTATGTCAGGGTTTTACAATGGCCACATCTTCTGCAGCTGCTGGGCGCATGGCTGTCCAAAGCGGACATGTTGGACGCGTCTTAATTACTGCCCATTGAGCCATCTCTCTGGTGGTGGCATTGCATAAATTGGAAGGTAAAATACCCTGTTTCAAGATCTCAGGCTGGACCCAGCAGCTACAGCAAATTGACAATGTAAACCAAATTCCTTGCAATATGCTTCCTCTCCATTCATTTTCAGTGCAGCTGAGGCTGCAGAGAAAGGGACTTGGGAATCTGTATCTTCAGTCCCTTTCCCTGTCTCAAAGGGATCGAGATGTCAGGGGTCTGTTTAGACCACTGATATCTCACTAAAGCCCAGCAACCCCCCCCCAGCAGGGCTGATAAAAAAAAAAAAGAAGGAATAATAAAATGTAAAGGTTAAGCTGTAAAAAAATAATACTGACACGGTAACACAACCCCCCCCCCCTCTCAAAAAAATGCATTGTAAATAAAATAAAAAAATATATACAAAACTGTAAAAAAAAAAAAAAAAAACACAGTCCATGCCTCATCAGTGCTGCATATTAGTGTCACTGTCACACGACTAAAAAACAACAAAAAATATTGGTTATTGGTAAGTATCAGTACTTGTACTCGGTCTTAAAAAAAAAGTGGTATGCTTTAATGAGAAACTGTTTGAAAATTTAGTGCAGGTATACAAATTGATTCAAAGTTACCATAGCGGAAAGCTTGTTGGATTTTGTTTGAAATCAAAATATATGTGTACTAACAAATGTGCTAGTATAAAAACACATCAAATTAAGTCACAAGATTATAATTGAAGATTCCTACCTTGTGATATAGTTCAAGGGGCTTTGGACGCCCAGATGTTGGAGCAAGGTCTTCAAGATCTGCCAAATTACCCAAAGCCATCGGATATCTAAGTATGTAGCAATAGGGGAAAAAAAATGTGATGAGAGATAAACATAACTTAATCGTTAAAGTGTTACCAAGCCCAGGACCCTGCATTCACAATATCCGGTCTCCCACAGTACACAAAACATGGAAATGCAATTTTAGTAAATATAAACTGCTAAATACAGCACAAGGATTGGGACAATAAAAGGAGGGGAGGATCAGAGAAGACAGGTTCAAACAGCCTTTTACACAACGCAGAGAATTACCCCTTGTGAGTATAACAAGCATGCTTGTTGATTGATTTTTTCTGTTGTGGGTTTAGTAACCCTTTCCATTCAAACAAGTGTAACATAGTCCAAAAACATTTTTAAACTAGACATTTATTCACAAGCTTTTAGATTTTTTTTTTCTGTTAATTTAAATAGTCAATGTTTATTAAGTATAGATCAGGGTGCATCAGAGTGATTATCAGATTAGGACCTCTCTTTTTAGATTTATTTATAAAACATCAGTTGCTTGAATGAACCAAGAGTTTAAAAAATGGCATCCTAGGCCAACTACTATTGTAATCTCACAAGTAATGTTTCCTTTGTGTTGCGGCAACCCACTTTGCGTGTGTAGGTGGTAGAGCACTTTTTCTTAAAATCCTATTATTACCATCCCAATAATTATCTTTAGCACGTGTACAAAATCATCTAAGCTATTGTGCTGCCCATTGGACATTTTGGGTACCTCTAGTGAGTCCTTTATACAGGTATTTAGTACAGTGCCTGCCGCCGAGAATGTGTTTTTAGCACGCCAGCATTGCGCTGAATCTCGGCGACAGGCTGCCGATATCTCGCACTCGCTGGAATAGTAAAAGCACATTCCAGCGAGTGCGTCATAGAAGCGACGAGGATCCGACGCGGATTCCCGCCAATTCTACACGTGGGCGGAGTTTGTTATGAATCCTGAAGGAGAAATCCCCGCCGGATTTTTAAAATCCGGCATGGGTTCCCCCCTCAGGAGCATAACGGGCCCTTAGGTCTGTTATGGGTTGTAAGGAGACCCCCTATGCCGAAAAACCGGCGTGGGGGTCCCCCCACAATCCATAACAGACCCGTATCCAAAGCACGCCGGCCGGCCGGTCAGGAAGGGAGTGGGGGCGAGCGAGCGCCCCCCCCCCCTCCTGAGCCGTACCGGGCAGCATGCCCTCAACATGGGGGGGGTTAGGTGCTCTGGGGCAGGGGGCGCACTGCGGCCCCCCACCCCAGAGCACCCTGTCCCCATGTTGATGAGGACAGGGCCCCTTCCCGACAACCCTGGCCGTTGGTTGTCGGGGTATGCGGGCGGGAGGCTTATCGGAATCTGGAAGCCCCCTTTAATAAGGGGGCTCCCAGATACCGGCCCCCCACCCTAAGTGAATGAGTATGGGGTACATTGTACCCCTACCCATTCACCTGCAAATAAAAAGTGTAAACACAAATAAACCACACAGGGTATTGAAATATTTTATTAGTTGGCCGCCGGGGGGGGGGGTGTGTATGATCGCTTTTATAAAAGCGCCCCCCTCCGGCGGGCTTCTGTGGGGGGTGGGTGCCGCCGTCTGGTTCTCTTCCGCCGCCGGGGGGGGGCGCTTTGATAAAAGCGCCCACCACCCGGCGGGCTTTTTTCGACGTCTTCGGCGGGTGGGGGGTCTTCTCCCACTCTCCGGGGTCTTCTCCTGCTCTCCGGGGGTCTTCTCCGCTCTCCGGGGGTCTTCTCCGCTCTCCGGGGGTCTTCTTCTTCTTCAGGACTCGCCGCCGCTAACTTTGTGTGTTAGCTCAATTACTAGCGGCGGCGAGTCCCCTTCTCTGTGACGTCGTCTTCTTCTTCTTCTCCAGATGTTGACGCGACGCTTTCTTCCACTGTTATGCCGGGCGCGCGGCTCGCAGCGAGTTATATAGGCCTGTCTTGTGACGTCGCAGTCCCATCATGCTCCGGTAGGAGCCCCCGCCACACTGACCACCTTCCTGCTAAGCTGCACTGACGGAACCTGCCCACACGTGTCTTAAGCTACTACTCTGAGTCCGTTCCGGCTAACCGATCGTTGTTCTCTGAGCCTGAACTTTACCCCAAGTTTGTTCAGCAGCCGGCTATAGTCCGTTCTGCTGATTTGTTCTGACACCTGTTTTCTTTTGTTTTTACTTTAGTTTGTTTTACAGTTCTCATTTTGAATCTTGGACTCTCCTGCACGACCAGAGACAGAGCCTCAAGCTCCGGCAGCCGAATAGCTGATTCCCGGGTGATCCCTGTGAGTACTCGTTCTACCGCAATTACATCAGTTGGGCTGAGGACCACTTGACCACCACCTCCTTGCAGTAAGTCGTCTTTTTTTTTTTGCATCCTCTGGCCCTCTCTTGGAAACATGTCCTTCAACATTCTTTCCTTGAACACGAAGGGACTAAATCACCCGGCCAAACGCTCTTCCATGTGGAAGTCTGCAACTTCACTTAAATGCAATATACTTTGCGTCCAAGAGACTGACCTAGTCTGAGACTCGCATCCCCGATGCCAAAACCAACAATTTCCCCACATTTTTACATTGTGCTACACAAAGAAACAGAGAGGAGTGCTAATTGCTGTCCAAAACACAGTTGCTTTTCAATTACAAAACTGCATTTCTGACCCGGAGGGCCGTTATCTTATTTTAGTGTGCTTGATTAACAATGTCCAATATACGCTGGTGTCTCTATATGCACCAAACAGCCGGCAAATGTCATTCCATTAGACTGTCCTGAAAAAAAACAAGAGCTCCCAAAAGGGACATCTACTACTATGCGGAGACTTTAACCTTGTTCCGGACCAAGATCTGGATTCCACGGCATGCTCCAAGAGGCGTGCTTCCCCTTTGAAAATTTGTATCTCTTCTAATGACTTGTTTGATGTATGGAGGTGTTGTCACGCGTGCGAACACGACTATACTTTCCTTTCCCCGCGTCACAACACCTACTCCCGCATAGACCTGTTCCTTTCTGACAGGTCTTTGCTTCAAAGAGTTTCGGCTTTGGTGATTCATACCACCATCTGATCGGATCATGCCCCTGTTAGTATTACCATAGATACTAAGACCCCGCAAACTAACTCGTACCTCTGGAGAGTTAATAATTCCCTACTCCGGAACCCAGCCACTGCTAATGTTATACAACAACATCTAGAGGAGTATTTCTCCAAAAATTCCCATTCGGTATCCGACCCAGTGGTGGTGTGGGCCGCCCACAAGGCTGTCATTAGGGGTGTCTTTATCCAATTAGGAGCTAGAGCAAAACGGTTCAGGGCACAGAAAATTGACCAAATCACAGCAGAAATTGAGCTCACTGAATCCCAAAACAAGTCCCAGCTCACTCCCTCCCTGCAAGCCAAAATATTTAATCTGCGACATGAGCTACGTTCATAACTCTTAAGAGTCCTTCGAAAAGGTGTGCACGAGGGTCAGGGCCACCTCCTACGCTACAGGCAACAAATCAGGTAAGATGCTAGCTTTGAAGATACGAGGCCACAGAACCAAATCTCAAATTCCCTACCTTTACCACCCCCACACCAAAGAGAAACTCTTCAAGCCCAATGAGATAGCTAATGCCTTCAGTGCTTATTATACAGATTTATATAACGTAAGAAATGATACGGGTACCATACAACCGTCCCAACAGGACATTGCAAAATTTCTGGAGCGCGTTAGCCTTCCTTCACTTTCTAATGATCAGCTATCTTCCCTTAACGCACCTTTCACGCTTTCCGAATTGGACTGCACGATTGCCAACCTCACCGGGTCCAGACGGGTTCACCGGGGAATACTATAAAAAGTTCCAATGTAGGGGCGTGGCCTGGTGTGAACGGAGGCGGACATCTTAGAGAGGAGCTCTGAGTCCCGCCAGTGACATCCGCAGCCATCGGGGCACTTAGCTACCCATCTGAGCCCAAAAAGTATAGGCATCTCTAGCCTGGACTACCGCAGGGTCCAGCACGGTCATTTTGGGCTGAATTGACCGACCGGCGCCAGAGATAACCCGACACCAGCTTTTGAGGCCGCCGCCATATTGCGGCCTACCAAGGGAGGGGAATCCAACCGTTCCTGGAGGTAAGGGACCACTTCCAACTATCTCCCTCCTCCTCCCCTCCTGCCTAGTAGTGTCCGGAGGCCGCGCCGGGTCCCGGAAACACCCGCAACGGCCGCGGTCCCGAGGCCTAGTCGGGCCTGTGAATCCCCGGACTTTCCTAGTGCGTCGCCCCGCGGAAGCACGCATCGGCCGAGCAGTCCTCGATAGTACGGATCCCCACTGGCATCCACCCTTCAACACACCCTGAGCCCTGCTAAGTCCGCTGCCTGGAGTTAAATACCTGCCTGTACAAGTACTATACAGCAGACTTACGGCGGCCATCTTGGTACACCCGAGGCCTACCGTCCTTCTGCAACCTGTTCCAGACCCTGTTTTACCACCAGAGCCCCCCAGACCTAACGGAGCCACATCTCAGTGGAGGACTAGGGTGGGGCTTATTCTATCAATGCATGGAGGGGATGGGAATAGTCTGCTCTCTACACTATAGTTAAAGTGACCCATATGGGGCAAGACCTGCCCTATTCCGAAATGGCTGACCAGTAACGGTGCTCCAGGCCCTACAGGTAATAATCGGCACATAGCAGCCCACACAGTGGTGATTGAGACAACCTGCTTTTATAACTATACTGCGCTGACTCCTGCAAACATGACCAAGAAACAGAAGAGACCACAGAATTTGGTGGTCATAAGCGTTTATCGGTTGGTTTTCGCAAAATTTATAATTTATTTACAAAATAAGGGATAGTTTTATTGCATTTTTATTTTTTTATTTTTTTCGTGATTGCGACATTATGGCGGACACTTCAGACAATTTTGACACATTTTTGGGACAATTGTCATTTTCACAGCAAAAAATGCATTTAAATTGCATTGTTTACTGTGAAAATGACAGTTGCAGTTTGGGAGTTAACCACAAGGGGGCTCTGTAGGATTTGTGTGTTCCCTGCGTGTGTTTACAACTGTAGGGGGGTGTGGCTGTAGGTGCGACATCATCGATTACGTCCCCCTATAACAGGGACGACGTGATCGATGCTGCGGCCACAGTGAAGCACGGGGAAGCTGTGTTTACACACAGCTCTCCCCGTTCTTCAGCTCCGGGGACCGATCGCCGCACTCCAGTGGCGATCGGGTCCGCGAGTCCCACGGTCTCGGAGCTTCAGACCGGGTCACGGGAGCGCGCCGCAGGTGCGCGCCCGTGACCCATGGCTGGGTACTAGAAACCAACGTATATATACGTTGATGTGCCCAGCCGTGCCATTCTGACGTAAATGTTCAGTAGGCGGTCCTTAAGTGGTTAAAATGACATACTACGTAAGTGGCAACAAGGCCAGGAAGCTCTTAGCCAAACGCCTTAGGGGATTAAGACATAAAACTAAAATCCCCTATGTTCATCACCCCTTCACCCGTGACAAATTGTTCCATCCACAAGCAATAACTGACGCATTCAGCTGCTATTACAGCTCACTTTACAATTTGAAAGATGACCCTTCCACAATTCAACCCACAGGATCCATTATCTCAGACTTTCTGAACAAAATTGAACTCCCCCGATTAACATCTGCTCAATTGGAGGAATTAAACTCTCCCTTCTCGCCAAAGTCATAGATTCCCTCCCTAATAACAAAGCTCCTGGGCCTGATGGCTTCACCGGCAAGTATTATAAGGCGTTCAAACTAGAACTAGTCCCATATTTAGCAAGTATTTTTAATCAAGCTGTGTCCTCGTCCTCTTTTCCATCGGAGATGCTCAGGGCTATGCCGAAGCCTGGGAAGGACCCTGACACACCCCAAAATTTTAAGCCCATCTCATTGCTTAACAATGATTTGAAGCTGTATGCCAAGCTCCTTGACAATAGACTGGTGGACCTCTTGCCGTCATTGATACACCTGGACCAATCGGGGTTCACAAAAGGCCGACAGACATCCAATGCCACCAGGCGTCTAATTAATATTGTGCACCTAGCCAACCAAACAAAGACGCCTTCTCTGCTCCTTGCCTTGGATGCAGAGAAGGCGTTTGACAGAATCCATTGGGACTACTTGGCCAAAGTGCTTTCCCAATTTGGGTTTGAGGGCAGAATATACTCGGCTATTATGGCACTTCACACAACCCCCTCGGCTCAGGTGTATATATCGGGGATGCTCTCCAAGTCATTCAATATCTCCAATGGAACCCGTCAGGGGTGCCCATTGTCCCCTCTTATATTTAATCTCCTTATGGAACCCTTGGCAACTTACATACGTTCTCACCCCCAGATAAGTGGCTTCATGGTTGGAGGAGAACAACATACCGTAAGCCTTTTTGCGGATGATATCATTTTGATGCTCACCAATGTTGAGTCCTCTCTGGCTTCGGCTCACCAGGTATTGCAATTATTTACTACAGTGTCATACTCTAAAGTCAATGAGACCAAGTCACATATTTTAGGATTGGGAATTCCTGAACAGGTTAAAAATGCCCTTAGCAGGGGGCACATGCGCGGCGCTGGACGTGATGGACGCTTGATTGCATAGCTCCGTGCACAGCGGGACTACTTTGCCTATTTGGGGACTATTTACTACTAGATTTGTTGTCAGTCTATCACCCCCTGACTCAGGAGAACATGACTTCATCCAAGAAAAAATCGAAGGGGACCTCCCAAACTTCACTGACCCACTATCTCCTTCGCACGAGGGAAAGGTACGGCATGGCTCAACATGGCGCCTCGGCCTCTCTGTCTTCTGAACCCGGCTCCTCGGCACAACCTCCTGACTGTGAGTACCCGGCGGCTCTCTCCAAGGCTGACCTGGACTCTAGCCTGGAAGCGATGTACAACCGCTTAGGCCTCTAAATTCCAGGCTGAGCTAAATAAGACTGCCAATACTTTATCCCAGGAGATTGCCTCCCTCGGCTCCCGTACTGATCTGCTGGAAACGAAGCACGATGAACTCGCGCTAGCGTACAACGATCTCAGCAGGGAGCATGAGAATATGTCGGCAGCCTTCACCCAACTCCAGTCTCAAGTCGAGGACCTGGACAATAGAAACAGACGCCATAACTTACGTCTGCGGGGGTTTCCCGAGACGGTCGTGGAACTCATTCCGGTGGTCATCTGACTGTTTAAATCCCTGTTACCTGACCGTGATGCCGCAGCATTCACTTGTGACAGGATTCATAGAGCCCTCAGACCTAAGCCACCAGCTGATAAACCTCCTAGGGACATTGTGCTTTGTCTCAGACTTCCTGATCAAAGAAGAGATCCTGAGAGCTGCTCGCAATACCCCGAGAATCACCGTGGATGAGTTCACGGTACAGATCTATCCGGATATTTCTCCAGCCACACTTGATCGCCGTAGAGGTATGAAGGAAGTTACAACTGTTTTACAAGATGCCCGTATTCGTTACAAATGGGGATTTCCATTTAAGCTAATGATTCCTCATAATGGTTCTACATATACCGCGATGAATGTCACGGAGGGCAAGGAGATCCTTGTTAAATTGGGACTGCTCGAGGCGGAAGCAATTTGTCGCCCTCCTACACCCAGACCATCTCAGATTTGGCAAACCCCTCTGACTAGGAGAGACCGACGGAGGATCAGATATGAAGAGCCATCTCCCAGGGTCTGAAGTACAACCCTCCCTCATACAATATTGAAGCCTTGAATCTTTTCCCCCTTTCTCTGTTTAGTTTCACTTGCACCCCATTTTTGGTTCCTCCATTGAATTGCTGTCTGTCCTGAAGTGCCGATGCATGTTTCTCCCCCCCAGCGATTTCACTGACTCTCACCTATAAGGTGACCTGAATCTGATATTCTTATTCGTTCTTCATTTACTACAACAGTCGTTTAATTGCTGGTTTGTGAGACTTATCAGTCTCTGTTTTATTTTTTGACTCGTTTGTCAGGACATATAGTGTTCCTGATCCATGTTTTTTCACCTTTTTCAATTTTTCTTTTTTTGCTCAGTTTGTTTTACCTTTTCACGTTTCAGCATCACAGAACTTACTTGCGATTATCTCTGTTGCTCCTCCACTTACTACTCTCACTC
Source organism: Rana kukunoris (assembly GCA_029574335.1). Lineage (NCBI taxonomy): Eukaryota > Metazoa > Chordata > Amphibia > Anura > Ranidae > Rana > Rana kukunoris. The sequence goes on along the minus strand of CM056059.1, from coordinate 261,596,493 downwards.
ACATGATTTTTATTGAAACTGCTGATATATGTGTCACTGCTCAATGTTCTATTGTAATGCTTCTGGTTTTGAGTTGGGACATTGTTCTATTTATGTGCATGTTGTTCTTGGAGGGGGTGCCTGCGAGAGTATTGATATTCCCTCAACCATAGAGATGGCTCTGTTTACAACACTTGTGAACTACTTCTTATAAGCAGGTATGGCTATTAATTGTTTATCTCACAATGTGAAGGGATTCAATTCCCCAGCCAAACGCAAAAAAGCCTTTACACAATATAAACAGCTAGGAGCAAAAATTTTGCTCCTCCAGGAAACCCATTTCTCGCAGGTGTCCCACCCGAAGTATTTTCATAGAAGTTTCTTTGTTTTAAACAAAGCATTTGATACTGTCTCCTGGCGATATGTATCTCATATTTTGAACCGATTTGGCTTCAAGGGGGAATTTCTACGAGAATTTCAAGCCCTTTACCTAAACCCTTGCACTAGGATAAAGCTTCCTGGCTGCTGTTCTGACTTTTTCAAGCTTGGTAGGGGCACCAGACAGGGCTGCCCCCTTTCCCCTTTAGTTTTTGCTCTTGAACCCCTGGCCATAGCCATACTACAACACGCAGACATTACAGGGTATGTGAAAGTTGACTCGGAATATAAGCTGTGTATGTACGCTGATGATGTACTGCTGTTTTTGACCAACCCCATAATTTCGCTGCCGAACCTATTTAACACCCTTTCCATTTTTGCTGATGTCTCGGGTTTGTCGGTGAATGTTTCTAAATCCATGGCCCTCCCGATTGGCTTCCCCCCTGCTGAGGTAGTGAACTTGAGCACATTTTCTTTTACCTGGGCCCTCTCTTCTCTTTCCTATCTTGGTGTGCAGATCCCTGGAGATTTTCGTGACATGTTTGACTTAAATTTTCCCCCATTAGTGGCTAATCTGAAAAAGCTTCTTAAAAATTGGTCTACTTGTAATATTTATTTTTTGGGTAAAATAACTGCGATAAAAATGTCAATCTTGCCTAAGATTTTATATCTGTTTCGCTCCCTCCCCCTCCTGATCCCTAAAGCATATATTTTAAAACTCCAATCCTTCATTAACCAATTTATTTGGGGAAACAAACCTGCTAGATTTGCTAGGAAGGTTTTATATGGGTCCTTCAGATCCGGGGGTTTGGGCGTCCCACAAATTTGGCTCTATTACTTAGCCAGTAGATTTACACAACAAGCTCAATGGTCCATCAGGAGTCCTTGGGTTAGATTTGAACGTGATTCCATTCTGCCCTTTCACCTGCCTGGCCTAGTGTGGTTTTCCTGCCCTCGCCCTCCTGAGTTAGCTAGTAGGAACCTTATAGTTGCCCTAGGTTTTAAATTGTTGAGGCATTATGGCCCTTCACTGGGTCTGTTATCTGTTGCCCCTCCTGGTGCTTCCTTTCTGGGGGACCTCAGATTTCCGTCAGCCTTCACTGATCCTATCTCATTCAGCTGGTGGTCTGGGCTAGGTTTGACTACACTGGAAGACTTGCAACATGAGGGTAAATTTATATCCTTCTCCCTACTTCAATCCCAAAAAGGCGCTCCTCTGGGTGAATTTTATAAATATATGCAGATACGACATTTTTTTTTGTCCCATTACGCTCTAACCCCTTCTACCCCACTCTCACCCTTTGAGTCCCTTTGTAAATCTGGCCCCAGACAGAAAGGTCTTATATCTATTTTATATACTGCAATGATACTCAATGGACCTAGTAGTAAGCTAAAACATATGCTACATTGGGAGTCAGAGTTGTCCCTGAACTACAGCTTGGAGGACTGGGAGGCGAATTGGCAATATCTTCGGAAGTGTACAGTTTCTCTTTCATTCAGAGAAACGGCGATTAAACTCTTTACTCGCTGGTATTACACTCCACAGCGTTTGAGTCAGATTTTCCCCCAGGCCTCCTCCTGCTGTTTTCGGGGCTGTCCCATCTCTGGCACATTCCTCCATATATTTTGGGAATGCGAGAAGATTTCCCCAATTTGGCAAGAAGCCTTTGCTCTTGTTGACAAATTCGCTGGAAATCATGTGACCATGACACGCAACCACTGCCTCTTATTTGAGAAGATCCCTGACACTCCTAAACCCTTGAGAGATTTGATTTATACACTGTGTATAGCTGTGTTATGGGCCATTGTCTTTAATTGGAAATCCTCTGTGGTCTCCTTTGCTCAAGTTTCCGCCAGAATGGATCGGATCATGTTGTCCAAAAAGATCTTTCACACACTTCATGATACGATTCAGATCTACGATGCTAAATGGACACCATGGTGGCTATTGCGATTCCAAGAATGATCTGTGATGTCTTTTTTTTTTTCTCTTTTTTTTTTTGTGTTTTGTTCTTGATCTTGTACTCTTATTGCTTTTCCTCATGTGAATATGGTAATAGATATTTTTGATTGCTGTATTTCTCTATTGTAATGGTTTGACCGATATCAGTTTGCACTGTTTTATATTTCTGTTGATGGAAGGGTATCTTCCTATAAGGTACGAAACGTCAGCCTCTGACTGTATTAATGATGTGTACTGTTCTGTAACACCTGTTATTACGCAGTTTTTTATGACTTTTCTCAATAAAAGCCATTCAAGTAAAAAAAAAAATGCCCTTAGCAGAAAGTTTCCCTTTACATGGAAGGAGAAAGGTATATCATACTTGGGTATAACTCTCACACCCACAACCTCTGAGTTGGTAAAGGGAAACTACACCCCGTTTTTGCAATTGCTACACTCCAAATTAGAGGCTCTGGCAAAGTTTGAAATATCGGGGGCGTGGCCTGGACATGGCTGAGTGAGGACGCAGGAATCTAGATCTCACGGCCTTGTCCTCCCTTTACCCGGCCAAACTGCTGACAAAACAGGCATGCACTCTACGAAAAAGTGCAAGGGCAAATCCACAACCCGCCTCACTCGTGCTACCGTCAAAGCCGGCGATCTACATCGTTATTTTAACACTTTAACACCGGTTTCCCCGAGAGCGAGAGTGGCGGCGCCACGAGGCAGCCCACGTGGCGACCCTGCAGAGGACTCAATACAGTACTTTTGGCCCTTCTCACCGGACCTCACGACAGTGCAAACCACTACCCCAGAGGCACCTGAACCACTACTGCTGGAGATGTTGGCCTCGATACCCGGCGGTATGCCAGCGGAGCAGGAGATACGGGCGTTACTGCAGGCCCTACCCACCCGATCCGACATTGAGACCCTCATTCTCAAACTAGAGGAGACTCACCGACGGGACTTTCAGGAGGTGAGAGCGGAGGTGTCCACGTTATCGGACAGGGTATCCTCTGGTGAAGGCTCGTTGGCAGCCCTGGAGTTGCGGGTGACTGACCTGGAGCGTGACAGAGACCACCACAGAGAAGCAGCGATTACACTTCAGCTCCACAGGAACAACCTGAGGGTCCAGGGGATCCCGGAGTCGGTTAATGCCGATGTACTGGACGGCGCGCTGCTGGAGCTGTTCCCGGGATGTCCTGGAAAGCCCGGAGGAAACAGTGAAGGTGGACTGCGCGCATCGCGCTCTGGGCCAGCGATCGGACGACCCGGATAGGCCCCGCGACGTGGTGTGTAGACTACTACGCTACGCTCAGAAGGAGCGGAGTATGGAAGAGAGATGAGATTCTCCTGCAGGGCTCCGCAATCAAGATACTGCCTGATCTATCCAGGGCGACGCTGTGCGATGCTGAAACCTGCTCTGGATCTGGCGAGACAACAGGGATTTACCTACAGGTGGGGCTACCCACTGGCAGCAACTTTTAGGAAAGACGGAGCAGCATTCACAGTTCAGACGCTGGCGGACCTCTTTCAATTCCTGGGGGCCGACCAGATCCCGATCCCTGACTGGCTGCAACTCCAACCACGTGCTGCTGGACGCTCGGGCCCCTCGGCATACAGACCTGGTGTGGGGATCCGCCAACAAGGTGGCAAACGGAGGAGACGCCGCGCTCCCTCAAGAGACGGGAACCGGGAGTAGGCCCGTAGGCTGCAACCCCTAGACCTCTTTGCCCCCACCCTGTTGTGCCACTAATGTTCCCCGGATGTTTTGCACCAGCCTCTTTATTAAACCCCACACTGAACTACACGGTGGAGACCGAGAAGCTCTGCACCCCCTTTTTTCTTGACAATGCTGCTGCTCTTCTGCCCCAGGCCCCCCTTGCCCGCCCGCCAAGACTTTCGCCATCTGCGCACCCCCCTGATCTCGCACCCACTACCCGTGGAAATGGGAAGACCTATGCCCCTGTTTAGTTCAGGATCTATTGGACCTGCAGAGTTTTGGGGCCCCCGCACTGTTAGAGCGTGCCCCAGCAGTGCGGTGCTGTTTAAACACCTCCCTCCACTAGGTGAGCTCCCATCAATGCATATGAGAAACTAGAAGTGCTGTCCAACCCCGGTGGAAGCTGCGGTGTTGACTTGTCGCATGCTTCTTCCTTACTCCTGCCCCACGCTGATGCGTCGACAACAAAGGACCTCCAGAGGAGTTGTGCCCCACATTTGACTGTCCTCACGGCTGCTAAAGGAGGGGGGGTGTTGTGATGTGACGTGTTATGTGGTGCTGGTGAGATGGCTACTCTAAGGAGACTACCGGTTACAGGGTGGGACTCCTGATGCTGACTCGGGGGGAGGGGGACGGTCCCAGCGCTGCGGCCTGGTTATGCAAAGAGCAGGGGACTAATGGCTATTTTACTTTACTCTTACTTTGGGTTCTGTGGGACATAGCCTGGGGTTGTTTTTGTTCTGCTTTGACTACCTGGTTCCCTACCGTCTACTACTTAGTTTTAACACCCGTTATAGTGTACCGACTGCCTAAGATGTGTTACTCGCTTTTTGCTATGCACGTTGCAATTTATGTTTGTTGTATTGCTCAGCACTAGTGATGTGTTACCTCTGATTGTGATGCCACTATCATATTCTGCCATCTATACTGGCCGGGGGGGGGGGGGGTGGGCATGGCTGGGGGCTTGCACCTTCGGCTCTGTCTATCCACCTACCCACATAGGCCTGCGCTCGTACTCCAGACTAGTTCTGGTGAGTGTCCTAGCTGTTTAACCACTTAAGGACCACCGCATGTACATTTACGTCGACAGAATGGCACGGACAGGCACATCAACGTACCTATACATGGCTGCCTTGACGTGGGTCCGATCGGGACCCCCCTGGTACATGCGGCGGTCCCGGTGGCTGTAGGAGCGATCCGTGCTGAGGGGGCGGCGGTTTGTTTTTGTCCGCCCCCTCCGGATCGCTCCCAGCCAATGTGCGTGCTCCCCTGCAGTGTCACTTCCTCCTCCTGTGTAAACACAGGAAGAGGGAAGTGATGTGATCTCTGCGTTTTTTTCAACCGCCGCTGAGGAGAGATCACATCACATAGTAAGTCTGCACAACACTACACTGACACCAGGACACGCAGGCACACTTAACCCCTTGTGATCACCCCCCCTCCCCTCTGTCACAGTGTCACTGAATGCAGTGATCATATATGTATGATCACTGCATTTAGTATTAGTGTTGCTCGCGATATTAATCGCGAATATTCGCTACGAATGCATATTCGACGCGATATAGGCAATATTCGCTATTTCGAATATTGTGTCACATCCTAGTGATCAATGATCGCGGTCTAAAAGTGCTGGTAGATTACACCCTGGGCCGAGTAGCTGATGCCCCCGCATAATAAATAAAATAATTGCATCAGTTTTCTATCAGAGCCAATCCTCGAATATCGCGCAATATTGCTATTGCCGAATATTCGAGATTTTCTGATTGGCTCTGATGCGCCAATCAGAAATCTCGAATATCGCGCAATATTGCTATTGCCGAATATTCCTGATTGGCGCATCAGAGCCAATCAGAAAATCTCGAATATTCGGCAATAGCAATATTGCGCGATCGAGATTTCTGATTGGCTCTGATGCGCCAATCAGAAATCTCGAATATCGCGCAATATTGCTATTGCCGAATATTCGAGATTTTCTGATTGGCTCTGATGCGCCAATAGAAAATCTCGAATATTCGCTAGCAATTTGCGCGATATTCGAGATTTCTGATTGGCGCATCAGAGCCAATCAGAAATCTCGAATATCGCGCAATATTGCTATTGCCGAATATTCGAGATTTTCTGATTGGCTCTGATGCGCCAATCAGAAATCTCGAATATCGCGCAATATTGCTATTGCCGAATAAGATTTTCTGATTGGCGCATCAGAGCCAATCAGAAAATTCGAATATTCGGCAATAGCAATATTGCGCGATATTCGAGATTTCTGATTGGCTCTGATGCAAAAGAAGGGCCGAGTAGCTGATGCAATCCGAAAAAGCGCAATGCGTTTTTTCGGCCGGATAACGCAATGCGATTTTAATCGCAATCAAAATATCGCAATTAGCGAAAAATCGCACTTATGCTACTACGCAAAAATTATTCGAAATTAGCGAATATTTCTCGAATATTCGGAAAAATATTCGTCGCGAAATCGAATATGGTGTATTCCGCTCAACACTATTTAGCAGTGTGACAGGCAGTTAGTGTTAAACCCGTAATAAAGTTGTTTACCGCCCTAGTTAACCATTTCACTCCCTATTGCCAGTGTCACTAAGCGATCATTTTTCTGATCGCTGTATTAGTGTCGCTGTTCCCGCTAGGTAGCTATTTTTTACTAAAGACATGTGGCTAAATAAATTTTGGCCTACATGTTTGACTAAAATTTAGTTTATTTGATTTTTCTTATAACAAAAAGTAAAACATATTGATTTTTTTTCAAAAAATGTCGCTCTATTTTTGTATATAGCACAAAAAATAAAAATTGCAGAGGCGATCAAATACCACCCAAAAAAAACTATTTGTGGGAAGAAAAGGACGCAAATTTAGTTTGGGAGCCACGTCGCACGACAGCACAATTGTCTGTTAAAGCGACGCAGTGTCGAATTGTAAAAACCCCTTGGGTCATTTAGCAGCATATTGGTCTGGTCCTTAAGTGGTTAAGCTACCTTAGTTTTTCTCTCCTGCCACACTCCCTAGTGTTGGCCTCCTAACAAGATACTTGCTCTCTCTCCCTTCTTCTATTCCTGTTCTCTCCCTCCTTTCCCTGTACCCCCTGGGATCTGGGCTCCTCCAGAGCTATCTTTAACTCTCCTCCCCCGCAGATTCCCCACCCCCCCCCCCCACTTGCGAGCATGGAGGCGGTGACTATCGTTTTACTGAACGCTAAAGGACTGAACACTCCCGAGAAGTGTAGAATGCTATTCCATGACATGCGCAATCAGAGGGCCGACTTGTTCTCCTACAGGAGACGCACTTCAGGGATGACAAGCTTCCAGTCTTAAAAACAATCAGTATTACCCCACGGTTTACCACTCTGACACAAAGTCTAGAGGGTTCTCTATCTTGATAGCTGCCGGAGTACCCTGGACGCTAGACGACATACAGAGAGACCCTGTGGGCCGCTTCTTATTTCTAAAAGGCTGGATCGGCGCAACGGGAATTACCCTGGCGAATCTACATGCCCCAAATGACCACCAAGATGGCTTCCTGACAAAACAACTTGAACGCTTGACCCGCTTTTCCACTGAACAGTTAATTGTAGGAGGAGACTTTAACATTCCCCTATCACCCTCGGAGGATACTTCCACTGGATTATCTTCGACATCTGGGAAGGTGCGTGGCCGCATACGTACGGCGCTCCACGCCTCCCAATTGGTAGACATCTGGCACTTATTTCACCCGTGTGGTGGAAATTTGAAGATGTATTTAATATGTATTGTCATAATGGCACCCAGTCGTGACACTTCCCCCAATCCGCTCTAATTAGAGCTGACTGTGGCAGTCCTGAGGCTGGTTGACTCTTGTCTGGTAGTAGAAAATGTCTTGAGGTTGGAGTGTGATGGTTGCGGCGTGGACATATGTCTGCCAGCGAGGGGCCCCTCTGTGCATTTAGCACAGACGATCGTTGAGGGGGGATGCGTTCACTTCGCAAGCACACTAGTGGTTATGGACAGATGTACGATCTTATCTGGGTCATGTCTGATCAGCATGATTTGGGGTTCGTAGCGTACGCCTGTAGAAGCCTTCATTCCGCCTTAATAAGGCTATAATCTTTATATGTGTTATGGAATGGCGCAGATTAAGGGTTCTATCAGTGTTTATTATGAGAGCTTGTGAGCGTTTCTGGGGTCAGGGGGAGCATATGCACTCCCTGACCAGACACACCCATAAGACTTTAGCCAGCATTGTATGTATTTCTATTCATTGTATGTACTCTATTCATTGTATTATATTCATGTATTCAATGGGACTTCCTGTCAGAGGGAATGTCTTCATATGGTGTTTGCTGTGTGTGGAAGACATCCGGTGATGACCACTCTCATTGGGGAGGCGATTTACTGTTGAAGTAATGACTTCTTGTTTGTGTAAATAAATGAGTCGTGCTCAGCCATGTGGGGGGCATTGATGATAACGGTGACTTGAGAACAAGCTGGTGTGAGGTCTCTTGACTTGTATGGATGGGCCGAGAATGAATGGTGAGTGAATTTATTTTAGTTAAAGATAGATAATTTCATTAAGATGGAGTGTGTGCTTTAAAGCACAAGGCAGGATGGCGGTGTGCTCTGCACACCCCCAAATTGCCACGACACCTGGGAGAAAAAATACTTTACTTTTTTCTCCAAACCTCACCAGATATACTCCCGGATTGACTATTTCCTGGTTCAACATAGACACCTAATGGCAGTCAAAGATGTTAAGATAGGATCGATCACCTGGTCGGATCACACCCCGATTACATTAGTATATGCCTTATCAGGGACTATGAAGGAAAGGAATCACCCTTGGAGACTGGACCAGTCCCTCTTACAAGACCCGGACGTTCTGGCAGATGTTGTGAAGGAATTAGAGTGTTACTTTACGACCAACACTACCCCTGACAGCGATCCGGCGGTGGTCTGGGAAGCCCATAAGGTGGTGATACGCGACGTTCTCATTAACCACTTGTCGACCAGCCGCCATCATTCTACGGCGGCAGGTCGGCTCTCCTGGACGAGAGCCTGTAGCTCTACGTCAGCTCCATTTTGACCACTAAGGGGCGCAAGCGCGCCGCCGGCGGCAGCGCGCGTCCCCGCTAGCCCCCGGCGACAGCGTGCGTCCCCGCTCGCCCCCGAGTCCCGCGCGTGTGCCCGGCGGGTACGATCGCCGCCGGGCACGCGCGCTCGTTCGTTACAGAGCGGGGAACGGGAGCTATGTGTGTAAACGCTGATCTTCTGTTCATACGTTTGAACAGAAGATCAGTGATTTCCCCTAGTGAGATCACCCCCCATACAGTTAGAACACACCCAGGAACACACTTAAACCCTTCCCTGCCACCTAGTGTTAACCCCTTCACTGCCAATGGCATTTTTATAGTAATACAATGCATTTTTATAGCATTGATCGCTATAAAAATGCCAATGGCCCCAAAAATGTGTCAAACATGTCCGAAGTGCCCGCCATAATGTCGCAGTACTGAAAAAAATGCTGATCGCTGCCATTACTAGTAAAAAAAAAATATTGCGGCACTGTGGAAGATGGACGCCTGATAGATCTGCTCCGTGCACTTCGGGACTGATTCTATTCCCCAGGGGCCATTACTTGCCTGACCATATCGCAAAATATCACCCCTTGGTACAGGACATCACGGTGCATGTCGCCAACGAAGAAGAAGAACAAGGGAGTGACCCAAACCTCTCTAACTCACTACCTCCTCCGTACACGGGAGCAGTACGGCATGGCCCAAGATGGCGCCTCGGCTCAAGCTCTGCCTTCTTCACCACCTCCATCCGACTGTGAGTACCCCGGCTCTCTCTCTAAAGCTGATCTAGATGCCAGCCTTGAGGCCATGTATACCCGTTTGGCCTCAAAGTTTCAATCTGAACTCAACAAGACGGTCCACGCGCTATCGCAGGAGATAGCTTCCCTTGGTTCCCGCACTGACTTGTTAGAGACCAAACATGACGAGCTGGCACTGGCGTACAGTGAATTGAGCAGGGACCATGAGAACCTCTCTGTAGCCTTTGCCCAACTGCAATCGCAAGTAGAAGACCTCGACAATAGAAACCGCCGCCAGAACCTTCGTTTGCGAGGATTCCCTGAATCCATCACGGATCTGGTCCCTGCAGTAATTCGTCTCTTTAAGTCTCTTGTACCGGATCGCGATGCCGCAGCTTTTACGTGCGATAGGATCCATAGGGCTCTCAGACCCAAACCCCCTGCTGACAAGCCACCACGAGATATCGTGTTATGCCTTAAAGACTTCCTAATTAAGGAGGAGATCCTGAGGGCTGCTCGGAATGTGCCCAGGATTACCTTAGTTGACTTTTCTGTTCAAATTTTCCCTGATCTATCTCCTGCTACTCTGGAAAGACGGAGGGGCATGAAGGAAGTCACTACTGTACTTCAAGCAGCACGCATTCGCTACAAGTGGGGGTTTCCCTTCAAGCTAGTAATCCCTCATAATGGATCTACATACTCGGCTACATCAGTTCTGGAGGGGAAGGAAATCCTGGTCAAATTGGGCTTGTTGGGCCCTGAAGCTATTCATAGCCCCCCGCTAACCCCCCGCCCATCTCAGATCTGGCAAACACCTCCTTCAAGACGGGACAGGCGGAGGATCCAATACGGTGAACCTTCCCCGAGGAACTAACGATCACACTTTACAGTTCTGCTATGCACTTCCGTTTTCTTCTTTGGAACATGCATCTCAGTCACTATAACCCTTATGATCGGATCTCCGTCCTGGGGCGCCTTAGCATTTTTCTCCCCCTCCAGTGATTCCATAGACTGCTGCAAGATTCAGTCTTGGACTTGCTGGATTTGAGACGTGGAAGTCTCGGTTTGTTGTCAATTTTCTTTATCAGGAGTTATTGCATTCCTGATCCATCTAACAATGTTTTTTTTCCCCTTTTTCACTTACTTATTTTTATGCACCAGTTTACTTTTTTCTTTTTGTGCTTTCACGATTGTGTTTTCAGCTCAATATGTCTGCTCTCAGGATGTGTTTTTGTGCTATTTCCTATGTAATGATTTTGTTAGGGCTCATTTTTATCCCTATGTATGCGATTCTGAACCGTTGAGGGTTGGGATGCCTGTTTGGCTGTGTATATGCCCTCCAGGGTTATGTGTTCATAGGGTTTTGACCCTGTCAGCTGCCTCATTTATAGATTATTCTGATGGCTATTAAATGTATTTCACACAATGTTAAAGGATTTAATTCTCCTTTAAAGCGTAAAAAGGCATTCTCCCAATATAAACAGTTGGGGGCCTCTATCCTGCTATTACAGGAGACACACTTCTCACAGGCATCCCACCCAAAGTTCTTTAACAGGAATTTTCCGCAGGCATTTTTTACCCTTCATTCTTCCAAAAGTAGAGGGGCAGCTATATTTTTACATTCTTCTCTCCCTATGGAGGTGCAACAAGTTTATAAAGACAAGGAGAGTAGATTTGTGATTATAAAAGGGGTTCTACACAACAGGGAGTGCACCATAGCCAGCGTGTATGCCCCTAATGATGCAGCTGCTAACTTTTTCTCCTCCTTCTTTATGGTTTTGGAGAAGTTCCGTTCTCCTCATATGATCATAGGTGGAGATTTTAATTTAGTCTCTACACCCTCTCTAGATAGGAGCCATACCTCCGCTGTCTCGAAGGCCTTTCCTAAATCCCTCACCCGTAAGCTCACTGACCTACAATTAATTGACTCCTGGCGTGCCCTAAACGTTGGTGCTAAGGAATATACTTTCTTTTCACACCCCCACCAGAGCTATGCCAGACTGGATTACATATTCACTACTCCGGTTATACTGGCCAATACTGGCTCGGCCTGTATACATAGTTGTGTGTGGTCAGACCACCACATTACAGCCTTCTCCACTGCATGTATTAAATTGTCCCCCTCCACTAACACATGGCGTTTAAATGAAGCTTTGCTGTCAGACCCCTCGATTGAATCGGACGTTTTCCTAGCTATTAATTCCTATTTTGCCGCAAATACCCTTCCTGAAACCCCTATTTCCACGATCTGGGTTGCCCATAAGGCAGTGCTGCGAGGCGTTTTCATAAAGTTGGCTTCTGCTCGTAATGCCTCGAACAAGTTCCAAATTGTTCAGCTATCTTCCGAATTGGATAAGTTGTATAGGGATTCGGCTTCTTTATGTTTGGAATCTACTAGAAGATTAATTGATCAAAAGAGGCTGGAGTTGGACGCTTTGCTTTCCGCCAAGACTGAAAAGGCTTTGCGGTGGGCTAAAGCCAAATTTTTACTACACAGCAATACGGCATCGACTATGTTTGCCAGGAAACTTAATCAATCCTTTAGACCCCAACATATTTATAAGTTGTCTTCCCCCTCGGGTGGTCTAGTTTCTCACCCCAGGGAGGTCGTGGATATTTTTCAAAGTTTTTATTCCAAATTACTAGGGCCCCAAGACAGCTCCCCCCCGCGGCTGCTCAGTCATGGTTTAATGATCTACCCCTCCCTACTCTCACACCATCCCAGCTGGAGTCCCTTAACCGCCCCATATCAGTGACAGAGGTTATGCAAGTTATTAGCTCTCTTAAAAACTCCTCTTCCCCTGGCCCAGATGGTTTCTCTGCCCCCTATTATAAGAAATTTTCGGCGTTGCTCTCCCCTAAGTTGGCTCTGTTATTTAACAATGTACTACAGGGGGGTACTTTCCCTGAGGAAATGCTTCTGGCCAACATGTCCCTGATCCCTAAACCCGACAGGGATCATACATTGCCCCAAAATTTTAGGCCTATCTCGGTCATGAATAATGACGTCAAGATCTTTAGCAGGATCCTGGCTGATAGACTTGGCACATTGATATCCTCCTTAATTTCTCCTTTTCAGTCTGGGTTTATTCCTCATCGATTTATTACTGACAATACCCGCCTTGTATCTAATATTATTCAGGATGCTAATGTCTTCTCTAGAAAATTATTTATGTTGAGCTTGGACATACAGAAGGCCTTTGACTGTGTATCGTGGGATTTTATATCCCTCCTGCTGCAGCGCTTTGGCTTCCATGGAGAATGCCTCTGTGCCTTTCGCGCTCTATACTTGAATCCCTGCACCCGGATTAGGATCCCGGGATGTAATTCAGAGTTTTTCCAGCTTGGCAGGGGGACCAGGCAGGGATGCCCACTCTCCCCTTTAATTTTTGCCCTTGCAATTGAACCTTTGGCTATAGCCATATTACAACACCCGGATATATCTGGATATGCGAAGGCAGGCACAGAGTATAAACTTTGCATGTACGCTGATGACGTACTTCTTTTTCTAACAAACCCCTTGACTACACTGCCGAACCTTTTTGACACCATAGCTAGATTTGCTGATATCTCAGGCCTGACTGTGAATGTTTCTAAGTCGTTAGCCCTGCCGATCGGTTTTTCCCCTGCGGAGCTGGAATCTTTCAAGGCGGCCTTCCCCTTCTCCTGGTCCCGGTCCTCTCTTCCTTATTTGGGAATTAAACTCTCTGGAGACTTTAGTACAATGTTTAACCTAAACTTCCCCCCATTAATAGTTCATTTAAAAAAATTACTAAAATCCTGGTCCTCATATAATATCTCTTTTCTTGGCAGAATCACCGCAATTAAAATGTCTATTCTCCCCAAACTTTTGTACTTATTTCGTGCCCTACCGGTCCTGATCCCTAAAGCATATCTCCTTAGACTTCAGTCCTACATTAATAGGTTTATATGGAGAGATAAGCCCGCTAGGTTTTCCAGAGAGATCCTATATAGATCCTATAGAGCTGGGGGCCTGGGGGTACCGCAGCTTTGGCTGTATTACTTAGCTAGTAGGTTCTCTCAACAAGCTCAGTGGTCCATCAAGAATCCTAGGGTCCCCTGGGTCAGGTTCGAATGTGACGCTATCCCCCCCTTCTATTTACCTGGTTTGTTGTGGTTCTCGGGGCCACGTCCCCCGGAGTTAGCAGATCTTAGCCTGTTGGTAGCTCAGGGTCTGAAACTATGGAGGAGACATGGCTCCTCGCGGGCTCTGGCCTCTGTGGCTCCCCAGGATGCCTCTTTTTTGGGGGATCCCAGATTACCCTCCGCCTTTTTGGACCCTAACTCATTTTGGTGGTGGGTTTCTTCCGGCCTGACAACTCTTGGGGACTTCCAATTTGGGGGTGGGTTCATTTCCTTCTCTCAACTACAATCTCTTAAGGGAGCACCTGTAGGGGAATTTTATAGATTTATGCAGATCCGCCATTTCTTCCTTACTCACTACTCACTCTCCCCCTCCCAGCCGAGCCCCTCGTTTGAATCTTTATGTAGGTCCGGACCTAGGCAGAGGGGTATGATCTCGGTTCTATATAGTGCCTTGGCCTGGGATCAATATGGGGTTAAGCTGAAATATATGTCCAAGTGGGAGTTGGAGTTGGGCCTAGACTATGAGTTAAGTGACTGGGAGGCAAATTGGCATAATATCCGTAAAAGCACTCTCTCTTTATCTTTTAGGGAGACTGCAATCAAATTTTTTACCCGGTGGTACTACACCCCTGACCGCTTACACCAAATCTTTCCTCAGTCTTCCCCTAACTGCTTTAGGGGGTGCGCTACAGCTGGCACCTTCTATCATATATTTTGGGACTGTGAGAGGGTCTCTTCAGTTTGGAGGAGTGTTTTTGATCTTGTTGATAAACTGGGGGGAGGTCACATTGATTTGTCTTACAGACATTGTCTACTGTTTGAAAAGATCCCTGACACCCCTAGACAGTTAAGAAATCTGATATATTCTCTTTGTACAGCGGTTCTTTGGGTGGTAGCTTTAAATTGGAAGTCCACTTCAATACCCTTCTCACAGGTGCTGACCAGAATGGACCAATTTATGTTATCTGAACGTATTTTCCATAGGCTGCATGATACTTTTCCTGTTTATGAGGCCAAGTTGGCCCAGTGCTGGCTCTTGCGTCTCCAACACTGATGGTGATGTGTTTCCTCTCTGCTGGTTTTGATATGGCCTTATCTCCCCTGACTGGGCTGGGGGAGGGATGCCTCCCTTCCCTCTCGTATATTCTTACCTCTTGTCCTTTATCCTGAGCTTTTGCAATTTTGAATTCTCTTTCTTTTATCTCCCTTTATCTAATGTGCTTACCTATGTTTCTCTATTTACTAGAATATCTCAGTTGTGAGTACATTACCATCTTTAGGTTTACTTATTTCCACACCTTATGTCCTCAAGAGTGATGAATTTTAGTCTATGTACTGACCTGTTGAATTTGCTTAGTTTGATTTGGTGTTATTCACTCAGACTGTTGTATATTACATATCTCAGGCAATCTTTGTACGACTATTTTTGTTGGGCATTGTCAAAAAGTAATGTACTCTTTTGATTTCTGTTTTCTCAATAAAAATCTTTTGAAAGTAAAAAAAAAATAAAATATTAATAAAAACCTTAGTTAGACTTACCGGTAACAGTATTTCTATGAGTCTTTCAGGACAGCACTTGGAGAGAGCGCAGCTCCACCCACTTCCCAGGAAACACTGCAGTCACTGCTATAACTTCCGCCCACCTCCACCATGGCCTCAGTTGTACACGAGCACCTCCGGCCATACTGAAATGAGATAAGCAGAACATAGCAACCAAACATGTTAGTACAACACATATATATATATACACATATATCCACCAGAAGAGAGAAGGGTGGGTTATCGGTGCTGTCCTGAAAGACTCATAGAAATACCGTTACCGGTAAGTCTTACTAAGGTTTTCTCACTTCGTCTTTCAGGACAGCACTTGGAGATGATAACTGAGTACTTACTCTAGGGTGGGACCACCGCTTGCAGGACCTTCCTGCCAAAAGACTGCTCCGCCGCTGAGAGCAGATCCATCCTGTAGTGGCGAGTAAAAGTGGAAAAACTCGTCCACGTAGCTGCCTTGCAGATAAGCTCTGGTGAAGCTCCAGCCCGTTCTGCCCAGGAAGTTGCCACTGCCCTTGTAGAATGTGCCACCACCCCTGGGGGAGGTTCTATATCCCTACCCTTATAGGCCTCGTGGATAGCCATATGGAGCCATACGGAGCCATCTGGCTAGCGTACTTTTGGGAGCACCGTACCCCCTACGTGCACCCGAGAACAACACAAACAGAGAATTGGATTTCCTAAATTCCCTGGTGACTTCCAGGTAGTGCATAATGCACCTTCTGACATCTAAGGTATGAAACTCTTCTTCCCTTGAACCGGAAGGAGCCGGACAAAAGGTAGGTAACACTATTTCTTGTGTCCTATGGAAGGCCGATACCACCTTAGGAAGGAACCCAGGATCTGTCCTCAACACGACTATCTGGGAAGATGGTCAAGAAGGGTTCCACAATAGAAGAGCCTGTAGCTCACTAATTCTCCTAGCCGAGGTGACGGCTATTAAAATGACCACTTTCAGGGTCCAAAATTTTAAAGATGCTTCTAACAGTGGTTTGAAAGGTCTTTTTGTCAGACCCCCCAAAACCACCGATAAGTCCCATTTGGGAAAAAACTTAAAGGGGGAAGGCCTAGCCCTGGCTAATGCCTTAAAAAATCTGATGACATAGGGATCTAGGGATAACCGTCTCTCTAGAAATACTGATAGCGCAGCAACCTGCGCTTTCAGGGTGCTGGCTGCCAGACCCTTGTCCATCCCGTCCTGTAAAAACTCCAGGACCGACAAATTATTCATGGGGGAACAATTCTTTGAACTGCACCAGGAATTAAAGACCCTCCAGGTCTTAAAATAAATCGCCCTGGTAACTTCCATTCTGCTACTAAGTAGGGTATCCACTAACCGTTTAGATATACCCTTCCTACTCAGGATTAACTCTTCAGTAACCAGGCCGCCAGGTTGAGCCGATCCACGTTGGGATGGAGCAGAGGACCCTGGTATAGCAAGTCCTTTCTGACTGGAAGTAGCTGATGAGGTTCTATTGCCAGTTTCATCAGGGTTGAAAACCAAGGCCTTTTGGGCCAGTATGGGGCTATCAGGATAAGAGTCGTCTTTTCTACCTGAAGTTTCCGCAGAACTAACGGAATCATTTGTACTGGGGGGAAAGCATAACACAAACGGAAGGGCCAATGCTGAACTAACGCATCTAGACCCTCCGCTTGATCCAGTCTGTTGAGGGAAAAGAAAACCGGAACCTTGGCGTTGGCTTGGGACGCGAACAGGTCTATCTGAGGGGTTCCCCACCTGTCTGCTATTTTCTGGAACACCTCTGAATTTAGACTCCACTCGGATTCTAGAACCCTCCTCCTGCTTAGGAAGTCTGCCAGGTGGTTTAAACTGCCCTTTAGGTGTACTGCAGACAGAGATGCCAAGTTTGTCTCTGCCCAGTAAAGCATGTGTAGGGCCAGGTTCAGGAGAACCCTGCTCCTCGTGCCCCCCTGCCTTGAGACGTAAGCTACCGCTGTAGCATTGTCCGACAGTATCTGGACATGCTGACCCTGTATTGTCTCCTGGAAGGCCCAAAGCCCCAGGCAAACGGCTTTGAGTTCCCTCCAATTGGAGGATCTCTTGGACTCTTCCCTGGACCAGGACCCCTGAGCCAACTGACCCCTGAGGTGAGCACCCCATTCCCAGGAGCTGGCATCCGTAGTTAGGACCATTGTAGCGGGGAAGGACCACACTAGACCCCGACTCAAATTTGCGTAAGTCCTCCACCACCAAAGTTTCCTTTTTACTGAAGCTGGAACCCTGATCTCCTTCTCCAAGGGTTCTCCATGCGTCCAATTCTGTAGAATCGCCTGCTGGAGACTCCTTGAATGCAGGCGGGCCCACAGGAATGGAGGATGCGAGTAGTCCCAGGGTGGACATAGCTGCACGAACTGAAACTGACAGGTTCGTCTGCACTGCCTTCACTGCTGCCTGAACCTTGATTATTTTCTCCTCTGGTAGAAATAACTTCTCCTGGATGGAGTCTATGGTGTACCCCAAAAAGACTATGACCTGAGAGGGGACTAGATTTGACTTCTCTCTGTTCATAATCCAACCTAGGCCCTCCAAATGGGCCTGAGTCCTCCACAGGTCTTTGAGAAGCTGATCTTCTGTCTTGGCAAACAACAGGAGGTTGTCCAAGTATGGAATTACCGAAACTCCTTCCAGCCTTAGAGCTCCTGTATCTTCCTCTTCCGCCTCTGACCCTGAGACTAGGCTGCTAGGTTCTTCCTCCTCGGACTCACTACCTGCCCCTCTATAATCCAAGGGTGCACTAGTGGAGGCCTTAGCTGCTGACCCTGACGCCGCCCCTCTGTCCAAGTAGGAGCGGAACGACTGAAAGGTCTCTTCTAGCTCCTTTCGAAATGAAGAGAGCATCTCTTTGGGTTGTTTGCAAGGCTGCACTAGTAGAGGCTTCCCCTTTGACTATGTCCGTGATGCATGCCTTGCATAACGGCTTAGTCCAAGACCCTTTAAGGGTTGTTTTGCAGGTAGCACACCATTTCTTAGGAGGGGGCACTGCAATTTTTAGCTTTTCTTTAGCTTTCTGAAAAACACAAAAGACAACAACCCCATGTTTAACTTTTTGTGTCTCAGACCCAAACCACCACCACCACAAAACAGCCAGTGAACAAAAACATACCAGGTCCCATCACCGCTGTACCAAAACAAACAACACTCTCCCAGGGACGTGACTAGGGTGAGTGAGGCAGGCTCCTCTCCCCAAAGGGGCAGTAGGAGGGACATAACAAGGAACCAGGTAGACTTAAACCGCTGTTTTCCTACCTGGGCCGGGCTGGTGCATGTGGCTCCTGCTCCCGCCACCTCCGCTGCGTCTTCTGGCTCCATTTTCCCAGAACGCGGCGATCGTTAGTGCGCCTCCTTTTGAAAGTCCCGGTTAACCCCACCGCTGTGGGAACCGGAAATTGCACCGCCGAGGCTGCCCCTCCCTTCTGCGTTCCAGCGGCCGGAACCGGAAGCCGCCACGCGCCGCCGGAAGTCCTGCCTCCACCGGAAATGACGTTGCCCGCCCTCCGTACCGGGACATCGCAGACCCCAGGAGACCGGCATCTAACCGCCCCAAAAATGGCCTGTAATGCCCAGCCTATTGGCGCGGAACCTCCGGCAGCCTTTACCCTCGCCGGGCTCGAGAAGAGGGGAGCACCGAAACATCCCCCACGCGTCAGGGGAGAGGTTGGGTCTGCCTCCTGAAAAAACAACCGATCGCAGGTATGCTCTTCCATCCATCTCCCCCTGGAGAGAGTCCAGCATCCTCCTGGTTCCCTGCAGCGCTTCCACCATGGCCGGAGGAAACACTACAACTGAGGCCATGGTGGAGGTGGGCGGAAGTTATAGCAGTGACTGCAGTGTTTCCTGGGAAGTGGGTGGAGCTGCGCTCTCTCCAAGTGCTGTCCTGAAAGACGAAGTGAGAAAATGTCATAAAACGACCCCCTATTTTGTAAACGCTGTAAGTTTTGCACAAACCAATCAAACGCTTATTGCGATTTTTTTAACTAAAAATATGTAGAAGAATACATATCGGCCTAAACTGAGGAAACAAAAAATGTTTTTTAATATATTTTTTGGGGATATTTATTATAGCAAACAGTAAAAAATATTGCATTTTTTTCAAAATTGTCGCTCTATTTTTGTTTATAGCACAAAAAATAAAAACTGCCGAGATGATCAAATACCACCAAAAGAAAGCTCTATTTGTGGGGAAAAAGGACGCCAATTTTGTTTGGGAGCCACGTCGCACGACCGCGCAATTGTCAGTTAAAGCGACGCAGTGCCGAATCACAAAGAGTGCTCTGGTCATTGGACAGCAATATGGTTCGGGGCTAAAGTGGTTAAACACGGAGCCAGATGGAAAAGATTAAGGGCGGAACAGTTAACGACCCTGTAGACCAAACTGCAGTCCTTAGAGACGCAACACAAACAGACACCGACGAGACAACTAGGTATGGAACTTGACACCACACGGAGAAAGGTCACCGACATACTCACATACAAGGCCAAAGCAGCCATCCAGATTTGCAGACGCAAGGTTTATGAGTCGGGAGACAAGTGCGGGAGAATGAGGCTATGGACAACACCACCAAAGTCCTGAACCTTCTACATGCAGTAAATGCCGGGAGAACGCCAAGTGTCTTTGTGAGTACGGATGCCGAAAAGGCATTAGACAGAGTCAGTTGGCAGTTCATGTTCGACACGCTGAAACACATTGGCCTAGGGCACAAAATGACTAACTGGATCTCAGCAACGTATACTGAACCCTCGGCTAAAGTTAGGGCTAATGGGGTTTTATCAGAGACCTTCCCTTAAGAACGGGACGTGCCAGGGGTGCCCCTTGTCACCCCTCCTATTTGCACTGACCCTCGAACCCTTTCTACGATGTATAAGACTGAACCCGCATATATCAGGAGTTAAAATAGGAGACGGAGAGTACAAAGTTTCGGCCTACGCGGACGACTTACTTTTCACGCTGGCGAACCCTGCAACGTCCCTGCCTGGTCTAATGCGGGAATTTGAAATATATGGACGACTGTCCAATCTGAAAATTAACATGGGTAAGTCGGTAGCGATGGGGGTGGGAATCGCAGATGCGCTTTTGAGACAACTTTGAGGGGGTTTTAGCTTACAGTGGACAGACACGGCCCTGAACTACTTGGGCACTCGCATACCCTCTTCCCTATGCCAACTTTTCAGGCTGAATTTCCCACCATTGCTGCAGGCTGTTCAGAGATTGCTGGATCACTTGACCACTGGACTCCACTCGTGGTTCGGTAGATGCAACATAATTAAGATGTCCATCCTGCCCAAATTTACATATCTCCTTCAAGCTATCCCCGTACACATACCGGCAGACTACTTTAGGAACGTGCAATCCACGTTAAAAAAAAAATGTATGGGCTGGGAAACACCCTAGGATACACAGGTCAGTTCTATCCCTATCCAAACTGCACGGCGGGCTGGCCATGCCTAACATTCGCACATACTATCATGCGGCCCATCTGAACCGCCTCATAGACTGGTGTCGACATGGGAGTACCAAACTGTGGCCACGCTTAGAGCAGGCACAGAGTGAGATTCCATTACAGAGAGCTCCATGGTGCCCTACAGCACTGCCCAAATCCGTTCGCACCCATCCGCTGATAGGAAACACAGTTAGAATTTGCGCTAGGTTGATTTCGCAGACAGGGTTTCCGTCGGGAGATAGCACCCCCCCCCCCTACCTACGCCCAGTTCTGGGAAACCCACAATTCGTGCCGGGTGTATGTGATGGGAGATTCCGCCCTCTTAGGGAATCTGGTACGTTTCAAGCTTCCCACTTCAGCACGGCAGGCTGCTGGAACATGATCGCAGAACTGATGTACGTGGGGGGTAGATACTGTTTAGACTTTGAGCGCCAACCAACTTAATCATTTCCTACATACCATGTCTCCCCCCCCCCAGCCGGGAGTCCCTCCCTCATGCCATTGGAAGAACTGTGCTCAGGCACAGACACACTTCCACACGCGTTGTCCATTGTGCATAACATATTGATCACTCCAAAGGAGTGATACCAAATCCCCTATATGGGGCCAATGCTGATAAATCCTTGAGATAAATTCTTTAAAAAAGTCATCCATAGAAATCAGCCCCGATCGCTCATAGACTGCATCACATGAAAGAAATCACCCAGTGACAGATGAAAAACACAGCGTGATCCCTTCACCAATAAATGGATGGCCGCTTACCAGAGGGCAAGCCACATGAGTGGTCGGCTATAACCCAGCCGCGGCCTTGCAATCCTGGAAATGGCGATCAGAGAATATCCAACGGGACACTAGTCAGCAGCACTCGCAGTCATCCAGGGAAGAAGAAAAAAGTGCACCATAGTGTGAATCCGTTTCAACAGCTAAAGTTTTTTAATAAAATATTGTACTTACATACAAAGTGTATTAAACAGCATAAAAACAAAAATGCCGGCCGGCAATCGATAGGAGCCCTCCCTCTGAAGCGTGGTGACGTTACTGCGTAGTCCCCCAGACGCGTTTCGTCATCAACGGACGTTGTCAATGGGATGGGCTACCGCAGTAGGCCACCTAATGTTATACCCAGGCCTCGTTGTGAGATGCATACCAACAGCCGTGAAAAGTGCCATCTTTCATAGGGTAAACATGCCCTTACATGAAATGTGACATGTAAACTCCAGTGTGGTAATGATCAAAACACAGAAGGGTGATTAAAAGAGAAAAAGTTTGTCATGTCCGCTGGTTAGTACGCCTAACCAGCGGACAGAAATCTCCCGCATGCGTCAAATGGATTTGACGCATGCGTGGAAGTATTTTACTTCCTGGTCCGATGTCTGTAGGACCGGTTTCATCGGATATGTCTCCTCGTGTGTACGCGGCCTCAGCCGTGTTGGTAAAGTCCCCTTGTAGTAGCTGCTCAGTTTTGCAACGATAAGTATGGGCTGTATGGATGAACGCAGGTGCCTGTTCTCCACACAGGAAATCCCCAGGTAAACTTTGCGGCAGCTGGATGGAGGGCTGATGCGCGTGTGTGGAGAACAGGCACCTGCGTTCATCCATGCAGCCCATGCTTATTGTTGCAACACTGAGCAGCTACAAGGGGACTTTACCAACACGGCTGAGAGATTGACTGTCCTTAGGACTTCACCCATATGACTAAATACAGTAACTTCTATGTGAGTACTTTAATGCGGTCTATACATTAAAAGTTTACAGTCTTTTCTAAGTGGCGACTGTTTTTTTTTTTTCTGTTACATGTTTGCATGTGTTGGATTTTGTTGCTTTACAAATTTGTTATTTGTCTGTTCAGTCAGATCGGATTGCTGCCACTTGAAAGGCGACAAACACTTTCCAGTAGAGGACTTGGCATCCTTGAGACTCCACCCAAGTCTATCATCTTTGAAGTTTTGGTCGCTTACGCTACTAACAGTGAGTTGGATCTACCCATCTTATGCTAACCAACCGTCTAATATACTCAAATGGTGATAAAAGTTATGTCCATTAATGCCAAGGGTCTCAACCACCCGGCTAAAAGGCGATCGTTATAGAAGGAGGCTCTATATCAACGTTGTGATGTATTGTGTGTTCAGGAAACTCACTTTCTGCTTCAATCCCCCTCCCCCTTAAGTGCTCTCATCCTAGTTTCCCGCACTACTTTTACGCCAACGCTGACATGAAAAAGAAAGGGGTGATGATAGAAATTAAGGACTCAGTTGCATTCAAGTTTCACTCTATGGTGGCAGACCCACAAGGCTGTTTCCTGATATTAATTTGTGACATTGACTCTACCACATACACTGTAGCGAACGTCTATGCGCCTAATAAGGGTCAGATTTGTTTCTTCAATAAGGTTATGAAAAAAATCTGATCTATATTGAAAGGTGGAGTATTGCTGTGTGGAGACTTCAACATTACCCCAGACCCTTCTGTGTACTCCACGGCTACACCTAAGAGAACTCCACCATCCCTAGGTGACTCCCTAAGGTCACATGAATTATTTGATTCCTGGAGATGCCTTAACGCAAATGAGAGAGACTACTCCTTTTTCAAATAGCCACAGATCCTATAGCAGGATTGACCTGTTTTTGGTGGATAAATGTTAATTGTTCAATTGTAAAGGAGCAACAATTAACAAGATTACTTGGTCGGACCATGCCTCGATCACGCTGTCAATAGGGAATTCCACAAGCAGCAATAACAAGTATATCTGGAGAGCAAATCCCAGGCTGTTCCAGGATGGTCCGATCAAGTCTAGAATTGAAGAGCAGCTGAGAGAATTTTTTGTACTTAACTGTCCATCAACCTCAGACTCATTTGTGGTATGAAATGCCCACAAGGCATTTGCAAGAGGGATTTTGATACAGCAAGGGGCAAGGAGTAAGAGGATGAGGCAGCAGCATTTGAC
This sequence comes from Rana kukunoris, assembly GCA_029574335.1. Taxonomy (NCBI): domain Eukaryota; kingdom Metazoa; phylum Chordata; class Amphibia; order Anura; family Ranidae; genus Rana; species Rana kukunoris. The sequence continues at coordinate 261,572,616 of CM056059.1, read as the reverse complement.
TGACTTGATTTCTAATATAGAGACACTTGAAAGGCAAAACAAGGTTAATGCATCGCCACTCCTCACTGCTCAATTGACACAACTCCGTACTGACCTACGACTATTGTTTCTTGAGGACTTTGAGAAGACCTCTAGAAGACTGAAATTAAAATACTATACATGTGGCAACAGAGTGGGTAAGATGCTGGCAAATAAACTTAGGGGTCAGACACACAAAACACAGATCCCATTTGTCTTACACCCTGTCACAAAAATCAAACAATACCATCCACAGGCAATAGCGGACGCTTTTAGCCAATATTATAATTCATTGTATAACCTCAAAGATGATCTCATTATTCCACAACCGACTACCTCCCTAATAAATGTGTTCCTTCAACACATTGACCTCCCTTCACTTTCACCTGAACACATAGAAGATCTAAACTCTCCGATTTCTGAAGCAGAAGTAAGTCACATAATCAAGAGTCTCCCAAATAACACATCTCCAGGGCCAAATGGCTTTAGGGGAGAATATTTCAAATCATTTCAGGATACTCCAATTCCACACTTGGTAGACCTTTTTAACTCAGCCGCTGCCGCCTCCTTCTTTCCTCCAGAGATGTTAAAAGCCATGATAGTAGTATTGCCAAAGCCTGGCAAAGACCCAGACACCCCTCAAAATTTTAGGCCTATTTTGTTGCTTAATAATGATGTTAAGATTTACGCTAAGATATTAGCAACAAGATTGGTGGATATACTGCCCGATTTGATAGACAGAGACCAATCTGGATTTACTAAGGGGCGTCAGACGTTGGATGCCACCCGCCGTTTGGTGAACGTGATACATGTGGCCAATAGTAGGGGAACGCCTTCTCTGCTCCTAGCATTGGACGCAGAGAAGGCGTTCGACAGGATTCACTGGCAAATTCTCTCAAGGGTGTTGTGCAAGTTTGGGTTCACTGGATTTATTTATTCAGCAATAATGGCGCTGTACACCTTTCCATCTGCACAAGTCTACATATCCGGTGCATTATCTACACCATTTGCCATAACCAATGGTACAAGGCAGGGGTGTCCTCTCTCACCACTGATTTTTAATTTACTGATGAAACCCTTAGCTTCCTATTTGAGCAATCATCCTGATATTACAGGTATCCAGGTGGGTGGGAAACAATATATCATCAGCCTGTTCGCTGATGATATTATCTTAATGTTGTCACATGCTGGCTGTGTTTGGACGCAGCTCCTGACACCCAGGGCTGCACCACATGCTCTCCCCTGGCGTCTCCCACCGCTCTCTCCGGTTCCCCCCCTGGTCCCCCCGGATCCGTCGCTCTCTGCTCTCAGCAAGGTAAGCCCCTAATCCACAGGGCTCTCACACCTCCCCGAGCTCCGTTGTCGGCCGTCCTTTACAGGATAAGTCGCGGCGGAGGCCCTCGCGCCACCTCTGGAACCATTTGCGGCCGCCACACTTAGGAAAGGCCGCGGCTTTACCCGCGGCCTAGAGGCTTGCCGCTATATTCTCCTGCCAGCACCACATCAATCCCCCCCGGACACCAGCAGAACCCCCCAGCCACCACCAGCTAACCCCTGAGCCGCCTCCTCACAGAATCCAGCCGCGTAGCCCCAGGCGGTGGCTCGGTATTTCCCCGGCTTGTCGCCCCCCCCCCCCCCCCCCCTGATACACCATTCACCTGCCAGCTGCACAGCAATCCCCCCCCGGACACCAGCGGGACCCCTCACTTCCCTAGGGCTAGAACTATCAAAAATCTCAGCCGTTTACCCCAGCCTAAGCATATATCATGCGTTTGATCAACACAAGATCGGCAGTAAAACTCCGACTGGAAATCCATGATTTCATTCTACAATACGATTTAGACTGCCTCTTTATTACAGAGAGCTGGCTCACAGCCGACTGCAACACCATTCTAGGAGAACTGGTGCCAGAAAACTATCGTATTATAACTGAAAACAGAATAGGGCAAAGAGGAGGAGGAGGACTGGCGGTGATCCATAAAACTCATCTTGCAATCACTTAGCCAGTCCTTCAAAACCCTCTTCCATTCATGGAAACCCTTACCCTGCAACTACAAACTCCCAGGAGACCGTCCGGATTCTACTCTGCTATAGGCCGCCTGGCCCAAAATCGCAGCTTCTTCCATCATTGACAGACTTTATCTCCACCTATACCCTTAACAGCAAACACCTTTTGCTGCTCGGGGACTTCAAACTCTGGGCCAACTCCCCGCAGGACCCCATTGCCGACGCCTGCATTGATCACTTCTGAGGATTAGGGCTACAACAACTAGTATGTGGGCCCACACATGCCTCAGGTCACACGCTCGATTTTATTTTCAGACAAGATCTGGAAATAATCTTGGAAAATGAACCGTTGCCATGGACAGATCACCATGCAATTAAATTAATTTTTTCCATCCTTAACTAAAACATTAAATCCAGTGACAACACACTGGACTAGATGTCAGAAGAAGCTCCACTCGGAACTCTTCAAAACCACGTTAACCACTTAAGACCCGGACACATATGCTGCTAAATGACCCAAGGTGTTTTTACAATTCGGCGCTGCGTCGTTTTAACAGACAATTGCGCGGTCATGCGACGTGGCTCCCAAACAAAATTTGCGTCCTTTTCTTCCCACAAATAGAGCTTTCTTTCGGTGGTATTTGATCGCCTCTGCGATTTTTATTTTGTTGCGCTATAAACTAAAATAGAGCGACAATTTTGAAAAAAATCACTATTTTTTTACTTTTTGTTATAAAAAAAATCAAATAAACTAAATTTTAGTAAAACATTTAGGCCAAAATTAATTCAGCCACATGTCTTTAGTAAAAAAAAAAAAATCGCAATAAAAAAAATAGCTACCTAGCGGGAACAGCGACACTAATACAGCGATCAGAAAAATTATCGCTTATTGATGCTGGCAATAGGGAGTGAAAGGGTTAACTAGGGCAGTGATCAGGGGGTTAAAACTTTATTAAGGGGGGGTGGGGGGGCTATCCTGGACCTAACACTAACTGATTTTACACTGCCTGTCACACTGACACTAAATGCAGTGATTGGATCACTGCATTCAGTGACACTGTGACAGGGGGGTGGGGGGGGGGCGATCACAAGGGGTTAATGTGCCTATGTGAGTGTGTGTCAGTGTTGTGTTGGTGCACACTTACTGTGGATGTCTTCTCTCATCAGCAGCGGTGGGAAACACCGCTGCGATGAGAGGTGACATAATTTCCTCCTTCCTGTGTAAACACAGGAGGAGGAACTGAAACGAAGGGGGAGCGCTCCCATTGGCTGGGAGCGATCGCGGGGCGGAAAACACGGACATCCGCCCGTTTGTCGGCGATCGCTCCCAGAGCCAGGGGGACCCCCGCACGCCGCGGAGGGGGTCCCGATGGGACCCCCGAACCGCACGAAGGCGGGGACGTAAATGTACGCCCTTGTGCCTGTACGAGCCATGTTGTGGCCGTAAATGTGCGTGCGGGGGTCCTTAAGTGGTTAAGGAAATAAATAAATACAATTCAGCTGCATCAAACGGCTGAAGAAACACTGGATACCATAAACACAGCCCTATTACAGTCAGCTGACTTAATAGCGCTGAAACGCAAAACCCGCATCCGGAAAAATAACTCCAGCTGGTTCAACAACCAACTGGCGTTACTGAAGCAAGAGCGCAGAAGGGCGGAAGCCGTCTGGAAAATAAGCTCTTCAGATGAGAACCTCAGCGTCTACAAAGCAACAAGGAAATACCACAAAGAAATCTTCAAAGCCAAGAAAAACTATTTTTCTGAGGCTATCAACAGCGCCCTAAACCGCCCCCGCGAACTCTTCAAGCTGGTCACTCAGACCATGAATCCAGGATGTCTTGAAGCCCCCAATTCGGACTCACAAGAATTTTGCAATGAATTGTCAGAATACTTCATTAATAAAATCGAGGGGATCCGACAAAGCATTCAGCAAAATAATTTCCCCCTCAACCCTCCCAGTAATTATTTAAACACCTGCAGTAATTCACCACAACCAGGTAGGTTCACGCTGGAACCTATCTCTATCCATGCCACTAAAAATATCATCGGTACTTTGCGTAACAGCACCGCGCCAAATGATACCACTAAACTGCTGAAGGAATGCGCCGACATCCTGGCACCTCCTATCACGCAGCTTATCAACCAATCTTTCAGGGAAGGCATAGCGCCCTCCCAGTTGGAGGGTATAATTCGACCCATCTTGAAGAAACCCAACCTGGACCCCAAGGACCCACTCCACCGTCGTCCAATAACAGGCCTAAATGTACTCTCAAAGGTAATGGAAAAAGTAGTGGTACAACAGCTGCAACAGCATCTAGATACCCACAACCTACTTGATCCATTTCAATCGGGATTCCGGCCTGGACACGGGACGGAAACCGCATTGCTCAAAATATGGGACGACGCTCTTGAGGCCGCAGATGAAGGAGAATCGTGTCTTCTGGTGCTGTTGGACCTAAGCGCAGCCTTCGACACAGTAGACCACAAGTTTTATTGACTTGGATAGCTGAAGTAGCCAGAGTCGCAGAAGGCGATTTATCTTGGTTCTCCTCTTTTTTGGAAAACCGATCGCAAATAGTGAAGTTAGGACCTTTCACTTCTGAGAAACGCACATTATCGTGCGGAGTCCCTCAAGGATCCCCCCTGTCGCCGGTGATATTCAACATCTATCTTCGCCCTCTTTTTGAGATTAGCAGCCAAAAACTGCTTTACCACTCATATTGCATACGCAACTGTATTCCCGCATTTGCAATAAAAAGGATCATCACCTCAATCTAGAGACATGCCTCTCTTTGATAGAGGACTGGATGACAAAGAGTTCTCTTAAACTCAACGGAGCGAAAACAGAACTTCTCCTGTTTCACGCCAAGCGTATGAATCAACCTGCAACAACTTGGACCCCCCCGCCCATTCTGGGCAAAATGATCACCCCTAGCGCCAAAGTCAAAAGTCTTGGGGTCATCTTTGACTCCTATAGGACAATGGATGCACAAATAGGGTCAGTAGTCAGCGGATCTCACAATCTGCTGCGCCTGCTACGCAGACTTACTCCGTTTTATTCCCAAGGAAGACATATCGGTCGTGGTGGGAGCAATTGTAAACTCAAGATTGGACTATGCAAATGCCCTTTACCTCAGACTCCCCAAGTACCAAATCGTTCGTCTACAAGTCGTTCAAAATACGGCCGCTAGACTTGTAACTGGGAAAAAACCTTGGGAATCAATCTCCCCTTCACTGAGAGCCGTTCACTGGTTACCAGTAAAAGACAAAATCACTTTTAAAGCACTCTGTCTAATGCATAGATGTATTCATGGGAATGCCCCCCATTATTTATGCAAAAAAATAAAAGCTCATAATCCCAATCGCGTTTTGCGATCCACCTATCAAAATCTCCTCCAGATACCGAAAGCCAACTACAAGTCCAAAGGAGAAAGGAGATTCGCGGTCCAAGTTCCCAGACTATGGAACGCTTTACCAACCAACATTCGGTTGGAGGAGAACCACTTAGCGTTCAGGAGAAAGATCAAGACTCATCTCTTTTGATACCAAAGGAGACAGGAACAACAAGCGCCCAGAGGCAATTAAGTTTGCATGTGCTGCGCTATATAAGTTTTCATTCATTCATTCAAATGTAGACACTTCCCTGCCAGCTGTCCATCAGGCATTACATACATTTAATATTGTATCATACTACAAGGTTAACAAATCTAAATCGTACATTTTGAATCTAGGCATTTCTGCAAATACGGAACTCAATCTTAGACAGCGGGTATCTTATTTGTGGAAAAAAACATTGCGATCCAAATTGGCACACCTAGCTAAAACAGAATTGTCATGGCTGGGCAGGCTGGCAGCTTTTAAGATGCAGATTCTTCCACAGGTGTTGTACCTGTTAAGGTTGATTCCTATTACATTACCAAACTCCTATTTTAAAACCATCTATAACTATATAACTATCTACAACTATCTATAGCAAGGTAGAAGAGCAAGGTGTGCATTTGGTAAACTTATTAAGAATAGAAAGGCAGGAGGGATAGGCCATGTTCATATTCAGGATTATTTTGCAACTATATTAGCTCAACTTAAACAGTGGTTTCTGCCATGCTCTAAGGCATTGTGGAAAGATATAGAAAAAGCTCAAATACCACAGGGTAACTTATTAGACTTTCTATTGAAAGCTCCCCATGTTGGTTCACTTACTAAGTTAGCACCCCCTGTTCAGGCCTCGGTTAGAGCTTGGATACACCCAACAAGAAACTTAAAAGAGGTTAGCGACATCTTACCAGTGAAACTCCCTATAACAGTGATAGGGCTCCTAATACCGAATATTAAAGTGGATGTAAACCCAAAACAACATTTTATTTTTATTTTTTATGTCACAATGTAGAGTATAAGATTTTTTATCATCTGTGCCCAGTCTTGCCACACAGAGTTAATCCAGATCTGAGTAATCCTCTTTTAATGTTCAGTGAAAATGAACAGCCTTCCAGATAAAAACCTGCCTCAATAAAAAATCAGTTTTCTCTCTTATTGCTTTGAGTGACAGGTTATTTACATATCTAGCTTGGACATGTTCATCATAAGGTTATGTTAAGTTTATTATAACATGAGGTATAAAAAAGTGAGAAATCCACCCCTCCCCCACATAACACATCCTGGTAATATACAATGAACTTTGAAACACCTCATGTTATGATAAACATAACATAGCATATGATAAACATGTCCAACTAGATATGTAAATAACCTGTCACTGAAAGCAAAAACAGAGAAACGGACTTTATAATTTGGCAAGTTTTTATCTGGCATTCTGTTCATTTGCACTGAACATTAAAAGAGGATTACTCAGCGCTGGATTAACTCTGTGTGGCAAGACTGGGCACAGATGATAGGAAATCTTATATTCTACATTGTGACATCGAAAAAAAAAAGTGGGTTTACATCCACTTTAAGGTTGTTAATTGGGTGGATAGGGGGATTCATTTTCTGGAGGACATGGTATAAGGGCCCTGACTTAAATCTTTTCAGCAGTTACAAAGAGATAACTTACCTAAGGTTCTACCAGGACACCTCAGTTCTACCAGGACACCTCAGTTTCAGCTAAAGGAATATCTACTATATACACAACTTTACAAAATAAATCCATATGTAAGAAATTTCAATCTATGCTGGCGTGGGAGGGAGAATTAGGGGTTGATTATTTAGCCCAACACTGGGAGAGGTCATTTCGCCTCACATATAATTCCACTAGGAGTACCAATCTATGGGAGATGCAGCAAAAAATAACACTCAGGTGGTACCTCACCCCATATTGGATTTCAACAATTTTCCCGGGGGCTTCTCCGCTTTGCTGGAGAATCTGCGGCGAAAGGGCACAATGTGTCATGTGCTGTGGTCATGTCCCAAGCTGCGTCATTTGTGGACTCAGGTTGAAAGGCTGATGGCTGTGGTGACGCAAACTCACCATGTGTTATCACCGGGTATGGCAATACTTTCATTAGAGCTACATACCATACCATCACCGTATAGGACCATGATCTCACATATTCTCTTGGCCACTTGTCTTACTATTCTAAGGCACTGGAAGTCAATTTCTGCACCCACGGTTACCGAGGTCATACATACTGTTCATACGCATGGTACATATGAAGTACTCCATTCTTCAGCAACAGGGAATTATGAAAAAACATCACAGGACTGGAATACATGGATGGATTGGTACAAGGGAGGTGCATTATTATAACGAGCGAGATTGAGACCTAATTGAACATTCCTTTATGCTGTTTTTTTCTAATTGTTCAATGTTAAGGCTGTGCAAGGGGTACACACTGTAAATCTAGATCTGACTGGGGGAGAAAAAAAAATTCTCTCCTTTTTTTTTTTCATTTAATTCTTGTATTTTTAGTTTATTTGTTATGTTGACATTGACTATGGAACAGGATATCATTACAAGCAGGATTGTGTTTACCTCTTTTACATAAGCAGCCAAACTCTAGTCACATATTCTTCCTGTAGCGACCGTTGTGTGGGATCGCAAGGGAGGGATTTAACGTGGTACCCATGTACTGGGTCCTAAATTATAACTTTGTATTAATGGCGTTATATGGACTCTACTAGAGGTGTCTGTCCTGTATTATATTGCCTAATTCACTTATACTTGTGTATTGTTTGATAATTTCAATAAAAACTATTGGGGAAAAAAAAAAAGAAAGAAAGAACAAATATGGCGCTCATAGCCTAACACAAGAAGCCTAAATGGAGCAGGAGCAAATAACACAAGTAGAGCACTCACTTTGTGTCAAATGAGCGCGGACATCAATCCACAAGCACCAAGCTCATATGTCCCCCAATGTGTTTGATCCCGATCCACTCTGGCTTCCAATGTTCAGCGAGTTGTACTCAAAGTATGATGATGAAATAAAAAAGGGCACTCATAGCATAAACCCGTTTAAAACACCATTTAATCAGGGCGAAGAATAAACAAAAACTCACATTTGGTAAAGACAGACAGTTAAAACATCCACGAGCGCAGTGCTTGTACTCCTTCCGTCAGATGGTGTGTGTACCTAGTGCTCCTATCCCGACACGTGTTGTTGCGTCATGTGACTTCATCATGGGATACCACTAGTTAAGATACATGGATTTAAATAGCCTGCAGAATAGAACAAGTGTTGGCCATTTTGTTGTAGCCCGCCATTATAATGCATGGCAATGTTACACAATGGGCAATCTGCCATTTTGCCTTGGTCACAGCCTATAGTAAATAGAACAAAGGTAAAGACTACACATGTAATCAGCGGTCTGGGTAGCAAGAAGGAAGGACCATGTGCAGCACGTAGACAAAAGGTGAATAACCAAACGCTAGCTAACGGCACTATGTATCACAGGTACCGTTGGAAAGCTGATCCGGGGCATAGTTAAATACATGCTTTACATATACTCATATAGGCAGTGAAAAAAAAACGCAAACCGACACTAGGACATGGATACAGAGGAAACTAAAAATATATATTTTTTGTATATGTCTCGGTGAACACTAAAAAAATACAAACATTGAATTTCAGCCCGGTTGGTGACCGATCTAGGACACCACTAGTCTATACCCATTTCCATTTAATCAGGACGGTGAGGGTAGTGGGCCTCCCCACTTCTCCCCTTTCCTTTTCCCCCCTCCTCCCCTTACCTCCCCAACCCCCCCCCCCTTTTTTCCCCTCTATTTCCTTATTTCTCTTTGTGCTGCCTTCGCAATGTATATTATTGAAGCCTAGAGGCGGGTCTTCCCTGTACTGTCTAGAGCTTGTTGGGACATATCCTGTTCATTCCAGCTCTAGCTACTGTAGTGATCAGATCCACAGAACATCCTAAAGCGAATACAGATTGCAAACCTGACGAGCATCAAAGCCTGAGTGTAAAAGGGGTTTTGCTAGTTCAGCTTGTGTAGAGGAATGTTAGACATTGCAGATAGATAATGTGTGTTTCAGTGTAGTAAGCAAGCACATGTAAGTTAGGCCCTATCTTTTGTATTAGCTATGCATAATGTATGTTGCTTGAATAGCCATGCTTACATTTTTCTTTTTATGTTTGTTTCACAGTTTTACCACACATCACATAGGATATCATATCACACTATTGTACACGTTCCTGTTCATTATATCTCAGTAAATATTGCATCAGTTCAGCAACCAGCGCTTCTTTCATTGGGATTTGCTTTATACTTGATGTTAAGCTGTGTATCTAAAGCAACACACACACAGCAGAGACAACACTCTCCCTCTCCCTTCTTTAGTATCTTTCGCTCTCCCCCTTTTCCTTTCTATTCCTTTTCCCTCTTTTATTAATGTCTGAGGGGCGGACGGGCACTGAGCCGACCCGTTCACCCATTCTGCTTCTATCAGGGAGATTTGACAACAGATGTAGGACCAGCTTCTTTAAGTATGGGGCCTTAGTCAGTTATAAGTTATACTTTGTGGAAGGAACCAGAAGCATTTGAGCACATTTGTTCTGATATCTCCCTTCTTTGCCACTTGTGCTACACCCCCCCTAGGACATACGCAATAGGATGAGAGTGTTAAGGGGGATATTGGTACCTCTGTTTCAAATGTTGCAATTCGTTGTAGCTCCCCTTGAGCTCACTCGTCATATATATTGTTGATGCTATGTTATCTATATCATTGTTCACGTTTATTTTCTCAATAAAATCTTTATGGAAAAAAAAAATACAAACATATACATCCATGGAATAGAGCAAAAGTCTTAAACCATGTATATATACAGATATATATATATATATATATATATATATATATTTAATATATATATATATAACATATGTGTGCATACACATATCAAAAATTATATAATATTATATAAAAAAAAGATTAACATACAATATAATTGTAAACAAAAAAAGAGAAACAAGGAGCCTCAGGGACACCACAAATGACTTGGGAGGTGTATAGGTAACAATCAGAATGCACAAAGCATAAGCCATGCATATAACATACATGAAACTCATTAACCACTTGACCACTGGGCACTTAAACCCCCTTAATAACCAGACCAATTTTCAGCTTTCGGTGCTCTCACAGTTTGAATGACAATAACTCGGTTATACAACACTGTAGCCAAATTATTTTTTTTTCCTTTTTTTCCCACAAATAGAGCTTTCTTTTGGTGGTATTTGATCACCTTGGCGGTTTTTATTTTTTGCGCTATTAATGAAAAAAGAACGAAAACACTCCTGGGCACAGGCGGCACCCCTGGGCACAGGCGGCACTCCTGGGCACAGGCGGCACTCCTGGGCACAGGCGGCACTCCTGGGCACAGGCGGCACTCGTGGGCACAGGCGGGACTGATTGGCACTGATGGGCACAGGTGGCACTGATGTGGCAGTGTTGTGCACTGGTGGGGCACTGATGTGGCAGTGTTGTGCAATGGTGGGGCACAGGTGGCACTGGTGGGGCACAGGTTGCAATGGGGGGGCACTGGTGGGCACTAATCTCTCTCCTCCATTGCAGTGTCTCTCTCACGCTGCAATGGTGAGGAGAGGAGAGAGATGACCTGCAGTGTTTACATCCGTGATCGCGCCATCATTGGACGGCGCGATCACGTGGTAAGGAGCCGCTGCCATTGGTTTCTTACCGAGATCACTGACGCTGCGGGTCCCGTGGACCCGCCGAGCGCCGTGACCGCGTGTGCGCGCCCACTCGGGCGCGCGGATCTGACGCACGTCAGGTTTGTTTACACACGTGATTGTGCCGTCATTGGACGGCACGATCACGTGGTAAGAAGCCGCCGCCATTGGCTCCTTACCGCGATCACTGATGCTGTGGGTCCCGTGGACTCGGTGAGCACCGGTGATCGCGTGTGCGCGCCCGGTCGGGCGCGCACACCTGACTCTAACGGAGGACGTCCATGGACGTCCTGTTAGAGTACAGGAACCGCCTTATAGACGTATTTCGTCTATAGGGCGGTGATTAAGTGGTTAATAATATACAAAAAATACACAACGGTGCACAAGTGACTAATAGTGGCTTAATGTGTGACAGGAAAACGACAAAGAAAAAGCGCCTCTTAGTGCAAGTATTTAATAAATGTAGCAACATGTAATTCCACACTTACATATCAGCAATAGATGACAAGCGCCCAGGGGATGGATGAGACAAAGCCTCCTGAGTCTATCACGCCCTGGATTCCTGATGCCAGATGCCGTCTAGAGCTACTGGGTGACCTGGCAGAGCAACCACAGTGTCTGATGGAAAAGTCCCAGCCGTAGATCTTAATGTACAGGACAGAATGGCAGAGCTCCGTGCTGTGAGGGAGCAGACTGGCGTGTGACATCAGCAGGGTGAGAACAGCTTTTGGTGGGCAAATAGCTATTAACCACTTCCGGTCCGCACTATTGACATAATACGTCAGCAGCGCGGACCTGAGGCACCGGGGTCACGTCTTTGGACGTGATTTGCTTGTAATTCCCCGCGCGCGCCACCCCGGGGAAAAACAGTCCCGACGCATCACCGAGGATTCGATGCGTGTACCCGGCGGCCGCGATGTCCGTCAGGTACACGCGATTGTCGGTGACAGAGCAGGGACGTGGAGCTCTGAGTGTAAACACAGAGCTCCACGTCCTGTCAGGGAGAGGTGACAGATGCTGTTTCTCTTGTACATAGGGAGACAGCATCGATCACCTCCCCCAGTCACCCCCCTCCCCCCACACAGTTAGAACACACCCAGGCAATACATTTAACCCCTTCCTCACCCCCCTAGTGTTAACCCCTTCAATGCCAGTCACATTTATACAGTAATTGGTGCATATTTATAGCACTGGTCGCTGTATAAATGTGAATGGCGCCAAAATTGTGTCAAAAGTGTCCGATGTGTCCGCCGCAATATCGCAGTCAAAATAAAAATCGCAGATCGCCGCCATTACTAGTAAAAAAAAAATATAAAAAAAAATCATAATTCTGTCCCCTATTTTGTAGGTGCTATAACTTTTGCGCAAAGCAGTCACTTATTGTGATTTTTTTTTTTTTACAAAAATACATAGAAGAATACGTATCGGCCTTAACTGAGAATTTTTTTTTTTTTTTTTTTTTTTTTAATTGGGATATTTATTATAGCAACAAGTAAAAAATATATATTTTTTTTTAAATTGTCGCTCTTTTTTTGTTTCCCAGGTGCAGCAGAAAGTACCAGTGCTCCGCCTCCCAAATCCCGCTCCACACCCAGCCGAGCACCAGCAGAGGCAAACAACATTTCCAATAGACCAGTACAACCTTGAAAACAAAAAAATTAGGGAAACATAAAAAACAGTGAATAACCATAACCCCGGTCAGCAACGGGCTTGGGTGGAACGAAATGGGCCCGCTCAACACCAAAGTAGGGGGAGAGCCAGGCCAACGGCAGCAGAGGCCCACAATACTCAGATTGTTCCGGCGGCTTCTGATTTTCGCGTCCTCTGCCCTATATTCTAGTGCCCTACCTTAGTTTGCAGGGCCCGGATGGAGGCCACATGGTCAGTCACTTTGTCCTATTGCAGAGGCGCGCAACAGGCCTCAAGTCGCAGGAGATTAGAGAGGTTTCCACCGAAGTACACGGGGGGGGGGGGTTTATCCGCCTGCTCCTCCTCTGACTCCCGGAGGCCTTAGAAGGCCTGGATCCTGTCGATCCTCTCAGACACAGTGCACACATGAGTTAAACAGATCACACTCCAGGAGAGCTCAAGAAACATGTCCGCTCAGTCCGCCATCCCGGCCACGCCCCCACCTTTGTGTATGTTTAGTATATTATTTATACGAGTTTCATGTATTGTAACGGAACCCCAAATAGGACAGGGGTTAAAGCTGTTTAGAATATGCCATTCCCGAACACAAGGCAGCTACAGACACCCAACAACAAGCAAGACCCAAAATAATAATTCTACCTAATAACGAGACACCGCTCGTGTTGTTGGGTTTCCAGCAGGTCTGACCCTTTATTGAGAAATACAGACTTGTATATACAATTTAGGATACTGCAGTAACCAAATGAACTATGACCCAACTCCACCCACAATGTTTACACAACAAGCCCCCCAATACACATCATCCTTAATACATCTCTTTAGCAGACATCCTGACTCCGGGGCCCTAACCTAATTTACATGAGCTAATTAACTACAGCTGATGACTCAGACACCTGACCTTTAGGCTGTCTGTTAACTTACAATACACATTACCACAGTAGCAGACTTAATTACCACAATAGACAATAGAATGCAATCACATCCCACCTCATTACAGCAAGCTTTATAGTAGACTACAGCCAACACACAATATATACCGCATTAATTCTGACTAGCACAGACCATAGTGGGGTTCTCATTCACCCTGTGCCCCTATTAGAAACACAGGGTGATCTACACATAAGAGGCATCGGGGAAGCTGAAACAGGAGTATCTCAAACTTTCTAGGAGCTTCTGGGTCCCACGGGCCCTTCTGTTACATGTATGTTATATGCACGGCTTATGTTTTGTGCATTCTTTTTTTTATATATATATTTTTATTAAGAGAGGTTACATACAGGGTATAACAAGATACTATTACAACATTTTCAAGCATAAAATTCTTACAGGGGGGGAGGGTAGGGGAGCCAGTAATAAAGACAACACTATACCCTACAGTGTAACAGGTAATCACATAAAACAGCAGTGCTAGTGTTATTGAGACTCGAGCACTGGGGGGGTGGGCATCCCGACCAGAGCTGGCCAGGGACAGGATCCAGCTATGTAGAACACAAACATTCAGGGGATGGATAAGAGGTCTAGGGCACTACCCTAGAGATCCCGTGGGGAGATCAAAATTAAACAACACATAGCGCATAGCAATATAGGGAAATAATAGGGAGCTAGACAAATAAAAGAAAAAAGGGGGAAGGAGGGGGGGGACGTGGTCAACACCTAAATAGAGATCAGTTCCTGCGGATGGAGGTATGTTTGTAGGGTCGTGACCTCCGGGTCAGAACTGGCAGTCTCATTTTTGTCCTGGGAGGAATAATCGGAGGTTGGAGATCCAGTTCCTCAGGATGGACCGTCTGGCAATGAGGAGGCATATCAAAGTCCAGTCTTTACCTGGGGGAGCTGGTTTCGGTGACCAAGGTAGGAGTTGCGGGTCCCAATGACCAAAAACAAGAAGCAGAGGGTCCTTGGGCAGTTTCAATAAAGTCACTTCGAAGATGTAGGCCAGGACTTGGTCCCAGAATGCTGAGATGTGAAAACAGGACCAGAAACGGTGAGCGAGTGAGGGGTTGGGGTGCAGACACAGGGGGCACCCCTGGGTGAGGGGGGGTCCGATTGGCGTATGAGAAGGGGATGTGTGCTCTGTGGAGGATCTTTAGCTGGGATTCTCTCCAGATCTCATTGGGTATCAGCTTGTATACAGAGTTAAGGCCGCTAAGAAGTTTGTCCACCAGCTCCGAGTCTGGAAAGTCTTTAGACCAGTTGGTGGCCGATGAGGATGCAAGAGGGGGGGGTCGTCTTCAGCAACAGAGGTTTATAGATGTCAGAGATAGTGTATGAGCCCCGGGCAAGAAGGGAGTAGATGAAAGACGTTTGAAACCTCCTGGTGTCATCTATGCAGACAGTCCTCAGGAAACTGATGCACTGGCCATACTGGAAGATGTGAGAGGGTGGGAGTAAGAACTTGGCAGCCAGAGCGCGGAAACTGAAGGGGCGGCCAGTTTGCGGGTCACATAGTGAGAAAAGGTGTTTTACTCCTCTTTGGTGCCAGATGAGGTACGCCTGATTGTCCAGACCGGGGAGAAAGTTGGGATTTCCCAGCAGAGGAAGGTGGCGGGAGATAAGGGATGGCAATTTCAGGCTTTTCCTCACCTCCCTCCATGCTATGACCGTATCCCGGAGCAAAAGGTTGTGTTGAAGGGGTGGGGGGATGGATTTCCATTGACAGTGGAGGAGGGCTACCAGGAAAAAGGGGTGGACCATTGCCGTTTCCAAGGGAAAGTTGGATCATCGAGAGGACTGGGTTACCCAGTCTAGGCTGATCCTTAGCAAACAGGCTAGATTATACGTTCTGATGTTAGGCAGGCCAATACCGCCCTCGCGCCTGGGAAGATGCAGTTTGGAGAATGCAATGCGAGGTCGGTTGCCACGCCATAAAAATTTTGATATAGCCGAGTTGAGATTCTTAACGTCTTTGTGGCGGATAAGCAGGGGAATAGTCTGCATTGGGTATAGGAGGCAAGCAACACTGACCATCTTGACCAGGTGGCATCTTGCCAGGAGCGAGAGAGGCAAATCCATCCAGTTTTGCAATTCCTGAGAAATTTTCGTGAACAAAGGGGGATAATTGAGGTGGTAGAGAGATGAAGGTAATTTCCCGATTTTTATGCCTAAGTAAGTGATGTGTGATTTTGCGATAGAAAAGATGGAAGATCGAGACCAGGAAGGGGGGGACAGGGAGCCTATGGGGAGGATCTCGCTTTTGCTGTAGTTAATGCGGAGTCCCGAACACTGCCTGAAAGTGTCAAAAGTTGTTTTTATCGTGGTCATGTCGCGTGAGGGGTTGGAGGAGAAGATTAGGACATCGTCGGCAAAGAGGGAGGTGCGCAGTTCGTGGGTTCCTACTTTAATGCCGTGGAGGGGGGCTATTTGAGTGAGATATCTAGATAATGGTTCCAGGGCGATATTAAAGAGGAGAGGGGAAAGGGGGCAGCCCTGCCTCGTGCCTTTGTGTAGGCGGAATTCCTCTGACAGGAGCCCCGCCGCTACCAGTCTTGCAGCCGGGGCAGTATACATGGCCCCTACAAGATGGGCAAAAGGGCCGGAGAAACCCATTTTGTTCATGACCATGGAGAGCCATTCGAAGCTGACGTTGTCGAATGCCTTTTCCGCGTCCAAAGTGATGATGGCATGATCTCCCTTTGGATTGCATCTGGCATGTTCCAGGGCCATCATCACCTTCCTGATATTCATGGTGGCCGTACGGCCTTTCACAAACCCGGATTGGGCGGGATGTATCAGGGAGGGAATGATGGAAGCTAATCTGGTGGCCACAATCTTGGAGAGGATCTTGACGTCAATATTTAGAAGTGAAATGGGCCTGTAAGAGCCGGGTTCTAGAGGGTCTTTCCCCTTTTTTTCGAACAGCTTAATTATGGCTTGATTTCCCGTGGGCAGGTAAGGTCCGCCAGCCCAAATGTGCTGGTATACTTCGTGGAGTGTGGGGGACAGCAGTGAGCAGAGGGATTTATAAAATTCCCCCGTAAAGCCATCTGGGCCAGAAGCCTTAGAGGGGGCAAGATCCTTAATGACAGCGTGTATCTCAGGGAGGGAGATGGGGGCATTGAGGGCCTCTAGTTGAGATGTGGAAATGCGGTTGAGGGCTGTTTTCTGGAGGAAATCATGTGCAGTTTGGACATTAATAGGGTCGGGAGCATACAGAGAGGTGTAGAATTGTAGCATTGCATCGTTAATGCCCTTTCGGGTGTTATGCACGGCCCCTGAGGGGTCTCTGAGAGAAGTGATGTGAGTCGGGCGGTTGGGGCCCTTGCATAGCCTGGAGAGCAGCTTTCCTGCCTTATTGCCAAATTTGTGTTGCGAAGCGTCTAGGTGAGCCTGTTTGGTCTGTTCGAGTGTCGAGGCCCAAGTATCAAAAGACTGTTTGGCCGTAAACCAAGTGTCTCTGTTAGCTGGCGAGTTGTCGGTGTAAAGGGATTGCTGGGCAGCATGTAGGCGGGAGCTGGCCAATTTATAGTTCCTAAGGGCATCTCTTTTAAAGGAGGCGGCATATGATATTATGCAACCCCTGAGGAATGCTTTACCCGCTTCCCAGAAAAGATTCGGATTAGTGGAGTGGATTGCATTCGTGGAGGCATAGTCAGACCATGCCTTGTCCATATGCCGTTGGAAATCTGAATTGTTGTGGAGGTAGGAAGGGAAACGCCATATTCTAGGAGTCCTTTGTAGGTCTGGATCATCGATAGTTGTAGTCACAGGGGCGTTGTCAGATATCAGGATGTCGTGGATGACAGCATCAGAGATAAGTGGGAGGAGGGCGTCAGAGCAAAACAGATAGTCAAGTCTTGTAAATATATTATGGGGGTTAGAGAAAAAGGTAAACTCCCTGTCTGCTGGGTGGCGCAGGCGCCATATGTCATGGAAGTGGAGGGATTCCATCGTTGATGCGAGGGGCGACTGTGCAGTGGCAGACGAGGGAGATCGTGGGTGTTTGGGGGAGGACCTGTCATCAAATGCATAGTGGTGTTAAAGTCCCCGCCTATCAGGTGGGGCGAAGTCGAATCGCGTAAGATCCAATTTGTAAGATTCCCCAAAGAACTGACTGGTGGGATTGTTGGGAGCGTAAACATTAGTAAGTGTCATAACCCTGGCACCCAATTGGAGTTTGGCCGAGATGAAGCGACCCTCTGAGTCTGTTTCAGTAGAGAGAGTCTTGCAGGGGAGATTTTTATTTATGAGTATCAGTACTCCTGCTCTGCGACCATTAGAGTCGGAGCCAAGGACTGAGCCAACCCACAGTTTCTGCATGCGATGGAAGTCAGGAGTGGAGCGGTGGGTTTCCTGCAGGAGGGCAATGTCTGTTTTGAGACGCTTAAGGTGACGTAAGATTCTCATCCTCTTATTTGGGGACCGGAGCCCCTTAACGTTCCAGGAGACTATTTTCATGTCGGGGTGACTGCTAGGGGGATGTGTTTCGAGATAGCAACAGTTACGGTGATCCGCAGGTAACTAGGGGTGGATCGTTCGCGTGGAAAGGTGGTGGAGCTAGTGTTAGGTGCATAGGTGGGATGAGAACTAGAAGTAGACTGTGGTGTATAACGCAAAGAAAGGAGTGGGAAGGGGGGGGAGGAGAGGGGGGGGACAACTTAAACAAACTAAACAATAACAACATTCAAGGAACTTCACTTTTTTCCACATGGAGCCACTGAGTAGGCCAACTCTCAGCACATGACACTTTTTGCCGCATTCGACCCGATAAAAGGACATGTAGCGGGTAGTGGGCACAAAGCTAAAGTTATGTGCAAGGAGTAAAGGCCAGGCAGGGGCGGCAGAGGAAGAAAATAACAGGTACATGTTGCACCCACAATACAAAGTCAGGTATTACAATGTAGAACTAAATAACATTAAATATTGACACCAAGAATGTTAAACATGAAAAAAAAATAACACTTAGGCCTACCAGAAACCTTATCGAACAGTGGGAGCAGGAGTGCAGGAAAAGGCATGGAAAGGTCCCAAGGATGAAGAGACACAGATCGGTCAAGGGGGGCCGTGAGCCAGCCGAAGGAGGGTCCTTGTGGAGAGGGATTCAAAAAGGTGGAGGGTGGTTGCCGGTCCGGGGCAGAGGCTTTAAACCTTTTCGGAGAGTCCTTGCGTGGGCTCCTATGGTCCAGGGCACGATTTGATGGTGCTGCTCCAGGAGAGGAAAGTTGGCTGGAGCCTGCATGTTGCGAGCGCAGGAAGGCCTCTGCAGCTGATGGGTCATGAAAAGAGAGTTGTTCACCGTTGGGTGCCTTTAGCCTGAGAACGGCCGGGAATGCCAGGGTAAATTTAACTTGCAGGCGGTGAAGTTCTGAGCAGATCTGCTGGAAGGCTTTTCTCTTCTTAGAGACTTCAACGGAGTAGTCCGCAAAGACCAGAATCTTCATGCCGTCAATCTGAAGAGATCCGGACTGCCGGAATTTTTGCAGGATGAGAGCTTTATCTGAGTAATTAAGGTACTTTGCTATGATGGGGCGAGGCGATTTGCGCTCAGAATTGAAGAGGCCCATGCGGTGAGCACGTTCAACCGTGCAGGGAGTTGGGATGCCTAGAGCAGCAGGGATGCGACTTGAGCATAGGGCTGCTAGTGCTGAGTGTTGCAGCGATTCAGGGATGCCAACAAAACGCAGGTTACTCCTTCTGGACCTGTTCTCCAAGTCGTCCAGCTTATCAAGGATGTATCTGTTGGTCTTGTCCTGAGCCTGTTCCGTGGATTGGGCCTGGTACAACTCTTCCTCTATGTTAGTGATGCGGCTTTCGACCTCATTAAGCCTGGAGGAGTGTTCCCCTAGCTGGGCCTGGAGCTTGAGCATGCCTTGACCGATTGCTTTCTCCACTGATGAGGCAATCATGGGGGATAAAAGTGCCGCCACGGCCTGGGCAATGAGCTCAATGTTAGGGTCCCCAGTGTGTGGTGGGGCTTGAGCTGGCTGGTGAAAGGAGGGGGGGGGGGGCGAAGCTCCGCTTACCTCCATCGCAGGGGCCGCATCCGCGGACGAATCCGTGCAGTCTGTTGGAGCGGAGTAGGCCGAAGCCGGGGCCTCGATTTGCGGCTGTCCCGTCCGCGCGGTTACCGCCGCGTATGATCGCGTGCCGGTTTTCTCGACAAATTTGTCCATCCTTGCCTGGGGGGTGCCCGCTTGAGGAGCTGGATGTTGTGAGCGGGTACGCTGGTTTTACAAGCCGGTTTTTAAGTCAAGCTGCGGGAGCTGAGAAGAGAAGCAGCTACTCCATGCGGCGCCGGAACCGGAAGTCTGTTTTGTGCATTCTGATCGTTACCTGTACACCTCCTAAGTCATTTGTGGTGTCCCTGAGGCGCCTTGTTTCTCCCTTTTTTTATTTACAATTTTATTGTATGTTAACCTTTGTTTTATTTATATATATATATATATATATATATATATATATATATATTTTTTGATAAGTGTATGTACACATTTTATATATACATATAACCATCTTTACATATACATGGTTTAAGACTTTTGCTATACTCCATGGATTTATATCAATTTATATTATGATGTTCTCCATTTGTCCTATCTTTGTATTTTTTGAGTTTTCACCAAGACATATACAAAAAAAAATTTGTACTCGCAAAATCCTAATCTCTGTCGTCCATGGACGGACACAGCCTTCTCAAGTTTTGACAAGTGGGACGTCCCCAAGCAGTGTTAAAAACGAGGGATGGGAACAGTATCAGTAAAAAACACACAACTTCACCCCAAACAAGCAGGGCTCCTCAACGGAGGAGGTGCAACTTTAAACAGCCGCCTGCAAAACCTTGCAGCCGAAGGAAGCATCTGAAGATGCACTCGCATCAACCTTGTAAAATTTGGAAAAGGTGTGAACAAACAACTAAGTTGCTGCTTAGCACACCTGAGAGACAGACGCTTGATGTCGGAAAGCCCAGGAAGCACCAATTGCAGACAGGTACACCCGCAAAGCGCGTACCTTGTCTAACGAATGAAGAGCAACCACCTTAGGATGCGCCGGCGGAGGGCACAAGGATGAAAATACAATGTCCTTGTTAAGGTGAAATGACGAAACCACCTTCGGAAGAAAGGAAGGTTGCGGGCGCAACACCGCCTTATTATGAAGGACCAGGCCGCCACCTCAGAAAACTGTCTGATAGAAGTAATGGCCACCAAAAAGGCTACCTCAAGAGAGGAATCCATCTGTCTTCAAAAGGGAGGTTTCTGAAGAACCAAGAGCACCAGATTCAAATCCCAAGAGGGAAGAGGTGGTATAAGAGGAAAGAATATGACGAACCCCCTGCACAAAGGTACCCACCAGAGAATGTGCCGCCAAAAGCCACTGAAAGAACACAGCCAAGGCTGAAATCGGTCCTTTGATAGTGCTCAAGGCAAGTTTTTGATCAACTCCACATTGTAAAAACAGCAGGATCCTGGACACCGAATACGTCCGTGGACGCCAACCCATCTTGTCACACAGAGATGTAGGCCTTCCAGGTGCGATGGTAGATCTTCCTAGAAGAAAACTTCCGTGCCCTTAACATGGTTGAGATGACCAAGTTGGAAAGACCTTGGTCCCTTAGTACCTGGCTTGCAAAAGACATGCCGTTAAACTGTAAAGCAGGATGGAGTATGGGACCTCGAGACAGAAGGTCCTCCCGCATTGGCAGCCACCAGGCATACGAGATCGGCGTACCAAGGATGCCGGGGCCAACCTGGAGCAATTAGAATCATCGGGATCCCATTGGCCTCCCACTCTGCGGAGCAGCAGAGGAAGTAAATTCAGCAGGGGAAAGGCATAGATTAGCCTGATGAATGACATACGCCACCGCTGTGGCATTGTCCGACTGGATCCTGATTGGGCCACCTTGCAACCTCGTCGACCACGAGGAGAGGCATAGTCTGATCACCCGAAGTTCCAGGACATTGATCAGCAGACAGGATTCTTCTAGAGTCCAGCGACCCTGGGCCGACTGGACCCCCCCAGATGCCCCCCCAGCCTGTGAGGCTGGTGTCTGTCCACTGGAAGGGTAGAAATGATTTCCCGGATCAAAGAGCCGGGGATCTAGGCAAACCAATTCAGAGAGACCCTTACCAGGCAGCTGGCCTGAACCGGACGATCCAGAGACAATGGAGATTTGTTACATTAGGACAGGACACTCATTCTGCAACACTCGAGTGTGGAACTGGGCATACGGTACTGCCTCGAACGAGGCTACCATCAAGCCCGGGATTCTCATGCAAAAACAGAGAGATGACCATTTTTGGGATGCCAACATTCTCACTGCAGACTGAAGGAGTCAAGAATCAACCCCAGATACTCCAAACGCTGAGTCGGAACCAGGACCAACTTTTGAATGTTCAACACCCACCCGAATTCTCGGAGGGTCTGGCTGGCTATAGATACATCCCCCTAATTCTGAGCCAGAAGCTGCTCTCAGAAGAAGATTGTCTAAGAAGCCCACGATGGCAATGCCTCGCTGTCTCAGCAAAGCCAGGATTGGTGTGAGCACCTTGGTGAAAACTCTTGGTGCTGATGCTAGGCCAAAAGGAAGGGCCACAAACTGATAGTGGTCCTCCAAGATCGCAAAGAGCAGAAACTTCTGGTGACTTGCGCAAATTGGGACATGCAAGTATGCGTCCGATGTCCAAGGACGCCAGAAAGTCCTCCGGATGGAGCGCAGCTACCACCGAATGAATGGATTCCATGCGGAACTTCATAACTTCACAAAGGCATTTAGGGCTTTGAGGTCCAAGATTGGACGGACCCTGTCCTCTTTTGGGACCACAAACAGATTAGAATAAAATCCCTGAAACCTCTCCTACTGTGGAACGGGTAAAGTTACCCCGTACCTTAGCAGGTCCTGTACTTCCCCTAACAGGGTAGCCCGAAAAGCCGGGAAGAGAAGGAGACTTGAAGGAAAGTTTCTTTCCTATCCCCCGAACAGATTCCATCTTGTTCCCCGAAGAGACCACCTTGCAGACCCATTGGTCGGAGAGCAAGGAGGTCCACAGAGTCGTGAACCTGCGAAGCCGCCCCCCCCACCCATGAGTCGGGCGGGGACAAGATTTCATGCAGTGGCAGGCTTGTTCGGCTTAAGCACCCTGGGTCGTTTTTGTCCCCAGCAGAGCTTTTGTCGGTCTGGGAGGGCTTACCCGCGGGCCGAACTGACGAAAATACCGCTTATGTGTGGGAAAAGAAGGACCCAACTTACGGCTGGGCTCCTTCCCCTTGGTGGACTGAGGGAGGAGAGTGCTCTTCCCCCCCAGTGACATCTTTGATTATGTCGTCCAGCGGGGACCACCACTTTCAAGAGTAAATGCGCCAAAGCTTTTTTAGAGGCTTGGTCAGCAGACCCGCATTTCAACCAGAGTAGGCGGCATAAAACCACTGCCGAAACAGAAGCCCTGGATATCAAGGGTGCTGCTTCCAGTGAAGCATCACAGACATATACAAGGCCCTGGACCAGCTGGTCCGCTAGCCTAATAACCTCAGGAGGGAGTTGGTGCTCCTCCACAGTCTGGTGCAAATTGTTTGCCAATTCAGCGAGTGTCTGAGACACCAGGGTAGTGGCCACAATAGGCCGCAAGGCAGACCCCAGCATGGTAAACATGAAGTGGGTCAGTGTTTCGGACCTCCTATCGGTCTGATCCATAAAAGCAGGGGTCTCTTCTATAGGGAGTGTGGTCACCTTATATAACCGGGCAACCGGAGGGTCCACCACCGGAGGAGAAGCCCACTTTTTTAAGAGGCTCTCCTCAAAGGGGTACCGAACCAGGCGGTGAGGGACTACAAAGGCCTTCTGCGTTTTTTCCCATTCCGCATCAATGAATTTGTCAAAGAAGGGCACATAAGGAAAAACCTTCACAGAGCGGTGTGATTTGTGTGATCCAAAAAAGACTGAGCCCTCAGCGGAAGCCTCAGCTGCACTATTCAGCTTAAGGCAGTCCCTTACAGCATTGATAAGCACACCGACAAGTGCCTTGTCATGCACCGACCCAAGTGAGGGGGTCTCACTAGGAAGGTCCTGGTTCACATCTTCAGATAAAACAGTGATTTTGTTTGGTCCCATTGTAAGCCTCACATTAGGCTTCAACTCCTCCACCTTGCGAAAGGTAGGGGCGGGGTTGGCCTCTCCGGACATGAAAGCCTACTACAGGGTGGCTCACCTCACCAGGTTGGTGGACTGGCATTGCCACGCAGAAGCGAAATACTGGTTGGCCATGGAAATGGAGTGGGAAGCTTTCTCGGCATCCAATTCACTGACGAAGATACTCCATTTTGCTCAGAAGTCCTCCATGGCCACTAGAGTCCAAGAGACCTGTTACAAAATCATGACTTGGTGGTATAGAGTACCCACCACGCTGCACCATTTCTTCCCGCAGGTTCCAAGCCTATGTTGGTGTTGTGGCACTGCAGAGGGAACGATGCTGCACAGTATGGGACCTGGAGAAAGAAGGTCCTCCTGCATTGGCAGCCACCAGGGCACATCCTGATCCCTCGGAACATCAGATCTCTCTCCACTCCCCTGTCAGAACTGGGATCTGTCTGTTTACATTGACTGACCCCCGTTCTGGCTCTCTGAGGAGTGATCATGGGTCACTGCCGTGGGCATAGGCTCTGGTGTCGCACTGACATGCACGTGCCCCCTAGAGATC
This sequence comes from Rana kukunoris, assembly GCA_029574335.1. Classification (NCBI taxonomy): domain Eukaryota; kingdom Metazoa; phylum Chordata; class Amphibia; order Anura; family Ranidae; genus Rana; species Rana kukunoris. Next base: position 261,548,182 of record CM056059.1, on the reverse strand, counting down.
CTAAAATGCCCGACAAACACCTACATCGATTCATGCAGCCTTGCCAACCTGCCACAGTATAATGACAACGGGTGGTTGGCAAGCGGTTAAGCTAGCATGTCCCTTTAAACGATGGGCAATTAGTTAATGCATCTTTGTTTTTATTTTAGTAGGTTTTTGTAACGGAATGCACCATGACAGACCGAGATTCTCCTATGTCTAGGGTCACCTTATGTCCACTAGGGCCATAGGGTGACAAAGAATCATAATTCATATGTTACAGAAGACATTAATAAGGGACATTAATAATACTTCATATTGCAGGACTGAGATATCACAAGGAGTCATGATGACATGACCAGGTCAGCCAGTGAGTCATACCTTTTGTATAATTGGCTATTGAAATGTTAAGTGAGGTTGGCTCTTCAATGTGTGGACACATGCTTTTGAAAGGTGTTAATTCAGGTCTACAAGACCAGAGTGAGTCATACCTTTGTATAATATGCTATTGAAATACTTGAAGGTGTGGATTACACCCACTCTCACTGCCATTGTGTGATAAAGATGCGGTGCCGACTGGCCTTAGCTTACCTGAATGCCTTTTAGAGTGTGATTGAAGCCCCCCATGGTGTGAAGGGGGGGTGGAGACTACATTGTCCTGTGAATAACTGTATTTTGCTGTACTGTATATAAGAAGCTGAGAAATTACTAATAAATTGTCATATCTTTGGATTCAAGAACGGAGCTCTGTCTCGTTTTATTCTGGGAAAAGATATGGATCGTGTATGCAATATTGTCGCAGTGTGTCAGATAAGCTTGTCGTGGTTGGATGGAAGGTCGTAAGCGGTGGTAACCGTTACATTGGTGGCAGCAGTGGGATGATTCCATCTTCAGAAGGACGGCTACAAGGACACATGACAATGGAGACGGTGTATGAACGGATGAAGCTCTCTTCCCTCATGGACTTACTGGAGAGCCGGGGCAGACCGGCCAGCAACCGTAAGAAAAGGGACATTATCGCAGAACTGGTCGAAATGGATAGAGCTAAAAGGCCCGCCGTAACGGACAGGACACCCGAGGAAGAAAGTTTTGATCGGGCTGTTAACCTAAGACTGGCACATTATGGTCCTAACCCTCCACCGGAGATCAGGGACCGAGTTATTGCGGCTCTGAATGCCACCTTACTACAGAGAAGAAGTGCTGCAGGAGCTAAAGTCACAACAGCACCAACTAAAGAGAGAGGAGAGGTGCAGATACCAGTCTCCATGGAAGAGGAATTCCAAAGAAGGTTACAAGAGATGTGGATACAGCATAGAGGACCAGTATCAGAGGAGGTCCTGTTGGGATGGTCGGATGTGATTCGGTGCCAACTCTGGAAGGAAGCGTTAGCTCTGGAGCAGCAACACCAAGGAAAGGTCCTGCCGTCCATCTATGCAAGGTACTGGCCGCAGTATGACGTACGAATGCTGTTGTTGGGGAAACAACCAAAGCAGGAGTGGACAGCCGAGTTGAGCAGGCTGATCCGGGCAGAGATGCAGCTGGATGAGAGCTACAGAGCCCTCCGGTGGTATGTAGCCCAAGAGTGCCTGTGGCCAGCAGATGACAGCCCCACAGAAGGCTATGACTATGATGGCCTGGGATTATTGTATTGGAGTATGTCCAGTGATCCAGACTTCGGGGATGATCAGGAGTGGTGCTTGGAGGACATAATGGAGCACAGAGAGGAAAAATTGAACATCTCGGGAGGCCACTGGTCACAGGAAGATTTAGAATTTTTGGCCATTCAAGAATGGGAGCTGGAGGTTGCCTACAGACAGCTGCTAGACTCGGCTCAGCAGCAGGGTGGGGCTCCCATTGCCTGGGACTATGAGGAAAGTTCAGATGACAACTGTGGAATCCTGGCTGATGAATCGGGGGTGGAAAATATGGAGATTTTCATCCCTAAAGCCGAAGCGGATGTTGTGGAGTTCCAGGGAGCCGGGGCGGTTGGCCCCCCTCTCCAGCAACAAGCTGAGGTGGTAAAGCTTTTACCCCCAGGTGAATCACTGGCAACAGAGCAGGGTACCCCAAGCCTCTGCTCCCAACTAGCGGAAGTGGGGGACCCTGTGGTAGTGGATGGGACTGTGGTCTCCACTCACAGCAACCCAGCGGAAGAGCTGGCAACAGAACAGAGGGTCAAGGACCTCTGCTCTTCACTAACGGAAGAGGGGGACCATGTGGTAGTGGATGGGACTGTGGTCTTCACTCACAGCAACCCAGCGGAAGAGCTGGCAACAGAGCAGAGTGTCATAGGCCTCTGCTCCTCACTAACAGAAGAGGGGGTTCCTGGGGTAGTGGATGGGACTTCAGTCTCCACTGGCACAACCCCAGACAATGGTACAGGACTGGGATAGGAGGATGTCTGGTTTGCTTTGCAAGCACCGGGGGTTTTTCACCAAGCACCAGTGGATGGGACTTCCGTCTCCACTGGTATACCCCAGGAAGGGGGGCAGTTGGCCCAGACCCCCAACCGCATGATGGACTGAGCCCAGCTACCCTGCCTTCTCCCCAGCGGCAGGCGTGTTCTCAGAGAGGCAGAGGTTGGTGGGGTGAGTAATGCTCAGTTTGGAGCCATTTATTTGGGGTATAGTATGGATACCAGCATTGGAGGACGGGAACAACTGACGGACTTCGGAGTCAACCCGTTTGGGGTTACCACCTGTGTCCGTCTCCCACCGAAAGGGGAGAGATGTAACGGAATGCACCATGACAGACCGAGATTCTCCTATGTCTAGGGTCACCTTATGTCCACTAGGGCCATAGGGTGACAAAGAATCATAATTCATATGTTACAGAAGACATTAATAAGGGACATTAATAATACTTCATATTGCAGGACTGAGATATCACAAGGAGTCATGATGACATGACCAGGTCAGCCAGTGAGTCATACCTTTTGTATAATTGGCTATTGAAATGTTAAGTGAGGTTGGCTCTTCAATGTGTGGACACATGCTTTTGAAAGGTGTTAATTCAGGTCTACAAGACCAGAGTAAGTCATACCTTTGTATAATATGCTATTGAAATACTTGAAGGTGTGGATTACACCCACTCTCACTGCCATTGTGTGATAAAGATGCGGTGCCGACCGGCCTTAGCTTACCTGAATGCCTTTTAGAGTGTGATTGAAGCCCCCCATGGTGTGAAGGGGGGTGGAGACTACATTGTCCTGTGAATAACTGTATTTTGCTGTACTGTATATAAGAAGCTGAGAAATTACTAATTGTCATATCTTTGGATTCAAGAACGGAGCTCTGTCTCGTTTTATTCTGGGAAAAGATATGGATCGTGTATGCAATATTGTCGCAGTGTGTCAGATAAGCTTGTCGTGGTTGGATGGAAGGTCGTAAGCGGTGGTAACCGTTACAGTTTTCATTTTTATTATCATAAAATATGCTGCACAATTTGTAATTTACATTTTATGTTTTTTATAAGAAGTTAAAACTTGTACTTTAACATATACTGTACTGTATATCATATCATCTAATGGAATCATAAACATATAACTGTAGAGGTTTAAAACTTAGCAAGCTTTTAAAAAAAAAAACAGAAGAACTGTTCAGAAATACTCACTTGTCCAAATGTCCTCCGTCATAAAGAACCCAAAGCAAACTCTACAATTACAAAACAAATCTTAAGTATACAAAGATTCAAATCACATTAGCAGATAACTAAGGAACACATTTTTTTAAATAGAAATGTCGAGCCTAAAGTACAACTAAAGGCAAAAACTTGTTTATTAATTTTGGACAGAGTGCAAATAGATTAAAACATCTGTCAGTTTAAAAAGAAAAAAAAAGTAACAAAGGGGAAATCTTTCAATGGAGACACTAGTTTATGACTTGGGGGTCGAATTTGCAGGGATTTCCTCACTTGACTTTTTGGCAATGGGACAGGATGTGAAGGGAAATCTCCCCAACAGGACACAGATGAAAAAATAAATAAACTGACAGGGGTTATGACCTTTCCTAAAGCCCCGTACACACGATCGGAATCTCCGATGGAAAAAGTCAGACAAATTTTTCCATCGGAAATTCCGAACGTGTGTATGCCCCATCTGACTTTTTTCAGGGGAACTCCGTCAGAGTTTAGATAGAGAACATGTTCTATTTCACTCCGATGGAATTTTGATACGAGTTTGGCCAGGCAAAAGCCTGATTGTGTGTATGGGGCATTACTCTATCCAGAGGAAAAAAAAATGTTTTGCCTATAGTTCTACTTTAATTACATCAGTGAATTACATTAATTACATCAGTGAATTTATTCTCAACAGTCAGTAAGAAAGAAGTGTTAAAGTGAAAAACGAATCCACGCAATAGGACCAAATATTGCCTGTGAGTGACTATAGAGTTATTACGCCCTTAATTAAAGCAGCTTCCCCTACCTGATTTATTTCACCGAGGTGAGATAATGATTTGAGAGAGGATGGAAGTAGGAATGGCACTAGCTTTTAAAGTGCAGTGCTGATGTGGTAAATAGTGTTACAGGCGCCTGTACTTGATAGTGAAAAACACAGTGACATATAATCAAATACAGGTAAATTGGTGTGTTTTTATAAAACCCAATTTTAAAATCCTAGTACGGAACGTAAAGGAAATGCTAGTGATATCCAAAATGTGTGTGTAAATAGCAATGCAATTAAGTAAAAAAATATGAATTAGATTGCTTGAGCAGCTGCGATAGCACCTTAATAAAATCCTTGTGCTACAAAGGCTAGTGATATCCACTCCAAAGGTGTGAGAAATGACAAGGAAAAAAAATAAGTGCCAATAATAGAAAAAAAAAAAAATTGAAAAAGTGCTTCATGCTGTTGTGAACGTTTAGTTCTATGCTTCACACAGTGATCCACTCCATTCGGTGCTCCTATATGGACCGCACTCGCCAGATTTGTGCCCCCTCTTGGGGTTTGCAGCATTCACAGTGTATGCCATTGTGCAGCACTCTGGCAAAGGCACGTCCTGCTGTGGTCCTGGTGGAGCGCTCAGTGTTTATCCCATATACAGGAAAAAAAGAAGGAAGGGGTCCCAAGATAGTGTAGTCAAATTTGAAAATTCAGCTTTTATTGTGAAAAGACAAATGGTACTCACAATTTTGTTGAAATGACAGAGCATTACTTTAGCATGCAGAAAACGGAAGTCGTTTGACCGGTTTTGTCGACCTGACTTCATCTGGAGCGTCCTGAACGCCACAATCACTTCCTGCTTTAGGTGCAAAAAAAAAACGTCTTGTGTTATGACAGCCATATTTGATAGGTTCCCAGGACAGGAGCCTGTGTGCTCTAGTGACCTATGTCTTGTACTATGGTGGACATGTTTGGTGTGATCTGGGGACAGGAGAACATCCCCTAGTGGATACACACAGTGGTCATTTTTGGTTAGATACTGGGGACCGAAGCCCAGGTGTTATAATAGATCTAAACATACGTTCAAATGATATAAACAGACTGATATAAATCCACTTATTACTATGCTGTTTTTATCCACACAGGTCGCAGTGTATTGATGTTTGCAAATGCAACTATTAAATTGTATGATGCAATGCCAAGCTGCGGTTTCCAAAGCGAGCAAAGTCCTTTCTTGTATTAAGAGAGGTATGGACTCCAGAGATAGAGATATAATTTTGGCCCTGTACAAATCATTAGTAAGACCTCATCTGGAATATGCAGTCCAGTTTTGGGCACCAGTTCTCAAAAAGAATATCGGAGAACTGGAGAAAGTGCAGAGAAGGGCAACTAAACTGATAAGAGGCATGGAGGAGCTCAGCTATGAGGAAAGATTAAAAAAACTGAATTTATTCACTTTTGAGAAGAGGAGAATAAGGGGGGATATGATCAACATGTACAAATATATAAGAGGTCCATATAGTGAACTCGGTGTTGAGTTATTCACTTTAAGGTCAACGCTGAGGACAAGGGGGCACTCTTTACGTCTGGAGGAAAAGAGATTTCACCTCCAAATACGGAAAGGTTTCTTCACAGTAAGAGCTGTGAAAATGTGGAACAGACTCCCTCCAGAGGTGGTTCTGGCCAGCTCAGTAGATTGCTTTAAGAAGGGCCTGGATTCTTTCCTAAATGCACATAATATAACTGAGTACTAAGTTTTGTAGGTAAAGTTGATCCGGGGTAAATCCGATTGCCTCTCGGGGGATCAGGAAGACATTTTTTCCCCTCCGGTAGCAAATTGGATCATGCTCTGCTGGGGTTTTTTGCCTTTCTCTGGATCAACTGTGGGTATGGAGTTGGGTGTATGGGATGTACTGTGTTTTATTTAGTTTGTTTATTTTTTATTTTTTTATGGTTGAACTGGATGGACTTGTGTCTTTTTTCAACCTGACTAACTGTGTAACTATGTAAAGACACAGATTTGACATGTAAAATATGATCAGAATATGTTTTAAAAAGGTTTAAAAATGTTTAAACGAGAACTAAAATTTTATAATGACATTTTGCTGTGAGGAACAGATTGGAGCTAAAACGAAAGAATTACATTAAAGTGCTGCTATCACATTGGATAGGGCAATAGTTAAATGACAAAAAGTGGTGCATCAGAGTGCTATGATGAAATAATATTATAAATAAATACCATCTCTGGGTGTTTTAGTGTAGTGCCCCTAGTGGTGGAGAGACATTTTGTGCTTGTTTTTTAAAAATGAATAAGGAAATAATAAGTAAATTATTATATATATATAAAAAAAAAAAATCGGGTAAAGTATTCGAACAGTCCTATGTATGATTGGAAATGGGAATTATGGCTCAAGGATAAACTATTAAATTAAACAATAAAATTAAAGATTAAAAATTGGTCAGAAAACAATTGAGATCTAAATCAATATTCAAGCCTGAGGGCTGGAGGGCCTCGAGTTCAAAAATCCATCGGGTTTCGTTTTGTGATATTTTGATTCTCTTATTCTCTTCTCTCCAGTGGCCCTTGATTTTGTCTATTCCGTAGAAGGTCATGCATGTGGGATCTCTGTTATGGTAGTCTCTGAAGTGTCTCGAGACACTATGTTTATTGAATCCCTTTTTAATGTTTAAAATATGTCTTCCGACATTGTTTCTGACATGGGCACTCTGACATACGTTACATGCGTGTTGTTTCATGTTATTATTTCCTTTATATTGTAACTAGATCTATTTGCTGTGGAGATAAAATTTTCTTTTTTCTTATTGGTCTTTTTACTCTCCCTGCATGGGAGACATGTCCAGCACTTATGGAAGCAATTCAGATTTTATTTTAAATCTTAATCTGTTTCCGAGGATCCAGGGCATTGTGTACAAGACGGTTGCCAAGGCTAGGGACCTTTCTGTAGATAACAAGTTTGTTCGGTATTATGGTCTTTAAAACTTTATCTGATTGGAGAATGGGCCAGTACTTTTGTATTATGTTTTCTAGGGCTTTATGTTTTATGTTATATCCCGTTATCCTTCAGCCTGTTCCTTATGTTTTTGTTTTTTTATTTTTTGACATCTCCATTGGCATACGTTCTCTATCCATACATTTTACTTTTTCTTTTAGTTCTACCATCTCTTTTTTGTTGTAGCCTTTTTCTACAAAACTTGTTTATAATGGAATTTGCTTGAATTTCGTAGTCTTTAGCATTGTTGCAGTTTCTGTAGACTCGCATCAGCTGCCCTTTCGGGATATTAGTTACCCATTGTCTATGATGACAACTGTTGGTTGGGATGTATCCATTCCTGTCTGATTTTTTTTTTAAGTCTTTGTTTTAATACATCTGTTCTCCTTAACCACTTAAGGACCCCTTCACGCCATTATACGTCGGCAGAATGGCACGGCTGGGCACATCCACGTACCTGTACGTTGCCCTTTAAGCCCAGCCGTGGGGTCGCAAGCCCCGCCGGCGTGTGCACGCGAACTGGTCCGAAGCTCCGCCGTTGCGGGACCCGCTGATCCGATCGCAGCTGGAGTCCCGCGATCGGTCCCCGGAGCTAAAGAAGGGGGAGAGCTGTGTGTAAACACAGCTTCCCCGTTCTTCACTGTGGCAGTGTCATTGATCGTGTGTTCCCTTTTATAGGGAAACACAATCAATGATGTCACACCTACAGCCACACCCCCCTACAGTTAGAAACAGAGATGAGGTCACACTTAACCCCTTCAGCACCCCCTTGTGGTTAACTCCCAAACTGCAATTGCCAATTTCACAGTAAACAATGCATTTTTAATGCATTTATTGCTGTGAAAATGACAATGGTCCCAAAAATGTGTCAAAATTGTCCGAAGTGTCCGGCATTTCGCAGTCACGAAAAAAAAAAAATCGCTGATCGTCGCCATTAGTAAAAAAAAATAAAAAAAATAATAAAGATGCAATAAAACCCCTATTTTGTAAACACTATAAATTTTGCGCAGACCAATCGATAAACGCTTATTGCGTTTTTTTTTTTTTTACCAAAAATAAGAAGAATACATATCGGCCTAAACTGAGGGGAAAAAAATGTTTTTATATATTTTTGGGGGATATTTATTATAGCAAAAAGTAAAAAAATATTGCATTTTGTCGCTCTATTTTTGTTTATAGCGCAAACAAATAAAAAACCACAGGAGGTTATCAAATACCACCATGCGCCATAGGGAACCGGGCAGTGAAGCCGGAGCGCTTCACTTCCTGGTTCCCTTACCGTGGATGGAGGGGGGAGCAGCAGGGGGACGAGCGATCGCTCGTCCTCTGCTGTGGACGCCGCTGGACTCCAGGACAGGTAAGTGTCCTAATTTTTAAAAGTCAGCAGCTGCAGTATTTGTAGCTGCTGGCTTTTAATATTTCTTTTCAGGGGGACATCTGCTTTAAGAATATGTTGGCCACACTGGGGGCATACTTAGCCCCCCATTGCTACGCCCTTAGTTTGGGTGAAGTACTCACCCGTGTTCCAAAAATAGTTATGGCTCATAGCTAGCTTAGCCCTTCAATAATGTACCCTTATCTGTTCTTCTTTCTTATCGGTCTGGTTGTGCAAGGCCTACTCTATGGTTTGTGTCCCATCATCCTGTAATATATTAGTGTATAATGAGTTCACATCGATTGTGACCAATATGTCATTTTCTGTTAGCTCCACATTTTTAAATTCATTAATTAGTTGTCCACTGTCCTTTAAATAGGATTTTCCTTCTTTCACTAGTGGTTGCAGGAACCCTTCTATATATGCCCCTAATCTTGAAAATAGCGAATCTATGCCGCTTATTATGGGCCTCCCTGTTGGTTTATTCTGATCCTTATGGATTTTGAGAACATAATATATAACTGGTGTTTTTGACGTCTCTGGAGTGAGGAACCTTGCCTCTTTCTTTGCAAGAATGCCAATATCTTCTCCTTTTTTGACAAAAGCCCTTAGTTTCTTCTCATACTCTTCGTTGGCATTCCTTTTTAGTTTTTTGTACGTGTCTTGTATATTCAGAAGCCTGGTCATTTCGGTTTTGTAATCTTGTTTATTTAAAATTACCAGTCCACCCCCTTTGTCGGCGGGTCCGATAATTATATTATTCCTTTTTTCAATTTCCTTGATGGTCTTCCAAATGTTATTCCGTTTGGACTTGTTTACTTTTAATATCTTCTTCCACCATTTTCTTAAAAACTGTTAGGCTTTCATTTTGCTGTGTTTTTGGGTTAAACGTTGAGTTATTTCTCAGGTTTGAGTGCTGATAAGTTGTAACCCTAATTCCATGTCTGGTTTCCCTATTTGCAAAAAAATGTATTTATATTCATTTTTCTTACGAATTTTTGGGACCGAGTACAAGTACCGATACTTTTTTTCAAGTAGTCGCCGATACCGAATACCGATACCTTTTTAAAATGTGTCCCCAAATGCAGCCATGTCCCCCCACACATATTGCAGCCATGTCCCCCCACACATAGTGTAGCCATGCATGTCCCCCCACACATAGTGTAGCCATGTCCCCCACATATTGCAGCCATGTATGTCCCCCACATATTGCAGCCATGTATGTCCCCCACATATTGCAGCCATGTATGTCCCCCACATATTGCAGCCATGTATGTCCCCCACATATTGCAGCCATGTATGTCCCCCACATATTGCAGCCATGTATGTCCCCCATATTGCAGCCATGTATGTCCCCCATACCTGTAGTAGATATGATGCCGCCGCATACCGCCGCGTTAATCCCCCTGCATTACAAGCTTTCGTTTGAATACTTGTAAATGCTTGCCACACCATGGATAGACACTCCCGTTCTCGGGATTGGACGGATCCGTCCAATCCCGAGCAAGGGGGAGTGTCTATACACGGATACGTGCATAGACACTCCCCCTTGCTCGGGATTGGACAGATCCGGAAGTATTCTATTTAGGTATCGGGATTACAAGTACTCCCGCAAATACTCGGTATCGGTCCCGATACCGATACTGGTATCGGTCCCGATGCCGATACTGGTATCGGTATCGGGACAACCCTATCTAAAACTTTAAGTTCTTCTTCATTAAAAATTACTTCTCGTTGACAGAGTAGAGATAGCGAAGGAGGAAATCCAAGAGACTAAACTAGCGGTACATCGCACCCAAATTCAGGCCTCAGAACACTGCATTATGCTGAGAGACATGCAGTGCCATATCCAGGACCTGGACAATAGCGCGCCGCAACAATATCCGCATACGCGGTCTCCTCGAAGCGGAAGGAGTCGAAGACTTGCAGCTCACCCTCCAGACCCTGTTCAACAATATCCTGGCCGAACCAGCAGACAAGTTCATAGAGATAGACAGAGCCGAAGCTACTACATAGATGGTACCTAACCCCTGTCAGGTTAAACAAAATGGATAATTCTATAACACCACTATGCTGGAGAAACTGCCAGTCCTCAGGGAGCCTACTTCATATCTTTTGGAGTTGCAGGGTCATTCAAATGTTCTGAAAGAAGGTACAATCGATTATCTTAAATGTCACGTCAGTAAAATACGCGTTTAACCCTGCATTTACGTTGTTGAGCCTGGGCATTGAGAATTTTCCACCACTAATGAGAAAGGTAGTTGTGCACATACTATTTGCGGCCCGTATTTCCATAGCAAAAGAATGGCGCCCTCAACAAGCTCCAAGTATTACAGAGGTGATCTCTAGGGTGAACTCACAGTATTCTATGGAAAAAATGTTAGCTTACACAGAAAGAAGATCCCACACCTTCTATAAACATTGGGAAATATGGAAGTCATCTAAATATGCCCCCTCACACCTGTGATCCCGTGATCTACATGAAGTATATAAAATGTAAATGTCATGCCATCTAGTGGTAGGACCTGGTATCTAGGTATGTTTTTGAACGCTCGATTTAGTTTTCTGATGGTCGTTGTTGAACTGTTTCTTAGTTAGTTCTTATTTGAGTTTAAATGCGTTTGGGAACACTTATAGGATGGTCACGCACCATGGACCCTCGTTAAGGTCCTGGACAGGCTACATACTGTCGATTATGCATCTAGCCTGCTCACAGTAGTACCCGAAGGGGTGACAGGCCTAACCTGCTCAGGAGGTCAACCTTTAGAGAGAGTATGTAACCCACGTTTGTACAACGTTTATATACCCCTGTAAGATGTACTCCTGTATACTGCTTTATACATCTTGAAATGATCTCATTGTACCAGCTTTGTAGAATATGATAATACTTTAATAAAAATGTATGGTTAAAAAAAAAATAAGATGGACAGAGCCCACCGGGCCCTTAAGCCGAAAGGCTCAGCTTCTAGACCCCGAGACGTCATTTGCCGAGTGACTTCCTACCCTCTGAAGGAAACTATTATGCATAGGGCGCGACCCATCCGCAGGCTGGCCTTTGACAATAACCTGATACAGAGTTACCCGGATCTCTCCTGGATCACTCTGCAGAAACGTCGCTTGCTACAACCCCTGCTCCATACTCTACAAGAGAAGGACATTGTATACAGATGGGGGTTCCCCTTTAGCCTGTCCGCTAAACACCAGGGGACATCCGCTACCCTACGCTACCCTGAAGATCTAGATACCTTCCATAACATGCTGGACATCCCAGTCCCTCAACTGCCAGAATGGGACCTGGTGGAGTCCCCACCCCCCCACCCCTGGTCTGGCAGAAATTCTCCCCACCCAAACGGCCCAAAGGCCAGGATTCCTCCCGCAATGCCAACAGGCACAGGCCTGTCTGAATATGGCGCTTAAGCTCTAAGAGCTGTCTCTGTTTTGGTCACTGCACTTATTTCTGTTTTTTTCTTTTTCCCCTGGGTTGCCCCTGCTTTACTGTTGAGCTACACACCGGGCAAGTCTCGGTTGAGACTGTTTGGAGGTTGACTTCCCGATTACAGACCCCCCCCCATTGCTCATTGCCTGAGAGTTCCTATTCCCCTAACCCCCCTTGTGAAATTTCCCCACACTACGCCCCTGCCCCCCGACCTTTTTTTTTGGACTTCCTGGTCGGGCGATCTTTAAGGAACTGTTGGAACTCTACGGCCCTCGGGCCACATGTGTCCCCAATGTTGATTGCTGCTGTAATCTCTTCATGTTTTCTTGTTCTCATCTTTCTCTCTTCTTCCAGATCCCGCCCTCTCCATTCCCTTGCAGACTGGATCTGTGTGCAGACTTTGAAAGCCGCCGCCTCTCTGGCCCTCCCGGCCGCCCTCCCAGACCCAAACACCACACCTCTGAACTCAGATAAGTATGACCGACGCTCTCTTCATCCCTCATAACGGCTAAGTTACTGTCATTGAATGTCCATGGCCTTAACTCTGACAAGAAGAGACACCTAGCATTAAGGGAATTTAGGCAGTCCGGGGGGGGGGGGGGTCATCATGGTACAAGAAACCCACTTCTCTAAAAAGGTGATTCCTTCACAATTGCTTCCAGACACTACCCTCTAATCTACCAGGCCTTCAGCTCGCGTAAACGAGCAGGAGTTGCAATACTATTTAAGTGAGGCACCCCCTTCACTTGCACAGATTCTTACATTGATCCCCAGGGCCACTTTATTGTTCTATGGGGGCGGTGGAACTCAAGGGAAAAAACGTTATGCACCCTGTATGCCCCTAACACCCATCAACACAGATTTCTAGGTCGGGTCCTCAGCCGTATGGCTCGCTCTCCTCACGACCTATTGGTGGTGGGGGGGGGGGGGACTTTAATCTTTCCCAATCAGTGACATGGGATTGCATGGTGGTGGGCCCCCGCGCTTCCCAGAGCAGAGCCCTGAGGGATGCTAGGCTCTTCCGCCAACTCACGAGAAAGCATGCTCTGTTTGATGCGTGGCGGGCGCTCCATCCGGGCGATCGCCAGTACACCTTTTATTCAGCCCCTCATCACATGCACTCGCGCATTGATTATTTTTTTGGTCAACACCACCACACTACGCTCCATCGACTCCGCACAGATACTACCCATCTCCGGGTCAGATCACGCTCCTCTTATCTCGTCCCTTGACCTAGACGCCACTGCTTGCAGGCCCTACAACTGGCGACTGAACGACTATCCTGAAACATGCCCCCTCGAGGACGGAACTAGAGACCACCTTACAGTTTTACTTTAACGAAAATGACACACCTGTTGTCTCTACCGCCACGCTGTGGGCTGCCCACAAAACAGTGATTAGAGGGCGCTGCCTGGCTCAAGAGGGACGCGGAGTCGGCCAAAAAACAGGCAGAGGCACAGCTCCGGACCTTGGAGTCCCGTTTGCAATCCTCCTCTTCCTTGACACTCCTCAAGCGCATCGTCCTTGTACGGTCGACACTTCGGGACCTAGCGTTAGGCCACATTGAGAAAGCTCTAGTACGCCTACGGCAGTTATATTACGATAAGGGCAATAAAGCACAAGCATTACTAGCAAGGAAATTGGCGGACCGCTCGCTCGCCTCCACCCCACATCAGATACAGGACAGATTGGGTAACATCCTATCTCACCCTCAAAGTGTAGCAGACGCATTCGCTGAATTCTATGCAGACCTGTATAATAGGCCGCAGACTTGCTTAACAGGATGACGCAATACCTTACTCAGACGGGCATCCCTCGGCTACAGCCGGCTGATCTTGTCGCTCTCAACGCCACTAACACTGATGAGGAACTGACTCTGGCCATTAAAGCCCTACCTGCCCACAAATCCCCGGGACCGGACGGACTGCCGTACGAATACTACAAGACCTTTCTTTCCATCCTTCTCCCATGCATGACCAAGCTATTTAACTTATTCCTACACCAGACCCCAATTCCAACGGACATGCAGCGTTCCTTTATTACTCTGATCCCTAAGCCCGACAAGGACCCTTCATGGGGGGCGAGCTATAGGCCAATAGCCCTGCTGAATTATGATCTCAAGATATTAACAAAGTCCTTTCGCTCCGCCTCAACGTTGTGCTGCCTTCCTTGGTCCATAAAGACCAGGTGGGCTTTGTACCCCTTCGTCAAGTGGGAGACAACACAAGAAGGGTGATAGATCTTATCGATGTGGCGAGCAGGGAGGGCTCGGAATCTTTGCTCCCGAGTCTGGATGCAGAAAAGGTGTTTGACCACCTGGGATGGCCCTTCATGCTCGCCACTCTGAGACACATGGGGTTCAGGGGACCCTTTCTCCGGGCAGTTCAGCATCTTTATACCAACCCAGTCTCGCAGGTGAAAACCCCCTTCGCCACCTCACCCGCTTTTCCCGTTGCCAACGGGACCCGCCAGGGGTGCCCGCTCTCCCCCCTTCTTTTTGCCCTCTGTGTCGAACCCTTAGCGGCGACGATCCGTGGCAACCCGAGTATTTGTAGTGAGAGGGAGGGAGTTTAAAATCTCCCTCTTTGCGGATGATATCATTCTCAACCTAACCCACCCTCGCATCCCCCTGCCCAACCCCAACGCTGAACTCGAACGCTACGAGGCCCTTTCGGGTTATAAAACAAATGCCTCCAAATCTATGGTCCTGCCACTTAACCTGCCCGAACCGGAGACCCTTCACCTGCAGTCAGTGTTCCCGTATAACTGGGAGCGAACCTCGTTAAAATATTTAGAAGTCCAGCTGACCCCGACCTTTATCTCCTTGTACCAGGCCAACATCCCCCCCTGTATAAATCGATCAGGGAGCTGACCCACAAATGGAAATCCCACCAGATATCCCTCTTAGGCCGGATAGCGTCTGTTAAAATGGTAATTCTGCATCCCGAATGCACATTTGTGCGTGCTACAAGCGGATCTTCTCCGTTTTGTATGGAACTACAAGCGCCACCGGATCCCACAATCGGTTAGGACGGCGGCGTGGAATGAGGGGGGCCTGGCATTCCCTGACCTGGTCAAATATTACCAAGCATCCCAACTGCGGGCGAAAGCATCCCAACTGCTAGCACCAGTTCACCCCAACAGCCTACTCTGGAGTGCAGATGTGGAGGTCGAGCCTGGACGGTTGCTGGGCTCTATGCAGCAGCTCCGAAGCATGTGGCGAAAGCTGGCTCGTTTTCTTAAACTTAAATCTGAGAGCTCACTGCTGACCTCCTTCCTCTACAACCCCAAGGTTCCCATGAGTCTCACCCACCAGATGTTATGGCCCTGGGTCTCGCAAAATATTTTTCATTTTGGACACCTGGTGGACCCTAGGTCTCGCACCGTGCATTCATTCGCTGACCTCCAAGCCAAACATGATCTCCCACGACAGGTATTCTTTAGCTATCTACAGATCCACCATTACGCTCACACAATAGCCCCTCGTTTTCAATTCTCCAAACCATCCCCATTCAAGCGTATTATGCTAGGGGGTACGGCCCGTAGGGGACTAATATCAGACATATACAGAATCCTGAATGAATACTTCATACAAGACCGAGGTAAACAGGCTTACATGCTCCGATGGGAGAGGGAGCTAGGGGAGGAGATACCAGAGGAGGCATGGAGGGCGGTCTGGAGGCAGGCAGCTAAAAGCTCAATTTGCACCCTTTATTGGGAAAATACATACAAAGTACTCTTCTTTTGGTACCCAACTCCAGACGTACTCCATAGGGTTTACCCCTCCACATCTGACCGCTGCTGGTGCTGCTGCCAGTCCCGAGGTACCTCATTTCACATATACTGGTTATGTCCCGTGATTGTCCCGTACTGGACTTTAACGCGGGACCTCCTATCCCGCTTATTTGAGGTACCCATACCCCTCTCCCCAAAGCTGTTTCTCCTGGGCCTATCCCAGCTGCAAATGGCCAAACCCTATAAGAAGCTACTTCGGCATATCCTTACTGCAGGGAGATGCGCGATAGCCCTTTACTGGAAAAAGCCACAGCCCACATCCCAGGAGGCCCTCTATGCTAGGGTCAAGGACGTGGAACTGGGAAAAGATGACTGCTAGGATCTGGGACAGGCTAGATGACCATGACCTTGTCTGGGAGAGGTGGCATACCCGGGAGGACCCACCATGAGCCGGCGGCATGGATAGAGGTACCAGTTTACTTTCACTCATCCAGTCTGCCTTCTTCTCCAATTCTTCTCCAATTCCCCCCCCCCCTTTTTTTTCACTTTCTTCCTGTCTGTCTTTTCTTTGATTCTCAACTACGATGGATATCATAGAGTACAAATAACTGTAATGCTACCATGACGTGGTGCTATGCCATATTGTTCTGTTGTGAGATATGTCTGCAACTAGCGGAGGGGCAGGCGAGGAGAGGGAGAGAATGCTTGTCACTCCCCTTTCCACCGCCGGACCAGCGCTGGACTGGCACGAGCATTCTGGCACTAGCACTCTTGTTGGAAAAACTATTGTAACTTTATATACGTGTGAATTGCTACTATGTTTTGTATTGAACCTTTTCGAAATAAAAAATTACTTCACTGAGATAAAAAATGCCTCCCCCTAATATTTGCGTCTTTTTCTTGATGTCCCCTCGTTTTCCTCTGGTCCGTTTCCTCTTTCCCATCTCTGGGGTCTGATTGTCTGTTCTCTCCTCTCCTCCCATTTGTTCTCTCCTTGTTCCCAGTCATTTGTTCGTCTTCCTATATGTCTGGTCACTCTTGGATTCCATTCTTGTTACCCTCCTTGGCATAGGTTTTAAGGTGGGTACCTGAAGGGTTTGTCGCCATCCTTGAGGTTGGAAAGGTATGTTTTCTCCTCTCGGTATTGGGGGTCTCCCTCTGTATCCCCTGGGAAAAAAAACTCTCCTATGTTGGGGTTCTCTATATGGGGTTTCTTGTGGGAATGGTCTCAATGGAGAGAATCTATTACTATGTCTCGGTGTGAATGGAATTTGTTGTCCTCTATCTTCGTTTTGCTCTGGTTGCCTGTATGTGCGGCATATTGGACTCCTTTATTTTCTTCTTTGGGGTACTGTAGTATGTTCCACCTGTACATTCCTGGTCTGCCAATTTCTGTTCTAATGGGTTGCCATATTGATTCCTCTCTTACTGGGGAATTTTCTCTAGATTCCTCTGTCATAGAGATGTTTTGATCTGATTCATCATAGGTTTCATCTGTCTGCCATTTGTAGACTTTTTTTCCCATTAAATAATTTGTTTATTGAGCAAAGTTGCATATAGAAAACAAACAATGATTTGTGGGTACATAAAATATCAAGGTCTTACATCATCAATAGTGTCATAGAACATGAGCAATACAGTTATTACAAGTCTAGCATTCGTAACATGATGACACATCTGTCCCTGTCTAAGGGCATGCAGACCGTTATCTAGGATAATGAGTATAGCGATGAGAGGTGAAGTGTGTTTCAGGGAGTCATGGGCGGGGCGAGGTTAATTCCAAGTTTCAGACTCATTCAGCCATCTATCCCAGATTTTATAGTATTTGTCTGGGCAGGCTCTGTTGATATACACACATTTCTTGTAAGGTAAAGTCATTTATTTCTGCTTTCCATTCTGAAAAGGTGGGGGGAGCTGTCTCATCCATTTGCGAGCTATGATCTTTCTGACAGAGAACAATGTCTCGTGCAGGAAAATCTTGGTATATTTATCAAGAACTGTGGGGAAAATCCCCAGCAGGCACTGTCTAGGATCTAACACAACAGGAGCTCCCATTGTGTCATGGAGGAATGTTATGGTTTGTTTCCAGAGGTCCTGGATTTTCGGGCATGCCCAAAGGAGATGAAAGAAAGTCCCTGTCTCCTGGGCACACAACACACACAGGGTAGATTGGGTACGTTTGTATCTGGCCACATGTATTGGGGTCAAATATGCCCTGTGAGTGATGAATATCTGGGTAAGTCGATCTGAAAGTTTGGGGGACACGAGTTTGCAAGTCTCTAGAGCCTCCTCCCATTCCTCATCCTCCAGTATCCCCACCTCCCTTTCCCAGCGAGATTTTATAGCAAACGCTATCTTGGTGGCTGTGGGGGCGGATAGCATATTGTAAAACGCGGATATGAGTTTGCTGGGGTCCCTTCCTTTAACTATAGCCATGACCGGGTGTGGAGTTGACTGTGGGTAGAACTGTACCTGGGCCGCGTTTCTTATCTGAAAAAAACTAAACAGCATATTGTCATGGAGTGCAAATTCTTCTTTAAGTGTTTGGTAGGTTTTCAAGTTTCCACCAGATAATAGATGATGTAAAAAATAGACTCCCTGTGCAGCCCATAGTTCAGATCCCTGAACATTGGAGAGCTCCTGCAGGCCCCTAGTGTGCCAAAGTGGCGTGTAGTCGTTATACCCGAGTATTCCTAGTTTGGTGGATGCAAGGTCCCAAATTCGCCTATAGTGTCCCAGGAGGGACTTCGTCTCCCTCCCTGACACGGTGTCCCCAGATCCCACCGACACCGCGTAGAGCGAATCTCCGGTGACCTGAGCTTCTCGCGGGCACAACAAAATCAGAAATTGCTGACTGTCAGTTTTGTCTATATGAAACAGCTGCGATAGTTGTGCAGCTATGTAATATAGATTGAGATCCGGTAGAGCCATGCCCCCCATGTCCGTCGGGTTCTTAAGTGCTTGCCACGCAAGTTTGTGTCTGCCTGTTCCCCATATAAATGGCTTAAGGAGGGCTTCCAGCGGCTTAAAATATTTTAGGGGGATGTAGATTGGGGTATGCCAGAGGGTGTAGAGCAGTTTAGGGAGAAGGACCATCTTCACAAGGTTTATGCGACCCCAGTGGTAGGTGGGACCATATTCTAATTTTAGTCTCGACAAGGTCAAAGCGGGGTTCTATATTGAGTGTGGTATAATCAGCTGGGTGTCTAGAGATGCACACTCCCAAAATTTTTGATAATATCTACTCTCTGGAGTTGCATACTTAACTGGGATTCAGACGGTGAGAAGCAGTCTATCAAAAGGATCTGCGACTTCCCCCAATTCTCTATCTCTGGGTTAGTACAGTGCCTGCCGCCGAGAATGTGTTTTTAGCACGACAGCATCGCGCTGATTCTCGGCGACAGGCTGCCGACATCTCGCACTCGCTGGAATAGTAAAAGCACATTCCAGCGAGTGCGTCATAGAAGCGACGGGGATCCGACGCGGGTTCCCACCAATTCTACACGTGGGCGGAGTTTGTTATGAATCCTGAGAAGGAAGTCCCCGCCGGATTTTAAATAAAAATCCGGCATGGGTTCCCCCCTCAGGAGCATAACGAGCCCTTAGGTCTGGTATGGGTTGTAAGGAGACCCCCCCTACGCGGAAAAAACGGCGTGGGGGTCCCCCCACAATCCATACCAGACCCGTATCCAAAGCACGCCGGCCGGCCGGTCAGGAACGGAGTGGGGGCGGGCGAGCGAGCGCCCCCCCCCCCCTCCTGAGCCGTACCGGGCAGCATGCCCTCAACATGGGGGAGTCAGGTGCTCTGGGGCAGGGGGCGCACTGCGACCCCCCACCCCAGAGCACCCTGTCCCCATGTTGATGGACAGGGCCCCTTCCCGACAACCCTGGCCGTTGGTTGTTGGGGTATGCGGGCGGGAGGCTTATCGGAATCTGGAAGCCCCCTTTAATAAGGGGGCCCCCAGATACCGGCACCCCACCCTAAGTGAATGAGTATGGGGTACATTGTACCCCTACCCATTCACCTGGAGGCAAAGTGTAAACACAAATAAACCACACAGGGTATTGAAATATTTTATTAGTTGACCGCCGGGGGGGGTGTGTATGATCGCTTTTATAAAAGCGCCCCCCTCCGGCGGGCTTGTGCAGGGGGTGGGTGCCGCTGTTCTTCGCCACCGTCTGGTTCTCTTCCGCCGGGGGGGGGGGCGCTTTGATAAAAGCGCCCACCACCCGGCGGGCTTCCTTTGACATCTTCGGCGGCGGGGGGGGGGGGTCTTCTCCCACTCTCTGGGGTCTTCTCCGGCTCTCCGGGGGTCTTCTCCGCTCTCTGGGGTCTTCTCCCACTCTCCGGGGGTCTTCTTTTTCAGGACTCGCCGCTGCTATCTTCGTGTGTTAGCTCAATTACTAGCGGCGGCGAGTCCCCTCTTCTGTGACGTCGTCTTCTTCTCTTCTCCAGATGTTGATGCGATGCTTCCTTCCGCTGTTATGGCGGGCGCGCGGCTTGCAGCGAGTTATATAGGCCTGTCTTGTGACGTCGCAGTCCCATCATGCTCCGGTAGGTACCACGTGCTACCTACCCACAGAAGAGGGGACTCGCCGCCGCTAGTAATTGAGCTAACACACGAAGATAGCGGCGGCGAGTCCTGAAGAAGAAGAAGACACCGGAGAGCGGAGAAGACCCCCGGAGAGCCGGAGAAGACCCCCGGAGAGCAGGAGAAGACCCCGGAGAGCAGGAGAAGACCCCGGAGAGCAGGAGAAGACCCCCCCCCCGCCACCGAAGATGTCGAAGGAAGCCCGCCGGGTGGTGGGCGCTTTTATCAAAGCGCCCCCCCGGCGGCGGAAGAGAACCAGACGGCGGCGAAGAACAGCGGCACCCACCCCCCCGCAGAAGCCCGCCGGAGGGGGGCGCTTTTATAAAAGCGATCATACACACCCCCCCCGGCGGCCAACTAATAAAATATTTCAATACCCTGTGTGGTTTATTTGTGTTTACACTTTGCCTCCAGGTGAATGGGTAGGGGTACAATGTACCCCATACTCATTCACTTAGGGTGGGGGGCCGGTATCTGGGGGCCCCCTTATTAAAGGGGGCTTCCAGATTCCGATAAGCCTCCCGCCCGCATACCCCGACAACCAACGGCCAGGGTTGTCGGGAAGGGGCGCTGTCCTCATCAACATGGGGACAGGGTGCTTTGGGGTAGGGGGCTGCAGTGCGCCCCCTGCCCCAGAGCACATGACCCCCCCATGTTGAGGGCATGCTGCCCGGTACGGCTCAGGAGGGGAGGGCGCTCGCTCGCCCCCACTCCCTTCCTGACCGGCCGGCGTGCTTTGGATACGGGTCTGGTATGGATTGTGGGGGGACCCCCACGCCGTTTGTTCGGCGTAGGGGGGGGTCTCCTTACAACCCATACCAGACCTAAGGGCCCGTTATGCTCCTGAGGGGGGAACCCATGCCGGATTTTTATTTAAAATCCGGCAGGGACTTCCTTCTCAGGATTCATAACAAACTCCGCCCACGTGTAGAATTGGCGGGAATCCGCGTCGGATCTCCGTCGCTTCTATGACGGCTTTGTCTCCATCGTGGCAAGCCAGCTCGGCTCTGGCTCCCGCAATGGGGCTCGCCGTGCTCAATCTCGCCGAAAAAGGGAGCGAGATTGACACAATATCCCAGTCACCTACTGTACGTATGGATATTGCAAGAGGTTCTGCAGCAAGGGCGTACAAGAGTGGAGAGAGAGGACAGCCCTGTCTCGTGCCCCTACTCAGGGCAAACAAGGGAGACGGCCAGCCATTCGCTACCACTCTGGCTGTGGGGTCTTGATAGAGAAGGCTAACCCATTTGCGAAACCTGGGGCCAAAGCCATAGGTCTCGAGACAATGCCACAGATATCTCCATTCCACGGAGTCAAAGGCCTTAGCCGTGTCTAATGTCACCAGTACTCTAGAGCCCACATTGTCATGTGTGGCCTGTAGATTGATGTAGAGCCTTCGGAGGTTAAATGAGGTATTACGCCCGGGCATGAACCCCGCCTGATCTGCATGTATTAAAGATAGAATAACGTTATTGAGTCTATTTGCCAATACCTTTGCAAGGATTTTAACATCTACCTGCAACAGGGATATAGGGCGATAGGACTCCGGGTACCCGGGATCTTTTCCGGGTTTTGGAATAAGGATAATGGTCACTTCTCTCATCGGTGGGAGGGTGTGTGTCTCAAACATGCGGTTATATAGCTTTAATAGTTTAGGGGAGAGGATTTGGCTATATTGAGAATACAATTCAATTGGGAGGCCGTCTGAGCCTGGGGCTTTGGAGCGGGCGAATGCGGCAATAGCCTCAGTTATTTCCTCAGAAGTCAAAGGCGACTCGAGGAGGGCAATCTGGTCAGTTTTCAGGGAGGGGAGAGTAATGGTGTCAAAGAATGAATCCATCGGGCCGTCATCCGCCGGACTCAGACATATAGATCAGCAAAGAAATCTCTGAATTTGGAGGACACAGTCGACGGGTACGTTACATGTTGTCCATCAGGAACGTGTAGGGAAATGACCACTGGTGGTCTATCCTCACTATGGACCATATAGGCCAGAAGTTTACCAACCCGTTCCCCGTGTTCAAACAACTTTTGTTTGGCAAAGAATACGTTTCGCCTGGCCTTTTCAAATTGTAATTGGTTCACTACTCTAGTCTGAAGCATAAGCACTGTCGCCGCTTCCGGTACTGGGTCTGTTGCATACCTCTGATCTGCGTGGGACAACTCCAGCATCGCCTTATCATCTTCCGCCGAGTCTGACTTGATCTTGTTAATGCGGGAGATCAGGGACATGAGGGCATGAAGTTTAAAAGATTCCCACACCGTGGCCGCTGGGGCAGATCCATCATTTGCCTCAAAAAATGACTCCCACTCGTCAGAGGTCATCCCCCCTCTGGAAGCAGTGAGAGCCAAAAAGGGTTCAAGCGCCATGCTCTCCTAGGTTTGTCAATTGGAACGCTCAGCGTGATCCAATATGGGCTGTGATCAGATAGCAATCTCGGGCCAAATCTGGCCTCTGACAGTCTGGGAGTGAGACCCTGAGAAACTAGGATAAAGTCTATTCGCGACATGGAGCTATGTGTGGCAGAAAAACACGAGTACAATCGTTTGTGAGGGAATTTGTATCTCCAGGAGTCAATTAAATGAAGGGAGGTGATCAGTTTGGAGAATTTAGTGTCAATCCCCACAACCGGGGTGGGGGAGGGTGTACCTCCTAGCCTATCCAAGGCGGGGTTGAGGACTGTATTGAAATCCCCCAGCCAGACTGCCTGGACTGTGGGATAATTTGCCATGAAAGCAATCCCTTTAAGTATTATGGACATGGAAAAGGGAGGGGGGGGGCATAAAATGCTAAGATGAGGCACAGCTCACCATAGAGTTTTGCAGACAAAAACACACAGCGGCCCTGCGGGTCTGTGGAGACCTTTCCCAGTTCAAAATGTACCGACTTGGTGACCAGTATGGAGACTCCTCGTGCATGGGACATGTGGGTCGAATGAAATGCCCACCCGACCCATGGCCTACGGAGTGCCATTTGCAGCCTACCCTCCACGTGTGTTTCAACTAGGACCACTATGTCGGCCCTTTGTTTCTTGAGAAACATTAATATCGCTGATCGCTTGACCTTCTCGCGCATGCCCCTCACATTCCAGGTGAGGAACTTCAAAGACGCCATGGTCTGCGCACCGCAAGATAGCTGGGCTCAGCCGCATGGTGCAGCCTCGCGGGAGGATTAACGATCAGGGACAACATATCTGGCATTGAAGATGCATATAGAAGCATACACTCACATTGTACATATAAGACCTGTAACAATACAATGGTCAGTAGTGTGATCCACTGCCATACCTTAATGAGCAACATTTCACTCAAATTAAACTTTTCCCCTCCCCCACCCCCCCACCCCGCCTTACACCCCAGGAACTTGGTGTAGGCATCATCCCAAAACACAGGAATAAATCTCAACTGTGGAAACATGTACTTTGCTCGGCATAGGCACACAAGGATATACTGGTGGAGCTGCAGAGTGTTAAAAAAGCCGCATTTGAGGTCTCCAACAATGAGGGCAGCAAAAATCACAATGATGCTGTAGCTCCAAGCATGACAGTCATATTTCCTTTCAACAGGGGGGAACAAGTCTTGCTGCACCTTGTGCTCGATGGGTAGCCATCCGAGGCTCCAGTCTTGTGTACAATATCACAGGCATCACTGGACCCCAGGGGTGTGTAAGAGGCAATAGGATGACAGTTGAACTGACCCAATACTGTATGGAGTTGTAGAAGAGTGAAATAGGAAATGAAAATCATGTAAGGGGGCACACAGACAGGGGGGGACAGGTCGCTCCGGCAATAGAAGGGCATAAATCATGGGCAGAAAACAGTATATACGGTGGCTATCACCAATATGTCCAGGAGAGTGAGCCCCCACAGGGAGGGCTGGTATGTAAAGGGGTGATGCTGGTGGGGAATAAGAATGGCATGGCAACATCTTGGCCCTTAGTTCGCATCAGAGCACCAACAGTCTCACACAGGGGAAATCAGGCCGGGGCACATGTGGGTGAGAGTAGGGAGAAATAAAGCAGAGAAGGGAGGGTGATTTAGAGCGTTACTCACAGCAGGTGTTAGGCATCCTCCCTGGGCCTTGCTCGCTGTTCCAGCCAGGTAATTACCTCCTCCGGATCTTCAAAGAAGAGTGCCCGACCATCATGCTCTATCCTGAGGCGGGCCGGGAAGAGCATTGTATATTTAATGTGGCGGGTACGCAGTTGGCGCTTAGCCTCCATGAATCCTTGCCGCTGGCGTTGAATCTCAGCAGAGAAATCTGGGAAAACCGCATCCCGATCCTTGTAGTTTAGGAGCTTGGCAATAAAGGTGCGAGGGGGGGCTCCCTGCGGTGGTGGTCGTGCAGGCATGCGGTGGGCCCTCTCTACAGCAAAAAAGGGGGAGAAGGCCTTCCTACCATACGCAGTGGTCAGCAGGTCTTCCAGGAAGGTGGCGGGATCTCTCCCTACAGCGCCCTCAGGTAGCCCAATGAGGCGCAGATTGCACCTCCTGAGTCTGTTCTCCATGTCATCTTGCTTGGAGAATAGCTGTTGAATCTGCCGCTGCATGCGGTCCGAGGATTCTAGTAAAGGGGGGACCGTGTCCTCCACCGTGCTGATCCGGGTTTCTGCCGTCTTCACACGGTCCCGGAGTTTGTGGAGATCCTGTCGGTTTAGGGAAATATCTGTCCTGACCTCCTCTATCTGCGTAGTGAGCGAGGTCTGGCACAGGGTGATAGCCTCAAGCAGACGGGCTGTGTCTCCCGCCGGCCTGCCCCCCCCCCCTCAGCCACCGCGGCCCCATCTTCCTCGGACTCCACGCCGTCCAAGCGGTGATATTGGTCCAGCTTCGCCAGGGCTGCAGATTTTGCCGCTTTCGGTGGTGACATGATCCCGATCATCCCCGATGCTAGGAGGGTCAGTTCTGGGATAAGAGGGTTTCAGATGAGGCACAGGATAGTCTGTTGCAGAAGTAACGGACGGAGCTGCTCAGAAAAGCGTCCTACTCCATGCGGTGTCAGGCCACGCCCCCCACCATTTGTAGACTTGATGGTTTTTGTAGTCTAGAACTTGAATTTCTTTTGTTTCTTTTGTTGCATTTGTCATATTTTCTGACAGCTTCTTGTAAGATTGCCTCCTTATCTGTGTATTCTTTTGTTTCTATTAAATGGTATGAGTTGATCTCTTAGTTGAGTTTATGTTGTCTCCGTATTCATAGAAACACAAGAATACAAAGATAAGGAGTCAATCAAACAAGAAGCTGTCAAAAAATATGACAAATAATTATAACAAAAGAAACAAAAGAAATTCAAGAGGGATGTGCTAGACTACAAAAACCAGCAAGTCTACAAATGGCAGACAGATGAAAGCTATAATGAATCAGATCAAAACATCTCCTTGATAGAGGAATCTAAAAAAAATTCCCCAGTAAGAGAGGAATCAATATGGCAACCCATTAGAACAGAAATCAGCAGACTAATCAGGAATGTACAGGTGGAACATACTACAGTACCCCAAAGAAGAGAAGAAAGAAGTCCAATACGCCACACATACAGGCAACCAGAGCAAAACAAAGATAGAAGACAACAAATTTAATTCACACCGAGAATACCTAGACATAGGAATAGATTCTCATTCACACCGAGAATACCTAGACATAGGAATAGATTCTCTCCATTGAGACCATTCCCACAAGAAACCCCATATAGAGAACCCCAACATAGGAGTTTTTTTCCCCCAGGGGATACAGAGGGAGACCCCCCAATACCAAGAGGAAAAAACAGACCTTTCCGACCTCAAGGATGGCGACAACCCTTCAGGTACCCACCTTGAAACCCATACCAAAGAGGGCAACAAGGATGGAATCCAAGAGTGACCAGAAATATGGGAAGAGGAACCAACGACTGGGAACAAGGAGAGAACAAATGGGAGGAGAGGAGAGAACAGACAAACAGATAAGCGCCAAGAGGGGTTTCCTGTTATCACGTGGTGTCTTACTGATGTCTGGTGAATTATGAAGAGGCTCCCCCCTTTTTTTTCACCGCAGAGTACACCTGTTACAGCATTCTCCTTCATTCTATTGACATTCTATTGACATCACTGTCCTTTATGTTGGTCATCACAAAGACGTGTGTTCGCTTTAATGAGAACAAAGAGCGCTGCTGCAATTTATTTTGGACTGTTTGTGTTCTTTATGTATTGTTTATTATCCATATAATAATTATTTACTTATTATTTCCTTATTTATTTTTAAATAAAGCACAATATGTCTCTCCACCACTAGGGGCACTACACTAAAATACCCAGAGATGGTATTTATTTATAATATTATTTCATCATAGCACTCTGATGCACCCCTTTTTGACATTTAACTACTGCCCTATCCAATGTGATAGCAGCACTTTAATGTAATTCCTTCATTTTAGCCCAATCTGTTCCTCAAAGCAAAATGTCAATATAAAATTAGTTCTCGCTTAAACATTTTTAAAACATATATTCATATATTTTACATGTCAAATCTGTGTTTTTAAAGTATCATAAATTGTAATAGTTGCATTTGCAAACATCAATACATTGTGATCTGTGTGGATAAAAACAGCATAGTAATAAGTGGATTTATATCGCAGTCTGTTTATATCATGTCAACATATGTTTGCATCTATTATAACACCTGGGCTTCGGTCCCCAGTATCTAACCAAAAAAGACCGCCGTGTGTATCCACTAGGGGATGTTCTCCTGAACCCAGATCACACTAAACATGGCCACTGTAGTACAAGACATAGGTCACTAGAGCCCACGGGCTCCTGTCCTGGGAACCTACCAAATATGGCTGCCGAAACACAGGACGCAGTGCTTTGCTATAAAGGAGGAAGTGATTGTGGCGTTCAGGACGCTCCAGATGAAGTCAGGTCGATGAAACCGGTCGAGCGATCAGACAGAACGCCACAACACTTCAGTTTTCTGGGGAAGGGAACTGTCGTTCCAGTTGAGTGCACTATGCAATCAGTGTCCTCTCAGAAGCGTGGGTGCAGGCAATGCATGGAGCAAGAACTTGAAGAGAAAAAATTGGACAGCCTCACTTCCACAAAATCCTTGAAAAGGTCCCCTTTAATAGTAAAAAAGGAAACAGCACTACAAATCACAGCAGAGTGGGGTATGAAGCCGACGCATTTCACACTGTGGTATCAGCGCTTAGTCATAGCTAAAACAAAATAATACACAACTCAAATATATACCTAAACCAGACCAGTCACGTGACCCACCCTCATCTGTGGCCAACCATTGTTAATGATGTATATTCAAATGATGAGTAACAATCAATGGTAATTGCCTGGGGTGGCGAGTCGCATTAGTGGTTGTATCTGACACACATGTGAAACCCAAAACAGGGATGGAAATAAAAATAAGTAAATATAAATAAAAACTAGGTAAAAAATACATACAATAAAGTAGTCAAAAACATGAGAAAATAGAAAAAGGCATACATGAGATCCAGTGACAATAATCTGATGTACAGATGTGATCAATGTGAAAAAAAATGATATAAATGATGCAACAGTGTCGTTGGAACACAAATACGTATAAATGTGTGAAACAACGTGAAGAGATCGAGAATCCTATCCACATATGTATGTGAAAGTCGTGATGATGCAAGAGAAATAAGAAAGTAAACATCAAAATGATGTGTGTAAAGAGGAACAGCTGCGCTTAAGATAGTCTGATGGAGGGTAATAGGAATAATAAAGATGTGTGACTGCAGCCCCCCTAAATATAACTCCCCAAAGGGGGTATATGAGAAAACAGAAGAAGTGGTGGGGGTGATGGCGCTGTCACTGATATGTTGTTTGCTGGGCCAGTAACCGAACCCAATTGGGTAAGTATAGGCTTCAATGGGACAACATTCCCCAAAAAGTACACATGCATGCAAAACACCGCGCAGGCAAAAAGATAATAGTAATAATGGATGTGTGTAAAACCTGGTGGTAGTGCCTATATAAACCACCGGGGGTGTAATAATATGATATACAGCTGTAGCAGGTTGAGCTATCCGTGCTAAATGCTAATATGAAGTTTACAGTAAATACACAAGATATATATACACATCATCCTAAATGGTACAAAGAAAAAAAGAAAAAAATATATAATATAAATTAAAAGTCCATATAGTATAAAGCAGGTGACATGGGTGGTAAAGGTGCTCCTATATGAATGGATGGTAGACAAAATCAAAATGATGTGTATATTATGCATCAGGAAACTCGAAGGACATTGTCGGCAAACAAACGGAAGAAAAAATGATGGAGACAGTGCTCAAAATTATATATAAATTATATAGATTTATATAAATGTTTTTGTGTTCATAGTGGAGCTCAAAAAGAGCTGTGATGAAACAAAATACATATTTCATATGCCTATTAAAGCGCATGCGCGCGGGAGATTTCAATTCGGCAAAGTCCAGGGGGCCGCCGGTTCTTTCGCCGTGGATCCCCCCTTGCGCATTGCAGCGGCGCATTGCGAGGGGAATATCTCCTAAATCATACAGGTTTAGGAGATATTCGTTATACTTACAGGTAAGCCTTATTATAGACTTACCTGTAAGTGAAAGCGGTAGTATAGAGTATACTACCACTTGTAGAGACAGTGCAGTGATGAATGTATGATCACCATACAATGATGATGATATACCTGTTTTTAAAGAAAAAATTGAATAATCAAACTATGTGTGTCCGTACATCTGAAAAGCAGAATGGAAATTGGAGATACAGTGCGGAAAATAAGTATTTGAACACCCTGCTATTTTGCAAGTTCTCCCACTTGGAAATCATGGAGGGGTCTGAAATTGTCATCGTAGGTGCATGTCCACTGTGGGAGACATAATCAAAAAAAATGTTCCAGAAATCACAATTTATGAATTTTTTTAACTATTTATTTGTATGATACAGCTGCAAAGAAGTATTTGAACACCTGAGAAAATCAATGTTAATATTTGGTACAGTAGCCTTTGTTTGCAATTACAGAGGTCAAACGTTTCTTGTAGTTTTTCACCAGGTTTGCACACACTGGAGGAGGGATTTTGGCCCACTCCTCCACACAGATCTTCTCTTGATCAGTCAGGTTTCTGGGCTGTTGCTGAGAAACACAGAGTTTGAGCTCCCTCCAAAGATTCTCTATTGGGTTTAGGTCTGGAGACTGCCTAGGCCACGCCAGAACCTTGATATGCTTCTTACAGAGCCACTCCTTGGTTATCCTGGCTGTGTGCTTCGGGTCATTGTCATGTTGGAAGACCCAGCCTCGACCCATCTTCAAAGCTCTAACTGAGGGAAGGAGGTTGTTGCCCAAAATCTCGCAATACATGCCCCCGGTCATCCTCTCCTTAATACAGTGCAGTCGCCCTGTCCCATGTGCAGAAAAACACCCCCAAAGCATGATGCTACCACCCCCATGCTTCACAGTAGGGATGGTGTTCTTGGGATGGTACTCATCATTCTTCTTCCTCCAAACACGGTTAGTGGAATTATGACCAAAAAGTTCTATTTTGGTCTCATCTAAACCACATGACTTTCTCCCATGACTCCTCTGGATCATCCAAATGGTCATTGGCAAACTTAAGACGGGCCTTGACATGTGCTGGTTTAAGCAGGGGAACCTTCCGTGCCATGCATGATTTCAAACCATGACGTCTTAGTGTATTACCAACAGTGACCTTGGAAACGGTGGTCCCAGCTCTTTTCGGGTCATTGACCAGCTCCTCCCGTGTAGTCCTGGGCTGATTTCTTACCTTTCTTAGGATCATTGAGACCCCACGAGGTGAGATTTTGCATGGAGCCCCAGTCCGAGGGAGATTGACAGTCATGTTTAGCTTCTTCCATTTTCTAATGATTGCTCCAACAGTGGACCTTTTTTCACCAAGCTGCTTGGCAATTTCCCAGTAGCCCTTTCCAGTCTTGTGGAGGTGTACAATTTTGTCTCTAGTGTCTTTGGTCTTGGCCATGTTAGTAGTTGGATTCTTACTGATTGTATGGGGTGGACAGGTGTCTTTATGCAGCTAATGACCTCAAACAGGTGCATCTAATTTAGGATATTAAATGGAGTGGAGGTGGACATTTTAAAGGCAGACTAACAGGTCTTTGAGGGTCAGAATTCTAGCTGATAGACAGGTGTTCAAATACTTCTTTGCAGCTGTATCATACAACTAAATAGTTTAAAAAAATCATAAAAATTGTGATTTCTGGAATTTTTTTTTTTGATTATGTCTCTCACAGTGGACATGCACCTACGATGACAATTTCAGACCCCTCCATGATTTCCAAGTGGGAGAACTTGCAAAATAGCAGGGTGTTCAAATACTTATTTTCCGCACTGTATGTGGGGGGAAAAAACCCAGCATGGATGTGTATACCATGCCTTCAGGCTCCCACCACATATCCCCGGGTCCCCATCAAGTGCTGGTATTCATAGTGTATGTCTTAATTAGAATTAAAAATTAGAAAAAAAAAATGTAAGCCTAAAAGTATTAAGACCTTCAAAGTCTTTGACTATAGGACTAAAGAAAGAAATCAGCAGAAAGCTAATAGTATATAGTATAAAAAAACGTAATCATATAATGAATGGTAACGTGTGACACTCTCAAAAAAATTGGTATAAATGTAAACCAGCATGTGTCTGTGTATGGCAAAAAGTTCAAGCTCTAATAAAATCGTATGAGAGGTAAGAGAGAACATACACGTATGCCCAATCAAGATGAATGGAAAAGAATTGTGATGTAAACTGCGCTTATAAAGAACCTATAAAACTTAAAAATTGTTATGTTGATTACTGGGATATAATCAATAATAAAAGCTGTGATTTACTGTGTTATATAAACAGTGAAAAAATATGGAAAAGGAAAAAAACTGCGCTAGTAACTTGTCTGTATTTTCAATTAAACTTATTTCCCTTAATACCAAAGGTCTTAATATACTGGAGAAACATTCTCAACTGTTATCAATCATGCAAACTGACAAAGCAGACATAGTGTTTCTACAAGAAACCCACTTTAAGACTAACTCTATAACTAAACTACAAAATATGCATTTTCCTTTAGTGTACCACGCTACCAACTCCACATCCAAAACGAAAGGCTTCTCGATTCTTTTGGCCAAGCATTGCCCCCTTCAAATTTCTGATATAATGTCCGATGAGGAGGGCAGATATCTGTTTCTAAAAGGTACTTGTAGGGATAGGAAGATCACCTTAGCTAACATATATGCCCTGAATAATTGTCGAGTTTCCTTTTTTAACACCTTATTCAATAGATTATCCAGTTTTTCAGAAGGCTCACTCATTTTAGGTGGTGACTTCAATGCTCCACTTAACCCAGTCCAAGACACATCCACTGGTACTTCTTCTCTTCCATTTGCAACGTTCAGAAAAATCAACTTACATCTCCTCAATTTATTGCTCCATGACTCTTGGTGGACATTAAACCCCAATGGCAGAGACTATACCTTTTATTCTAGTCCACACAACAGGTACTCCAGAATTGACTACATATTTATTTAACAAGAAGATTTACCAATGCTCACAAACTTATCAGATCATCATCCCATCTCAATTACTTTGAATTTTCCGGAAACGTTTCCCCGCTCACAAATATGGAGGCTTGACCCTTCCTTACTTACTGACCCTTCCATTTCTACTGAAGTGGGTTCTCGTCTCCATAATGTCTTCCAGGAAAATTATCCAAATGACACCTCTCACTACAAATTGGGAGACTCATAAATGCGTTGTTAGGGGAATTTTTATTGCAGCAGCTGCCAAACGTAATAGGCTTAGAAAAAAAATGTACACGGATCTCATTGATAGAATCAGATCACTGGAGAATACACATAAACTCACTCAAGCTGTCAATACGTTAAATGAGCTAATTCAAGCCCGCTCTGATCTACTGGATAAGCTTGGCAAACAAATAAAACGCAGATATATTCTTACTAAGAAAACATTCTACGAGTTTGGCAATAAAGACAGTAGAATGCTCGCAAATGCCCTACGAAATAAAAAGGCAAAATCGACAATTTATTCACTGACTGATGAGACGTAAATTGACAAAGTCTACTGATATTGCAAATCAATTTCTTCAATACTACACTAAATTATATAATACTCCCACTTCTAAAACAACAACTCCGAATGTGTCCAGACAACAAATGATTACAGACTTTTTAAGCCAATATAAGAAAAACAGAAAACTGCGCTAAACCAAAAAAACTAAAAAACTAGAAGGCAGCGGCAATCGTGTGAAAACACAAAATAATACAGTTTGGCAAAGCCGCGCTCATAAAAACAAATGAGTTAGATGAGGACTGCTAGGCAACAGTCCTCCATATTTAAACAATTAATATAACACGGAGCATCTCACATGGGGTAAAGGCAAAACCTGGCCACATAGGGTGATGACACAAAAGCTCTCCTGTAAATTAAATGATTAACATTGTAATAGTACATAAAAATAAAATTACAAAATCCTAAATTGGAGTAAACATAAAATAATGTGTATCCCAGAAAGTGCTTCTAGGGCAATAGCACAGAAGTTCATACAGTCCTTGCAATTTCTGTGTCAAAGTATAATTAAAAACAGTCCCAGGAAATAGAACAGCAGAAAGATCCTAATGGTTCACACCACCACAGTGACGAGATGACAGCATCAAAGTGATCCCTTCACCAAAATAAGGGGGGGCCGCTTACCAGAGGGCAAGCTCAATGTAGCAATTGGCTATAACCCAGCCGCGGCCTTTGAAATCCTAGATGGTTCCTGGACACGACTTCCAGCAGATAACAAAGCTGGCGGTACTCACGGACATCATCCATATAGTGGAGAGAGAAGGATGGACCAATAGTGTGATTCCGTTACAACAAGGAGGGTTTATTAAACCAAAAATGATACTCACAATTTGACAAGATATCAAAAGCATGTAAAAACAGATCGCCGGCCGGCAAACAGATCGGAGCCCTTCCTCCGTACATGGTGACTGTTCTATTTCCTGGGACTGTTTTTAATTATACTTTGACACAGAAATTGCAAGGACTGTATGAACTTCTGTGCTATTGCCCTAGAAGCACTTTTTGGGATACACATTATTTTATGTTTACTCCAATTTAGGATTTTGTAATTTTATTTTTATGTACTATTACAATGTTAATCATTTAATTTACAGGAGAGCTTTTGTGTCATCACCCTATGTGGCCAGGTTTTGCCTTTACCCCATGTGAGATGCTCCGTGTTATATTAATTGTTTAAATACAGAGGACTGTTGCCTAGCAGTCCTCATCTAACTCATTTGTTTTTATGAGCGCGGCTTTGCCAAACTGTTTTAAGCCAATATGGTCCTCCTCCTTTATCTGAAGATGCTAAAGAAAAATTAGGGACTCCACTATCTAAAACGGAAGTAGACATGGCTTTAAAACAACTAAAAACTGGCGAGAGTCCAGGACCGGATGGCCTTACAACTGGCTATTATAAAACTTATGCAGAAATTCTTACTCTTTTTTTTTATCATCCTTTAATTCCTTCGTTGACCATGTTGCTCCTTCGCGCGATCTTCTTACTGCCCACATAGTAGTGATCCCTAAACCAAACAAGGACCCTTCAATAGTACTTAATTATAGACCCATATCATTACTTAATGTAGATTTGAAATGGTACGCCAAAACTATTGCTAATAGATTACTCCCTTTCCTCCCTCATTTAATTAACCTTGACCAAGTTGGCTTTGTACCAGGTAGGAAGGCGAGGGATAATACCCTGAAAGCAATTAACATTATCAATAGGCTGGAATCCTCAAAAGATGGAGGATTTTTGTTGTCGTTGGATGCGGAGAAGGCGTTCGACAGAGTGGCCTGGGACTACATGATTGCAAACTTGAAAATTATAGATCTCCCTGATACGTTGATACATTTTATTTCTGCTCTATATTCTGGTCCCACGGGGAGAATCCGAGTAAATGGTTGCCTGTCGGATGCCTTCTCCGTTTCCAATGGCACACGCCAGGGCTGCCCCCTTTCACCTGTGTTATTCATACTTACCCTTGAACCTTTGCTGAATCGTTTGAGAAGAAATGTAGATATTAAAGGCATTGATTTCGGTGGTAATACCTATAAATTCGCTACATTTGCAGATTACTTGCTACTTTTCCTCAAAAACCCGATTATTACAATTCCCAACTTGCTCAAAGATTTCAACAGCTTTAGAATCATATCCATTTTAAAATAAATTTTTCTAAATCTACTGCCCTAAATATTTCCTTGGCCAAAGACATTTGCAAATTATGTACCGATGACTTTCCAATAACATGGAACGAACGTTCGATCACGTACTTGGGTGTTCAACTACCATCCTCATTATCTAACTTATACTCCCTGAACTATATCCCACTTCTAAATAAGATATTAGCTGATCTTAAACAATGGTCTTCCGGCCTATTCTCTTGGTTTGGGAGTCCTTCCCTTTCTGGTCCTATTTCCAAATAAGACATTTCTTTAATAGTATCAAACCCCGACCAGATTGGTCCAGACACACCACCAAGTTCGAAAACCTTTGTTTACAAAAAGAACCCATTAGACACTTAATCTCCTCTACTTATTCCCTATTATTCTCTGATGTGTCTCCTAAATTCAATTGGTCAAACCAAAAATGGGAAAAAGACCTATCTATTGACCTATCTGATTCCGAATGGGAAAGAATATACATGCTTGCACATAAAGGATCAATAAACATCCAAATTCAAGAAAATGCATTCAAGTTATTATCTAGATGGTATACAACCCCCCTAAAACTCCATCTTATTAATCCTTTACTCCCCAAGTACTGCTGGAGGTGTAAGACAGACATAGGCTCGTTCTTCCATATCTGGTGGTCATGTTCTCTTATTCAACCTTTTTGGGTAAAAGTTCACAAACTTATCTCCCAGATAACAACCTATGATTTAGACTTCACTCCTGCTTAATTCTTGCTCCACCATTCATCCTCTTTAATTCCCAAATACCGCCATTCCTTAGCCATGCACTTAGTCAATGCAGCTAGAATGTGCATACCTATGAAATGGCGTTCCTCTGATCCCCCTTTAAATAGAGATTGGTTCAACCGAATACAGAGAACCATGGAGATGGAGGAATTGATCCACCAAGCGAGAGATACACAGAATACAATTACCCCCATATGGTCTTGTTGGATTGACTTCACCTCCTCTGACACATACAAATGAGCACTACTCTAATTATGCGGCTTTAATTCTTTATAGAAGACTAATAAATGAAAGCGCTGTGACGGGTTCCCCTTTTTCCCTTTATGTCCCCCTCTTTCTCCGCATCCCTTTCCCCTTATTAAAAATGTTGTTTGTTATTACAGTTCTTTTTTACAAACGATAACTATATCCAATGATTTCTTGTTATTGTTTGTTCATACGTGAATATTTGAGGACTAATAGTCCTAAAGAACAAATACTGTCTTCACTTACTGGTTTTACTTATATGGAGATTTTAATTGTATTTCTTCATTCTTCTATCTACGAACAAATCCACCTTCCAGTGTTACATTATTAAATGCACTTTTGAATCACATCTACCCTCATCTTAATTTAATTTACAATAATATTTGTTAAACATGGTTAGTTCATTTTCACCCAATAATTCTATCTCATGTTTATCAATATTTGCTCTTTAATGATTACTTGTCATACGGTAAACGACAATGAATATACTATTCCTTCTGTTCGACTCCATTATTTGGATTATTTGAAAATGGAATGTTACCGTTTATCTGTATGTATACTCTTTAGCTGACTTTTCTGTTATACTTATATTTATCTAAACAAAAACTTTACAAAACAAGAAAAAAAAAAGAAATTGAAACACAAACACAATTGAAACACATTTGAATTGAAACACATATGCATTTGTAACCAATACATTTTTTAAAACGTTTTTACACTATCAAGGCATCCTTGTCTCTTTTTCCGATATATGTCATACACCATCATTGGAGGTATTGATGATCCATACCAGGCCGCCCACCTCATAAGGAGCCCAGCAGTTTCCTGCATATTATATGCGACTTGCGGTCCTCTGTAATTAAAGGACCCTTTTGTTCTGGTAAGCCCAGCAGTTTCCTGCATATTATATGCGACTTGTGGTCCTCTGTAATTAAAGGACCCCTGTGTTCTGTTAAGCAGAATTGCATGCCTTTGGTGGAGGTCTTCATTGGATTGTCATCTATCAACATAAGTCAAAATGTTTTACGCAAGCTCACATTGATTAGGACTTTCTCACTTGGGTGGAGTAGGATTTTCACCTCCTTTTTTTCTTTTTCACATTATTTAGACTTGTTTTTGTCTTAATATCCAACTAGCTTCCTTGGCTTTGTTGGAATTATAGGCTCTTGTCACGTATGAGGACATATGCACGAACCCACAATCACATGTGTGGGGTTTAATTAATGGTTTTCTCAAAATTCATTGTATATGTTCATGTATTTCAAATTGTATTTATGTACTTTGTTTATCAATCAAGATAAATGTTGTGTAGGAAAGGCTCGATAAATCGGCCGATCCTACATATGTGGGAAATAGTCTTGTAAATCCGACAATGACGTAATAAATAATAGATGTACTTGATACAAGAAGTCAAAATATGTTAAGATACATTGGGACAGTGCATGATATTGCGATTAAATATAGGGAAATATTCCTACCTAGTGTAAAAAAAAACTACAATCTGCACTGAACCATATAAGACAAATGTACTGTATATAAAGAAAAGTTGTTATGTACATAAGTAGAGGGATATCTCGAGACCTTTCGGATATAAATCGCAATAATGCTAGCATTATGGTCTCTCTCATGTGTGCTCGAGATTGAACTAATAAATGTCTGACAAAAATGTCTGACATGGGTATAAGATCTAAAAAAGGGATTTTTAAATACAGCTTACCTGTAAAATCCTTTTCTTGGAGTACATCACGGGACACAGAGCGGCATATTCATTACTATATGGGTTATATGGAGTACCTTCAGGTGTGGACACTGGCAATCTCAAACAGGAAGTCCCCTCCCTATATAACCCCCTCCCCTAGAGGGAGTCCCTCAGTTTTGTAGCAAGCAGTATGCCTCCCAAAATGTTTCCCCAAAAGAGGGGTGGGAGCTCTGTGTCCCGTGATGTACTCCAAGAAAAGGATTTTACAGGTAAGCTGTATTTAAAAATCCCTTTTTCTTTCTCGTACATCACGGGACACAGAGCGGCATATTCATTACTATATGGGATGTCCGAAAGCAATGCTTTAATGAGGGGAGGGAGACATCTTCCAAAGAAGGATTCAATTTAGAGGTATACTCAAATAATAATAATAATTCCAACTTAGTCAAGAAAAAACTTTTTTTTTTTTTTTTTTTCTTTTTTACAACCAAGGGTGCTTCTGATCCCGAGGATCTTAAACTGCAGCCTGTAGTACTGCCTGTCCAAAGGCAGAATCCGCATTCCTTCTCACGTCTAGTTGATAAAACTTTGTAAACGTGTGGACTGATGACCACGTCGCCGCCTTGCATATCTGAGCCATAGAGATCTGATGGTGTGCTGCCCAGGAGGCGCCCATGGCCCTGGTAGAATGGGCCTTTACCGACAAAGGAGGAGGCAACCTCTTCAAACCGTAGGCTTGAATGATTAATTGTCTAATCCATCTCGAGATGGTGGATTTTGCAGCTGCCTGCCCCTTCTTGGGGCCATCTGGTAGAACGAATAACACATCTGTCTTCCGGATCTTTTCTGTAGCTTTAAGATAGGCCTTCATGGCCCGGACAATATCCAAGGTATGCAGCAACCCCTCCTTTCTAGATGTGGGTTTTGGAAAGAAGGATGGAAGTACCAAATCCTGGTTCAAGTGAAATTTGGATATAACCTTTGGTAGAAAGGAAGGATGGGGCCGGAGAACTGCCCTGTCCTTATGCAGAATGAGATATGGTTCCTTACACGATAAGGCTGCTAATTCTGACACTCTCCTGGCCGAAACTATGGCGACCAAGAAAACCAACTTTCTTGTCAGTAAGACTAAAGGAATCTCAGCCAACGGCTCAAAGGGTTGTTTCTGTAGAGTGGACAGGACAAGATTTAAGTCCCATGGACAAATTGGTGACTTGACAGGAGGATTAATACGCAAGACCCCCTGTAAGAAGGTCTTTACCAGCGAGTGGGTGGCCAGCGGCCTCTGAAACCACACTGACAGAGCTGAGATCTGTCCCTTGATTGTGCTTAGTGCCAGGCCTTTATCCACTCCTAGCTGGAGAAAACTTAACACCCTATCAATAGTATATTTGCGGGAATTCCATCTTTTGGATTCACACCAGCCTACGTAGTTCCTCCACACCCTGTAATAAATCACCCTGGAGACCGGCTTTCTAGCCCTAATCAGGGTAGGAATTACCTGCCTAGACAGACCTCTACCCCTGAGAATCAGGGATTCAGCAAACAGGCCGTCAAATTTAGACGCTGTAATGTAGGGTGGAGGATCGGGCCTTGTGAGAGTAGGTCTGGTTGTAGAGGAAGAGTCCAAGGGTCTCCCACTGCCATCTTCAGGACTAGTGAGTACCAAGTCCTCCGGGGCCAAGCCGGAGCTACTAGAATGACTGGCTTGTGCTCCACTCTGATCCTGCGCAACAGGCGAGGGAGTAACTGTAGCGGAGGGAATGCATATAGAAGTTTGAATTGATGCCAAGGGCAAACCAACGCATCGGTTCCGCAGGCCATAGGATCCCTCGCTCGAGACACGAACCTGTCTAGTTTCTTGTTGAACCTGGATGCCATTATATCTACGTCCGGCATTCCCCACCTCTGGCAGATTGTCTGAAAGACCTGGGGATGCAGAGACCACTCCCCTGGCAACAGACTCTGGCGACTTAAGAAGTCTGCCTGCAGGTTGTCCACTCCGGGAATGAATATCGCCGAAATGCAGGGTACATGAACCTCTGCCCACTGAAAAATCAAGCTCACCTCCCTCTGAGCGGCCTGACTCCTGGTTCCCTCTTGGTGGTTTATGTATGCCACCGCCGTGGCATTGTCTGACTGGATTCTCACCGGGAACCCCTTTAATCTGGAGGTCCATGCCAGAAGGGCTAGGCGAGCCGCTCTGCTCTCCAAGATATTGATGGGGAGCTGCCTCTCTGCTTTCACCCAAGTTCCCTGGCGAGAGAACCCCTCGAAGACCGCCCCCCAGCCTGCCAGGCTGGCGTCTGTGGTAACTACCTTCCAGACAACAGGGCTGAAGGATTTTCCCTTTAGAAGATTCTGGGGGTTCAACCACCAGGCCAGGCTTTGTCGGACCCTTGATGATAGCGTCAAAGGGGACTCTAAGGCATGTGCCCTCTTGCCCCAGGCTGCTAGAATGGCTGCCTGTAGGACGCGAGTGTGGATCTGAGCGTATGGTACTGCCTCGAACGTGGCCACTAGCTTGCCTAGTACTCGCATACACAGGCTAATAGTTGGTTTTTTCTTGTTTAGAACCAACTGAACCAACCCCTTGATAGCCTCGATCTTTACAAGGGGCAGGAACACCCTTTGCTGTTCTGTGTCTAACCTCATGCCGAGGTATTCCAACTGCTTTGTAGGCTGGAACGCTGACTTTCCCCGGTTTAGGACCCAGCCGAATCCTTCGAGGTACCGAACCGTGAGGTTTACTGCCTGTTGCAGACCCGGCCGTGAGTGATCTATGATTAAAAGGTCGTCCAAGTATGCTAGGACTGTGACCCCTTGGATCCTTAAATTGGCCAGAACTGGGGCTAGGATCTTCGTGAATACCCGGGGGGCCGTGGCCAGCCCGAAGGGGAGCGCCCTGAATTGGAAGTGTCGCTGCCCCACCGCGAAGCGTAAAAATCTTTGATGCGACTGAAAGATTGGTACATGAAGGTAAGCATCCTTTATGTCTATGGAGGCCAGAAAATCGTCCCTCTGAAGCGCGGCGGCTGCTGACCGGATGGATTCCATCCGGAAGGAACGAACCCTTAGGTAACCGTTTAACCTCTTTAGGTCCAAGATTGGCCTGACATCGCCGTTGGGCTTTGGTATGACAAAGAGATTGGAATAGAAACCTAGCCCTTGCTCTTGGGCTGGCACCTCTATTATTACGTCCTGGCAAAGCAGGTGATCCAAAGCTGCCAGCAATGAGGCCTTCCTTGCTGGATCCTTTGGTAGCCTTGATTCTTGAAAATGAGGCGGAGGACACCTTAGAAACTCCAGTCTGTAGCCTGTGGTTACAGATGCCCGGACCCATTTGTCGGGGATCTTGGCTTCCCAAACTTCTGAGAAGAAACGAAGCCTTCCCCCCACCCGCGAGAGTGGGGGCGCCCCTTCATAAGGCAGACTTAGGGGCTGTCTTTGTCGGCTTGCGATACCATGGCCTCTTACCCCCAGGGGCTTGTCCCTGCGATCTACTGTTAACGTTGGATCGTGCAGGCGGCCGTCGATACTGCCTGGAATTTGAGGGCCCCGAGACAGGAAAGAGCTGCCTTTTAAATGTAGGACCCCGGAATGTCTTTTTGACCGGTAAAAGGGTACTCTTGCCACTTGAAATAGTCTGAATATATTTATCCAGATCCTCTCCGAAGAGTCGTCCTCCATGGAAGGGAAACCCTGCCCGAAGCTTTTTGCATGGGGGCTCTGCCGCCCAGTTCTTCAACCATAAGAGCCTTCTCATGTGCACCAAAAATAGTGATAAACGAGAGGCCTGCTGGATGGAATCTTTTATAGCATCTACAGCAAAACACAGAGCTCTGGGAATGTCAGAAAACTCTTCTGCTTGTTGGGTAGGCATGTCCTTTAACATTTCTTTTGTCTGGTCTTTTAACGCCTGACAAACTCCAATTGCAGCCACAGCTGGCTGTACCACTGCTCCTGCCGTAGCAAAGGATGCTTTTAAAAGTGTCTCTAACCGTTTATCAACCGGATCTTTAAACATATGTATGTTTTCCACCGGGCAAGTTAGTGATTTATTCACACATGAGATGGCTGCATCCACTACTGGGAGCCTCCACCTCTTGGAGAATTTTTCCTCCATGGGGTAAATGACCGCAAATCTTTTCGGTGGCAGAAAAATCCTGTCCGGCCGTACCCAATCCCGAAAGATCAATTCCTCCAAGAGAGGATGGACCGGAAAAACTGCGTTGCTTAACGGAGCTTTCAAAGAGCCCAGAGAGGATACCGGAGGAACCTGAGGCTCTGGCAATGGTAAGCTAAATGCCGAGCGGACCATGTCCGTCAAAGACTGTACCCACAGTCTTTCTGTCTGGGAGTCTGAAAATGGTTCCTCAGAGGCAGATCCCTCAATCCCTGAACCCTCCTGGTTCAGGTCTAGTTGATCCTCCTGTGATTCCAATTCCTCCGGAGAGAGAATCTCAGCATCTGAGGATACACCTCTTGGTGATGGGGATCTAACCCGTTTCTTACCAGGAATAGCTCTAGCGATCAATGCTGCTATTCTCTCTTCTAGCCCCCCTAGGGATACGGCTAGCATCTCCTCTGTGATAAACACAGGGCTGGGCTGATCTGGGCCAGCCTCCGCACCAGATCCCCCTAATGGCTCATCCAAGGCGCCCTTTATGTTAATAAGTTGCGGGGAAAGTATCGGCATATCATCAGAATCAGAGGGGGAACCCCTTTGTTTTTTGGTCTTTTTTGTACCCTTTGACCCCGAACCTTTGGAAGCCATAATACAAAATCGAGGGACTCCGCCAACAACAACAGACTGTAGTGGCCAGGAGTACAAAACCAGAGCTTAGGGGACAATAGATCACTAATGCCCAAAAACTGATGGGGCCCCGTATGTTTTTCTTTTTTTTTTTTTTTTTTAAATATATATTATATATCTTTTTTTTTTTTTTTTTTAAACATACAGTGACCCCAAACTTAGTTTGCCAGCCTCCAACCTGCTGCAAAAAGGGGAATTTCTTGGCTTAACAAAAAAGGCATTGGAACACAGTCCAGCATGTACTACCCCTCTTCCGCCACCGGGAGTCACTGTTCTGCCGCTCTGCGTCCTCTCCTTCTGAAATCAGCCTCAGACTGAGCACTGACAATGCCTGCTGATCTATAACAGCACAAGGCGCGCCCCTGTATGACGCCGCAGGCACGCCCCCCCCGCCCTCCTCTCTGAACGGCGCGAAAAACGTCTATAAGACGTGCGCGCGCGCGCGTATGCCGGAACAGGAGGAACATGGAGGAGCCGCGCTGCTGGAGACCCAGGACTGCAGTATCAGGCGGCAGATTCAAACCCCCGGCCAGGTAGGACTCTCCAAAAGGCCCCATAGGGATCCTTACTAGTCCTAGGAAGAAAGCAGCAGGTTAGCTAGCAACACATTCTTAGACAGGGGAACCTAGTGATGGGGGAAAAAAGGGGTCATCCTGTCTTTCTCAGACATAGTGAGCAAGGTTGCCAATGCAGAGCATACTTAGGCTATCCCCCCTTTTAGGTTACCCCGGAGAGCCTGCTGTCGAACCAAGTCCCGCAGGCTCCCCCTTACCTGCTCCATGCTGCAGGATGTTTGTCCAGCAAACGATCCAATCTTCTCCCATCTCCGTGGGTAGCGTAGTAGACCTTCAGGCCCTGGGGTCCTATGAAGGTACCCACTGTCCTGGACCTATATAGCACCCTGGCAAACAGGAACTTATGGTTTTTACAAACTCCAAGTCCTGGGCCCAGGGTCCAGCCCTCCAAAGAGGAGCATTATAGGCAAAACCCCACGGTTTGGGGCCCGGGTACTGTCCACTTTGGCACTGAGGCTCCTTGGACAGATCCGGTTAGCCCGCCCTTAATCCCAAGGATGTGGAGCAAAGCTATTCCGTGACCAACACCTAAGACACTGGCGAAAAAACTGAGGGACTCCCTCTAGGGGAGGGGGTTATATAGGGAGGGGACTTCCTGTTTGAGATTGCCAGTGTCCACACCTGAAGGTACTCCATATAACCCATATAGTAATGAATATGCCGCTCTGTGTCCCGTGATGTACGAGAAAGAAATACAGAAATCACAGGATGGACATCCCAATACTTACGGTATATTTTTTTTGTTATAGTAGGACCCCTAATGAATGAATATAACGTGTGTCGTGGCAACTCCAGATACAATCCACAAAATGCCTATAGTTGCATATGAACCATAAAATGAAGGAAAAGATAAGCAACACTGTTGTGGCCAGAGAGATATGTTCAAGGTGAAGAAATGGAAAATAAAATGATAGATAATAGAAGGGCTAGAGCAGGGAACCAAGGGGTGGGCAACTCCTAATGATCGTAAAAATGGGAAACATGGGGCG
This sequence comes from Rana kukunoris, assembly GCA_029574335.1. Classification (NCBI taxonomy): domain Eukaryota; kingdom Metazoa; phylum Chordata; class Amphibia; order Anura; family Ranidae; genus Rana; species Rana kukunoris. The sequence continues at coordinate 261,504,368 of CM056059.1, read as the reverse complement.
TGGCCTGGCGAGTGGCTGAGATGGCAGCACACTGAAAGAGCTCCGGACTACCCACAGCCTTAAGCCCGTGTTTCTGCAGTTTTGCCCTGAATAATGAGCAAGCTGAGTTACAGGTCTCCCCATCCCAGACCCAGGCGCTCCTCGGCGGTATACAAAGGGAGAAACATATCGGACATTTTTAAGCAACAGGCTCTTTCTAAGAGCGGCAGCCCGAGAAGCAAGATGGCACCGACGCGTGAGCTAGAAGAATACAGTGAGGACTCCCAATCTGCGACTGAGGACACAACCAGAGGGCCGCTGAAACCGAACCTGCCTCTTACGTATGCTGACATGTCCATCTTTGCAGCGGACATAAAATCTACATTCTGGGCGGCCATAACGGACCTAAAATCCAACCTCCTCGTGTTGAACGACAAGATGGCGTCAGTCGAAACAGCCGGGAAACAAAGGGAGAAGGCAATACGCCACCTGGAAAGGGTGACTGTGTCACACTCCAACCATTTCATAGAAATGTCCCGACACCTGGAGAACCTCGATAACAGGGGGAGGAGATGCAATATAAGGGTGAGGGGGATACCGGAATTGGTGGAACACGGTCAGATCACACTAGCCCTGCAAGGTATGTTCAACAGCCTACTTGAGAAACCTGAGGACTCGGAGATTGAATTTGTTCGGACCCATAGAGCCCTGAGAGCACGCGGCCCAGATAACCAGCCACCCCGGGACGTAATATGCTGTCTCCAAAGCTACACTCTTAAAGAAGAGATCATGCAAAAAGCCAGAAGGAATGACCGGATTGTTTTCAACGGAGAAACAATTATGCTTTTTCAGGACTTATCACAGATCACGCTACGGAACCGCAGAGCCCTGCGTCCCTTACTGGATGAGCACCGGAAAAAAGGTATATGCTACACATGGCGCTTTCCCTTCGCACTGCTGGTGACACTCAATGGCCGCCAGTTCATCCTACGTTCCCCGGATGATCTCGAGGGCTTTTGCTCTGGGCTACAATTTGATCCTGTGGAACTCCCAGACTGGTATCAGGAGTTCCGCCTGCCTCCACTAGAAAGGAGTCCCTCGCGCTCACCTCTTGCGTCTCCAGAAGGGAAAAGCTAAAAAAAAAAAGAGCAAAGCCTTCAGGGAGGATCGATACAAGGCACACCGCAGAGTGGGAAAGCTCACTCATCCAGGGCTCTGGATATAGCGGGGGACTGACGACCTGTCTCATACCGTTTGGAAACATCTGTTCCATCCCAGCACTGATGTGGAATCCTCCTACCGGTATGTACTGCTACTGACTCATATTTACTTTAGTTCTCACTGCCCTAAGTCACTCAGATGGAGTATCCGATTACCTTGCCACTACTGCTTTGTGTGATGCCTGTCGTTGCCCCATGGAGTTGCTGCTTGCGCCTTCATGATGACTACACGAATAACATATGCACTGGCCGGTGATCGCACCTGCTGTTTACTGGCCGCTACTATGCGATACCGATCCGATTATCTACTGACCACTCGTAGAGGGAAACACGGTTTGTTTGTGAACATCCGATAGCCCTTTATCATTATGGTCGGCTTGCTTTTTTTTCTGCACTGTTTTTTGTTTTGTTTTTGGTTGCCCACGACCTTTGATGTGTAAGCAGAAACGAGCCGGTAGCTCCACCACCTTCAATGGGGTTGGTATTCCTTCACACTAATGCACCCCGTCCCGGAGCTCCACAGGCTTCCATGTGACCACCGGCAGATGATTGTGAAACAGAACCCCTTTTACTTTCACGGATGACAAACAGCCCGAACTTGGCTGCTTCTATTCACCAGACATGTGCTAATACCTATGCCTTTCTCGGGGTTGACTGTTCAGTGTCATGCCCTCAGATGTTGATTTACCAGACTACCAAAGTCTATTGCTAATCCTATAACTGCTGGGTAGGAACTGTTTATATGTTTTCTCTTTCAGCTACAGGTTCTTCTTTTGTGACTCAATGTTAATGTTAATGTTTATACTACACAGGTTTACTGCAGATTTCATTCAATTGACGCTTAAGATGTTGATATACTAGGCTGTGGGGCTCCATCTCTTACCCATAGCCTAGTTTCTTTCTCACTGAGTTGTTCGGCTGTTGGTGCCGAGTGCTGGCTGTCGATTTCGCTGCCTCACATTGCCCTACACAGTGCCTCACAGGACGGTGCTGAGCCACTCTGACGCACACCTTTTTTACCTTGCCGATAGTTTAACTATTCTAAAGGTGTAATGCATCTATCTCTTTCTCCTTAATATTCCAATACTCTTATTCCCTTGCTACTTTCTGCCTATACTTCCCTAACTATCTCCCCTCCCCTTACCCTTGCTTCACCCACTCCTTTGTGACTGAGATACAGTGGCTGTGCCTATCACGTAAGGCAGCTCAGCATGGTAGGTTCTAATACCCAGTGTCATCGTGAGGAGTTCATTCTCTTCTGGTTCTCGCTTATCCTAGAAACCGGTTGTGTGCAGTGAGATTCTTTTGATCCATGGCATACTCAACCCTAGGCCCCAATCCAACTGTGTTATCCCACAATGTCCGGGGACTGAACGTACCCGAGAAACGATCGACGGTTCTCCGCGAACTCACGAAAGGTAAGCCTATTTTTGCTTTCCTACAGGAAACCCATTTTAAGACAGACAAGGTGCCTAGGCTTACAGACTCTTATTTTACAACAGCATACCATGCTACCAACGACCAGATGAAGTCCAAATGGGTCTCGATCCTGATTAGTAGAAAGGCTACCTTTGAACTGACTGGTAGGTTGACGGATCCAGGTGGCCGGTACTTATTCCTCAGGGGCACCTATAATGGGGAACCTGTTACGTTGGCCAATGTTTATTTCCCCAACACGTCCCACTTATCCTTTTGCAAACGACTAATGGGGGAACTTGACGGTTTTGCCTCAGGCCGCATAATCTTGGGGGGGACTTCAATCTCCCACTGAATCCCGTCCACAGGGAAAACCTGTATCACATACAGGATACTCAAGAACCTGAAATCGATGCTGAACTCTATGCATCTGATTGACTCTTGGAGATACCTACATCCTGACGGGAGAGACTTCACCTACTATTCTGTGCCACATGACAGGTATTCTAGGATTGACTACCTTTTTGTCTCCCGGGGCGACCTACATGTGGTACAGAATGCACATATAGGCATACAGTCAATATCTGACCATGCCCCATCTCTGTAACCCTTGACTTGGACTCCCCTAAACGTCCATCACCTTCGTGGAGACTCAATGCATCTCTCCTCTCTGATCCCGAGTTGCTGCTGAATTTGACCACCCAACTTACTGACTACTTCATTACTAACTCCACCTCGGATGTGGACCCCCTAACGGTCTGGGAAGCACATAAGTGCTTCATGAGAGGTGAACAAAATAAATTGGGAGCTCGGCGTAAACGGGAGAAAGATCTCTGACCTGACAGAACAGATCTCGAAACTAGAATCCGCACACAAACAATCTTTATCGGAAAGACTTGCTAAGGAACTGTTAGAAACCAGGAAAAGGCTACAACAGACACTAGAAACCGTCTCTAAATGCTTCCTGTTTTTCAAAAGAAAGATTTATTACGAATATGGGGATAAATCAGGCAAATTTCTGGCTAAAGCTCTAAGGGGGCCACGACTGCAGAACACTATTCTAGGCATTAGAAATAAGGCAGGGACTCTAGATGTGGAGGACAATCTTATAGCTAAACACATGACTATTACTCGCAGCTTTATAATCTCCCTAGACAGCATAGACCGGCCAATATACACGGGGACAGATTACACGCCATCCAGGATTATCTGATATCATCTAAACTCCCCAGACTATCCGAAATAGACTCATCTACCCTTGAACGCCCTATTGATATGTCTGAAATTGGATCAGCCATTAAGGACCTTAAAGCGGTTAAGAGCCCGGGCACGGATGGCTTCTCCTTGATATACTATAAAACGTTCACTGGGATCCTATAAAAAACCCTTACTACAGCTTTAAACACCTTTTCTGAACCCAGGGAAGTACCGCAGTCCTTCTTACGGGCGCAAATAACAGTTATACCCAAGCCAGATAAAGACCCAACACACTGTACAAGCTATAGACCGATTTCCCTACTCAATTTGGACGTCAAATTGCTGGCAAAGGTCATGGCAAATAGACTTAGGCCCCTCCTCTCAATTTTAATAGGCCCTGAACAGGCGGGCTTCATGCCTGGAAGGGAGGCGGATGACAACGTAACCAAGTCCCTGAACCTGCTGCATGCTGCGAATCAGCGAAAGATCGGAGGCCTTCTTCTGTCTACTGACACGGAGAAGGCCTTCGATCGAGTAGCACGGGACTTCATGTTGGAGACCTGCAAGCACGTTGGCATGGGAGAGCGAATGTTAACTTGGATTTCCGCCTTATACCAGAATCCCTCTGCACAGATCAGAATAAACGGCACCTTATCTGAGCCTATTCATATTGCAAACGGAACGAGGCAAGGCTGCCCGCTGTCGCCTGTCCTGTTCATCTTAACACTAGAACCATTCATCAGAAGGGTGATGATGGATAAGACGATAGAGGGCTTCAGGGTAGATGACAGGGAACTTAAGTTGGCAGCTTACGCCGACGATCTTTTGTTTTTTTTGACATGACCATTGACATCTATACCCCAGCTCATGACAGAGTTCTCTATATATGGATATCTGTCCAATATGAAAATAAATTACACGAAATCTGAGGCCCTGAACGTTTCGGTCCCATCTGCAGAATTAAAGGCTGCACAAAACCATAGCCTCTTTCAATGGAAGCCTACAGCACTTCGATACCTTGGGACTCAACTTACACCCCAAATCTCTCAAATCTTTGAGGCAAATTTCCCACCTTTACTTAAAACCATAGAAGCCGACCTAGTAGCGTGGCATCCCAAACACTTCTCTTGGTTCGGCAGAGCAGCAAAATGTCGGTTTTACCCAGACTCCTATACCTACTTAGGACACTACCTATAAACATACCCGATAGTTTTTTTAAGAAACTACAATCACTTTAACTTAACTTTGTGTGGGCACGCAAGTGCCCTCGCATAAAGTTCCACTTATTGACTAAAAACAAAGCCGATGGTGGGATGGGACTACCGGACTACAGGCAATATTACTACGCTTCACATGTATCTAGGATTGTAGATTGCAACTGCCACGGTATGGAGAAAGACTGGGTCTTCTTAGAGAGCGCATTAAGCGCAACTCCGCGGAAATTATTGCCCTGGATTCCATGGACTGGTAGTTCGACCGCTCTGAGGAACCATCCCTTGGTCAGTGCCACCCTGAGGGTCTTTCGCAAATTAATGATAAAAAACTCAAGCCTTTCCTCACAATTAGGACCACTTACCCCTCTGAAGAATAACCCTGATTTCCCCCCGGGGATTGGGAACTGCCTCCTGCAGTCACCTATGACGGCTACCCCACTACTAGCCTCACAGTGTTTTCTAAATGGCCATATGAAAGACTATTCAATGCTTAAAGCAGACATCCCGAACCAGAAGCTCCCCATGTGGACTTACTTCCAAATTCGCAGTTACGTTAACACTCCCAGACATAGAGGACTGTTTACAAAACAATTAACTGATTTGGAGTCGGTGTGTGTTGGGGAGGAACCGGTTCGCAGGATCACATCCTTGGCGTACACCTGGATACAGAGTTCAACCCGAGGCACCACAGATAGGTTTAAAGAGCGCTGGTCGAGGGACCGGGGTACACCCCTTACAGAAAGACAATGGCACAAGGCCTGCATACTAGCACACAAATGCTTTCTTAGCACTAGGATGCAAGAGTCCTCTTACAAATGGCTGACGCATTGGTATGCGACTCCTGCTAAATTACACAGGTGGTTCCACGGCTCCTCAGACATCTGTTGGCGCTGTAAGGTGGAAGTAGGCACATTGTACCACATATGGTGGCAATGCCCACTGATTGCCCAATATTGGACGGAAGTCATTAGACTGATAAAGGTTGTGACAGATACCAGTTTAACGCTGGACGATGCTTGCTGCCTTTTACATATAAATAGCTTCTCAATTTCACAATATAAACGTTCCCTCTCCAGACACCTTCTAACCTCTGCCAAGTCCCTCATACCGCTATACTGGAAATCCACAACAGTCCCCTCCATTAGGTTGTGGCTGCTCAGGGTGGCAGAGATGTGCGACATGGAGGAAACAATGGCACAAGCCAATGATACAGTTACACAATACCATGAGTTGTGGTCCACCTGGTTTCTATTTAGATACTCCAGGGATTATGAACTGCTTACAATGTATTTGACACTCACTCCTGACCGTTGAACGATAACTCACGACCTGACGAAATGTGATCCCCCCCCCGCTGGACTGGGCTCAGTCACTGTGTCTCACTTTACCCCTAGCCCTACTTTTTTCTCTCTTCTTCTCCCCTACAACTGCTTAATCTTCTCTAATTGCCAGCTATTCTGACATTCTGCCTAACTGTAAACTTTTGTTTACCACACCGATTTAACACGCCTATGACTGCTTAACACTAAAGGTTGAATTGTATGCGATTTACATTGCTCATGGATGTTGTCCACATGTAACTAATTTTCTATAATATTCTACTCTGTAATTACTTTTGTTTACGTATCCTATGTTGTGAATGGCTCAATGTTTCTATCAATAAAGCTCTTTGAATGTTAAAAAAATAAAATAAATGGGAAACATCCCATTCAAAGTTTAACCCCTTCGGAATTCTGGTTTAAGGGGAATTATCCAAAAAAACTATCCTTAAATCTGTCACCCGCTCTAATTGACGTGGCAATTTTCTCTATACCTTGTATGGATAGGCTAGCCATGTCCTTGCAGTGCACGGTATTCCAGTGGTTAGCTACATTGGCGTTATGATTTTTTTTCGATATCATACAGATGGTCAGAGAGCCTGTCTCTTAGGCTCCATTTACACCTGAGCGGTTTGTCGCCTGAAGCGCGACGTTATAATACGCTAAAGGGGGAAAGATACATTATTCTCTATGGAGATGGTTCACATTGTGCGAATCGGGCAGTTTGGGCATGCTTGAGCGTTTGTATTTCCCATAGAAAGTAATGGAAACGCTTGATTCAAGCGTCTAGCGCGACAACGAGCAGTTCTATGGGTGTTTTGACACTTTAGTCATAAGAACATTTCACCCAGTCAAAAGATCAAAAAATCTACAAACATAGCAACAAGTGATGAAAGAGATGATCATTTTTCCTATTGGCTAAAATAAAAAATGTTGAAGTTCAAAAACGTCTGACAGCGCTGTATGCAAACGCTCAAATACACATGAATATGCGCGACAAAACGCCGGAAAAACAACCAAAAACGCTACTTTCAGGTGTGAATGCAGCCTTAATCTGCAGGTCGTACGGCCCACATAATGTACTTGGCATGCATTGCAACTAATGACATATACTATGAATTTTGTGTTGCAGTTAATAAACTCTTTGATTTTAAAGCTCTTCTCACAGGTATAGGAATGGACATACTGTCCTGTTTTTATATGGCCACAATATCTGCATCCTCTTGCCCCACATTTGAAAGTCCCCTGAAACTGTAGCCAATTAGTGCTGGCCGGCGTACTCAAAAATAGACTAGGTGAGAGGGTGCTCCCCAAAGTAGGGGCCCTCCGGGACACTGTTTTTATACCTTTTTTTAGAATGTTCGGGACACAGCCGATACCCGATGGGGGAATTGTAGCAGTGGGCGGCGGTGTTTCCGGTAACTTACCAGTAATGCAGAGTGGCGTGCACGGTGCCCGCGCGCTCCCCTGGGGGAGCGCAGTACGGCGATCTGGGCTGAGGCTGTTCACATGGATACAGATCAGGGTAAAGAGCCAATGAAATTGGCTCTATACCACGTGACCGGCTGTGTCCAATCACAGCCGGTCACTAAATGTAAACACAACACTGTGTGTGTAACTTACTATTGCTGTTCTCCTCTTCACACACAGATCCAGGGGAAGGTCCCTCCAGACATAACCCTCCTCCCTGCAGTTTGCAGCCTCAGTTCGTAAAAAGCAGTACAAACCTAAAAAGGAGGGGTGAGTGCTGTGTCTGTCCATGGACGTCAGAGAAAAGGATTTTATGATGAGTACAAAAAATCCTATTTTCTCTTATCGTCCATGGACAAACACAGCTCCTTAAATCTTGACAAGTGGGACGTCCCCAAGCAGTGTAAAAAAAAAAGGGGTGGGAACAGTATTAGTAAAACCAATTTAACTTCACCCCAAAACAAGCAGAGCTCCTCAACGGAGGAGGTGCAACCTTAAACAGCTGCCTGCAAAACCTAGCGGCCAAAAGAAGCATCAGAAGATGCACTCACAGCAACCATGTAATAATTTGAAAAAAGTGTGAACGGACAACCAAGTCGTCGCCTTGCACACTTGTGAGACAGACGCTTAATGTCGGAAAACCCAGGAAGCACCAATTGCCCTGGTCGAAAAGTGCCATGACCGGAAAAGGGCGCGTCCGCCCCCTAAGAGCATAGACCTTTATGACCATCTGCCTGATCCACCGAGAAATGGTGGTCGACGAGACCGCCAGGCCCTTTTGCGGACCAGACACTGACACAAAAAAAGCGCCACTTTTTCCACTGTGATTGTGGGGGGCGTGACCGGAAGATGGTGGAGTAGAGACAGACAAGCTCCACAGCTCCGCTCCTCCACCCGACTCAAAATGACAGAGGGATAGTGGTTACATTTCCCAGAGAATTGGAGATACCACAGCGCTGCAGAGACTGGTAGGAGAGGCCGTGTAAACTCCACCAGGGGATGAGGAAGAAAAAGGAAGTGAGCACAATACCTGGAGGGCGAGAGCACAGTGAACCGTCACAGCCGCTCCAGCCGACCCGTCCGCTGCGTCCATCCCAGCCGGAGATCCAACGATATTTCCCCCTGACGCGGTCAGCGGCGATCAGATATCGCGAGAGTGGGTCTAGTGACACAGAGACGCGCGGGGGCGCATTGGAGCGAGTATCCTCTCTCTCCACAACAGCGTCACTGGTAAAGCTGCGCTCAGCTCCCAAGATGCAGCCCTCTCTATGCGGTGAAGAGCAGGGAGGACAAATAAGAGGGGGCGAGAAACCCCATACAGATCATCTACAGGGAGAGCAAGAAACGGAACTGAGTATATTGAAAGCCATGCTGCAAGCCCTACCTACACGGATGGACATGGAGATGCTGGTAAAACGCATGGAGGAGTCCCATCGCAAAGAGATCGACAGCGTTCGGGAGGAAGTCGTACAGATATCAGATAAGTTGGATAAAGATGAAATGTTGTTGACTAATTTAGACGCTCGTGTCTCTACTATAGAACAGATATATATGGTGAAAGTATCCCAGGTTGATCGCATGCAATTGCGATTAGAAGAGATGGAAGATCGCAGCAGGCGCAGGAACTTAAGATTTAGAGGGGTTCCTGAAATAGTTGAAAAGGACGCCCTACAGTCAACTATCAATAGGATCTGTAACCAATTAACCCCCTCCATGCCCCCCCAGGGGTTTGAATTTGAAAGACTACATAGAGCGTTGGGCCCCCGCTCATCAAATACGAATAGGCCGAGGGATATAATTGGCTGCTTCCATCGTTATGCGCATAAGGAGATGATTAGCCGAGCAGCATGGGAGAGGGGGGACATTGAGCTAGAAGGGGCTCAAATAAAGATACTACCAGACTTATCCAGGGCCACACTACAGCGGAGAGCCTCGTTGTGGGGGGGGGGGGTGGGTTCGGAGAGGAGGAATTTGGAGCGAGGTCTGCCACCTCTGGCGCCTCAAACCATGGGCACCTTTGGAGGGTTGTCTTTGGGGGCGCTGAGGGTGGTCTGAATGAAGGAACAGGGAAGGCAGCATAAGTAGAGCTGAAAGTTGCCTCCTCTAGAATAGGCTGGCGCACAATAGGTACTCAGAGTGTGTAATCTCAGCACAGAATAGGCTGGCATTTAAGAAAGGGGACTCTGCAGTGGGTGGCTCTATAGTAGTTATACTGGTTGTTTTCTTCTCTCACTCCTATAAAAGTTGACCACTTGGACCCTATTGGAATCCTAGATGGACTTTTTCCCTACCCTGTCCCGCTCGGGACTACGGGGACCGAGATAGGGGAACAAGGGGGGGAAATTAGCTGAGAAGAAGTGAGAGGGAGAAGGGTAGTGAGGGGGAAAAAAAATGTGTGTGCCTGTAAGGGGGCGTGAATAGGAGAGAGAGAAGACAACAAGTAGTCTCTGGGAGAGGCAGAGATTGAACTGGAGTCGGGTGGGGGGGGTAGAAGGAGACGGGGTGGGAGCCACCTGACCAGTCTTGTTACTTCCCCTATAGTAGGCATACACCCACGGTGGTGATTGGAGAAAGGATCCAGTCCAGGGTGTTGTTTTTCCCGTTAGGGACATAGAAGGGGGAGGGGGATAGATTAAGGGAGGGAGGGGGGTGGTTGGGGTTTTTTTTTTTTTTCTCTCTCTTTTGGTTTTTTTTCCTAGCTCTCTCTCTCCGTTTTTTCTACCTACCAGACTCCTACCTGAATCTGGAGATGGAGGCATTAAAAGTAACTTCATTGAATGCCAAAGGATTAAATATTCCAGAAAAGCGCAGGATGATGCTGAAAGACCTAAGGAATTGGGGGACAGACGTAGCATACGTGCAAGAGACCCACTTCAGGGCAGGGGACCTACCATTTTTACAGAATAGATTCTTCCCATGCGTATACCATGCGATGAATCAGGAGGCAAAGTCTAAGGGAGTTTCTATTCTGATCTCCAACCGAGTGGCCTGGAGGCTTCAAGATAAATATCTAGATCCCAATGGTAGGTTCCTTTTCCTGAAAGGGAATATAGGAGATGTCAAAGTAACTCTGGCTACTATGTATGTACCAAACACTAATCAGGATGTATTTATTAGAAGAGCCCTAACAGAGCTAAGAGATTTTGCAGAGGGTAAATTAATATTGGGGGGCGACTTTAACATCACACTTGATCCTAGACTAGACACATCCTCGGGGACATCATCAATCCCAGGGAATACTAGAAGGGGGATAATAAGGAAACTACACGATGAGCAGCTAGTAGACGCCTGGAGGATATTACACCCAGATGAAAAAGATTATACCTTTTTCTCAAACCCGCACCAGAGATACTCCCGAATTGATCTTTTCCTGATTCCCCACTATTTGATTACAGCAGTTAAGGATATAACAATTGGAAACATAACGTGGTCAGATCATGCCCCGATTAGTCTGTGTCTCTCTCTCTCCAGTGCAGTATTCACTCAAGATAGATACTGGCGGATGAATGAAAGTTTGCTGCATAATCCAGAGGTTAAAAAGGATGTGGCAAAAGAGATTGAGGCATACTTTCAGGTCAATGACACGCCAGGAAGTGATCCAGGAATGGTGTGGGAGGCACACAAGACAGTCATCAGGGGAATCTTGATAAAACATGGATCATACTTGAAAAAAAAACGGGAGAAACAGATCAGGGAAATATTACTGGAGATCCAGAGACTGGAACTCCAACATAAAAAAATACAACTACCTACAGTAGGAAGGGAATTAGGTCAATTAAGAAGACAGTTCTCAGAGATTATGCGATTTAAAGCCAAAGCCACTATACAAAGAGGTAAAAAGATGAATTATGAGCTGGGGGATAAATGCAGTAAATTATTGGCAGGGAAACTGAAGGAAAAGAACAGGGCAACTTATGTACCGCAAATCAAAGGAAAAGGGGGACAGTTCGTAAAAAAACCAAGAGAAATAGCCCAGATATTCGGGGATTTTTATTCCTCATTATATAACCTGCCTCCAGCAGACAATATAAAGGGGGGGATAAAAGAATACCTCTCCGATGCAGGAATGTCTAGACTGCCACTTCCAGCCCGGGAGTGTTTAGAGAGTCCTATCACCGCGGTAGAGGTTGAGGAAACCCTTAAAAAGGTAAAATCCGGGAAATCCACAGGGCCTGACGGTTTCCCAATAAGTTACTATAAAGAATTCCCCACGATTCTAACAGGACAGATGTCAAAATTTTACAATGAGTTGGGCTGTACTGCGGCATTCCCTCCGGATGCACTTTTAGCCCATATCACCGTGATTCCTAAAGACGGGAAGGATCCGGCGGAATGCGGCAGCTACAGGCCAATTTCATTGTTAAACGCGGACTTAAAACTTTTTAAAAAAATTATTGCCTCTAGACTCCAACCATGGATAACACAGTTAGTAGATCTAGACCAGGTAGGGTTTGTCCCTGGACGTGAGGCCAGGGACAACACGATTAAAACTCTTAACCTGGTGCACTGGGCTGGAGAAAAAAAGATCCCCTGTGTATTTTTGAACACTGATGCCGAAAAGGCGTTTGATAGGGTGAATTGGCGGTTTTTGGAAGAAGTACTGAGACAGGTGGGTTTGGGAAACCGGATGGTCAGATGGATCATGAGTGTTTACACGAACCCACGGGCCTCAGTAAGAGTAAACGGTGTAATATCACGTCCCTTTAAAATCTCGAACGGAACAAGACAGGGATGTCCCCTGTCACCACTGCTGTTCGCGCTCTCATTGGAACCCCTATTAAATAAAATCCGTCAAAACCCGGATATTCAGGGGTTACAGATGGGAGAGCAGACACATAAGGTAGCAGCATATGCTGACGACCTGCTCTTTTCAGTGACTAACCCCCACGTTTCATTACCCAACCTAATAAGAGAAATTGAGATGTATGGAAGACTATCTAACCTGAAAATCAATAACACCAAATCAGAAGCAATGAGCATCGAGGTCCCAGGCCCAATGGGAGAGGTACTAAAAAAGAACTATAAATTTAAATGGGAAAAGGCCTTAAAATATCTGGGGACACATATTGCATCGGACATAAAAAACACTTATAGATTGAATTTCCCCCCATTATATAACGAAATAAGAGCACTCCTAGACAAATGGGGACACGGGATGCATTCGTGGTTTGGGAGGGGAAGTATAGTTAAAATGTGTATTCTACCAAAGGTGCTGTACTTGTTCCAGGCCCTGCCAATCTCCATCCCAGCAGTCTTTCTCCGACAGGTGAATGCCTTATTCATGAAGTATATATGGGCAGGGAAGCGAGCCATCTGGTTAATACAGCAAGGGCGGGTATTACCTTGAGGTGGAGGGACCCAAGGCCCCCATCTGTCACGGGATGGCTTAATCGGACCCAGGAGGTAGGAGCAATGGAAGACCTGGTTCTTTCTGCTCATAACAGGAGGACGCAATATAAAGAAACTTGGTCAAATTGGAATCATTTTACAAGAACAGAGGAAGGGAGGAGACTTATGGTGGAGGAATGAGGGGAGAGGTGGCAGGGAGAGAACCTAGGATTGATATAATTTTTATTTTTTTTCTCTTTGGGGGGGTGGGTTCCCTTTTTTTTTTGTTTTGGGGGGTGGGGGGCGGGCGGAGAGGGGGGTAATTTAAGAGAATAAGGGAATAGAAAGGATAAATGTATAGACCAATATTAGGTATATGGTGAAGTATAAGGAATTGGTATTTTGGTTTGTAAATGTATGTATATCAGCTATAAGATGTTGTATACTATTGTTTCTTTTTCTTGAAAATTAAAATAAAAGATAAGTAAAAAAAAAAAAAAAAAAAGTAAAAAAAAAAAAAAAAAAAAAAAAAAAGAGCGCCAGATCTCCAAAACAGAGCCGCAGCAGGCAGGTACACCCACCAAGTGTGTGCCACGCCTAAAGTATTTAGTGCAACCTCCGTAGGGTGAGCCGGCCAAGGACATAAGTATGGAAGAACAAGGTCCTCATTCAGATGAAAGGCCAACCACCACCCCCCCCCCCCGCACAAAGAGGCACCCATCAGGGAATGGGCCGGAAAAAGGCCACTAAAAAAAATAAATAAAAAAACACAGCCAGGGCTGAAAAATGCCCCCAAATGGTGCTTTAAACTATTTTTAGATCCACTCCAAGCTGTAAAAACAGCAGGACCCTGGACACCAAGTAAGTCCGTGGACGTCACACCATCTCTTTACACCAAGAGATGTAGGCCTTCCAGGTGCGATGGTTGAGATGACCGAGTCGGACAGACCCCGGTCTTTTAAAACCTGGCTTTCAATAGCCATGTTGTGCAAGCCAGCGACTGTACAACAGGACGACATATGGGGACCTTGAGACAGAAGGTGTTCCAGCCCTGGCAACCACCAGGGTACCTCCGCCACCAGGCACCCGAAACTGGCGTACCAAGGATGCCAAGGCCAATCTAAATCCATAAAGCGATTTGAATCATCGGGATCGCCTCAGCCTCCAGTCTGTGGAGCAGCCGAGTAAGCAAATACAATGGAGGAAAGGCATAAATTTGCTGATACAGACCCCACAGGGACACCAACGTTACTGACTTGCAAGGGAGTTGAAAAACCTTCAAGTACCAAGACCAGTCGCCCTGGTCCAGCATCTGGCGACTCCAGTAGTCTGCCTGCGGGTATACCTGATGGTAGACCAAAGCCACGCCTGTGGCGTTGCTTGGCTGAATCCAGATCGGACGACCTTGCAACCTGTGAGGCTGGTGTCTGTCGTAATCACCGTCCACTGGAAGGGAAGAAACAACTTCCCAGACCGAAAAGTCGGGGATCTCAGCCACCAATTCAGACTTTGACTAGGCGGCGCACCTGAATCTGATGATCCAGAGACAAAGAGATCTTTACCACTCGGACAGTATTTCCCTCTGGAAAACACAAGTCTGGAACTGGGCATACGGTACCGCCTCCAAGGAGGCCACCAACAGGCTCAGGAATGCATGCAAACAGAGATATGACCGATTGCGTGATGCCAATACCTTCACCGCAGACTGAAAAGTCTGCAATTTCTCCAGGGGAAGAAAGACCTTCGCCACCGAGGAGTCCGGATCAACCCTAGGTACTCCAAACGCTGAGTCAGAACCAGGAACGACTCCAAAATGTTTAACACCCACCTGAATTCTCGGAGGGTCTGAATGGCTATAGACACATCCACTAATTCTGAGCCAGAAGCTGCTCTCAGAAGAAAGTCGTCTAAGTAGCCCACGATGGCAAAGCCTTGCTGTCCCAGCAAAGCTAGAGGATAAGTGCGAGCTCCCTGGTGAAAATTCTTGGTGCCAACGCCAGATCAAAAGGAAGAGCCACAAACGGACAGTGGTCCTCCTCCATCGCGAAGCACAGAAACCTCTGCGACTTGCGTAAAATGGGACATGCATGTATGCATCCTTGATGTCCAAGGACGCCAGAAAGTCCCCCGGATGGAGCGCAGTTACCACCGAACGAAAGGGATTCCATGTGGAACTACTCAATGTTCACAAAGGCATTTAGGGCTTAGTCGGGACAGAGAACAGATTCAAATAGAAAACCTTCAAACCTCTCGTCCTGCAGGAGAGGTAAAATTACCCTGAAGCTTAGCAAGTCCCACACTGCCCCAGGGCAGACCGACGAGCCGGAAGGAGAGGGAGACACGAGGGGAAAAAAATACTAGTACTCCGAAGAGGGCTCCGTCCCGTTGGAGGATTGAGGGAGGAGAGTGCTCTTCCCTCCAGTGACATCCTTGATAATGTCATCCAGCGAGGACCCAAAAGGCCTCCCACACTTGAAGGGTAAATCCGCCAAGGCATATGTTAGAGGCCTTGTCATCAGACCAGCATTCCAGCCAGAGGAGGCGGCATAAAACCGGTGAAGCATGACAGACATATACAAGGCCCTGGGCCAGCTGGTCCACTAGCCTAATAACTTTGGGAGAGAGTCGGTGCTCCTCCACAGTCTGGTGCAAAATGCTCACTCAGTGAGTGACTGAGACCCCAGAGTAGTGGTCACAATAGGCCGCATGGGCAGACCCCAGCATGGTAAACATAGAACGGGTCAATACTTCGGATCTCCTTTCAGTCAGATCCATACAAGCAGGGGTTCCCGCAATAGGGAGAGTGGATACCTCATTCACACTGGCAACCAGAGGGCCCACCACTTGAAGAGGCTGTATAAGCCCACCACTTGAAGAGGCTGTCCTCAAAAGGGGCACCTAACACCAGGCGGTGAGGGTTCTACAAAAGCCTTCTGCAGCTTTTCCCATTCCGCATCTATGAAATTATCAAAGAAGGGCACAGAAGGAAAAACCTGCACGAAGCGGTCTAATTTGTGGAACCCAAAAAAGACTGAGCCCTCAGCGGAAGCCCAGCTGCACTATCAAGCTTAAGGGAGTCCCTTACAGCATTGAAAAGCGCACCAATGCACTGACCCTCATTGAGGGGTCATCCTCACAAGTACCTGGTTCACAGCTCCAGATAAAACAGAATCGGGGACCTGAGCCGCAGCCAGGTCCTGGTCTGATACAGAGCTTTCCCCAGGGGATAGCGGGGAGAGGGGGCATTTTTTACCCCCCTTGCGTCCGCACTCCGCTCCAATCCTGGCAATCCTGGTAATCCCAGGTCCAAGAGCACCACCGGCCCCTTAGGCCTGTATGGGGGAAGAAGAACCCAGGAACTGACTCCAAAAACAGAAGCTCCCAGGTCCCTATTCAGCTAGATTAAAGACCCACCCTCTTACTGTGCTGACCAGGGGGGTTCCCAGGGGACTCACACAGCGTGTGAGAGGAAGATGAAAAAAAAAAGGCGAGGTAAGATGTGAGGTAAAATGTGTGAGAACAGCGCCGTGTGCTGTAGGAATCAGCACTAGAGGCCAAAGGCTCAGCCAATATGGCTGCCGAACGCTGCATATGGAGCCTGACGCGGCCAGAGGAAAATGGCCAACCGCAATAGTAATCTGTACCATAGTGCGGCTACAACACAATGGCCGACAATGGGATTTTCTATAGAAACTGAAAATCACTCCAAAAACTTTGGCAAAACGCAGCATTTTAAAAAGTAAAAGCCTAAAGAGGCTACACAGTGTCCAAAACTCCTCCTAAAAAGACAAAAAATAAACAGCGGTAAACAAAACAGTTGCTTAGTTTGTTTTACCATTTACACGTAGTCTATCAATATGAGCAATTTGGGGGAGCTGACATATGCCCTGTTGAAGTCTACTTAGACGAAATGCATCAGGCTTGAACTATTGCTCTCCATATTGCTCCTCTTTGGATTGGATGCCAATCGTTGTTCAAAAAAACTATCCCTTTTTGATCTATACTATGTGGAGCCCTTCTTTTTTCTCTTTACATCTTCCTCGATTAGAGTTTTTTTGGCCCTTTCATCCGGCTATTTCAACTTGGATTCTCAACTTTACGGACACCTACAAGACCCCTGGTAGCTGCTCCTGGAAACACCTTGGTTCGCATGATCGTTGAAGACCACTTGGCTCTTCCTGCTCGATGTGGACTCAAAATGTCGATGACGAGTCCACCATCTCTGGTAAGAGTACATACCCCATTATTTTTGTCACATGGTTCTTTCCCAGTCTGCTCTCACTCGTGGGATCGCCAGGAGGAGTCAATTGTCATTTGCCCTCTGTCCTGCTTGCAGTGAGGTTTGAAGCACCTACCCACACACCTTCTCCTGACCTTCAGGATTGAGTCTGAAAGAGTGACTCCTCCCCAGGGCTTAAACTGCTTCCAGTAGTAGTTGGCGCACGTACCTAGCAGTAGGATGTGGGGCTCCTGGATCCAGACAGGCAGGGCTTTCCACCCCCAGCCAGCCATCAGCTTTGCTACAGGACCTGCGATTCTGCCTTTCTCCCAGCTCCTTCCATCCTCCGCAAGGCAACAAAAAGTAAGCCCCTAGCACAGGGCTATTTTCTACCTTCCCGAGTTCCGTTGGCAGCCGTCCTTTTCAGGACAAGCCATGGTGGCGGCCCTCACGCCACCTCGTGGAACGATCAGTGGCCGTGATTCCAGGAAGGAACGCGGTTTCACCCGCAGCCTAGCGGCTCGCCGCACTTTCACCTCCAGCAACCCCCAAAAAAACTTCTTAAAAAGGAAACAATTCCCACCCACCCCCCATCCACCACCAGCCATCCCTAAACAGCCTCCGACCGCACGATCCAGCCACCCAGCCATATTGCCCTCGGCTGAGGCACCGATCTTCAGTGGGCAGCCATCTTGGTACACCTCTGCAATTGGGGCATCCCTAACACTCACCCCCACTCAATCCACATTCCAATATTTGCCAATTGGGGACCCCCCCATCCTCCCCCTAAGGTCACCACCAAGGTTTTTTTTCAGCATTTTGATCCAGGACTTCGTCCGATCACCCCCTGGGGGTTAGGAAGGAATTTTTTCCCATGCACATTGGCATAGCACAGACAGGGTTTTTTCGCCTTCCTCTGGATTAAACAGGGATGTAGGATTCAGCGAATCCTCCCTCCCATCATTACTGAAAATTCCCCCCTGTCAGACATCTGCCCCCCAGTGCGTCAGCGACTATGACCAATCTGAGATACTCAGCAGCAACCATTCGGGGACTAAAGCGGTTTGCCTCAATATTACCGGTCGCCACCAAAAAAGCCTTAAGAACTGAACGACTGTTTAGAAAAGATCGACGATCAACAGTCAAACACCACATCCCCTTATCCCAACCAAAGCGCATATCATGCGCTCTGGTCAACACAAGATCGGCAGTAAGACACCAACTAGAAATCCATGATCTCATCCAACAATGCGATTTAGACTGCCTCTTTATTACAGAAAGCTGGCTTACAGCTGACTAACACCATTCTAGGTGAGCTGGTGCCAGAAAATTATCACATTTTAACAGAAAACAGAGTGGGGCAAAGAGGAGGAGGCCTGGCGGTGATCTACAAAACCCACCTCGTGATCACTTAACCAGTCCTTCAAAACCCACTTCCATTCATGGAAACCTTCTCTCTACAACTCCAAACAAATCCCCAGGAGACCACTCATATTCTACTCTGCTATAGACCACCGGGTCCAAAATCGCAGCTTTTCTCATCTTTAACAGAGTTCATCTCCACTTACACCCTAAACAGCAAACATCTTTTGCTGCTTGGGGATTTCAACCTGAGGGCCAACTCCTCACAGGATCCCGTGGCTGACGCTTGCATTGACCACTTGGAAGGACTAGGTCTGCAGCAGCTAGTATGAGGGCCCACACATGCTTCTGGTCACACGCTCGATCTTATTTTCAAACAAGATCTGGAAGTAAAAATTCTCAAAAATGAGCAGTTACCATGGACAGACCACCATGTAATCAAATTCATTACTACCAAAAATGCCCCCTTAACAAAAACATCAAAACCAGTGACAACGCACTGGACGAGATCTCAGAAGAAGCTCCATTTGGAGCTCTTCAAAACAACATTAGGGAACAAAATAAAAACAATCCAACTACATCAAACAGCCACAGAAACCCTGGATGCCATCAACACTGCTCTACTACAGTCAGCCGACTTAGTAGCGCCAAAACGCAAAACCTGCATCCAGAAAAACAGCTCCAGCTGGTTTAACGACCAGCTGTCGTTGCGGAAGCAAGAGCGCAGAAGAGCGGAAGCCACCTGGAAAAGAAGCGATTCAGAGGAAAACCACACCATCTACAAGTTAATAACAAAAAAAATACCAAAAAGAAATCTTCAAAGCTAAAAAAAATTGCCCATCACGCAGCTTATAAACCAGTCTTTCAAGGAAGGCATAGTGCACGCCCAGCTGTAACAAGGCATAATCAAACCCATTTTAAAGAAACCCACCCTCCACCCCAAAGACCCAAAACACTGTCGTCCCATAACAGGCCTAAACGTCTTCTCCAAGGTAATGGAGAAAGTAGTGGTACAACAGCTGCAACAGCATCTAGATACCCATAATTTGCTTGATCCATTGCAATCGGGTTTCCGTCCCGGGCACGGGACGGAGAAAGCACTGCTCAAAATATGGTATGACGCTCTCAAGGCCACAGACAAAGGATAATCTTGTCTTCTAGTACTGCTGGACCTAAGCGCAGCTTTTGACACGGTAGATCACAAACTATTACTGACTCGGGTAGCTAAAGTAGCCAGAGTCGCAGAATGTGATCTATCCTGGTTCTCCTTTTTGGAAAACCGATCACAAATAGTGAAATTGGGACCTTTCACTTCTGAAAAACGCATGGTGAAATGTGGAGTCCCTCAAGGATCCTCTTTGTCGCTGATGCTGTTCAATATCTATCTCCGCCCTCTCTTTGAAATCATCAGCAGCCAAAAGTTACTTTACCACTCTTATGCGGATGACACACAATTGTATTTCCGCATCTGCAACAAAAAGGATCATCATCTTGGCCTAGAGAAATGCCTCTCTTTGATAGAAAACTGGATGACAAAGAGTTATCTTAAACTCAATGGTTCGCAAACAGAACTTCTCCTGTTTCACGCCAAGCGTAAGAATCAACTAGCAACAACTTGGACACCTCCACCCATTCTGGGCAAAATCATCCCCCCTAACACCAAAGTCAAAAGTCTTGGAGTCATCTTCGACACCTACATGACAATGGATGCACAAAAAGGGTCAGTAGTCAGCGGATCTCACCATCTGCTACGCCTAGTATGCAGACTTATTCCATTTATTCCTAAAGAAGACATAGCAGTCGTGGTAGGAACAATTGTGAACTCCAGACTGGACTATGCAAATGCACTTTACCTTGGACCCCCAAAGTACCAAATCACTCGTCTACAAGTCATTCAAAACACGACTGCTAGACTGGTGACTGGGAAAAAAACATGGGAATCATCAATCTCACCTTCGCTGAGATCCCTTCATTGGTTGCCAGTAAAAGACAGAATTACTTTCAAAGCACTCTGACGCATAAGTGTATTCTGGGAAATGCCCCCCAATATCTATGCAAAAACTCAAACCCTACAACCCCAATCGCATTCTGTGATCCACCAATCAAAACTACTCCAAATACCCAAAGCCAGATACAAGTCCAAAGGAGAGCGAAGATTTGCGGTACAAGGCCCAAGACTATGGAACGCTCTGCCAACCAGCATACGGTTGGAGGAGAATCACTTGACCTTTGGGAGAAAGATCAAGACCCATCTCTTGAGTTCAAAGGAGAAATGAACAACGAGCGCCCAGAGGCGATTCAGTTCGCATGTGCAGCGCTATATACGTTTTTCACTCACTCACTCAGATTGAAGATACAACACCTCAGTGTTTCCACCTGTTCACTATATCACTGTGCCTTACCTCTGAGCAACAACTATTTTATACTGGACTTGGTGTTCACTACATGGATTGGTTCATTAATTTGGACATTTCCAATAATCTTCCATATATGAATTATATTTATATATGTTATGTTTTCACACTTTGTGACCTACCTTTATGTGTATAGCAACATTTGATTATTTGAATATCGCTTACTCAATTTTTTAGCGCTACATTTTCTATTTACCATTTCCCCGTTCTGCCTAGCAACATGACAGGGGATATACTGCTCCCAGTGATCGGAAGCAGTGATTTCTGCATGTTCTAGTAAGCCGATTCCCCCTACAGTTAGAACACACAGAGGGAACACATTTAACCCATTGATCGCCCCCTAGTGTTTAACCCCTTCCCTGCTAGTAACATTTACACAACAACCAGTGCATTCTTATAGCACTGATCGCTGTATAAATGTCAATGGTCCCAAAATACTCTCAAAAGTGTCCGATCTGTCCGACCCAATCACGATAAAAAAAGAAAAAAAATGCAGATTGTCGTCATTACTAATAAAAAAATTAAAATAAACATAAAAATGCCATAAATCTATCCCCTATATTGTAGACACTAACTTTTATGCAAACTAATCAATATACGCTTATTGCAACAACAAAAAATTGCAAAGATTAGCAGAATACAAATCAGAATAAACTGAGGAAATTTTTAATTTTTATCATCTATTTTTTGGGGATATTTATTATAGCAAAAAGTAAACAATAATGGAGTGTGTTGGGGTACTGGTAACTATTTACTATTTTTTTTTTTTGCATATAGCAACTCACAAGATTGTAACACATATAGATTTGTTATACTATTCACCCCCCTGCTGGATTACAACCTAAAATATATATATATATTTTTTTGCAAAGCAACAAAGGGCCAGATTCAGGTAGATGGGCGCTTCTTTACTTTGGAGTAACGTTTCTCATTTACGTTACTCCGCCGTAACTTTAGGAGCAAGTACTGTTATTCACATAGCACTTGCTTCTAAAGTTGCGGCGGCGTAACGAAAATGAGCCGGCGGAATTCAAATTGGGCGGGTAGGGGGCGTGTATTATGTTAACTATGCGCGATCCTGCGGCGAACGTACTGCGCATGCGTCGACTGTCAGTGCGCATGCTCCAAATTCTGTCAGGGAACGTCAATGACGTCAATCCCCATTCACGGACGTTTTACGCAAACGACGCGAAAATTTGTAAACTCGACACGATGACGACGGCCATACTTAACATAGGATACTCCACTAGGGGGCTGGTTTTTCTTTACGCCGCGTATCGCTTACGGAAACGTCGGAACGTCACTGCGTCGGGCCCGAATACGATCGTGAATTTCCGATTCCCGCTGATTAACATATTCTCGGCGTTAATCAGCGGGAACGCCCCGAGCGCCATTTTTAAAATTGAAGTTCCGATACGACGGTGAAATACAATTACGCCGCTCGTATAGGAACTCCAACCCGGCGTTTCTTGTTTTCTGGTTACAGAAAACAAAAACGCCGGCTCAAAGTGACAGTTAGGCTGGAGTATCACTGATACTCCAGCCTAACTCTACCTGAATCTGGCCCAAAGACTAAGGAACTCTCTAAACAGGTCAGAGAATGTTGTGGAGTAAACATCCCAAACATAAAACATCCCATGGAGCCCTTTTACACTTGTGCTACTCCAAAGTTGCCTGATTTTGCCGCAATTTCACAGCCGCGATTTTGACAAGACAGTTAGACGATGGTGCATCTGACTTTGCCCCACAACTTCAATGAGCAGGGACGCGACTTTGATCCCCCAATAACTATGGGGGACTCTACTCCAATTATTTTTTTATTTTTTTTAAACAAACCGGCATGAGTTCCCCCTTCATGGGCATACCGGGCCCTTTCGTTGTCCGACTGGATCGCGATCGAGGGACCTTACAACCTCTTCGACCATGAGGAGAGGCACAGCCTGATCGCCCGAAATTCCAGGAAATTGATCGGCAGACAGGATTCTTCTAGAGTCCAGCGACCCTGGGCCAACTGGGCTCCCCAGACACCCCCCCAACCTGTGAGGCTGGCGTCCGTCGTAATTACGTCCACTGGAAGGGGAGAAACTACTTCTCCAACCAAAGAGCCAGAGATCTCAGCCACCAATTCAGAGAGACTGACTAGGTGACCTACCTGAATTTGGTGATCCAGAGACAACAAAGATTTGTTCCATTTGGGCAGGATCTCCCTCTGCAATACTCATGTGGAATTGGGCATACGATACCGTCTCGAAGGAGGATACCATGAGGCCCAGGACTTAAAAACGTAGAGACGACCATTTGCGGGATGCCAACAACTTCACTGTAGACTGGAGAGTCTGCAATTTTTCCAAGGGAAAGAAAACTCTTGCCTACACGGAGTCCAGAATCAACCCTGGGTATTCCAAATGTTGAGTCTGTACCAGTACAGATTTCTAGATGTTTAACACCCAACCAAATTCTCGGAGGGTCTGGCTGGCTATAGACCAGTGTTTCTCAATTCCAGTCCTCATGCCCCCCCAACAGGTCAGGTTTTCAGGATTTCCATTATTTTGCACAGGTGATTTGATCAGTTAGTGAAACTGATCAAATCACCTGTGCAAAATAATGGAAATCCTGAAAACCTGACCTGTTGGGGGGGCGTGAGGACTGGAATTGAGGCTAGAAAGTCCCCCCGATGTAGCGCAGCCACCACCGAACAAATTGATTTCATACGGAACTTCCGTACTCTTACAAAGGCATTTAGGGCTTTGAGGTCCAAGATTGGATGGACTCTGTCCTTTGGGACCACAAACCAATTCAAATAAAATCCCTGAAACCTCTGATCCTGTGTAACAGGTAAAATTACCCCGCAACTCAGCAAGCCTTACACTGCCCCCAATAGGGCAGACCGACCAGCCGGAAGGAGAGGGAGATTTGAGGGAAAGAATCTGTTTGGCAGACAGGAAAGAAATTAGATCTTGTACCCCGAAGTGACCACCTCGCAGACCCACTGATCGGATAGCAGGGAGGTCCACCGAGCTGTGAACCTGCAAAGCCGTTCCCCCAAGCCATGAGTTGGGCGGGGGCAAAACTTCATGTGGTGACAGATTTGGTTGCAGGCTTGTTCAGCTCACGCACCCAGGGACGCTTCTGTCCCCCATTCAAGCCTTTATCAGCCTGGGAGGGTCTACCCGCGGGCCCCCGACTGACGAAAATACCACTTCTGCGTGGTAAAGGAAAGACCCGGCTTATGGCGCGGCTCCTTCTCCTTGGTGGACTGAGGGAGGAGAGTCCTCTTACCTCCAGTGACATCCTCAATACTGTCGTCCAGCGAGGTACCAAAAAGTCTCCCACCTTTGAGGGGTAAATCTGCCAGAGCTTTTTTGGATGCTTGGTCAGCGGACCAGCTCTTCAACCAAATCAGGAGGTGCAATACCACCGCAAATACAGATGCTCTAGAGATCAAGGGGGTCATATCCAGAGTGGCATCACAGACATATACAAGGCCCTGGACCAACTGGTCACCAGTCTTACACACTCAGGAGGGCGTTGATGCTCCTCCACAGTCGGGTGCAAAATCTTTGCCCATTCAGTGAGAGTTTGAGACACCAGAGTTGCAGCCAAAATAGGCCACAAAGCAGACCCCAACATGGTAAACATGGAGTAGGTCACAGCCTCGGACCTCCTATCAGTATGGTCCTTAAACGCAGGGGTCCCCTCTACTGGAAGAGTGGTGACCTTAGTCAACCGAGCCACCGGGGGGTCAACCACTGGCCGAGAAGCCCACCTTTTTAAGAGGCTGTCCTCAAAAGCATAACGGACCGCCAGGCACTGAGGGACCACAAAGGACTTCTGCGGCTTTTCCCATTCCTTATCTATGAACCTATCAAAGAAAGATACACAGGGAAAAACTTTTACAGAGCGGTCCAATTTGTGGGAACCAAAAGGAGAATGACCCCTCTGTGGACGCCTCAGCTGCACCATCCAGCTTAAGAGAGTTCCTCACAGCATTGATAAGCGCACTGACAAGTGCCCTGTCCCGCACTGACCCGGGCAAGGAGTCTTCCTCACAAGGAAGGTCCTGGTCCACATCCGCTGACAACCCAGAACCGAGGTCCTGTGCCGCAGCCAGACCAGGGTCTGAGTCTGAACATTCCCCAGGAGATGGCGGGGGAGGGGCGCTTTTTACCCCCCCTTACGCCCACACGCCGCTTCCACCCTGGAAACAAAATGATTCCAGGACTGCCGACAAAGTGTCCATGGGAACCGCAGGTGCAGGGGCACCAGCTACCACCTCAGGCATGTTTGGGAAAGAAGGACCAGATACTGACTCCATAACACCACAGACATCTCTCAGGGACTAATTCAAGAACTGAAAAGCCCACCCTCCTTGCTGCACTGACCAGTGGGGGGTTACCCAGGGAACTCACCAACCCAGCAAGAGACTGCTCAGCACCGCTGCCCACCCTCTGTAAACAGCGTGTGTGCAAGGAAAATCTGTGAGGAGAATTGTGTTGTGCGCCGTTCAGGAAGTCAACACTAGAGGCCAAAAACCCACACCAAATGGGCCGCCTGACAAAGAAAAAAGGACGCAACCACAAGAAAATGGCCGTCGCCAATATCAACCTGCGCCACAGTGCCGCCAGGACAAAATGGCCGCCAATGGTAAAGTTCAATAGAAGCAACAGGCATACTAAAAATGGCATTGGCGCCACTAAAATGGCAGCGGAGCGATATGGATGAGAAGGCCGAGGTAGGGACTTCCCCGAGGCAAAGCACCCCCCCAGAAAAAACGGCCCAGACACCCCACAGTCCCCCACTGGGACCCGGAGTCCCCCCACAGGTCTGCCCCGGTCACAACAAGCCCTTTAAAGGGGAAATGTGACAGAGCAGGGAAAGGGAGGATAGGAGAACCCCCTAATCCCAGGAATGGCCAGCTGTTACAACCCGCCGAGGCAGGAGGAACTGTACTTACCCGTCTATGCAAGGAACTGCTGGTACGTTCTTGACAGGCCTACAGCCGAGTTGAAGTAGTCCACTGAGCGAGACAATAAAACAGCCCAGTCATATGTGGACCCTGGAGCAAAAAGCCCACCGGCCACCCCTGGAGCCATGGGGTATGGTGTGGCTGACCCAGCGCGTAGCTAAGGTCTGCTCACGCTCGCTGGCCGGACTGGGGAGACTACAAGGATCTATATATCCAGCCTGTCACCCAGCCTGCAGTTGATAGAAGATTCTTAAAAGTAAAATAAAAAAAAAAGGTCTTTGAGGCTGCATGCTGCAGGGTGGAGGGTTATGTCTGGAGGGACTGCCCCCTGGGCGGGGCTGTTCAACTCTGTTAAAGTAACATGTATTTAAATATCTAACATGTTCTGCCTAGTCCTCTCCTATGAACAGGAACATAACCCATATGTCAAGACTTGTGAAGGTTGTGTCCATCCATGGACGAAAAGAGAAAACTTGTTTTGTTTTACACAATGTTGTCCATTTATACAATATTTCTAACACATAGCATGTACATACCAAATATTACATCCTAAAAATAGATTCCCCTACTCCTCCTGGATACCAAATGTGGGAGACTTTTCTACAGCCTGGACACATACAGAGGCCCAAAACGCAGGCAGCAGCATCAGGTGTTCTAGGGGCATACATTTTTCAAATCTAATTTGCCTACCAATTACTCTTTTGTTAGGCACTGTAGTGGCATGGATGAGAACTGATGTGGCATGGATGAGCATGAATGGGGATAGATGAGCATGGTTGAGCCATAAATGTGGCTGGCTGGGTATTGCTGGGGGTGGATGGGATGGCTGAGCATGGATGGATGAGTATTGCCGAGCATGGATGAAGCAGTATTGCTGAGTGTGGATAGATGAACATGGATAAATGGATGATTATTGCCGAGTGTGGATGGCTAAACATGGAGGGATGGATGAGTATTACAGAGGGATGGCTGAGCATGGATGAGTATTGCTGAGTATGGATGGCTGAGCATGGGTGGATGAGTATCACAGAGAAATGGCTGAGCACGGATGTATGGATGAGGCTGCAATGGGCACAGAGCAGTGCTGTGGGCACTAGAGATCCAGCCCACAGCGCTGCTGCAACCAATCTCTCCCCTCTCCACTCACAATGCATCAATCGGTACAGAGAGGGTAGAGAGGAACCGGACAGGACGCTGGATTGTTTATAAGTGATGGCTCTCATTTGACAAAGCGATCACGTGGTAAACTGATGCCGTCAGCGTCCATTTACCATTATCCGTGATGCACCGCAGGAGTGTGATTCTAGGAGGACGTCAATGTATGCCCTCCCAGATGTATCTGCCCTCCCAGATGTATCGGGCTGCACATTTAGCTATGGCCCAGTTAAGTGGTTAATCAAAGGTGCAACAAAAACGAAAAATCCAGAGCAGAGATGGGTTTATCTGTCCATAGGACCACTTTAAAGCTATTTTCACACAGAGGCGTCAGCGTTAAATTGCCGCTATTTTTAATGGTGCTTTACTGGGGGTTTTTTTTCAATGCTTTTCGGCCCCTAGCGAGGTGCTTTTAACCCCCGCCAGTGGACGAAAAAGGGATAAAATCACCCACAAAGCGATGGCGCTCTGCCGGCGGTTCCCATTGATTTCAATGGGCAGGGGCACTTTAGGAGCAGTTTATACACTGCTCCAAAGATGCGACTTTTTTTTACCATCCTGCCAGCGCTGCTCCAGTGCGAAAGCCCTCAGGCTCTTTTTAACCGCTATAGCGCCTCAGTGAAAAACAATACTGGGTTCTAGGTGTGAGAAGAGAATTTCAGGTCTCCCACCTGGAACAAAATATAATGGGGCTGAGCCGAGCAGCCATTCATAGATATGTAGCTTTGTATTTTATTAATGAATTTAAACCCTCCTTTGATTGGCTGGGTCAGAGGGGCGGGCTGACAACATCACAATATTCTACTCAGCCAATCAGAGGAAACTTTGTATTCATTGCTAGATTACAAAGCTATGAATGGCTGGGTGCTGCTCAGCCTGGCACAATTTTTTTTCCGGGTGTGAGACAGGAAGGTCTCATCTCGCACCAGTGCTATATACTGTATGTAGCTGTGCTACAGTTTATACAGTGTGCCCAATGGGCACACATTGGTGATGGAAATTGTTTGTTTAGGCTAGCTTGGCTTAAACTAGGGGTGCCCAACCAGTGGCCGGGGCCACATGTGGCCCACAAAGGCCTCTGATGTGGCACGCAACCTCCTGCTCTGGGATGGAATAGAATAGAATACTGTTATTAAAGGTCAGTTTATTACTAAAATCACAGTGTTTTTATATGGGCATCTCTGTTCTGCAGTGGTTACTCGGCTGCTTTCAAACTGATCCGCATGTGCAGAGCAGTTTACTTGCGGGTTACCTGCACTGAGCCATAGACTTCTGTTATTACCTGCGAGTTTTGGTGAGATTTCTGAAAGTGCACCAAACCTGCAGAATATAATAGAAGTCTATTGCAAAATGCAGGAAAGCCAAAAGGTACACTGTGTTGAACCTGCGGTGCAGGTAAACAGCAGCGCATCAGTGTGAAAGCAGCTTTGGACCCCTTTCACATGGTCAGTCCGACAGCCTGACCAATTGGACCCTCCATTCACCTCTAAGTAGTGGCAGACATAAACCAACTTGTGTTATACCTCCAATCAGATCCGCAAAAAAAAAGGAGTATAGTGGGCATATGCAAAGCAGACACGGACATGACATCCACCGCTCCTCTCATTGTGGCCCGTGACCATTTACCAAGTCGTATAAATAGCCCTCGCTCTTCAAAAGGTTGGGCACCCCTGGCCTAAACAAACTAAAAGTAAAAGTAAACCTTGACATCAGCATGCTGTCTAGGGCAATTTTTCACACACACATCAACAATTTGATTGTTTTTGCTTTTGCTTATTTTCTGAAAACAGAGGATTTGGGGAATAAATTAGTAGCTATAGCAATTTTTCAGAGAAAAAAAAAAAATCACTAAAATAAATGTTATTGCTCACAAACACAATACTTAGCTTTTGGTAAAAGCTTTTGGGGGTGCTGCCGCACACAGGTTTTACCTTTATGCATAGAATGCATGAAGATATAAAACCTTGAGCCTTTATAACAACTTTAAAATCCCAGTGGCTAGATGTGCTAAGCTAATAGAGGCATACTCCAAGAGACATGCAAACATGCAACTGTAATTGCAGCAAATGCTGGCTCTACAGAGTTTTGATTCTGGGAAGGTGGGTGTGAATACTTATGCACACGCAAAATTTATATTTATCTTGTCTTAACACATAACTCCATGTTTTACTTTAAATAGTTGATGTAGCCCAAACAACAAATATCCTTCCAGTGGCGTCACTTTGGTTGGTGTTACCTGGTGTTGTAAAACATGGTGTCACCACCCGAACATTCACCCCCAACCCCCCCTCCTCCCCGGGCACTAATTAGGCTAATGCATCAGCGCTGTTCTCCGACCCCCTGTCGTGCAAATAGTGGAGGTAAAGGTATAACAAATAACAAACAAAGGAAATTATGCTGCCCCAGGGCAGGTGCGTGGAAACATGCACCAGCAGAATAAAGGCTGCTAGCATAATGGCAACCATCAATCCCCGAGACCTTCACAACAAGAGAGGGGAGTATATCAACAGGAGAGGGGGGTGTATTAAAAAAACTATAATTATCAATCCCCACGCCTATCTCATAGGGATAAACAGAATCACCAGCAATGGCAGCAATATCCTCCCCAATCCAAATTTCAACATACAACAGATATCAACCTCTGATGTGTGATGAATATAATTAGGGTTGTCCCGATACCGATACCAGTATCGGGGCCGATACTGAGCATTTGCGGGAGTACTTGTACTCCCGCAAATGCCCCCGATGCCTCATCAGATACTACCCCCCCACCCCCCGCCGCAACGAAAGCCGATGCCGCCGCATACCGCAACGCCGCTGCTTGGTTAAACAGTGTGCGGGGGACATTACAGATTTCATTTGAATAGCTGTAGTTTTCCCCGCCGCACCGCGTATAGACACTCCCCCTTGCTCGGGATTGGACGGGTGATCTGTCCAATCCCGAGCAAGGGGGAGTGTCTATACACGGTGCTGCGGGGAACACTACAGCTATTCAAATGAAAGCTGTGATGTTCCCCGCACGCTGATTAGCCATGGGGCGGCATCTAGGTATGGGGGGACATGGCTGCATATGGGGGGGGACATGACTGCATATGTGGGGGGACATGGCTGCATATGTGGGGGGACACGGCTGCATATGTGGGGGGACACGGCTGCATATGTGGGGGGACACGGCTGCATATGTGGGGGGACACGGCTGCATATGTGGGGGGACACGGCTGCATATGTGGGGGGACACGGCTGAATTTGTGGGGGGACACGGCTGAATTTGTGGGGGGGACACGACTAAATTTGTGGGGGGGACACGACTAAATTTGTGGGGGGGACACGACTAAATTTGTGGGGGGGACACGACTGAATTTGTGGGGGGGGGACGCGGCTGCATGACACGGCTGCATTTGTGGGGAGACACGGCTGCATTTGTGGGGAGACACGGCTGCATTTGTGGGGAGACACGGCTGCATTTGTGGGTAGACACGGCTGCATTTGTGGGTAGACACGGCTGCATTTGTGGGTAGACACGGCTGCATTTGTGGGTAGACACGGCTGCATTTGTGGGTAGACACGGCTGCATTTGTGGGTAGACACGGCTGCATTTGTGGGGAGGCACGGCTGCATTTGTGGGGAGGCACGGCTGCATTTGTGGGGAGGCACGGCTGCATTTGTGGGGAGGCACGGCTGCATTTGTGGGGAGGCACAGCTGCATTTGTGGGGAGGCACGGCTGCATTTGTGGGGAGGCATGGCTGCATTTGTGGGGAGGCATGGCTGCATTTGTGGGGAGACATGGCTGCATTTGGGGACACATTTAAAAAAAAGTATCGGTATTCGGTATCGGCAAGTACTTGGAAAAAAAGTATCTGTACTTGTACTCGGTCCTAAAAAAGTGGTATCGGGACAACCCTAAATATAGTGATCAAAATCAGGATTCTTTTTTAGGACAGCATGGAAATGGAGGGAGGGGGGGCAGCGAGGAGGAACCCTCGCCAAGTTGAACAGGGGGGGGGGGGGGAATGGATCAAATTACCCAAATCGAGATCTAACACCTTTTCAAAGAAAAGGAGGGGATGTAGGGCAGGGAGATCCAAACAATCCAAGAAAAAGAAGGAGAGACACATAATTTCCGGAATTTATAATTTAAGTGAGGTTAAACTCAATCAAAAGTAATTAAATATATTACAGTTATGTTTAAAATTTGCACCAAAGAAAACTATGAACAGCATTTGCAGGTATACATTGACACCCACAAATTTGTACGGACTTTAAATATGAAAAAGCGGAAAAACTAGCACCAAGATTCATAGCAGCCTTCAACTCATTGCGGGAAGGGAAAAAAATACCAAACGAAACATTAATGGCACATATAGTAGTTATTCCAAAAGAAGGCAAAGATCCCTCACAATGTGCCAGCTATCGCCCTATATCAGTGATGGCGAACCTAGGCACCCCAGATGTTTTGGAACTACATTTCCCATGATGCTCCACTACACTGCAGAGTCCATGAGCATCATGGGAAATGTAGTTCCAAAACATCTGGGGTGCCAAGGTTCGCCATCACTGCCCTATATCATTGTTAAATGTGGACCTAAAAGTATTTACTAAGATTCTCGCTAAAACGTTAGAAGAATGCATCTCAGATCTGATACACCCGGACCAAGTGGGATTTATACCAGGTAGAGAGGGGAGAGAGAACACGCAACGAGTGGTAAATGCGATATACTTAGTACAAAAAGAAAAGAAGCCAATGATATTAGTAGCTAGTGATGCAGAAAAAGCGTTTGACCGAGTGGAATGGTCGTTCTTAAAAACAACGCTGCAACACATAGGTATAGGAGAAGGGATGATGAGCTGGTTTACAAACTTCTACTCACAACCATGTGCGAAAGTAAAAATAGATGGTAAAATATCTGACCCATTCGATATTCGAAATGGGACAAGACAAGGCTGTCCATTATCGCCTATAATTTTTGTTTTGATTATGGAACCTTTCCTAAGGAAAATGCGTGCTAATGTGAATATCAGGGGGGTAACAACAAAAGGAGAGGTACAGAAAGTGGCGGCATACGCAGACGATTTAATTTTCTTTATAACATCTCCAGTTATCTCCCTACCGCCTCTAATGGAAGAAATAAGAGAGTATGGTAACCTGTCCAACTTTAAAGTCAATTATGGGAAAACAGAAGCTCTAGGAATAGAAGTAAAAGTGGAAACATTGGAGCAGCTTAAAACCCATTTTGACTTTCGGTGGACGGATTCCCATATAAACTATTTGGGAACAAAGATATCAGGGAATCTAAATAGACTATTTGAACTAAACCATGTAATGTTGGCTAGGCGTATAAAATCAGATCTAGTCAGATGGGACAAAGGAATATTCACATGGTTCGGGCGGACAAATATACTAAAAATGAACATGCTTCCAAAAATTCTATATTTAATACAGACTTTACCAATCAAAATCCCACAAAGCTTTTTAAGAGAACTAAGAACAAGATTTTTGAAATTCATATGGAGAGGGAAACCAGCAAGGATAAGTAGGACTATTCTATCACTACCTAAAGGTGAAGGAGGGATAGGATTCCCAGATTTAATAAAATATCAGGAAGCAGCCCATTTAACTAAAGTTGTGGAGTGGTGTGGTCGTAACAGAAAACCTTGGTTAAAGATGGAACAAGCGACGGTAGAGGTTCCATTAGAAGGATTGGCCTGGATACCAGACAGTGAAATAACAATAGAAGTAAAGAAACATCCAATGGTAGGAGCTACCATACGGATTATTAAGAAGATTTTTGAAAAAAACACAATATCAAAATACCCAAGCCCACTGACACCGATTTTAGGTACTAAGGCTTTCCAAATAGGTTTGATAGACTCAAGGTTTAACGCCCTGCGAAAAAGAGGTATAAGTAGGATCATACACTTCTCAAAAGATAACCGACTAATGACAAGGAGAGAGATCGAAAGAGAAGGTATGCCAGAATTAGATTTTCTGAGGCAGTTGCAATTAGAAGCATCTATACTGTAGTTAGGGCCCCGTCAAAATTTGAGCAAATATGCTTAGAAGGGAATTCAATAAGACATTCCCTGTCATATTTTTATGCAATGCTAATCAAGCTAGACATCCCACAGGAATTTACGTTTGTACGAGCATGGGAGAGAGATCTCGGTTTAATATTTACCCAAGATCAAAAAGATAGGATCCTGCGATTTACACATAAGGCATCAGTAGCAAGTAAATATGAGGAGGGAGGATATAAAATATTAACGAGATGGTATAGAACACCAACAGCATTGCACCGAATATACCCAGAAACGTCAGATATCTGTTGGAACATTGGTACATATTTGGTGGGAATCTGGAAAAATACAGGAATTTTGGAAAATGGTAACGGAAACAATTAACACAATAACAGGAATCAATTTAACAGATAGACCATCGGCGGTTTTACTACTAGATATCCCAATGTCAATAGAAAAATATAAGAACTCATTGATAAGACATCTTATCGTAGCCGCGAGGGCGTGTATCCCTGCTATGTGGAAGCAGGAGACCCCCCCATTAAGAGCACAATGGCTTGCAAAAGTAGCAGAGATTCAACAAATGGAGAATTTAACTATGGCATTGAAAGATGAGAGATACCGTGCAACATGGGCTCCCTATGTGAAGTATAGAGAGGGGTAGGAGGGAGGGGTGGGGAGGTGGGGAATGGCCAACATGAACCGTACAGATTAATCAATAATTTTTTTTATTTTTATTTTTTGGGGTAAAAGGGAGGGGGGTGGAGAGGGTAATGAAATATAAGAGGAAGAAGGAAGAAAGGAAAATGAAAAATAAGAAGTACTGTGAACCAGGATAGTAGAGGGAAGAGGGGGGCTGATATCTTCCCACCACTTCCTCAACTCTGTGATCTACTCTATATAAGTAGGAAAGATGAAATGTAATTTCCTGTAACGTAATTCTTGAAATAAAGAATTGGAAAAAAAAAAAGTTTTTTATTATTTTTTTTAAGTCATCCTGTTAACCCTACAAATAGAATAGTTGTTACTTCGAATAGAATAGATAGTGGCCTTAAAAATAAATCAATATTCAACCTCCGGAATTCTAATAACCACTTTATTGAAGTTTTTAAAAACACAGTGTTAAAAAACATCGAGGAACTGGCCTCGAAAAAGAGGGTCAATCCAGATTACAACAAGGAGGGCATTAAATCCCTAGAGGACAAGAAAAATATAATTGTTCAACCCGCAGATAAAGGGGGAGGAGTGGTGGTAATGAATACATCTTTTTACAACAACCAACTGATGATTTTATTGGAAGATCAGTCCACTTATAGAAGATTGGAATCAAATCCAACACCCTATAAAGCTCAATTAAAGGGGTTGTAAAGACAAAAATATTTTCCTCTTAAATTAAAGTCCGACAGTAGCTGATAAAGTAAAAAGTAATGTTTTGCATTACAACTAGTTTGATACCTGTTGAATTCAAGCTGATTTATTCACCTCCGTCACTACTGAATCATTATTCTCACTGACTTCCTGGTTTGCGATGCATGTTCATTCTTGCTACATCACGGCCTAATGGGAACTATAGTTGCCATTAGGCTTAGCCTCCATGCCTGTGAGGAATAGAATAGCATCTTCACGCAGGGCTGTAGTCATAGGGAGGGGGTGAGCACATTCTACTTTTCACCATGCAAAACGGCTCAGATGCTGGTGGAAAGCAAGAAGAGGAGAGACAGGAAATTGCATTTTCAAACCTGGATTACTGTATTTTGGAGGTAAAAAGAAAAACCAAGGTAAGTGATATTTAAATGCTCTAGCTTACAGCAATCAATTGATCTAATAAAAACAAACCTTTACTGTTCCTTTAAGTTCTTTGGTAGAATGGGGATATAGCATCAATGCTTTGAATGTAAACAAAAATAAAAAATCTAGTCCCACAAGCACCCATAATTCCGGTAATTTATACATTACCAAAAATCCACAAGGATATGGGATTGGGTCGATAACAGCAAGATTGGGAGAATACTTGGATAGATTCCTCCAAACTAGTGTTAAGATCAGTAAAGCACATCTGAAGCACACTTCATATTTGCTGCAGCTGCTGGATGAGGTTAAGTTGGACCCTAAATTGAGGGGGCGAGTCCGGACGTACACTGGAGAGGACGTTTGAAATCCGCAGCCATCCTCGCTGAAACTGAGCTTTTTTTTTTACTCTGCCCTATCCACTCCTAGGCATCCCTTGTCCCACCTTTGGCCTAAATTGGGGAGTTTGGACGTATCCGCACGAACTGTAATCCTCTCTGCAAGGCCGCAAGCTGCCGCAATCTTGAGGCCTGTGACTCCCCCTGCATCCTCCACACTAAAATGCCAGAAGCGGTGGGTCCCATCCACAGCTAGGAGGTGCATCAGCGGACAGTGCGGAGCGGCTGCGGGGAGGACTCCGACGCCCGGATCCACAACTCAGAGGCCGGACGCCACCCCCAGGCCTACAGAGCTCCCCCACGAGGTACTGTGCCTTCCTTTATTCCTCCCCTCGGACATCCATCCCGGCTGCAGAGACAACCGGATTCCTTGCCGTGCAGGTGATAGAAAAGGTCCCGGACGAAGCTGCACCCTTCCGCGAGGCTCGCACAAAACATTGTGGCTTCGGCCTAACCCCGGAGGACGGCGGCCATCTTACTACACCCGGCCTTTGAGACTACACTCATTGTATCCCCCC
Source organism: Rana kukunoris (assembly GCA_029574335.1). Classification (NCBI taxonomy): domain Eukaryota; kingdom Metazoa; phylum Chordata; class Amphibia; order Anura; family Ranidae; genus Rana; species Rana kukunoris. The sequence continues at coordinate 261,468,389 of CM056059.1, read as the reverse complement.
CAGACACCTGATTGCCCCCTCATTCAGCCACAGCAATATCACTATAGGGGATAGGAGACCTGGGTACTGTGAACCCCCTGGAGACCTTCTTTGCACTTCACCGGCCTACAGCTATTGTGTCAGCCTATTAAGCATGCCTCTTCATCTGTCTACAGACACAATTTTCTGCACTGCTCCCCCCCCCCAGGCCAGGGAGATCTGCTTGCACCCAGGGGGGAAACCTTTTAACAACATCAGCCTCAACTGCCTGATTCCCAGCCTTCCTGCTCCCTCTCTGCTTTGCCTTCCCCGGGCCTTTAAAGAGCCATACCTCTCCTCAGGTCTCCAGATAACCAGATGCACCTTTACTGTGCAAAATTGAGTGTCACATGTCCAGCTGGCAATGGCGATAGACATGTTTTAGTTTTGTACCGACCCCCACTCCTTCTATAAGGGATCCTGTTTTGCCTCTAGGAGCTTTCTCAGCAGGGGCATGGCTTAGCGCATGGAGTTGTAAGGCGCTTTTCGCGACAGCCCCTGGTCCCGTTGCTCTTCCCGAGGCCAGAACTCATCCATCACTGCCTCCACAGCTACTGAAACGCCTCGATGGGTAGGGGCAGAGCCAAAGATCAACCTAAGCCCGCTGGCGACCGCGTACAAGGCAACTTAAACAGGTTTGTGACTCGCTCCTCTGTGGCCTTCCACAGCCAGGAACAATCCAAGATGGTGGCGGCCCCTCCATACCTGGCCCGCTCTGAACCCACAGATACAGTGCAGATACACTCCGGATGCCGCTCTGCCTCCCTCACCAACCTTGAACCCTCATCCGAGAGTCCCCATAGCCCCCACCACCTCTCTCAGGCATCCCTGTACTCTGGGGACGGCTGGGACAAGGAGTCCCAATTACGCTCCATGCATCCATACCTACGCTCTCTTCCCACTAAAAATGACTTTGAAAGTGGTCTCTCGCATAGAGAAGGCGTACAGAGCGGACATTAATGAGCTCAAGAGGGATTTGGGCACCCGCATGGAGTATGTTGAAAACACATCTGACGGCATTTGCAACACACTACAATCTCATGAGGAGACACTTAATTCCCATACTGTCATGATACAGCAACTCATGTACCATCAGGATGATATTGAGAACCGAAATTGCAGAAACAATATTAGGATACGCGGTATCCCTGAGACGATTGGACACAGACTTTGCCGGGTCGGTTACCGCCATCTTTAATCAGCTTCTCCAACAGCCTAAGGATACCCCCATTGAGCTGGACAGAGTGCAGGATGCACTTTTACAAGGTCAAGGAAGCGATTATGAGAGCCGCCAGTACACAGGATTCCATTTGGCTGAATGATGTCCCTGTTATGTTGCTCCCAGACCTCTCAAGTCAAACACTTACTATGAGGCGCGCTCTTAAACCACTTGCATCTATCCTGCAGGAGAGGAACATCAAATATCAGTGGCGGTTTCCGTTCCAGTTGAGAGTTCAACATGAGGGGAAGACGGCCCTTTTACGCAACCTTGGGGACTTTCCACGGTTCCTGGGCACGCTGGAACTAGCTTAGGTTTCCTTGCCGGACTGGCCCCTTCCTTCCACTACTCCTGGTCTTCCTTTCCACCCACAATGGCAAAAGACTGGCAAGGGCAAGCGCCCTAGAGCTTCACCCCAGAGATCGCCAGATGACTGACTCGCCTATGGCTCCTCATGTTTGCCCACTACTGCCCCGATTTATGGTTGATTACTTTTGTGTGAACACGGGACTTACACCCCTCACCACCTGAGATCTTAAGAGCCGGATGTCCTTGGTTGTCCTGTTGACTTTCACATGCATGGGGGTTGAGCTGACGGCACTTTTTTTTTTCTCCTTTGTATTTAGGCTACTGCTTCGCTCCCCCCTTTTTGTTTTTTATTTTATTTTTTATTTTTATTATTTCTTTATCCCCTCCTGGACTGCCTGCCCTGTAGACCCTTTTGGGTTCCTTTTGTGGGACCTCTAATGGATAAGAGGGAGGGGGTGTTTTCCCTTTCGATATGACTGTGTTTGAACTGTTCTTAGTTATATGATCTATTTATTTTTTTATGTTACAATTTAGTGCAGGTTTAGCTATTATGCCATGTGCATGCTATGTTTCCCCCCTTAGGACCGACAGTGCTTGTGGCCTGTTGTCCATCCTTTCGCTTCTGTTTTGTTTGCCGACCTCCGTCCTCCACGATACCAATGCTCAGACCCCCCTCCTCTTGGATTTGACACTCACTTTTCTTTTTTGTTCTTACTCTTTTTTTCCTACTGCACTCTGCCTCCCTTCCCCTTCTTTCTTTTTTTGTTTCTGCGTGGACCGAGCGGGCCTTGACATTATCATGGACTGGCTTTGGGCCCCCCCCCCCCACACTTATGTTATAAAGATGCCTCTTGACCATATTACTTTATCTTCCTATAACTGCAGGGGCTTCAATACTCCTGAAAAGCGTAGCCAGATCCTTTATCATTTCCACAAGGCAAAAACCAAGATTCTGATGCTTCAGGAGACTCATATCCGAGGCTCGGCTATTCCAACCCCTAATAACCCTCATTGAGTTTCCATAGCTTTTCACAAATCCTTTCACTCCCAGGACTTAGATTCTTTTATTGACCCCCTTGAAATTGAAATCTAACTTCTGTTTTTACAGTGGCTAATGTGTATGGTCCGAACCTAGACCAGGGGAGCTTCCTATCCGAGGTTTTAGAAAAGTTGCTCTTTTGGCGGTCCCTGTTTTATCCTTGGTGGTGACCTCAATGTGGCTCTTTCTCCGTCCATGGACACTTTCTCAGGTAATTCCTCCATATCCCGCACTGCTCTTACACACATAAAATCACTTCTACATTCCTCACAAATGGTGGATGTCTGGAGAGTACAGCATACTTTTGAGAGAGATTACAGCTGTCATTCTGTGGCCCACAATTTCTATAGTCGCATTGACTACTTCTTAACCCTTTCATGACTAAGCCTATGTATGACATTTGGTGTTTACAAGTTTAAATCTGTATTTTTTGCTAGAAAATTACCTAGAACCCCCAAACATTATATATATTTTTTTAGCAGAGAATCTAGAGAATAAAATGACGATTGTTGTAATGTTTTATGTCACACGGTATTTGTGCGGCGGTGTTTTAAACGCAACTTTTTGGGAAAAATTTACTTTAATGAATTTTAAAAAAATGAAAAAGTAAAGTTAGCCCATTTTTTTTGCATAATGTGAAAGATGAAGTTGCGCCGAGTAAATAGATACCAAGCATGTCACGCTTTATAATTGCACGCACTCGTGGAATGGCGTCAAACTACGGTACCTAAAAATCTCCATAGGCGACGCTTTACATTTTTTTTACAGTTACCAGGTTATCGGAACAGAGGAGGTCTAGTGCTAGAATTATTGCTCTCGCTCTCACGATCGCGGCGATACCTCACATGTGTGATTTGAACACCGTTTTCATACGCGGGCGCGACTTCCGTATGCGTTTTCTTTGTTGCGCAAGCTCGCGGGGAGGGGGGCGCTTTAAAAATTTTTTTTTTTTTTTCTTATTTATTTTATTTATTTTTATAATATTAAATTGTGTTTTTTTTTTTTTTTACATTTTGATCACTTTTATTGCTGTCACAAGGAATGTAAACATCCCTTGTGACAGTAATGGGTGGTGACAGGTACTCTTTATGGAGGGATCGGGAGTCTAAAAGACCCCCAGTCCCTCCTTTACACTTCAAAGTATTCAGATCGCCGAAAACGGCGATTCTGAATACTGTTTACTTTTTTAAATCCGGCGCCGTTGACATTCGAGAAACCCGGAAGTGACGTCATGACGTCGCTTCCGCGTTTACACATTGCAGACTGAATCAAAGCCGCGTACGGCTTTCATTCAGTCTGCGCCCGGACACAGGACACGTCGGATCGAGGATCGGGTCTCCCGGTGGGACGGGAGGCCCGGTCAGAGCGGCGAGAGGCGGCGGGAGGGGGGGGATGTCCCCTCCCGCTCTTCCGGCATAACAACCGAGCGGCTTTTAGCCGCATCGGTTGTTATGTTTGGAAAGCCAATCGCCGGCTCTAAACAACGGTACCGGGATGATGCCTGCAGCTGCGGGCATCATCCCGGTATAACCCCTGAAACCCGAGGACGCATATCTGCGTCCTGTCGGCGTGAAAGGGTTAATCTCCCAATCCTTGCTTGACACTCCACTTAAGGCCTCCCTGGGCAACATACTTTGGTCTGATCACGCCCCCGTTCACCTTAGCTTAGCCCACCCCCCGACCTTGAGTAGAACATTCACGTGGTGTATGAATGACAACCTGTTGACTGACCCCCTATGTATCGGACATTGAGCTGGCTATACAGAATTTTATTCGAAGCCACCGTTCGGATGACACTAACCCCCTTACTAAATGGGAGGCCCTTAAATGCGTGATCCGGGGGTCCCTCATACAGCATGGTTGTCGCCTTAAAGCCAGAAGAGCAGATATTACCAGACTCTTGTCTGTTATAAATACACTTGAGACGGCACACAAACGCAACATGGATCCGGTTACATATGTTGACCTTTCCAATGCCTGTAGAGAGCTTCTCCGCCTCCTTGATGCCAACTCCCTTATAGCCAGGGATCAGGGACGTAATAGACACTATCTTCTTGCCAACAAATGTGGCCAACATCTGGCAAAAGTCCTTCACCCCCACCCCATGCGCGGTCCCAACATATCTGTACTGCTGACCAACAAAAAAAATTCAACACAAAGGGCATTCTGGATGCCTTCCGTCGTTACTATTCCAACCTATATAACCTACCCTCTCAGACTCCGCTAGCCCAGTCGGAGGACTCTAGTCTATCCGCCATGAAGGCGTATATCTCAGAAACGGCCCTGCCCCAGATAACCACCGAACAGGCCAACTGTGTTGGATAACCCCTAACGGTCGAAGAATTTCTTACCGCTATTAAAGGCTTAAAATCCGGCAAATCCAGATGGGCTTTCTCCTAGGTTTTATAAATCACTGGCCCAATCCTTGGCCCCTTTAATGTCCACTGCATTTAATTCCATTGACGACACTCATCTACCCTCCAGTAATCTCCTAGCCGGTAACATCTCAGTCATACCCAAACCTGGCAAAGATCTGCCACAGTGTAGCAGCTACCGACCAATCTTGCTCCTTAAAGCGGAGATTCACCCAAAAATCGACTTTCTGACATTAGATCCAGCATACTGCTAACATCTGCAGTATGCTGGGTTTTTTTTTTGTACTTATCGTTTTATGAGGTGTTGTTATCCGGCTCCGAGCGGGGAATCCTGCAGGGAATGGGCATTCCTAAGCCAAGAGGAGTTGATTGACGGGCTGCTAAGGCATGTCACGCCTTCCGAAAATACCCGCGTGTCCCCCCCTCCCGCCGCCATCCTGTGCTTCTCCGCCCCCCCCCCTTGCCATCGGGGGCCTGGAGAGCGAATCAGCCGGCGCTAGTTGGTGAAGCATAGAGGTGACTGGTGACTAGACGGTCACAGTCATGTCTATAACCGTCGGAGAAGCGGGCGCGACGTTATGACGTTACGCCCGATACCCGGAAGTAGACAAGGCAGCTATCGTGGCTGTCGGCATGTAATCTGTGATTATTTTTCACCGATTTCATGCTTGTAAGCCTGTAGGAGAGATGTGGGGTCTTATTGACCCCACATCTCTCCATAAAGAGGACCTGTCACAGTGATTCCTATTACAAGGGATGTTTACATTCCTTGTAATAGGAATAAAAGTGATCAATTTTTTTTTTAAGTGTAAAAATTTAAAAATGAAGTAAAAAAATAAAATAAAATAATAAAGAGATTTTTTAATACAGCTTACCTGTAAAATCCTTTTCTTGGAGTACATCACGGGACACAGAGCAGCATATTCATTACTATATGGGTTATATGGAGTACCTTCAGGTGTGGACACTGGCAATCTTAAACAGGAAGTCCCCTCCCTATATAACCCCCTCCCATAGAGGAAGTACCTCAGTTTTGTAGCAAGCAGTATGCCTCCCAAAAACGTTCCCCAAAAGAGGGGTGGGAGCTCTGTGTCCCGTGATGTACTCCAAGAAAAAGATTTTACAGGTAAGCTGTATTAAAAAATCTCTTTTTCTTTCTCGTACATCACGGGACACAGAGCAGCATATTCATTACTATATGGGATGTCCGAAAGCAATGCTTTAATGAGGGGAGGGAGACATCTTCCAAAAAAGGATTTAATTTAGAGGTATACTCAAATACTAGTAAATCCAACTTGGACAAGAAATGTAAATCTCAAATCTAAATCAAGGGAGCCCCCTCAGATCCTGAGGAGCTTGAATCGCGGCCTGTAGTACTGACTGCCCAAAGGCTGTATCCGCATTCCTTCTTACGTCCAATTGATAAAAATCTTGTAAACATGTGGACTGACGACCACGTTGCTGCCTTGCATATTCGAGCCATAGAGATCTGATGATGTGCTGCCCCGGAGGTGCCCATGGCCCTGGTAGAATGGGCCTTTACCGACAAAGGAGGAGGCAACCTCTTCAAACCGCAGGCCTGAACGATTAATTGTTTAATCCATCTTGCGATGGTGGATCAAGCAGCTGCCTGACCCATCTTGGGCCCTTCCGGTAAAACGAACACCACATCTGTTTTCCGAACCTTCTCTGTAGCTTTAAGATAGGCCTTTATGGCCCTGACAATATCCAACGTATGCAGCAACCCCTCCTTTCTAGAGGTGGGTTTTTGGAAAGAAGGATGGAAGTACCACCTCCTAGTACAAGTGGAAACTGGCTATAACCTTTGGCAGAAAGGAAGGATGAGGACGGAAACCCGCCCTATCCTTATGTAAAATGAGATATGGTTCCTTACAAGATAAGGCTGCCAATTCCGATACTCTCCTGGCCGAAACTATAGTGATCAGAAATACCGACTTTCTAGTCAGTAAAACCAAAGGTACCTCAGCCAACGGCTCAAAGGGTTGTTTCTGTAGAGTTGACAGAACAAGATTTAAGTCCCATGGACAAAGTGGTGATTTGACCGGAGGATTAACACGTAAGACTCCCTGTACGAAGATCTTAACCAGCGAGTGGGCGGCCAGCGGCCTCTGAAACCACACTGATAAGGCTGAAATCTGTCCCTAGATCGTGCTTAATGCCAGGCCTTTATCCACTCCTAGCTGGAGAAAACGTAATACTCTATCAATGGTATACTTGCGGGAAACCCATCTCTTAGCCTCACACCAGCCTACGTAGGCCCTCCAAACCCTGTAACAAAATTACCCTGGAGGCCGGCTTTCTAGCCTTAATGAGGGTAGGGATTACCTGCCTAGACAGACCTCTACCCCTGAGAATCAGGGATTCAGCCGCCAGGCCGTCAAATTTAGATGCCGTAATGCAGGGTGGAGGATCGGGCCTTGTGAGAGTAGGTCTGGCCATAGAGGAAGAGTCCAAGGGCCTCCCGCTGCCAATTTCAGGACTAGTGAGTACCATGCCCTCCGGTACCAAGCTGGGGCTACCAGGATAACCGGCCTGTGCTATGATCCTGCGCAACAGGCGGGGTAGTAACTGCAGCGGGGGAAATGCATATAGAAGTTATGATTGATGCCACGGGCAAACCAACACATCGGTTCCGCAGGCCATAGGGTCCCTCGTTCGAGACATGAACCTGTCTAGCTTCTTGTTGAATCCTGATGCCATGACATCCACGTCTGGCACTCCCCACTTCTGGCAGATTGTCTGAAAAACTTGTGGATGCAGAGACCACTCCCCCGGCGACAGGGTTTGGCGACTTAGGAAGTACGCCTGCAGGTTGTCCACCCCGGGAATGAATGTCGCCGATATGCAGGGTACATAAACCTCTGCCCATCGAAAAACCAAGCTCCTCTCACTCTGAGTGGCTTGACTCTTGGTTCCCCCTTGGTGGTTCACATATATGCCACCGCTGTGGCATTGTCTGAATGACTTCTCACCGAGGACCCCTGTAATCTGGATGTCTATGCCAGGAGGGCTAGCCGAGCCGCTCTGATCTCCCAGACCTTGATGGGCAGCTGCCTCTCCGCCTCTGCCCAAGTTTCTTGGCGAGTGAACTCGTTCAAGACTGCTCTCCAGCCTTCCAGACCACTGGGCAGAACCAAGCTGCTAGAATTGCTGTCTGTAGGACACGAGTGTGGAAGCGTGTGGTATCGCCTCGAACATGGCCATTAGTTTGCCTAGTAATCGCATACATAGGCGAATAGTTGGTTCTCTTTTGCTTAGAACCAACTGAATCAATCTTTTGATAGCCTCGACCTTTACCAGGGGCAGGAACACCTCTGTTCTGTGTCTAATCTCATGCCGAGATATTCCAACTGCTTTGTAGGTTGAAATGCTGATCTTTGCCCGGTTTAGGACCCAGCCGAACCTCTCGAGGTACTGAACCATGAGGGCTACTACGCATTCCACCAAGGAAGCGAGTGATCTATGATTAAGAGGTCGTCCAGGTATGCTAGGACCGAGATCCCTTGGATCCTTTGGACTGACTAGAATAGGAGCTAGGACCTTCGTGGATACCCGGGGGCCGTAGCCAGCCCGAAGGGGGGCGCCACGAATTGGAAGTGACGCTGTATCACTGCGAAGCGTAAAAACAAAAATATTTGATGTGGCTGAAAGATTGGTACATGAAGGTAACCATCCTTTATGTCTATAGAAGCCAGATCCTTCTGGAGTGTGGCGGCTGCTGACCGAACGGATTCTATCCGGAAAGAGCGAACCCTTAGGTAAGCATTTAAACCTTTTAGGTCCAAAATTGGTCTGACATCGCCGATGGGCCTTGGTATGACAAACAGATTGGAATAGAAACCTAGCCCCTGTTCTTGGGCTGGTACCTCTACCATTATGCCCTGGTAAAGCAGATGATCCAATGCCGCCCGCATTGAGGCCTTCCTTGTGGAGGAAATTTTAGAAATTCTAATCTGTAGCCTGTGGCCACAGATGATCGGACCCCCTCTGTCGGGGATCGATACCATGGCCCCTTGCCCCCAGAGGCCTGTCCTTGCGATCCATTGTTAAAAGTTTGATCGCGCAGGAGGTCCTTACTGCCTGGAATTTGAGGGCCCCGGAACAGGGGGGAGCTGCCTTTTAAACGCAGGACCCCGGAACTTCTTTTGACTGGTAAAAGGATACTTTTGTCACTTGAAACAGTCTGAATGTATTTATCCAGATCTTTCCAAACCTGCCAGTAGTCTTTTACATGGGGCTCAGCCGCCCAGTTCTTCAACCATAAGAGCCTTCTCATATGCACTAAAAATAGTGACAAACGAGACGCCTGCTGGATGGAGTCTTTTTATAACCTCTACCGCAAAGCACAGAGCTCTGGGAATATCCAATAACTCCTCTGCCTATTGGGCAGGGATGTCTTTAAGCATCTGTTTTGTCTGGTTTTTTAATGCCTGACAAAACTCCAATTGCAGCCACTGCTGGCTGTACCCAAGGATGCTGGAAAAAGTGTCTCTAAACGTTTATCGACTGGGACCTTAAACATTTGTAGGTTTCCCCTCCGGCCAGTTAATGATTTATTCACCCATGAGATGGCTGCGTCCACAGTTGGGAGCGCCCCTTTCTTAGAAAAATGTCTTTTCCATAGGGTAAATAACAGAAAACCTTCCAGGTGGTCTCCCATCCAGGAACTAACCAGGCCCGACCCTGCTTAGCCTCCGAGATCAGACGCTTTCAGGGTGATGTGGCCTCAAGGACCTCACGGGTAGTTGAAAGGCAGTGCCCGAACCGGGACTTGAACCCTGGACCCTCAGACCAAAAGTCCGATGCTCTACCGACTGAGCCATCCGGGCCCCTTTTAAAGAGCAATTGGTCAGGGGAAAGAGTGCCTGCAAGCACAAATATTTCCTGGCAGACGTGCATAAAGACTACCCTATCGTCAGCTTTAGGCGGCAGAAAAAGTTCTGTCCGGTCGTCCCAATCCTGGAAAAACCAATTCCTCTAACAGAGGATGGATCGGAAAAGCTGCGTTGCTTAAAGGCGCTTTTAAAAGAACCCAAAGAGGATACCGCAGGAACCTGAGGCTCTGGAAATGGCAAATTAAATGCCGAGCGGACCATGTCTGTCAAAGACTGGACCCACAGACTCTCCGTCTGGGAGGCTGAAAACGATTCTTCAGTGGTAGATCCTTCCTCTAGGTTCTGTCCAACCGATCCTCCTGAAATTCTAATTCCTCCGGAGAGAGAATCTCAGCATCCGAGGATACACCTTTTGGCGATGGGGATCTAGTCTGCTTCTTGCCAGAAAAAGAGCCAGCGATCATAGCTGTTAACTTTTTTTCTCTAGCCCCCCTAGGGTGACGGCTAGCATCTCCTCTGTGATAACACAGGGTTGGGCCGATCTGGGCCAGCCTCAGCACCAGACCCCCTTAATGGCTTATCCAAGGTGACCCCTATAGGAATAACCTGTGGGGAAAGTATTGGCATATCATCAGAACCAGAGGAGGAACCCCTTTGTCTTTTCTTTTTTTTTTTTTTTTTTTTTTTGTGTTTTGATCCTGAACCCTTGGAAGCCATAATACAAAACCGAGGGACTCCGCCTACAACAACAGACTGTTATAGCCAGGAGTACAAGAAAATAAGGTTTAGGGGACAATAGGATCACTAATGCCCAAAAACGGTGGGGCTCAGTATGTTTTCCTTTATAATATTATTCACAACATACAGCCCCACCCCCAACATGTTTGCCAGCATTCAACCTGTTGCCAAGGGGATTTTTGGCTTAACAAAAAGTATTGGAGCTGACTCCAGCATGTAGTACCCCTTCTCGCCACCGGGAGTCACTGTGCTGCCAGCTCTACGTCCTCTCTCTCCAGCTCAGCTCTGAGCTAAGAACGCGCCTGCTGTGTATAACAGCAATTGAAGGCACGCCCACTCTACACTGCAGTCACGCTAGCCCGCCCCCCCCCCCCCTCCCGAACGGCGCGAAAATTTTCTATATGCATGCGTGCGCGCGACTGTCGGGGGAGGAGAGCCCAGGAGGAGACGCACTCTGGAGCCCAGGAATGCAGGCTGGAGGATGCATCAGGCGGCAGATTTGAATCCCGGCTAGGCAAGGCTAAAAACAGGCCCCTAAGGAGTCCCTTTAGCCTAGAGACCGATCTGTCTTTTTATTTTTTTTAAAAGATCTTCAACCAGCGAGCAGCAGGTAGCTAGCAAACATACATAGATAGGTAGGGGGATCAAGTGATGGGGGGGGGACATTTCAGGGCATCCTGTCCATCAGACATAGTGACCATGGTGCCAATGCAGAGCATACTCAGGCTACCCCCCTTAAGATCTCCCCTGGAGAGCCTGCTGTCGAACCAAGTCCCGCAGGCTCCCCTCTTACCTGCTCCATGCCGCAGGACGTTTGCAAAACGGTCCAATCTTCTCCCATCTCCGTGGGTAGCGTAGTAGACCTTCAGGCACTGGGGTCCTGGAAGGAACCGCTGTCCTGGACCTATACAGCACCCTGGCAAACAGGATCTTTTGGTTTAGAAAACTCCAAGTCCTGGGCCCAGGGTCCAGCCCTCTAGAGAGGAGCATTATAGGCAAAACCCCACGGTTTGGGGCCCGGGTACTGTCCACTTTGGCACTGAGGCTCCTTGGACAGATCCGGTTAGCCCGCCTTAATCCCAAGGATGTGGAGGCAAAGCTATTCCGTGACCAACACCTAAGACACTGGCGAAAAAACTGAGGTACTTCCTCTATGGGAGGGGGTTATATAGGGAGGGGACTTCCTGTTTGAGATTGCCAGTGTCCACACCTGAAGGTACTCCATATAACCCATATAGTAATGAATATGCTGCTCTGTGTCCCGTGATGTACGAGAAAGAAAAAACATTTTTTTTTTAAAAACACCCCTGTCCCGGTCGCTCGCGTGCACAAACGAACGCGCATGCAAGTCCCGCCCACATATGTAAACACCGTTCAAACCCCACATGTGAGGTATCATCGCGTGCGTTAGAGTGTGTGCAACAATTTTAGCACTAGATCTCCCCTGTAACTCAAAATGAGTAACCTGTAAAAAAAATTTAAGCGTCGCCTATGGAGAGTTTCAAGTACCGAAGTTTGGCGACATTCCATGAGTGTGCACAATTTTAAAGCGCGACATGTTAGGTATCTATTTACTCGGCGTAACATCGTCTTTGTCAGTGATTAGAAATAGACCAGTACTGTGTGATTGCCAAAGAGGAATCCAACCAGATATAGGTAAAAAGGGTGATTTATTTAAGAAGAGGGGGTAACACCCCACCACCTTCAACAAGCTCAGTGCAACAAACAAAGATCCACAGTGACAAAAATAACACTAAAGACAATATGTACAGCAAGGGAAATACCGGAATCATAAACAGGCCAGGCCGAGGTCATACACGGGGGATCAGGAAGTAGCTGCAGACGGGGAATGAACAGGAAGGGAAAGTCCAGGAGAGGGATCAGGTCAGGATGGATCAGGATGGATCAGAAGTCCAGGAGGGAGACAACAGGTACAGGGTCCAGATAACAGGCTCAGGGTCGGGTTGATAGACGGATACCAGGGCAAGTTCTGTTTGAACCTGCCGGGTATAAATAGGGCGTGTTGATTGTATTCAGGTCACACCTGAACGTAGCAAGGGCCAGGTGCTCCATACTGCCAGGGTCCATCCGCTGGTGGAGGTCAGTACTGCGTCCCAAAGGTGATATACCAGCAGGGGGAAGTTCCCCTGACAGCTCCGAACTGCCAGGAGACCCCTGCTGGTGGGACGCAGCACTGCAAGAAAGAATATAAATAGCACCAGCGGATGGAACCTTTCCTGACAGTCTTTCACATTATACAAAAAAATTGGGCTAACTTTACTGTTTTGTTATTTTTTAATTCATGAAACTCTTTTTTTCCCCTAAAAAAAGGGGTTTGAAAAAATTATTGTGCAAATACCGTGCGAGAAAAAAAGTTGCAATGACCGCCATTTTATTCCCTAGGGTATCTGCTAAAAATATATATATAATGTTTGGGGGTTCTGATTAATTTTCTAGCAAAAAAATTGAGATTTTTACATAAAGGAGAAAAGTGCCAAAATAGGCCCGGTAACAAAGTGATTAATCTCAACATAGTGGGACGTCCCAAATCAGTGTCAAAATGAGGGATGGGAAGCATAAAATAAATAAACTTCACCCCAAAACAGAGTTCCTCAACTGAGGAGTTGTAACTCTAAACAGCCTCCTGCAAAACTTTGTGGCCGAAGAAGCATCCAAAGATGTACTCACATCAACTTGTAAAGTTTAGTGAAAGTGTGACCTTACACACCTGGGAAACAGAAACTTGATGTCAGAAACCTCAAGGGGCACCATTGCCCAGGTCGTTATGGCGCAAGCCTGAACAGGATCTGTCGGGTCCACCTCGAAATGGTGGCAGATGAGAGCGCTGGGCCCCTCTTGGGACCAGCCACCTAAACAAACAGTGAGTCTGAACTCCGGAATGGAGCAGTAACAGACAAGTATCTTCTCAGAGCTCGGACAGCGTCCGAGGAATGCCACGTCGTCTCCTTAGGATTCGACGGATGAGGACACAAGTATGGCAGTACAATGTCTTCCTTGAGATGGAAGGTCAAAATGACCTTAGGAAGAAAAAAGGCAGCTGGTGCAGCACCACATTATCCTTGTGGAAGATCAATAGGGAGCCTTTCATAACAAGTCTGCCAGCTCAGAACCCGTCTTAGCTGACATAACAGCCACCAAAGGGACCACTTTCTGAGAAAGTGTCAAGAAGGGAACTTCCCTAATCTTCTCAAACAATGGTTCTGAGGCACCTAGAGGTCATGGAGTTAAAGCCATTGACTGTAAAGCAGGATAACCTACGAGACCTTGCGACAGCAGGTCCTCTCGTAGTGGTAGACGCCAAGGTGCGTCTGCTATTCAAATCCCCAAGGAGGTAGTGGAGGACGAACCGGAGAGGCCACATGCCGAACCCCTTGTACAAATGTCCTCACTAGAGAGTGAGTCTCCAGGGGTTGCTGAAAGAGACAGCCAGGGCAGATATCTGCTCCTTAAATCGTGCTTAAGCAAGCTATTTGGTCATCCAAGTGTGATAATAAATCTTTCTAGAGGATAACTTCCTAGCCTTCCTCAAGGTAGGAATCACAGAATCCGACAGGTCCTGGTCTCTTAGTACCTGGCTTTTAATAGCCATGCCGTTAAGCCAGCGACTGTAAAGCAGGATGCAGTATGGGACCTTGTGACAGCAGGTCCTCCCTCAGCGGTAGACACCAAGGGACGTCTGCTACTAGCCGCACTAGATCGGTATACCAAGGACGCCGAGGCCAATCCGGAGCAATTAGGATCATAGGAATCCCCTCTGCCCGGTACCGACTCCACCGAGCCACCAACACATCTGTCGCGTCAGCAAATGGGTCTTTTGACCTGGCCACAAACCTCAATACCTTCTGATTGAGTCAAGACGCCAGGAGATCTACATCTGGCGTGCCCCATCTTGGGCAAAGGAGCTGAAACACCTCCGGGTGCAGAGACCATTCTCCTTGGTCCAGCATCTGGCGACACAGGTAGTCCGCCGGCCAGTTTTCCACACCCGGAATGTATATGGCCGACAGTGCCGGTATGCTCCTTTCTGCCCACCATCTGATGCTGCAGCCGAGCTACTTTTTCCTCCTTGATGGTTGACATATGCCACCGCCGTGGCATTGTCCGACTGGATGCCCTCGTAGCCTCTGAGACCATGTGGAGAGGCACAGCCTGATCACTCAAAGTTCCAGGACCTTGATCGGCAAATGGGAATCCTCTGGAGACCAGCGACCCTGGGTCGACTGAACCCCCCATACTCCCCCACTGGTAAGGCTGACGTATGTCGTGATGACTATCCAGTGAAAGGAAGGAACGACTTCCTGGACAGAAGTGCCGGTGAGGTCAGCCACCAACACGGGAGGCCCTTACCAAGTGGCTCACCCTGATTAGATAATCCAGGAATGATGGGCGCTTGTCCCATCTGGACAGAATTTCCTTCTGTAGCACTTGCGTGTGATTGCGCCTATGATACCGCCTCGAAGGAGGCCACCATGAGGCCCAGGACTCACATACAAAGCGGAGCGACGACCCTTCTGGGATGTCAACTACCGCACCGCAGACCGAAGGGTCTGCAACTTTTCCACAGGGAAGCAAACCTTTGCCTCTGAGGAGTCCAGAATCAATCCCAGATATACTAGGCATTGAGTCGTTACAATTACTGACTTCTGAATGTTCAGTAGCCAACCAAGTGGCTGAGGGTCTGATGTTATAGACACTCTCACCTCCAATTCTGAGGCTGAAGCGGCCCTCAGAAGCAGGTCGTCCAAGTAGCCCATGACAGCAATGCCACGTTGTCTTAGTAGGGCGAGAATTGGAGCAATCACCTTGGTGAACACCCTTGGTGCCGAAGCCAGGCCAAAGGGGAGAGCCACAACTTGATAGTGGTCTTCCCCGGTCACAAAGCGCAGAGTCTCTGATGCTTCGTGCATATGGGGATATGTTAGTCGTGTACCTACATGAAGCAATTGAGGGCCCTGAGGTCCAGAATTTTTTGGTACTATGCACAGATTGGAGTAAAACCCCTGAAACCGATCCTGTACTGGGACAGGAATAACCACCCCGCGTTTCAGCAGGTCTTGAACTGCCCTAAATAGGGCTTCCTGACAAGTCGGTTTTAGCTGGCGGTTGGAGGGAAAAAACCATCTGTTTGGTGGGCAGGATAGAAGCTCTATCATGTACCCTGAAGACACTACTTTGCAAACCCACCGGTCGGGGAGCCGAGATGTCTCCCGGGTCACGATTTCGCAAAGACGTCCCCCCACCTGAGAGATGGGTGGGGGTAAACGTTCATGCGGTCTGTAGCCCTTAAAGGGCAAATCCATCAGGGCTTTCTTGGAAGATTGGTTAGCGGACCAAATCTTAACCAAAGTAGAAGGCGTAACGCCACTGCCTGACCTGAGCTCTGGCCAGCAGAGGAATAGTGACCAAGGCTAATTCGGAAATGAATTTTAGGCCTTGTACTAGTAGGTCCGCTAGGACCATCTCGTTTGAGGAAGCCTGTAGCTTGTAACCCATTGAGCAGCATCTTTGCCCCTTCCTTGCGTGTCTGAGACACCAGGGCCCCAACTATGGTTGGGCATACCATCCATACACTACCATGCACAGGATGCGGGTGATCGCCTCAGCCTTCTCGTCCGCAGGATCTTTGAAGGTGGGCGCCCCCTCCACTGGTATGGTGGAGCTTGTTTAATCTGGACACAGGAGGGTCCACTATCGGGGGCGAGGTCCATCTTTTCAAGAAACTCTCTTCAAGAGGGTTCTTGGTCCGCATCTTCAGATACCTCAGGGCCAGGGTCATAAGTGCTAGATGGACCGGGCAACGCATCTGAGCTGACCCCAGCAGATGAGGGAGGGGGCACTTTCTAGCCCCTATTCTCCCAAGCGCTGCTTCCACCTTGGCTACGAAGGCATCTAGGATTGCCACCTAGTGTCCACCGATAATCGGGTGCAGGGGGCATCAATTGCCAGCTTAGGTGTATCAGGAGAAAACCTGTCGGCTTCATCTGTTCATCTGCCTTTTTATTTTATTTTTTTAAATGGTCTGATCCATGGTACAAAGGCCGCTGATCTGACACTAGAGGCCAACAGGGCAGAAAACCACTGTGCAGCAGAGTAATGCAGCAGTCAGTACACCTCAGCAGAAATCACCAGAAAAATGTGGCTTACAGAAGATGGCCGCCAGTGAGAAAGAAATACAGCATGGACAGCAACCTGGGCGTCAACAGCATGGAGCAAAACACACAGGAAAGCAGAATCTCTTATGCGGCTTTATACATTGTGCAAGTAAAGAAATACAGCATGGACACGCCAAACATGGCCGCCGACAGCATGGAGCAGGACACACAGGTAAACACTGATTTAGTGACTTATAGTTCCCCAAGTGAAGCTCCCCAGAGGAACCCCTGCCCAGCAGCTAGCTCAGAGAGCCTAGGAGGAGGAAGGGGGAGGGGAGAAGGGGGATAAGGCCCTTTACTCACCTCTCCAAGGATGCCCCGCTCTGTCTTCTTGCTAAAGCAAGGTAGTAGCTACTTACCCTTCCTGTGGGTTTATGCTGGAAACATCCTGGACAGTGCATCTTTCGCATTGTAACGGAGATGACTGTCAGCCAGGCTACAGCGACTCGGACCTGTAGACCGGTCCTTATGCAAGCCCTGGAGCGTATAGCTCACCGGCCACCCGTAGAGCGACGGGTATGTCGTGGACGACCCAGGGCGCAACTATGGTCGGCACACACTCGATGGCCGAAACTGGGAAGAATACAAGGACCTGGGATCCAGCCTGTCGCCTCGTCGGCAGTTGATCGAAGCACATCTACCACATGGTAATGGAGGTGGCTGTCGGCCAGGCTACTGCGACTCGGCCCTGTTGACCGGTCCAATGAATCCAAACTAAAAGCCTCCAAGCCATGTGCCTGAAGGGAGCCATGTCTTCTCCTTAGACTAGGCAGAAAAAACTGAATTGCTTGGTGCAGGCTGAGGTGATATAGTCAGGGGGACCGCACCCTGGGCGGGGCGGTTCTGCTTTGAAGTTAAAGAGTCACTAAAGGAAAAAAAAAATGTTGCTGAAATGACTGTTTACAGGGTATAGAGACATAATAATGATTAAAAATAGATAAAAATCAATCATATAATGTGACTGCAGTTTAGTTTCACTTTTAAACTGGTTTCATGTTTCTGTGATGTAAAGAGACACACAGAACAAAAACAAACAAATACAGGGCAGTGTTTTGTTTTTAAAATAAATCCGAGGAGTTTTAGACATGCAGTAATGACAGCTTGGACCACAGTGAAAAGCTGCCATGATATTTTTCATAAGGAGCCAGACAAGCAGGAAGTGTGGAGATCAGAGCAGAATTACAGCAACTTCAAAGCAAAAACGAACAATGAGGACATGAAACCAAGACTGCAGCAAGGTAAAGGAAGCTATTTAGCTAAAAGAAAAAAAAAATCCTTTAGTGATCCTTAAACACTTCTGCCTGGTCACTCCTAAAGATAGGTAGTGGGATTAACCTATGTCAAGATTAAAGGGGTTAATTATATTAAAGCGGATCTCCACCCTAAAGTGAAGATCCGCTGATCGGAACCCTCCCCCCCTCCGGCGTCACATTTGACACCTTTCAGGGGGGAGGGGGGTGCAGATACCTGTCTAAAGACAGGTATCTGCACCCACTTCCGGCCCGCAGTCTCGGGCAAAAGACGGGCTTTTCCCGTTGTGTGCTGGGAACACTCGGCTCCCAGCACACAGCGGGAGCCAATCGCCGGGCGCAGCGCGACTCGCGCATGCGCTGTAGGGAACCGGGCAGTGAAGCCGCAGCGCTTCACTTCCTGGTTCCCTCACCGTGGATGGAGGGGGGAGCAGCAGGGTGACGAGCGATCGCTCGTCCTCTGCTACGGACGCCGCTGGACTCCAGGACAGGTAAGTGTCCTAATATTAAAAGTCAGCAGCTGCAGTATTTGTTGCTGCTGGCTTTTAATATTTTTTTGAGGTGAACCATCCGCTTTAAAACATTTTTTTTATGCTGAAATGACTGTTTACAGGGTATAAACATATGCGCTAGAAACAACTAATTGTGTGATACCTTACTAAGATCAAACCAATAGTGATAATTATTCAAAACCCTGAACAGCGGATATGCGTGTTGCCACAGTAGGGTGAGGCACATAAAGTATATGAATTAGAAAAAAATAAAAAAAATCCATAAATAAATACAAAACTAATTAATCCAGATTATCAATTAGTACTCAATTCCAGAATACCGTCCCTGTAGAGTAGATGGTAAAATAGGGTTAAACAATGTTAATTAGCAGCAGCGTGAGAGTGTCACTGGATACAACAGCTCTGTGAAACAGGTGCCTTATGCTCAGCTTCAAAACACTTCAGTACCTTCAACGACACAGCCTTGGTCATTAGTGCCCAAACAGGCTTCAGCCCCCCTTCACAATACACCACAGCAGGTGTGGGACATGTAAGAAAATGAAAACCACTATAGTGTAATACAGCCAGACACGATAATACCGCTGCCAATGCTATGCGCCGATCCACTCACGCTCTCCCCGTCTTTGAATCAAGCCACTCAGTAACGAAAAGTGTAGAAGTCCTCACTCGGGAACTTCCGACAGATCTCGTACGGCAAACTCCTCCCCCACGCGTTGCGTCACTTGCCACGTGACAATCATGGGTAATCCTTACCCATGATTAAGTCACGTGGCAAGTGACGCAACGCTTACCCATGATTAAGTCACATGGCAAGTGACGCAACGCGTGGGGGAGGAGTTTGCCGTTCGAGATCTGTCGGAAGTTCCCGAGTGAGGACCTCTACACTCTTCATTACTGAGTGGCTTGATTCAAAGACGAGGAGAGCGTGAGTGCATCGGCGCATAACATTAGCAGCGGTATTATCGCGTCTGGCTGTATTACACTATTGTGTTTTTCATTTTCTTACATGTCCCACACCTGCTGTGGTGTATTGTGAAGGGGGGCTGAAGCCCGTTTTTTGCACTAATGACCAAGGCTGAGATCTATTTAAGAAGACCTGTCATGCTTTTTTTCTATTACAAAGGATGTTTACATTCCTTGTAATAGGAATAAAAGTGATCAATTTTTTTTTCCAGTGTAAAAAAATAATAAAATAAAAATAAGTAAGAAAACAAAAAAAATATATTTTTTAAAGCACCCGTCCCGACGAGCTCGCGCGCAGAAGCGAACGCATACTCAAGTAGCGCCCGCATATGAAAACAGTGTTCAAACCACACAAGTAAGATATCGCCGCGATCGTTAGAGCGAGAGCAATAATTCTATCCTGAGACCTCCTCTGTAACGCAAAAGATGCAACCTATAGAATTTTTTAAACGTCGCCTATCAAGATTTCTAAGGGTAAAAGTTTGACGCAATGCCACGAGCGGGCACAATTTTTAAGCGTGACATGTTGGGTATCATTTTACTCGGCGTAACATTATCTTTCACAATATATAAAAAAATTGGGCCAAATTTATTGTTGTCTTATTTTTTAATTTAAAAAAGTGAATTTTTTCCAAAAAAAAGTGCGCTTGTAAGACCGCTGCGCAAATACGGTGTGACAAAAAGTATTGCAATGACCACTATTTTATTCTCTAGGGTGTTAGAAAAAGAAAAAAAAATATATATATATATTTTTTATCTTAACCACTTAAGGACCTTAGGTGTTTTTTTTAAGATTTGGTGTTATATATAATGTTTGGGGGTTTGGGGGTTTTAAGTAATTTTCTATCAGAAAAAAACTGTTTTAGTCTCGCAAACACCAAATCTTAAAAAAAACACCTAAGTTTCTTAAGTGGTTAAGATAAAAAATTTAAATTCCTTTACAAATCCTTTAAGGCTGTGTCCATCCATGAATGAAAGAGAAAAATAGGATTTTTGTACTCACTGTAAAAACCTTTTCCTATGACGTCCATGGACCAACACAGCTCCTTAAATCTTGACAAGTGGGTTATGTTCCCTGTTTACAGGAGAGAACTAGGCAGAAACATGTTAGATAATAAATACATGTTACTTTAACAGAGATGAACAGCCCCGCCCAGGGGGCGATCATTCCAGACATAACCCTCCTCCCTGCAGTATGCAGCCTCAGTTCGTAACAAGCAGTACAAACCTAAAAAGGAGGGGTGGGTGCTGTGTCCACCCATGGACGTCAGAGAAAAGGATTTTACGGCGAGTTCAAAAATCCTATTTTCTCTTATCGTCCTTGGATGGACACAGCTCCTTAAATCTTGACAAGTTGGACATCCCCAAGCAGTGTCAAAAACTAGGGGTGGGAACAGTATCGGTAAAACCAATTTTAATTTCACCCCAAAACAAGCAGAGCTCCAGAGGAGGTGCAACAGTAAACAGCCGCCTGCAAAACATGGCGGCCGAAAGAAGCATCAGAAGATGCACTCACAGCAACCATGGAAAATCTGCAAAAAGTGTAAACGGACAACCAAGTCGCCGCCCCGCACACCTGTGAGACAGACGCATAATGTCGGAAAACCCAGGAAGCACCAATTGCCCTGGTCGAAAGTGCCGTGACGGGAAAAGGGGGGCCCGACCCCTAAGAGCATAGGTCTGTATGACAGCCTGCCTAATCCTCCAAGAAATGGTGGTCGACGAGACCGCCAGGCCTTTTTGTGGACCAGACACCGACACAAAAGGAGCGTCATATCTCTGAAACTGAGCCATAGCAGACAGGTACACCTGCAAAGTGCGCACCACGTCTAAAGTAGGAAACGCAACCTCTGTAGGATGCGCCGGCCGAGGACAAAAGGATGGAAGAACAAAGTCCTCATTCAGGCGAAAGGCCGAAACCACCTTCGGAAGCACCATAACGTAATCCTAATGGAGGATCAAGCATGGCGACTTGGAAGGCAAGGCCGCCAACTCAGAAACCCTTCTGACAGAAGTAATGGCCACGAAAAATGCCACCTTCCGAGAAGAAACTCTCTGATGTTTTCAAAAAAGAAGGTTCCTGAAAAACCGAGAGCACCAGAGTCCAAACTCGGGGGAAATATATGACAAACCCCTAGCAAAAAGGTACCCACCAGGGAATGGGCCGCAAAAGGCCATTGACAAAAAACACAGCCAGGGCTATAATCTGCCCCCAAATGGTGCTCAACCACTAGACACCCGCCCACCGTCATTTGACGGCGGGCGGGATACTCTATTGTTCTGACAGGATGCCATAGGACGTCCTGTCATTTAAAGCCGCTTGGGTCGCGTCATTGAGAACACCGTGCGATGGCCGCCGAGCACAATTGATTGCCCAGTAACTGAGCCGGGACGTGGAGCTCTGTGTGAAAACACAGAGCTCCACGTCCCTGTCAGGGAGAGAGACCACCGATGTGTGTCCCTTGTACATAGGGACACAATCGGTCACCTCCCCCAGTCACCCCTCTCCCCCTACAGTTAGAAAACTGACTAGGACATACATTTAACCCCTTCCCTGCCCCCAAGTGGTTAACATCTTCACTGCCAGTTAGATTTATATCGTTATCAATGGATATTTATAGCATTGTTCACTGTATAGATGTAAATGGTCGCAAAAATGTGTCAAAAGTGTCCGATGTATAATGTCCCAGTCCCAAAAAAAAAAAAAAAAAAAAAATCGCAGATCGCAGCCATTACTAGTAAAAAAAATAAATTAAAAAATCATAATTATGTCCCCTATTTTGTAGGCAATATAACTTTTGCGCAAACCAGTCACTATACGGTAATTGCGATTTTTTTTTTTTTTACCAAAAATATGTAGAAGAATACGTAATCGGCCTAAACTGAGATAAAAAAAATTTTTTTTAATGGGATATTTATTATAGCAAAAAGCAAAAAATAGTGTCTTTTTTTAAAATTGTCGCTTTTTTTATTTATAGCGCAAAAAATAAAAACCGCACGGGTGATCAAATACCACCAAAAGAAAGCTCTATTTGTGGGGGAAAAAAGGACGTCAATTTTGTTTGGGAGCCACATCGTGCGACCGCGCAATTGTCAGTTAAAGCGATGCAGTGCCGGAAGCTAAAATTTTGTCTGGGCAGGAAGGTGGTGTATGTAGGTGCACAGTAGGCAAGTGGTTAAGGCAATTTTTAGATCCACTCCAAGCTGTAAAAACAGCAGGACCCTGGACACTGAGTACGTCCGTGAACGTCACCCCCATCTCTTTGCACAAAGACGTAGGCCTTCTAGGTGCGATGGTAAATCCTCCTCGAAGGAGACTACCTTCCTTTCAGCATTGGTGAGATGACCGAGACGGACAGACCCCGGTCTCAAAGTCTGGCTTCCAACAGCCATGTCATGCAGGCCAGCGACTGTACCACAGGAGGAAGTATGGGACCTTGAGACAGAAGGTCCTCCCGCCCTGGCAACCAACAGGGTACATCCGCCACAAGGCGACCGAGATTGGTGTACCAAGGACGCCAAGGCCAATCTGGAGCGATTGGAATCATCAGGATCCCCTCGGCCTCCACTCTGTGGAGCAGCCAAAGGAAGCAACTACAATGGAGGAAAGACAAAGTAGCAGATACAGACCACACAGGGCCACGAACGCGTCTGACGCATCCATACAGGGATCACTAGACCTGGCCACGAACTCCGACACCCTGTGGTCAAGACGAGCGGCCAGGAGATCCATTCCCTGAGAGTCTTACCTCCTGCAAGGGAGCTGAAACACCTTCAAGTACAGAGACCAGTCACCCTGGTCCAGTATCTGGCGACTCCGGTAGTCTGCCTGCCAGTATACCTGATGGTAGACCAAAGCCATGGCCGTGGCATTGTCCGGCTCAATTCAGATTGGGCGACCCTTCAACCACCTTGACCACGAGGCGAGGCATAGCCTGATCGCCCAAAGTACTAGGACATTGATCGGTAGACAGGAGTCCACTAGAGTCCAGTGACCCTGGGCTGACCCGCCAGGCGCCCCCCTCAACCCATGAGGCTAGCGACCATCGTAATCACCGTCCACTGAACGGGAAGAAACAATTTCCCGGACCAAAGAGTCGGGGATTCCAGCCACCAATTCAAAAAGACTGAGTAGGTGGCTCACCAGATCTGATGATCCAGAGACAAAAGAGATTTGTACCACTTGGACAGTATCTCCCACTAGAAAACACAAGTGTGGAACTGGGCATACAGTACTGCCTCGAAGGAGGCTACCAACAGGCTAAGGACTGGCATGCAAAACGGTGAAAACTTTTGGTGCTGATGCTAGATCAAAAGCAAGGGCCACAAACTGACAGTGGACCTCCCCAATCGCGAAGCACAGAATCTCTGTGACTTGCGCAAAATGGGACATGCATGTATGCGTCCTTGATGTCCAAGGACACCAGAAAGTCCCCCGGATGCAGCGCAGCTACCACCGAACGAATGGATCCCGTGAGGAACTACCAATCGTTCACAAAGGCATTTTAGGCCCTCGAAGCCCAAAATCGGACGGACCCGTCCATCTTTGGGACCAAGAACAGATTCGGATAAAATCTCTCAAACCTCTAGTCCTGCAGGACAGGTAAAAATGACCCCGCAGCTTAGCAGACCGACACGCTACAAGAAAACAATCTGTTCAATGCATAGGAAGGAACCCTAATACTCCGAAGACACCACCCGCAGACCCATAGGTCGTCGATCAGGGAGGTTCGCCAAGCTGTGAACCTGCAAAGCCGTGCCCCCACCCAAGATACGGGCAGGGGGAGGCTACATACATTGGCGGGATAGGGTGCCGGCATGTTCAGCTTACGCACCCAGGTTGAGCCTTTAGTCGGCCTGGGAGGGTCAACCTGTGGGCCCTGAGTGACGCAAAAATACCGCTTCTGAGTGGGGACTGAAGGACCCGGCCCACGGCATGGCTCCTTTCCCCTGGTGGACTGAGGGAGGAGAGTGCTCTGACCCCCAGTGATATCCTTAATAATGTCATCCAACGAGCTACCAAAAAACCTCCCACCCCTGAAGGGTAAATCAGCCAGGGCATTTTAATATGTCAGGTCAGCAGACCAGCAATTCAGCCAAATCAGGCGGCGCAAAACCACCGCCGAAACAGAGGCTCTGGACATCAAGGATGTCCTGTGTGGCATCACAGACATATAGAAGGCCCTGGACCAAGTGGTCGGCCAGTCTAATAATTTAGGGAGGGAGCTGGTGCTCCTCCACAGTCTGTGTAAAACCTTGCCTATTCAGAGACACCAAGGTTGCAGCCACAACAGGTCGCAATGCATACTCCAGCATGATAAACATGGAGCGGGTCAGCGCAATAAGGTCCCTGAAGGCAGGGGTCCCTTCTATAGGGAAAGCAACATTCTGAGGAGAATGTTTTTTTTTTTTTTTTTTTTTAACTCTCCTCAAAAGGGGGAAAACCCTAGGCGCTGAGGAACTAAAAAGAATTCTGCGGCATTTCCCATTCCTTGAGAATGAACTATTCAAAGAAAAAAATAAGGAAAAGCTTTCACAGAGCGGTCTTATTTGCACAAAAAAGACAGAGCCCTCAAAGGAAACCTCCACTGCACAGACAGCATAAGGGACTTCCAAACACAGTCACACATCATAGGAGGGTGGGAGGAAACCGGATTACCCGGAGAAATCCCACGCAGACATAAGGAGAGAGCACGCAATCTCCAGGCAGTTTGTGTTGGTTTCCAGATCTAAACCCGTGACCTTCTTGCTGCCAGGTGAGGGAGTGAACCACCACACCACCGTCCATGTCTCCATATAAAACAGAACCGAGGGACCTGAGCCGCAGCCAGGTCCTGGTCTAAAATAGATCATTCCCCAGGGGATAGCGGGGGGGGGGCCTTGTACCACCCTTACATCCGCACTCCGCTCCCACTCTGGCAATTAAGGATTCCAGGACTATTGACAAAGTGACAAAGTGTCTGTGGGAATCCCAGGTGCAGGAGCACCAGCTGCCACTTCAGGCATGATTGGGGAAAAGTGACTCCTCACACGGCTACCACCCTGGCAACAAATGACTCCAGGACTGCCGACAGCGTATCCATGGGAACTGCAGGTGCATGAGGCACTGTTTGGAAAGTTTTACCAGCTATTTTTCTGTTTATATAGATCACTTTTTGCAGCCAATAGTACAAAATTTACCCTCCTACCTAAAGGACAGCATCCATCTTCTCAAGATGTTACAATCCTACACCTGGCAATCCACATATCGCTGGCTCTCTTTAGATGTGGTCTCTCTATACACATCCATCCCCCACAATATTGGACTCATGGCCGTACAGGATTTTCTCAACAATGAACCACTTCTAAACCTGTGTCAGAACCAATTCCTACTTGAAATCCTTGAATATTGTCTCACACATAATTACTTTGAATCAAATGGAGATTTCTACATCCAGACGCAAGGGACAGCCATGGGGGCCAACTTTGCCCCCTGCTACGCAAATTTGACCATGGGCCATTGTGAACAACACCAAATAACACATAACCCCTATGCTTCCCATATAGTTTACTATGGGAGATATATAGATGATGTTGTAATAATTTGGGATGGTCCATAGTCCTACATCCCCACCTTCGTCCAGCACTGTAACAATACTACTATGGGACTTTCCTTTACCTCAGTCTCTGACAGTAACTAACAACTCTCCTCAGAATTACGTGTATGGGTTATTGAATCCATCCCCCATACCTTTCCTACTGCTGAACGCTTTAAGAGATTGTGTGAGAGAGAATTACTGGATATACACCCTAGATACTTTATCGCTAGGTGGCCTCAACGAAGGCATTGAGATTAATATTCTGTTGTGATCCGCATCATGGTACCTCCCACTTGTGTATTTTATGCATTTTATGGCGACTATGCGATTTTTTTTACAGTTTTTACACACATTTTTTACATATATTTGTATTATATTATATATCTGTAGTCCCACCCCCTCCCCATTATTCCCAACCCTCTTACTAAAATGATCTAGTATTTAAGTATATATATATACACACACACACACACACACACACACCATTACTGATCCCCCCCAGTTTCCATAAATTGGGTGTAATTATAGAAATTTAATTAGCATAGAGGTTATAAATAATCTTAGTATGCAGTATTAATATAATATACAGTTTAATAGAGTTTATATATAGCCTTAAATCAATCACCTTGGTAAATGTCCTTTTTATGAACCGATTTTTAACATTTCTCATTAGTACTATAGCTTGGCCACTCCCCTGTGCTGCTGTGCTCTAGATTGTGTGGTCTCCATGACTACCTGAGCCTATTGCCACTCCACCCTTGCCACTCCCCCACACTCCCCCTTGCCACTCCCTCTTGCCACATGGTATAAATTACAATATCTAAGATGGCCACCTATCAAGCCTAAAGAAGGGACACGCATGTCCCGATCGCGAAGTACTGCCCGCCAGCCTAAGCCCCGGAACTGACGACAACATCGCTTCACGATCCCCCGTCCCAGCCGTGGCCAGCGCTGTACACATTCAGTGCAGACAGGACTGCTACAGGACTCAGATCTCAACCATCAGCCTGCGATGTACACTAGAGCTGCAACTAACGATTATTTTCATAATCGCCCGATTATTTTTTCGATTAATCGGATAAAATCATTACATTTTTTTTAATGTGGAATTGTTTCATTTATTTAACAGTAATAATGAAAAAACATGTTACACTCAAACGGCAAATTAAAAACATTACACATCTTTGCAGCAGTACTATTCCCCCCAGGAACACCAATGCTGGGGCACTATACCTCCCGGGAACACCAATGCTGGGGCACTATTCCTCCTGGGAACACCAATGCTGGGGCACTATTCCTCCCGGGAACACCAATGGTGGGGCACTATTCCTCCCGGGAACACCAATGCTGGGGCACTATTCCTCCCGGGAACACCAATGCTGGGGCACTATTCCTCCCGGGAACACCAATGCTGGGGCACTATTCCTCCCGGGAACACCAATGCTGGGGCATTATTCCTCCCGGGAACACCAATGCTGGGGCACTATTCCTCCCGGGAACACCAATGCTGGGGCACTATTCCTCCTAAGAACACCAATGCTGGGGCACTATTCCTCCCGGGAACACCAATGATGGGGCATTATTCCTCCTGGAATACCAATGATGGGGCACTATTCCTCTCCCAGGAACACCAATGGGGCACTATTCCCCCCCTTCCCCCACCCAGGAACACCAATGGGGCACTATTCCCTCCCCCACGCAGGAACACCAATGTGGCACTATTCCCTCCCTAACCCAGGAACACCAATGTGGCACTATTCCCTCCCCTCCCCCACCCAGGAACACTAATGGGGCACTATTCCCCCCCCAGGAACACCAATGGGGCACCCACCCCCCGGAACATCAATGATGGGAGTTAGAAGGATGGGGAATTGTTATACTAGGCATCTACTCAGTGTACTGTTACTGTGCGTGTGCAACTGTAAACTAGACTGTGAAAGGTAGAAAAACCTACCTTTCACAGACAGTGCAATATGAGTCCATACCATATATGGACTCATTGATTTTAACCCCTCCCCTGCTCATCCACTTTCTTATTTATATAATTTTTAGACAGCTATATGCAGAGTGTGCCATATCAACCCACTGTTTTTTGGGCACCGTTTGCTGCCTCTGGCAATTTAGGAAAAGGAAGGCCAGATACTGACTCCATATCAGCCACTAACAGCCCTCAGGGACTAAGTGAAAAATACTCAAGAAGTCCACCCTACTTGCTGCACCGACCGGGGGGGGGGGGGGGTTACCCAGGGGACTCACCACCCAGAGGGAGACCGCTCAGCACTGCTGCCCACCTTCCTTCTATACACAGCGTGTGTGTGAGGAAAAAAAACTGAGGTGAATGAGCTGCACGCCGTTCAGAAAGCCAGTGCTAGAGGTCACAGCCCACTCCAAAAAGGGAGCGGACCACAAGAAAATGGCCGCCTGCAATACCGACCTGTGCCACAGCACGGCCACGTCAAAATGGCAGTCGATGGAAATTTTAATAGAGAAAGAAGGCACACTAAAAATGGCCTCGGTGAGCAAAATATGGTGCCTGAGCGCCGCGATGTGGACGAGGAGGCCGTGCAGAGACTTCCCAGGAGACAGACCACCCCTCACAGAAAGCGGACCCCGGCACCTCACAGGGACCTGGAGTCCCCCCACAGGTACACCCCGGTCGCAGCGGGCCCTAGGGCAGGAGGGGAAAGGGCGGCAGAGCAGGGAAAGGGAGGACAGGAGAACCCCTTAATCCCGGGAATGCCCAGCTGTTCCATATTGCCGAGGCAGAACTTACTTGACCGTCCTTGCGAGGACTTGCTGACGCATCCCTGACAGACACACAACCAAGTGGTGCAGAGCAGCTGTCAGCCCGGTCCACTGTGAGTGAGACAACAGTAGCCCAGTCATATGCCCCCCCCCCTCCGGATTAATTGGGGAATGTCGTGGCCGACCCAGCGAGTAGCTAAGGTCTGCTCATGCTCGATGGCCAGACTGGGGGGGGACTACAAGGATCTATAATATCCAGCCTGTCGCCCAACCGGCAGTTGATAGAATTACAAAAATAAAAATAAATTCTTCAGGACTCTGGGCCCAAAAGGGAGCCAGGTCCACCTCCTCTGCTAGGCAGAAAAAAAACTGAGCTGCATGCTGCAGGGTGAGGGGTTCTGACCAGAGGGACCGCTCCCTGGGCAGGGCTGTTCAACTCTGTAAAGTTACATGTGTTAAGATAACTAAAATGTCTGCCTAGTCCTCTCCCAATAGATGGAACATAACCCACTTGTCAAGAATTAAGGAGCTGTGTCCATCCATGAACGATAAGAGAAAAAGACGATTAAACTCGCCTTTATCCCCTGAGGGGCTGCAACATGCCTTGGAAACATTCCCTAAGGCCCTGGTCTAAGACCAAGTCGCCGCCCTACACACTTGTGAGACAGGCACTTGATGTCGGAAAGCCCAGGAAACATCAATTGCCCTGGTCGAATGTGCCGTGACCGAAAAGGGGGGCACCCGCCCCTTAAGAGCATAGGCCTGTATGACAGTCTGCCTGATCCACCGAGAAATGGTGGCCGACGAGACCGCCAGGCCTTTTTGTGGACCGGATACTGACACAAAAAGTGAGTCAGACCTCCGAAACTCAGCCGTAGCAGACAGGTACACCCACAAGGCACGTACCATGTCCAAAGTATGCAACGCAACCTCCTTAGGATGTGCCGGCCGAGGACACAAGGACGGAGGTACACGGTCCTCGTTAAGACGAAAAGCCAAAACCACTTTTGGAAGAAAGGAAGGTTGTGGGCGCAACACCGCCTTATCCTTATGGAGGACCAAGTATGGCAACTTGCAGGACAAGGCCGCCAACTCAGAAACCCATCTGACAGAAGTAATGGCCACCAAAAAGGCCACCTTCTGAGATAGTGTCGAGAGGAATCTCTCTGATGTTTTCAAAGGGAGGGTTCTGAAGAACCGAGAGCACCAGGTTTAAATCCCATGGGGGAAGAGGTGGTTTAAGAGGGGAAGTATATGACGAACCCCCTGCACAAAGGTACCCAGCAGAGAATGGGTCGCCAAAGGCCGCTGAAAGAACACAGCCAAGGCTGAAATTTGGCCCTTAATGGTGCTTAAGTCAAGTTTTTGATCCACTCCACGCTTTTAAAAACAGCAGGATCCTGGACACAGAGTATGTCCGTGGACACCACCCCATCTCTTCGCACAAAGATGTAGGCGTTCCAGCATGGTTGAAATGACAGAGTCGGAAAGACCCCGGTCCCTTAACAGCTGGCTTTCAATAGCCATGCCGTTAAAGCCTGTGACTGTAAAGCAGGATGCAGTATGGGACCTTGAGACAGAAAGTTCTCCCGCATCGGCAGCTGCCAGGGTGCATCCGCCACCAGGCACACAAGATCGGTGTACCAAGGACTCCGGGTCCAATCCGGAGCGATTAGAATCATTGGGATCCCCTCGGCCTCCACTCTGCGGAGCAGCCGAGGAAGCAACGTCAATGGGGGAAAGGCAGAAATTAGCCGATACTGCCCATGGGGCCACATACGTGTCTGCCCAAGGATGTCTGAACCTGGTCACGAACCTCAACACTTTGCAGTTGAGAGGAGAGGCCAGGAGGTCCACATCCGGGGTGCCCCACCTCCTGCAAAGGAGTTGAAACACACTTCCGGATGCAATGACCATTCTCCCTGGTCCAGCATCTGGCGACTCATGTAGTCTGCCTGCCAGTTTTCTACGCCCATAATGTAGACAGCCGACAGAGTCGGCACGCTTCTTTCCGTCCACCTTAGAATGTGAGCGGCCTCGAACACTGGCGCCGAGCTCCGAGTCCCCCCGATAGTTGACATATGCCACTGCTGTGGCATTGTCCCACTGGATCCTGATTGGGAAACATTGCAACCGAGGAGAGGCATAGCCTGATCGCCCAAAGTTCCAGGACATTGATCGGCAAACAGGATTCCTACTGGACGCCCCCCAACCCGTGAGGCTGGCATCTGTCGGAATCACTGTCCACTCGAAAGGAAGAAACGACTTCCCGGACCGAAGAGCCGGGGATCGCAGCCACCAATTTAGAGAGACCCAGACCTGGTGACTAACCTGAATCCGACGATCCAGGGACAAAGTAGATTTGTTCCATTTGGACAGGATCTCCTACTGCAGGGCTCAAAATTTCAAGTCCTGAGCTACTAGCCAGGCCTCAAGAGTTACTCGCCACCAGTTGCCCCACCTAATTCATACACTGCCCTGTGCCTAATTGCATCCGTAAACACGCCCTTGTAGATTATCTTATGAAATTACACTGTTAAATGTTTTATGCAGAATCAAGTTACAAAATTAAATATTACCAACAACAACTTTAACAAAATGGGACAGGGCACTTTGGGGCAGACCAGAGGGACAGGGCACTGGGGGCAGACCAGAGGGACAGGGCACTAGAACTGGGTCTCTTCCCCATTCTCTTGCCGTCTCCTCTGCAACTCACATCCATCCTCTCTCTCTCTCCCATTCATCTCATCATCAGGAGCCCCTGTGTGCGGCTCCACGATTGCATGTTCCCACTTCCCCCTTTTATTCAGGCTGGCAGTGAGGAGAGGATCTGCAGCACAGCGGGAGGGAGTACAATCCAGCGCTGAGATCCACACAACTGCACAGCCATTGACAGCATAGCACAGCGCACACCGACACTGCACAGAACACATTGAGACCAGTCTGTTCACAGTGCTCAGGCTGAACTGTTGGACACTTACATAGAGCACAAGGAGAAGAAAACTGCACAAACTGGAAGGCTGCCGCTCTCATGTCAGGGCAACTTTCAGTGAGCGCTGCACCGGAGTGGTCATTTTCGCAATCCTCCACCTCACTTATTACTTTCTGCTCTCCAGCTACTTTGTTAGGGGCCCTGGGGGAGGGGGACAGGCTCAGAGAGGTCATACTGTTAGGTCCCATGGCAATAGAATTGTAAGGAGAGTACCTGTGTATTGCTCTGCCTGTGTGTGGCTCACCAGACTACTTTTCCCGAGCATGCACCTTTCCTCTTCGGCCGCCAATCTCATCGGGACTCTTAAGTGTAGGCACAGATTGGAGGGAGATTTAGCAAGTCATGCAGCCCTGTCATCACTCGCCGCCAGCTTAAATCCACTCGCCAAATGCTAGTAGGCGAGTGGAAATTTTGAGTGCTGTCCTACTGCAATATGCAAGTGTGGAATTGGGCATACTGTACCGCCTCAAACGAGGCTCCCATCAAGCCCAGGAATCACATGCAAAAGTGGAGAAACAACCATTTTTGGGATGCCAACACCTTCACTGCAGACTTAAGTGTCTGCAATTTCTCCAGGGGTAGAAAGACGCTCGCTTCCGAGGAGTCCAGAATCAACCCCAGGTACTCCAAGCACTGAATCGGAACCAGGACAGACTTCTAAATGTTCAACACCCACCTGAATTCTCTGAGGGTCTGGCTGGATAAAGACGCATCTTCCTCTAAGCCAGAAGCTGCTCTCAGAAGAAGATTGTCTGAGTAGCCCATGATGGCAATGTCTCGCTGTCTAAGCAAAGCTAGGATCGGTGCGAGCAAGTTAGTAAAAACTCTTGGTGCTGACACTAGTCAAAAAGGAAGGGCCACAAACTGATAGTGGTCCTCCCCTATCGCAAACCACAGAAACCGGTTGACTTGCGCAAATTGGGACATGCAATTATGCATCCTTGATGTCCCCCCGATGGAGCGCAGCCATCACCGAACAAATGGATTTTATGCAGAACTTCCTTACCCTCACAAAAGCATTTAGGGCTTGGATGTCCAGGATCGGATGGACCCTGTCCTTCTTTAAGACCACAAACAGATGCGAATAAAAACCCTGAAACACTTTATTTAACCGGGCAACCGAAGCCATGACTAAGCACTGATTGTAAGTGCGAAACGCGTCGGCCATACTGTATTTTGTTGGTTGCGGTGACTGTGTGTACAGTTGAAAAATAAAAGACAACTTATTTTAAGTGATTTCGGAGTGTGGCTGTCCAGTTTTCTTCCTTCAATTTGCAACCGAAGGATCCACTACCGGAAATGAGGCCCATTTTTTTTTAAGAGGTTCTTCTCAAAAGGGTACCGAACCGCCAGGCGGCGAGGAACCACAAAAGCCTTCTGTGGCTTTTCCCATTCTGTATCAATGAACTTGTCAAAGAAAGGCACATAAGGGAAAAAACTTTAACAGAACGGTCTGATTTGTGTGACCCAAAAAAGACTGAGCCCTCAGAGGATGTCCCAGCTGTACAATCCACTAAGTAAGGGGTCTTCCTCACAAGGAAGACCCTGGTCCACATCCTTAGACAAAACAGAACTAGGGACCTGAGCCGCAGCCAGATCCTGGTCCGAGTCAGAGGATTCCCCAGGGGATGGCGGGGGGTAGGGGGGTGCTTTTTACCCCTGTTACACCCACATGCCTTTGCATATGGTGTGCTCACACTCGCTGAGCAGATTGAGCAGACTACAAGGATCTATATATCCAGCCTGTCCCTCAGCCAACAGTTGATTGAAGATTTAAGAAAATAAAAATAAAATAAAAATAAAAATTTCCTCAGGGCACTGGGCCCAAAGAGAGCCATATGTCCTTCTCCTTGCTAGGCAGGAAAAAAAACTGAAGCTACATGGAGGAGGGTTATGTCTGGAGGGACCGCCCCCTGGGTGGGGCTGTTCAACTCTGTTTAAGTAACATGTGTTTGAAAATCTAACATGTTTCTGCCTAGTCCTCTCCTGTGAACAGGAACATAACCCACTTGTCAAGACTTGAGAAGGCTGTGTCCGTCCATGGACAATAAGAGAAAATAAAGCTTACGCAAATCAGAAAGGGTCAATCCTAAGACCAAAACACAAGTATCACCTACTGAGAGACAATCAAGAGCAAGGTGTTATTGACATTAATTATTGCCCGTCAGAGGAGATTACTGCACTCACCAAACCTTCATTTAAGAAACAGCATATTTCCAGAAGAAGCTGAATATAATTTGACAAAGCACATGCTGTTAAGGGGTGTTGGAAGAACAGCAGCATGTGATGTAAAGTTGTTAATAAACTGACAATACTGTATGTGTTATACCTATGCAGCAAGTGGTGCTGTGGTATTATAGTGTAGTGTATTATTCTTATATTCTATGATATAACAGGCTGTATTGTCTGTCTATGCTCAATCCACTTGTTTGTGTTCTCTTCCTGTCCCATGATGATAAAGACATGTTCTGATATTTCTCTACGACACTTAAGTATTCTCTGCATACAAGAAGCATCAATACTCTGACATTTATGACCCCCAGCTGCTCTCCCTTTAGCTGTACATGCAGCAACTGGGGGTGTACACATCCTATGGCCGCAGCTGGAAGTATACCCCAGTTGAATGGGGTTGTACTGCAACCACCCCACTTTGCAGATGGTTGCGGTATGGTAATGCTGCATTTACGGGGTTAAAACAGGTGGTGAGCAGGCAAAATGTTGCCTCTTCACCACCTATCAAATTTCTCTGAAAAGTGATCCAAGCATGGATTGCTTTTAAAGGGGAGTGACAGTCCTTGCTGTTATTACGAACAAGACCTAAAAAAGCTGGGGGGTCAGAATTAAACGTCACAAACACACAAATTAAAACACACATACAAAACACATATGTACAAACACATGTACACAGCTCTTCAAAAAGTTGTCGAACAGTATTTTCCCCCACACAGCCGGGTACTTCAATGTAGGGGGAGGAAGAAAGCACAGCATACACTTTCCTGTTTGCTTTCACTTTGTTGAGTATTTTCAACACTCTGACCGGGCTCCTAGTGCCAATGTACAGGTCAGAAAGTTGAGAAAGACTGTGTTGAACAAATCCTTCTATACAAGTTGTACATGCTTATCTGCTTCCCTCCATCTTCTACAGCTGCCTAAGGATTAAACTTTACACAACATTTCTGAGCTACAGAGGACAGGGAAGTTGTGGGGATCTGACGTCACACACTGCACGTTAAGCGTAAGTTCACCTGCTGGTGGCACTATCTTGTTCTAGGCTGTTTGCTGCAGCTCCAGTGTCCACCAGCAGGTTGGGGTAATCATGCAAATTAGCATTCAGCTGCCAGGGGGCTACTTAAGGCTTCTCCTCACTTTTCCCGGCATGACGCGATTCTGGTCCCTTCCTTGCTGCCTGTTGTTCCTGCTTAGCCTGATCCAGTCTGTACCCCTCTGCCTTGCTCCTGGCTCCCTCTGCTTAGTACCCAATCGTGATTTTCCCCTACCTTGTAGCCCTGCTTTGCCTGTACCCCTATATGTACCTTGTATATAGTTGTACTTAGTCTTTAGTTGTGTTGGTCAGTGATTTTTGTCAGTGGTGTTGTTGTGGTTGGGGTTTGTTTTTGCTGTGTTCACTGGTTGCTGTGTATGTTTATTGGTGTGTGTTTCGCTGTAAATAAATATCACTTTAATGATATATACTTTGTTTGGTCTCAGTTCTCTTGTGTAGCTATGTGTCTGATCTCTTTAGGCCCCATGCACACGAGACGCTGGTAAACTCGAGTTCAGAGGCATTTGGACATTTTTTTCCACTGCCCCTGAACACATTCAATGTTATCCTATGTGTCCATGCACACAATCTCGTTTAATGCCGTTTCTAGGCAGTTGAGTTTACCCTTGTTTTTCCAGAAGCAAAAAAATAGGTTCAGATGCAAAACGCGGTACCGGCGTTTTGCCGCAATTTTGTTTATAGGCGTTTTTAAAGGTGACCTATTTTTTTTACATTAGAAATCTCAAAAATTATGGCAAATGATGAAAAACCATTAAAAAAACATAAACAACTGTAATTGCTTGCATTGCATTGTGGACAATCCACAACATGTGGCAGGTGACATGGCCAGTGGACAATCCACAAATTGTGGCAGGTGACATGGCCAGGTGACGTGGCAGGTGACGTGGCCAGGTCATGTGGCAAGTGGACAATCTACAACTTGTGGCAGGTAATATGGCCAGGTAACGTGGCCAGGTGACGTGGCAGGTGACGTGGCCAGGTGATGTGGCCAGTGGACAATCCACAACTTGTGGCAGGTGACATGGCCAGGTGACGTGGCAGGTGACGTGGCCAGGTCATGTGGCAAGTGGACAATCTACAACTTGTGGCAGGTGACATGGCCAGGTAACGTGGCCTGGTGACGTGGCAGCCGACATGGCCAGTGGACAATCCACAACTTGTGGCAGGTGACGTGGCCGGGTGATTTGGCAGCTGACGTGGCCAGGCCATGTGGCAAGTGGACAATATACAACTTGTGGCAGGTGATGTGGCCAGGTAACGTGGCCTGGTGACGTGGCAGCCGACATGGCCAGGTGACATGACCAGTGGACAATCCACAACTTGTGGCAGGTGATTTGGCAGCTGATGTGGCCAGGTGACGTGGCAAGTGGACAATCCACAACTTGTGGCAGGTGACATGGCCAGGTCATGTGGCAGGTGACGTGGCCAGGTCATGTGGCAAGTGGGCAATCCACAACTTGTGGCAGGTGATGTGGCCAGGTAACGTGGCCAGGTGACATGGCCTGGTGACATGGCAAGTGGACAATCCACAACTTGTGGCAGGTGACGTGGCAAGTAACGCGGACAGGTGATGTGGCAAGTGAACAATCCACAACTTGTGGCAGGTGACGTGCCCAGGTGACGTGGCCAGTGGACAATCCACAACTTGTGGCAGGTGAAGTGGCCAGTTGACGTGGCCAGGTGACATGGCAAGTGGACTATCCACAACTTGTGGCAGGTGACGTGGCAAGTGGACAATCCACAACTTGTGGCAGGTGAAGTGGCCAGTTGAAGTGACAGGTGACGTGATCAGTGGACAATCCACGACATGTGGCAGGTGACGTGACGAGGTGACGTGACAAGGTGACGTGGCCAGGTGATGTGAACAGGTGACGTGGCCAGGTGACATGGCAAGTGGACAATCCACAACTTGTGGCAGGTGACATGGCCAGTTGATGTTGCAGGTGACGTGGCCAGTGGACAATCCACAACTTGTGGCAGGTGAGGTGGCCAGGTAACGTGGCCAGGTGATGTGGCAGATGACATGGCAAGTGGAAAATCCACAACTTGGGCAGGTGACGTGGCCAGGTTACATGGCAGCTGACATGGCCAGGTGACGTGGCCAGTGGACAATCCACAACTTGTGGCAGGTGACATGGCCAGGTGATTTGGCAGCTGACATGGCCAGGTGACGTGGCAGGTGACCTGGCCAGGTGACGTGGCAGGTAACGTGGCCAGGTAAAGTGGCCAGGTGACATGGCAAGTGGACAACCCACAACTTGTGGCAGGTGACATGGTCAGGTGATGTGGCAAGTGGACAATCCACTAATTTTGGCAGGTGAAGTGGCCAGTTGATGTGACAGGTGACGTGGTCAGTGGACAATCCACAACTTGTGGCCAGGTGACGTGGCAGGTGACGTGGCAAGTGGATAATTCACAACTTATGGCAGGTGAAATGGCAAGTGGACAATCCGCAGCTTGTGGCAGGTGATGTGGCAAGTGACACGCTAAATACAAGTATACTGCTGCTCTTTCAGCCGCTACTCACTCTGGTCTCACAAAATGGCTGAAATGGTTAAATAATATTGTTTTTTGAGCTCAGGGACATGGCAGGTGATGTGGCCAGTGGACAATCCACAACTTGTGGCCAGGTGACATGCCAGGTGATGTGAACAGGTGATGTGGCAGGTGACATGGCCAGGTGACATGGCAAGTGGACAATCCACAACTTGTGGCAGGTGACGTGGCCAATTGATGTGGCAGGTGACGTGGCCAGTGGACAATCCACAACTTGTGGCAGGTGAGGTGGCCAGGTGATGTGGCAGGTGATGTGGCCAGGTGACATGGCAAGTGGACAATCCACAACTTTCGTCAGGTGACGTGGCCAGGTGACATGGCAGCTGACGTGACCAGGTGACATGGCAGCTGACGTGGCCAGGTGACATGCCAGGTGATGTGAACAGGTGATGTGGCAGGTGACATGGCCAGGTGACATGGCAAGTGGACAATCCACAACTTGTGGCAGGTGGCGTGGCCAATTGATGTGGCAGGTGACGTGGCCAGTGGACAATCCACAACTTTCGTCAGGTGACGTGGCCAGGTGACATGGCAGCTGACGTGACCAGGTGACATGGCAGCTGACGTGGCCAGGTGACATGGCAGCTGACGTGGCCAGGTGACATGGCAAGTGGACAATCCACAACTTGTGGCAGGTGACGTGGCAGGTGAAGTGGCCAGGTGACAATCCACAACTTCTGGCAGGTGACCTGGCAGGTGACGTAGCCAGGTGATGTGGCCAGTGGACAATCCACAACTTGTGCCGGGTGGCATGGCCAGGTGACGTGGCAGATGACATGGCAAGTGGACAATCCACAGCTTGTGTCAGGTGATGTGGCAAGTGACACGCTGAATACAAGTATACTGCTGCTCTTTTAGCTGCTACTCACTTTGGTCTCACAACATGGCTGAAATGGTTAAATAAATGTGTTTTTTGAGCTTAGGGAGGGTCTTATGATGTCTCTTAACTAAACGCTTATAAACGCAAACGCGGTAAAACGCAGCAAAATTTGCGGCAAAAACTGTTGGTTTAAACGCCGGTTTTTGCCTTTGAAAATGTGTGTTTAGATGTGTTTGCATTTGCGTCTCATGTGCATGGGGCCTTAGCCGTTGATTCCTGACATAATTGTGACACCCACCAGCTAGCAGATCGACTACACTTGAGAACTGGGAGCTAGTTGCTTGGATTTTTGCTTTTCCTTTCTCAGAATGGTTATTTGCTGTGTGCAACTTGCAGTAGATAAGGATTTGTGTCATTCACTTTGGCAGGATCTCACTGAGGAGGAGCTGCTTGGAAGCATTCTGACAGCACATGCTTTAGCTGTTGAGGGTAGATTTTCACTTAGTGAAGTACAACCTTGGATTCAGGTCTGTTCTAAGCTACTATTTCAGTTTACCTCTCAGGGCCATGATGTTTTCACTCCTCCATTGACGATGTACCAGGCTGAATTTTTGGGATGGTTGCTGAAACATTGTGCAAGTTCTTTTTTTCCAGCAGTATTTAGCCAATTCACAACAGGTGGTGTTGTATTGTATTGCTTCTGTTTAGTTGGAGCAATGTGAGCAAGGAATAGACAAAAAGACTTTCATTCAACCTCAACTACAATCTTGGTCAGACATCATGTCCCTAGTGCTAGATGAGTCACATAAGTCAAAGCAGTACAGCACCCTGCAGGAATGCCTTAGATCTGCCGTGTCCAGAATTCCACTCCGCAGGGTTCAGTGCCCGGAGGCCACATTACAGGCAAAACCTTGCAGGATCTTGAGTCTTCTTTGCAAGGCTCGGGTACCATTTATCTAAGCATATAAAGCCTGTGTCAAATGGGTCCGATAGGTCAATCTCTCGATTCATTATGGAACCAATTGTGGGACTAGAGACCTGGAGTGCAGAGAGCTCAAACAAACCGTGCCATCCACCTTGCAGACACTGGTAAAAAACTAAAGTACTTCCTGCATGGGAGGGGTTATATAGGGGATCACTTCCTGTATGGAGACCTTTGGTTTAAAGGTGTCCATTCACCCGGAGATGGAGTATAACCCCATCAGATAATGAGTATTTGCTTGACTCTGTGTCACATGATGTATGAACAATAAAGGGATTTTTAAATACAGCTTACCTGTAAAATCCTTTTCTTGGAGTACATCACGGGACACAGAGCGGCATATTCATTACTATATGGGTTATATGGAGTACCTTCAGGTGTGGACACTGGCAATCTCAAACAAACAGGAAGTCCCTCCCTATATAACCCCCTCCCCTAGAGGGAGTCCCTCAGTTTTGTAGCAAGCAGTATGCCTCCCAAAATGTTCCCAAAAAGAGGGGTGGGAGCTCTGTGTCCCGTGATGTACTCCAAGAAAAGGATTTTACAGGTAAGCTGTATTTAAAAATCCCTTTTTCTTTCTCGTACATCACGGGACACAGAGCGGCATATTCATTACTATATGGGATGTCCGAAAGCAATGCTTTAATGAGGGGAGGGAGACATCTTCCAAAGAAGGATTTAATTTAGAGGTATACTCAAATACTAGTAAATCCAACTTAAACGAGAAATGTAAATCTCAAATCAAATCAAGGGAGCCCCCTCAGATCCTGAGGAGCTTGAATCGCGGCCTGTAGTACTGACTGCCCAAAGGCTGTATCCGCATTCCTTCTTACGTCCATTTGATAAAATGTTGTAAACATGTGGACTGACGACCACGTTGCTGCCTTGCATATTCGAGCCATAGAGATCTGATGATGATGTGCTGCCCAGGAGGTGCCCATGGCCCTGGTAGAATGGGCCTTTGCCGACAAAGGAGGAGGCAACCTCTTCAAACCGCAGGCCTGAACGATTAATTGTTTAATCAATCTTGCGATGGTGGATCAAGCAGCTGCCTGACCCATCTTGGGCCCTTCCGGTAAAACGAACACCACATCTGTTTTCCGAACCTTCTCTGTAGCTTTAAGATAGGCCTTTATGGCCCTGACAATATCCAACGTATGCAGCAACCCCTCCTTTCTAGAGGTGGGTTTTGGAAGAAGGATGGAAGTACCACATCCTGGTTCAGGTGGAAACTGGATATAACCTTTGGTAGAAAGGAAGGATGAGGACGGAAACCCGCCCTATCCTTATGTAAAATGAGATATGGTTCCTTACAAGATAAGGCTGCCAATTCCGATACTCTCCTGGCCGAAACTATGGCGATCAGAAATACCGACTTTCTAGTCAGTAAAACCAAAGGTACCTCAGCCAACGGCTCAAGGGGTTGTTTCTGTAGAGTTGACAGAACAAGATTTAAGTCCCATGGACAAAGTGGTGATTTGACCGGAGGATTAACACGTAAGACTCCCTGTACGAAGATCTTAACCAGCGAGTGGGCGGCCAGCGGCCTCTGAAACCACACTGATAAGGCTGAAATCTGTCCTTAGATCGTGCTCAATGCCAGGCCTTTATCCACTCCTAGCTGGAGAAAACTTAATACTCTATCAATGGTATACTTGCGGGAAAACCATCTCTTATACTCACACCAGCCTACGTAGGCCCTCCAAACCCTGTAACAAATTACCCTGGAGGCCGGCCTTCTAGCCTTAATGAGGGTAGGGATTACCTGCCTAGACAGACCTCTACCCCTGAGAATTAGGGATTCAGCCGCCAGGCCGTCAAATTTAGACGCCGTAATGCAGGGTGGAGGATCGGGCCTTGTGAGAGTAGGTCTGGCCCTAGAGGAAGAGTCCAAGGGCCTCCCGCTGCCAATTTCAGGACTAGTGAGTACCATGCCCTCCGGTACCAAGCTGGGGCTACCAGGATAACCAGCCTGTGGTATGATCCTGCGCCGCAGGCGGGGTAGTAACTGCAGTGGGGGAAATGCATATAGAAGTTATGATTGATGCCAAGGGCAAACCAACACATCGGTTCCGCAGGCCATAGGGTCCCTCGTTCGAGACATGAACCTGTCTAGCTTCTTGTTGAATCCTGATGCCATGACCTCCACGTCTGGCACTCCCCACTTCTGGCAGATTGTCTGAAAAAACTTGTGGATGCAGAGACCACTCCCCTGGCGACAGGGTTTGGCGACTTAGGAAGTACGCCTGCAGGTTGTCCACTTCGGGAATGAATGTCGCCGATATGCAGGGTACATAAACCTCTGCCCACCGAAAAACCAAGCTCCTCTCACTCTGAGTGGCTTGACTCTTGGTTCCCCCTTGGTGGTTCACCTATATGCCACCGCTGTGGCCTTGTCTGAATGACTTCTCACCGAGGACCCCTGTAATCTGGATGTCTATGCCAGGAGGGCTAGCTGAGCCGCTCAGAACTCCCAGACCTTGATGGGCAGCTGCCTCTCCGCCTCTGCCCAAGTTCCTTGGCGAGTGAACTTGTTCAAGACCGCTCTCCAGCCTTCCAGACCACTGGGCAGAACCAAGCTGCTAGAATTGCTGCCTGTAGGACACGAGCGTGGAAGCGTGTGGTATTGCCTCGAACATGGCCATCGCATACATAGGCGAATAGTTGGCTCTTTTTTGCTTAGAACCAATTGAATCAATCTCTTGATAGCCTCGACCTTTACCAGGGGCAGGAACATCCATCTTCTGTTCTGTGTCTAATCTCGTGCCGAGATATTCCAACTGCTTTGTAGGTTGAAATGCTGATCTTTCCCCGGTTTAGGACTCAGCCAAACCTCTCGAGGTACTGAACCATGAGGGCTACTACGCATTCCACCAAGGAAGCGAGTGATCTTATGATTAAGAGGTCGTCCAGGTATGCTAGGACCGAGATCCCTTGGATCCTTTGGACTGACTAGAATAGGAGCTAGGACCTTCGTGAATACCCGGGGGCCGTAGCCAGCCCGAAGGGGGGCGCCACAAATTGGAAGTGACGCTGTATCACTGCGAAGCGTAAAAACAAAAATATTTGATGTGGCTGAAAGACCTGGTACATGAAGGTAACCCTCCTTTATGTCTATAGAAGCCCGATCCTTCTGGAGTGTGGCGGCTGCTGGCCAAACGGATTCTATCCGGAAAGAATGAACCCTTAGGTAAGCATTTAAACCTTTTAGGTCCAAAATTGGTCTGACATTGCCGATGAGCCTTGGTATGACAAACAGATTGGAATAGAAACCTAGCCCCTGTTCTTGGGCTGGTACCTCTACCCTTATGCCCTGGTAAAGCAGATGATCCAATGCTGCCCGCATTGAGGCCTTCCTTGTGGAGGAAATTTTAGAAATTCTAATCTGTAGCCTGCGGCCACAGATGATCGGACCCCCTCTGTCGGGGACCGATCCCCAGAGGCCTGTCCTTGCGATCCTTTGTTAAAAGTTTGATCGCGCAGGAGGACCGTACTGCCTGAAATTTGAGGGCCCTGGAACCGGGGGGAGCTGCCCTTTTAAACGCAGGACCCCGGAACTTCCTTTGACTGGTAAAAGGGTACTTTTGCCACTTGAAACAGTCTGAATGTATTTATCCAGATCTTTCCATGGAAGGGCAAACCTGCCAGCAGTCTTTTACATGGGGCTCGGCCGCCCAGTTCTTCAACCAAAAGAGCCTGCTCATATGCACTAAAAATAGTGACAACGAGACGCCTGCTGGATGGAGTCTTTTTATAGCCTCTACCGCAAAGCACAGAGCTCTGGGAATATCCAATAACTCCTCTGCC
Organism: Rana kukunoris; assembly: GCA_029574335.1. Taxonomy (NCBI): domain Eukaryota; kingdom Metazoa; phylum Chordata; class Amphibia; order Anura; family Ranidae; genus Rana; species Rana kukunoris. The sequence continues at coordinate 261,425,174 of CM056059.1, read as the reverse complement.
TATCGGGCAGGGATGTCTAAGCATCTGTTTTGTCTGGTTCCTTAATGCCTGAAAAAAACTCCAATTGTAGCCACTGCTGGCTGTAGCCAGGGATGCTGGAAAAAGTGTCTCTAAACGTTTATCGACCGGGACCTTAAACATTTGTATGTTTCCCCTTAGGCCAGTTAATGATTTATTCACCCATGAGATGGCTGCGTCCACCGTTGGGAGCGCCCCCTTTCTTTAGAAAAATGTCTTTTCCATAGGGTAAATAACAGAAAACCTTCCAGGTGGTCTCCCATCCAGGCACTAACCAGGCCCTACCCTGCTTAGCCTCCGAGATCAGACGAGATCGGGCGCTTTCCGGGAGATGCGGCCTCAAGGACCTCACGGGTAGTTGAAAAGCAGTGCCCGAACCGGGACCTGAACCCTGGACCCTCAGATCAAAAGTCCGATGCTCTACCAACTGAGCCATCCGGGCCCCTTTTAAAGAGCACTTGGTCAGGGGAAAGAGTGCCTGAAAGCACAAATATTTCCTGGCAGACGTGCATAAAGACTACCCTCTCGTCAGCTTTAGGCGGCAGAAAAAATTCTGTCCGGTCGTCCCAATCCTGGAAAAACCAATTCCTCTAACAGAGGATGGGCCAGAAAAGCTGCGTTGCTTAAAGGCGCTTTTAAAAGAACCCAAAGAGGATACCGCAGGAACCTGAGGCTCTGGAAATGGCAAATTGAATGCCAAGCGGGCCATGTCTGTCAAAGACTGGACCCACAGACTCTCCGCCTGGGAGGCTGAAAACGATTCTACAGTGGTAGATCCTCTAGGTTCTGTCCCTTTTGGCGATGGGGATCTAGTCCGCTTCTTGCCAGAAAAAGAGCCAGCGATCATAGCTGTTAACCTCTTTTCTCTAGCCCCCCTAGGGTGACGGCTAGCATCTCCTCTGTGATAACACAGGGTTGGGCCGACCTGGGCCAGCCTCAGCACCAGACCCCCTTAATGGCTTATCCAGGGTGACCCCTATAGGAATAACCTGTGGGGAAAGTATTGGCATATTATCAGAACCAGAGGAGGAACCCCTTTGTCTTTGCCTTTTCTCTTTATTTTTATATATTTTTTTTTTTTTTTTGTTTTGATCCTGAACCCTTGGAAGCCATAATACAAAACCGAAGGACTCCGCTTACAACAACAGACTGTTATAGCCAGGAGTACAAAAAAATAAGCTTTAGGGGACAATAGGATCACTAATGCCCCAAAACCGGTGGGGCTCAGTATGTTTTCTTTTATATATTATTCACCACATACAGCCCCACCCCCAACATGTTTGCCAGCATTCAACCTGTTGCCAAGGGGATTTTGGCTTAACAAAAAGTATTGGAGCTGACTCCAGTATGTAGTACCCCTTCTCACCACCGGGAGTCACTGTGCTGCCAGCTCTACGTCCTCTCTCTCTCCAGCTCAGCTCTGAACTGAGCTAAGAACGCGCCTGCTGTGTATAACAGCAATTAAAGGCACGCCCACTCTACACTGCATGCCGCTCTGTGTCCCGTGATGTACGAGAAAGAAAAATGATTTATACATGTAGGAGAGAAGTGTCAGAATTGGCCTGGATGGCAAGGGGTTAATTACCATAAGTAATATGCAAATTATTATATATTGTTTTTAGGGAAATATACATTATTTTCAAAATCTGTACTGAAGCATGTGGCTTAATGGAAAAATTACTGAAGTTATAACTCCCAATCAGTAATTTCACAGTAAATGGATAAATAGGATTTTAGAACATAAAAGTATATGATTTAGCTTGAATATAAGAGTACCTTTTCAGCAGAATCAGCTTCTGTCTCTTAACTGTGTGATAAAAACATGGGGATTGTAGGTAAATGATACCCATAAACACATGCTTTTTCCTAGTAGTTAAAAGAACACTAGAGGTTTGTTTTTTATTAGGTCAATTGATTGCTGTAAGCTAGAGCATTTAAATATCACTTACCTCATTTTTCCTTTTGACCTCCAAAATACAGTAATCCAGGTTTGAAAATGCCCTTTCCTGTCTCTCCTCTTCTTGCTTTCCACCAGCATCTGAGCCATTTTGCATGGTGGAAAGCAGAATGTTCTTACCCCCTCCCTATGACTACAGCCCTGCGTGAAGATGCTCTCTTATCCCTCACAGGCATGGAGGCTAAGCCTAATGGGAACTGTGGTTCCCATTAGGCCGTGATGTAGCAAGAATTAATGTGCTCTGCAAACCAGGAAGTCAGTGAGAATAACGATTCAGGAGTGCTGGAGGTGAATAAAACAGCTCAATTTCAACAGGTATCAAACTAGTTATAATGCAAAACATTACTTTTTACTTTATCAGCTACTGTCAGACTTTACAACCCCTTTAAGGATGGCTGGAAGCTAGCATTTGTCTTTTAACCACTTAAGACCCGGACCAATATGCTGCCAAATGACCCAAGGGGTTTTTGCGATTCGGCACTGCGTCGCTTTAACAGACAATTGCGCGGTCGTGCGATGTGGCTCCCAAACAAAATTTGCGTCCTTTTCTTCCCACAAATAGAGCTTTCTTTTGGTGGTATTTGATCACCTCTGCGATTTTTATTTTTTGCGCTATATACAAAAATGGAGCGACATTTTTGAAAAAAAATCAATATTTTTTTCTTTTTGTTATAAGAAAAATCAATAAACTAAATTTTAGTCAAACATTTAGGCCAACATTTATTTAGCCACATGCCTTTAGTAAAAAAAAAAAAAAAAAAATCGCAATAAAAAAAAAAATTAGCTACCTAGCGAGAACAGCGACACTAATACAGTGATCAGAAAAATGAACGCTTAGTGAGGCTGGCAATAGGGAGTGAAAGGGTTAACTAGGGCGGTGATCAAGGGGTTAAAAAACTTTATTAGGGGGGGTACGGGGGCTACCCAGGACCTAACACTAACTGACTGTCACACTGACACTAAATACAGTAATCATACATGTATGATTACTGCATTCAGTGACACTGTGACAGGGGGGGTGCGATCGGGGGGGTTAAATGTGACTAGTGTGTAGTGTTAGTGCAGTGTAGTGTTAGTGCAGACTTACTGTGTTGTGATCTCTCCTCAGCGGTGGTTGAAAAAACCGCCGAGGGAGAGATCACATCGCTTCCTCCTTCCTGTGTTTACACAGGAGGAGGAAGTGACAGGGCGGGCGGGCACGCGCATTGGCTGGGAGCGATCGTGAGGGGGCGGACAAAAACGAATAGCTGCCCCCTCTTGTCGGATCGCTCCTACAGCCGCGCGGATCGCTGCATTATGGGGGGGGGGGTCCGATCGAACCCCCCCAAGGCACCAACGTATATATACGTTGATGTGCCTGTCGGTGCCATTCTGCCGACGTTAATGTACATGTGGCGGTCCTTAAGTGGTTAAACACATTCCCCCTTCTATGACACTGCAGTGAGAGGCGTGCCTTGACTGCAGCATTTTTATTGGACAGCTGGGACCAATGGTACGTTGCCATTGGCCCAAGACTCCAAACTTTACATTGAGCTCAGTGCTTCTGACAAGAAGTGAGAGGCACTGTGAGTCCATCCTCTCAGTCTGCTGCAAACAGAGTGTCAGCTTGTATTTAAAGTGGCCGCTCTGTATTTTAGCTTCTGACAGGACGGTCCAGTGGTGGAGTAGGAATAGGCTACATACCCCCCAAATGTGGGGTCTCTGTAACCCCAATCTATGACCCTTTGAAGCTTGATTTTTTTTTTTTTTTTTTTTTTTTTATGTTCATTGCAGGTGAGGCCCTGCCTGATTCACACCATAGCACGTCCCTGATTCACACCTGCCTCATCTGACTGCATGTCCCTAATTCACACCATAGCTTGTGCCATAATGAGTGCATAATGCATGAGCACTGATGTATGTTTTAAGATGTGCCACAAGGTGTTGCTAACATGCATTGCAGTGCATATTGCAAGGCTATACGCTGCATCAGAAATGCACTGCACAAATATGCAATATATCCCATTGTTTTTAGTGCAAACCATCACAGGGCACTGGTTGGAATTATAGAAAATAAAGCATATTGCCATCTTTTTGAGTTGGGCAACGCACCCCAACACTGCCAATGTGAGGCCCTAAAGAGATAGAATGTATGCTTTATATGCATGTACTGCTAGAAATTCATTTATACTCTGAAAAACTAGGGCAAATGGCAAGTTTTTTGTTTGTTTTAACAATGTATATGCTCACATTTTTATTTTAAAGAATATTAATTTACCTGCTGTAGCTGCAGTAATTCCAGACTGTCCGTGTGAGCATCGATTGAAGGGTTAATGGCACAGACCATGAAAGCCACTTCCATGTGACGGTCACAACGTAGAAATTTCCCATTTAAATACAGCCAGCTCTACAAGAAAAATTGCCAAAAATGTGAGATTATCTTCCCTGTAAAAATGCAACAAAAACATCTAAATAAATTAAAAGTGGTTGTAAACATATGGCATGAAATATCAACAAAGCATGTCCTTCTATAGTGTTTATTTGTCTCAATCCAAAGCATCAAGTGTCATTTCTCTCTGCTGTCCATTTCCTTTGCTATCTGAATGAGTCATTTCGAACAGGTTTTCCAGACTTTAAAAGATAAAAAGGTGATGGGTGAGGGAGTTCCAGCACACAGCCTGTGATTGAGATCCTCAACTTTGCATTGTTCCTGTGTGCTGTGTAGAGGGTGTGTGTGTGTGTGTGTCTCCCAGCCAGAGGCCATCACGGCACGCCTCACTGAGCGGTGCAGTGTGTGCCTTCAGATTCCTTTCCCCCATGGTGTGTGCTTCTGTGAAAAATGTGTTTTACAAGGCTATACAGGATGTGTGGATTTGTGAGGATTTGTTTCATCTCTGTGTATTATCTGAGGCTAGGCACTTCACTGGGTATATGCAAGGTTTTACAATCACTAAGAGGGTTTTTTTTTTTTTTTTGTTTTTTTAACTTGGTTGCCACGATTTCTTGATTTCTCCTACCAAAATTATGTAGAAATTTTTGGAGCACAATTCTTCTGGCATACAATTGTTATGGGCCGTTTCAGAAATTGTGATGACAAGCTTTTGTAGATTTTGATTCATCATCACCGGTTTAGTTCCAATATCATTAATGCTGCGTTCCACCCATCCGATTCCTCCCCCCACTCCGATGTGACACATTTGGCACATTTCATGGGGAAGGGGGGAGCAGATACCTGTCTAATCCAAGTATTTGCTTCCACTTCCAGCGAAAGAGCGCTGCAGAATCCGTGGCGAACTACGCCATGTCCGGCTCCTGCTCCGTTCACCCTTCGCTATCTACTGGGAGACACATGGGTCCCAAAAGACAGCAGGGACCACCATTCAGAACGTGCATCACGCATGCGCAGTAGGGAACAAGACTAAAGCCACAAGGTTTCACTTTCCGATTCCCTTACTAAAGATCCAGGCATCTCCACCCAGAGCCGAGGGACGGGTTGGCTTTGGGTGAGGACATCGTGGGTTCCCTGGACAGGCAAGTGTCCTTATTTTAAAAGTCAGCAGCTGCAGTATTTGTAGCTGCTGGCTTATTTTAGTTTATTTTTTTCGGTGGAACTCCACTTTAAGTGTATACAGATTGGGAAAGAAAAAGCATGCAGACATTCCATCTGCAAAATGTAATTCTTACCTCTAACGCAGGTGGTCAGACACTAACTAGCTTTGGTGTTCTTCAGCTACAGCAGCCTCCTTTCTCATAAGGTAAGCAGGTCTACCGATACTCAGTTGCCCCCAAGACTTAAACACAATGCTTTAGCGCCTGGCTATCCCGCCAGGGCAGACACAAACTGAGCAAATATATAAAAAAAATGTATGTGTCCTGCGCTTAAGATGTTTGTATTAAAAAGGCTACTCCCCCCCCCCTATTAGATTCCTCAGAGGGGAACCTGTGATATAAGGGAGAAAAAAAGGTCAGTGGGACAGGGGACCTGCAAAGGGTTAACCGTGCTCTGCCCTAAGCTTAAGTGATAATCCCTCACCATCCCTGTGAATAGATACAAGGGACCAAATGTGCACCTGTATAACTATAATACTGGGGTGCCTGAATGTCTATCCATTATTATTCATAAAGAGTGAGATCTCTAGTCATACCTCCTTAGGAGAATATGGTGAGTAAAGAATTAAAATAAAATACGACAGCCAAAGCTGCTGACTAGTGCCTCAAGTGTTTGAAACACTATATAAGTTATGGTCATATATATGTGCACATGTATCAAGTATATAAAGCAAAGATATATCAAAAAATATCTATAAAAAAACAGGAAATGTGTGAACAAAGTAATAAATAAGTGAAAATTCAAACACAGGTGTATATAAAGTCCCATAAAATGACAATATTGGGATTCATTTCATCAATATCCAAAAGCCAGTGAAAAAGTCTCAAAATGCAAATTAACCACTTCAATACAGGGCATTAACCACTTCCCTACGGCCGTACGAGTATATGCGGTCGCAGGGTGGTTTTAAATCTCCGGGCTGCCGTGTTTTCACGGCAGCCCCTTTCCTCGTTCCCAGCGCGCGCTCCAGAGCGCGCAGCGGGGAACTTGTGTACTGGCCGTGTCCCTTGGACACAGCCAATCACAGATCGCCGCGAACGGCCAATCAGAGTGGCCGTTTGCGATGCGATCTGTACAGCGAATGAGAGATGATCTCATATGTAAACATATGAGATCATCTCTCATTGCCGGCTCTCACAATGACAGCGTCCTGTCATAGAGAGAGCATACCGATCTGTGTTCCTAGTACATAGGGACACAGATCGGTCACCCCCCCTCCCCCCACAGTTAGAACACAATGCAGGAAACACATTAACCCCTTCCTCACCCCCTAGTGTTAACCCCTTCCCTGCCAGTCACATTTATACAGTAATTAGTGCATATTTATAGCACCGATTGCAGTATAAATGTGAATGGTGCCAAAAATGTGTCAAAAGTGTCCGATGTGTCCGCCATGATGTCGCAGTCGCAATAAAAATCGCAGATCGCCGCCATTACTAGTAAAAAAAATAATAACAAAAAATAACAATTCTGTCCCTTATTTTGTAGGCGCTATAACTTTTGCGCAAACCAGTCGCTTAATGCGATTTTTTATTTTTTTTTAACCAAAAATATGTAGAAGAATACGTATCGGCCTAAACTGAAAAATATTGTATTTTTTTTCAAAATTGTCGTCCTTTTTTGTTTATAGCGCAAAAAATAAAAATCGCAGAGGTGACCAAATACCACCAAAAGAAAGCTCTATTTGTGGGGAAAAAAGGACGCCAATTTTGTTTGGGAGCCATATCGCACGTCCGCGCAATTGTCAGTTAAAGCGACGCAGTGCCGCAAGCTGAAATTTCACCTGGTCAGGAAGGGGGTTTACATGCCCAGTAAGGAAGTGGTTAATATACCCTTCCTGCCCAAACCAATTTTCAGCTTTCAGTGCTCTCGCACTTTAAATGACAATTACTCAGTCATGCTACATTGTATCCAAACAATTTTTTTTTATAATTTTGTTCTCACAAACAGAGCTTTCCTTTGGTGGTATTTAATCACCGCTTGTTTTTTTATTTTTTTGCAATATAAGCAAAAAAAAGAGAACATTTGAAAAAAAACACACTTTTTTTTAGTTTATATCTTAAAATTTTGCAAAGAAATTATTTTTCTTTAGAAATTTGGGTCAAAATATATACTGCTACATATCTTTGGTAAAAAAAATAACCCAAATTAGTGGATATTATTTGGTCTTTGTGAATGTTATAGAGTCTACAAGCTATGGTTCAAATCATTGAAAAATTATTACATCTGATCACAGCTGATGTACTAACGTCCTATCATTTCTTGAGACCGTAACAAGTCAGGAAAGTACAAATACCCCTCAAATTACCCCTTTTTGGAAAGTAGACATTCTAATGTATTTGGTAAGAGGCATGGTGAATTTTTTCCCACAATTCTTGGAAAAATTAAGATTTTTTTTTTTTTTTTTTACACAAAATAGTCATAATAAGTTAGTTATCGCACACAGCACATGGATAATTACAATGACACCCCAAAATACATTCTGCTGCTCCTCCTGAGTATGGAGATACCACTTTTACACAGCCTGGCCACATAAGGAGGCCCAACATTAAAGTAGCACCTTCAGGCATTCTAGGAGCATAAATTACACATCTAATCTCTACCTGTAACACTTTTGAAGGCCCTGGAGCACCAGGACAATGGAAACGCCCACAAAATGAACCCATTTTGGAAAGCTAACACCCCAACGTATAATCTATGAGGCATAATTAGTCTATTGAACGGTTCATTTTTTTCCAGACGTTTTTTGAAAATGTGGAAAAAAATGAAAAGGCAATACCACATTTGTGAGACTTTTACAGAAGTCCAACATCCAAGTAGCACCTCCAGGCGTTCTAGGAGCATAAATTACACACACAAATTCCTGCCAACCTATGACATTGTTGAAGGTCCTTCATATTTCCAACCCATAGCATGTACTGTACATACCAATTACAAACCAAAGATTACCTGCTGACTTAGTAGTGCAGTGGTCCACAGAGGAGAGCATCGGTCCAGGTAAGCCTCCGGGCAATCAAACCCTGTTCTGGGAACACAAAAACCGGTTTTCCGAACACTATTCTGAAGCCCCTTACATATGTGAGACCCCTGTGTAGCAGGGTGCAAGATCAGTCCAAGGGGCAGGCAAAAATATGGTCAACAAGCCGAGGTCAGTGCAGGTAAAAGGCAGAAATATGTGGATTGTGTATATGTGGCATATACTACTGTGCTGATTATCTAAAAACCATATGACATATATATAAACCATATAACATATATATAAAAACAAATGTCCATGAACACCAGTGTTAGTTTAAATCATATAAATATTGTACAAAGTTCAAATTCTGTTGGTGGGTGCTATTGCACCTAGAAACAGTCCTTAATCTAATTTTCTTGTTCCAAAGTGAAAAAACGTGATCTATGCTGTAGAATTAGGTATTCTCCGTGAATTAGCACCCTTAGTTAGTGTCACCACCACCTCTAGTAAAAATTGCGCTCACCAGATCACATAAGGGAAACAGCATGTAATATCCTCTAAGCAGCGGTTCTGCACAATGTTTTATCTTGTGTGTCAGACCCGAATGGCTCTCTACCTCTTGAGGCTCCCCCAAAAAGAAAAAAGCCTCTTATGGTGTAGTATAGTTTTAAACCAATGTTTTATATAAGAAAGTAAAAACTCACTCACATTTTGCAATGCCCAGCCGGCATTAGCTAGTCCAGCGTTACTGTTTGCGCAACGTGCGGCGTGTGTTCCAAGCCTCGTTATGGATGCGGTTCAACGGGCGGAAGTTGCAATGTTGACAATGGATGAGACTAGTGATTAATTTGTTAAGGGATACTGCCCATACAGTGGTTGACCGCGATATTGTGTCAATCTCGCTCCCTTTCTCGGCAAAATTGAGCACCTGCGAGCCCCATCGCGGGAGCCAGCGCCGAGCTGGCTTGCCGCGATGGAGACAAAGCCATCATAGAAGAGACGGGGATCCGACGCGGATTCCCGCCAATTCTACACGTGGGCGGAGTTTGTTATGAATCCTGAGAAGGAAGTCCCCGCCGGATTTTAAATAAAAATCAGGCATGGGTTCCCCCCTCAGGAGCATAACGGGCCCTTAGGTCTGGTATGGGTTGTAAGGAGACCCCCCTACGCCGAAAAAACGGCGTGGGGGGTCCCCCCACAATCCATACCAGACCCGTATCCAAAGCACGCCGGCCGGCCGGTCAGGAAGGGAGTGGGGGCGAGCGAGCCCCCCCCCCTCCTGAGCCGTACCGGGCAGCATGCCCTCAACATGGGAGGGTCAGGTGCTCTGGGGCAGGGGGCGCACTGCGGCCCCCCACCCCAGAGCACCCTGTCACCATGTTGATGAGGACAGGGCCCCTTCCCGACAACCCTGGTTGTCGGGGTATGCGGGCGGGAGGCTTATCGGAATCTGGAAGCCCCCTTTAATAAGGGGGGCCCCAGATACCGGCCCCCCACCCTAAGTGAATGAGTATGGGGTACATCGTACCCCTACCCATTCACCTGCAATAAAAAGTGCAAACACAAAAAAAACACAGGGTATTGAAATATTTTATTAGTTGGCCGCCGGGGGGGGGGGGTGTATGATCGCTTTTATAAAAGCGCCCCCCTCCGGCGGGCTTCTGCGGGGGGTGGGTGCCGCTGTTCTTCGCCGCCGTCTGGTTCTCTTCCGCCGCCGGGGGGGCTTCCTTCGACATCTTAGGCGGCGGGGGGGTCTTCTCCCACTCTCCTGGGTCTTCTCCTGCTCTCCGGGGGTCTTCTTCTTCAGGACTCGCCGCCGCTATCTTCATGTGTTAGCTCAATTACTAGCGGCGACGAGTCCCCTCTTCTGTGACGTCGTCTTCTTCTTCTCTTCTCCAGATGTTGACGCGACGCTTCCTTCCGCTGTTATGGTGGGCGCGCATGCTCCGGTAGGTACCACGTGCTACCTACCCACGTGGTACCTACCGGAGCATGATGGGACTGCGACGTCACAAGACAGGCCTATATAACTCGCTGCGAGCCGCGCGCCAGCCCCACTCCCTTCCTGACCGGCCGGCCGGCGTGCTTTGGATACGGGTCTGGTATGGATTGTGGGGGGGACCCCCACGCCGTTTTTTCGGCGTAGGGGGGTCTCCTTACAACCCATACCAGACCTAAGGGCCCGTTATGCTCCTGAGGGGGAACCCATGCTGGATTTTTATTTAAAATCCGGCGGGGACTTCCTTTTTAGGATTCATAACAAACTCCGCCCACGTGTAGAATTGGCGGGAATCCACGTCGGATCCCCGTCGCTTCTATGACGCACTCGCTGGAATGTGCTTTTACTATTCCAGTGAGTGCGAGATGTCGGCAGCCTGTCGCCGAGAATCAGCGCGATGCTGTCGTGCTAAAAAACACATTCTCGGCGGCAGGCACTGTATGCCTCTACATGTTTCGCATGCACGCATGCGTCATCAGGAAGCTATGGGCAAGCCTCCCTTAGATGTTATTTATATGCAATTCAATTAACTATAACCGGTATTTGTGTCGAAAAACAGGAAGTGCTCAAAACCCCATCTTTGATGCTGGTATAATTGTTTCCCTTGCCAGACAGTAACCCTGGAAGAGCTTTACAATTAGTTACCCTATCCTTTTCTCCAAAGTAATATTTAAAACATTTTAACAACATTTATATTATGTAGTTGCTTAACATAGTTTAACTTTATTCGCACTGACATTTATTTAAATGTATTGTTTATTTAAAAAAGTTTAAAAGTTTAAAAACTTATATTTAATATAATATGACTGGTAAAGGAAAACAAGTTTTTTATGGACATATGTAAAAACATAAAACAATAAACCAAATAAAAATAAAAAGGTGGAATAAAAATAAAAATAATTAATTTTAGTAATTCTCCAGAAAACAGTTTATGTCCAACTCTATATTCATTCCTTTTGGTTTAAGAGTATCTAATTTAAATATCCAATAGGTTTCGTTTTTTTAAATTTCCCTTCTTAGATTAGTGTTCCAACTTTTTTCAACCTTATCTATGGCATAAATTTTTTAGTTTCGTTGGGTCCCTATTATGCGTTTTCCTGAAATGCATGGAGACGCTATGGTATTTAAAACCCTTTTTAATGTTCCTAATGTGTTCCCCCAATCTTATTGATAATTTCCTTGTGGTCCTGCCCACGTATTGCAGTCCACATTCGCATTCTAGGACGTAGGTGACGTGGGTACTACTACATGTTATGAGTTTGTTTATTTTGTGTTCTGTCATGTTGGTATTAGATTTGAACTCTGTAGTTTTCCTGGGGCCTTTTACTGTGCGAAAAGGCTTACATCTCCCGCATCTATAAAACCCTTTCTGGTCCAAGAATGTTCGCAGGCAGGCAGAAATAGTCGATACAGTCCAGGCAGAAATAGGCGGTAGGCAGAGGCATAGTCGATACAGTCCAGGGTCAGTTCATGTGAAAGGCAGAAACATGGCGGATAAACAATCCAGACGGCAGGCAGAAGCATAGTCGATACAGTCCAGGGTCAGTTCATGTGAAAGGCAGAAACATGGCGGATAAACAATCCAGGCAGCAGGCAGAGGCATAGTCGAGAAGCAGTCCAGGGTCAGTTCACGTGAAAGGCAGAAACATGGCGGATAAACAATGCAGACGACAGGCAGAAGCATAAACGATAGTCCAGGGTCAGTTCACGTGAAAAGCAGAAAAATGGCGGATAAACAATGCAGACGGCAGGCAGAGGCATAGTCGATAAACAGGCCAGGGTCAGTTGAGTTGAGCCACTAGGTTGGTTGGTTGAGGCAGCAGAGAAATCGGCACAGAAATTGAAAACGGGGAAGTGGCAGTCTATTAGGAATTTGGGTTAACAATTTTAGAAAGAGTGATATCGCTTGAAGCATGGTGTCATACATAGGCCAGGTTGGTCGGAACAGTCGGGGCAATAGCAACTGGTGTCTTTCCTAATTCCACGTTTGCTGCACACCCGACTTTTTTTGGCGTCTACTTCCGGTTGCTGATGGTGGAATAGTGTCAGGAAAATGGCGCTTGAGCAGTCTGCCAACACAATCGGAGCAAATTCTTTGTGGGGCAGAGCCTTGCTGATAGATCAGGGCAGCGACAATTTTTTTAAATAAATCTGTTAAAGGGGATGGGCGTTTCCGTTTGTGATAAGTGACGTATGAATTATAAAAGGGACATATGGAAGAAGTATATTGCAACTTTTTTATACCAGAAAATAGACTTTCGTATTGAGAGATAAGGCTGCAGAATTTGATCATTTAAATCCACCCCCCCCCATGAACTTATTATATTCGTTGATACAGCAAGGCTTTTGAACGGTACAGCGTCTCCTGTGAAGTTCCACCGAGGTGTCATTGTGGATAGTCGACATGATGTAAACGTCTTTCTTATCCCTCCACTTCACGGCCAAAACTCCTTCGATCCTCAGGCTTGCCGATTTCCCCCTTTGTAGCCTTGTGGTGACTAAACTTTGTGGGAAGCCTTTCCTGTTTTTACGTGCACTACCACAGGCTGCACGCAAAGTTTTATTCAGGAATAGGTGGCGAAAAAGGGGCAGACTGGTGTAGCAATGGTCCACCTATATGTGATACCCCTTTTGGAAGAGTGGAAATGCCAACTCCCATACAATTTTCCCGCAGATTCCCATATACGGTGGACACTCAGGGGGCTGGAGATGGGAGTCTTTGCCTTCGTACACAGGAAAGGCATTCACATAGGAGGAGCTTCCACAGAGCTTGTTTAGCTTCAAGCCGTACCTCGCTCTCTTACTGGGAATATACCGTTTTATTCCCAGCCAGCCAGTAAAATGGACCAGGGATTCGTCCACAGAGATGTTCTGTTCCGGGATGTAAAGTTCGTCAAACTTTTTATTAAAAAAATCTATTAGGGGGCAAATATATAATCTATCAAAGTCTGTATGATTTGGGGGGGGGGGGGGCACTGCGAGTTGTCACTGAAATGCAGGAACCGTATGATCATGTCATAGCGGGACCTGGACATTGTAACTGAAAAAATTGGCATATGGTGGATGGGCTTTTTAGACCAAAACGAATGAAGTTCATTTTTTTTGTAAGCCCCATATAGTAAGAGTCTCCTTAGAAAGGCATACAACAAGGCATTCATGAAAGAAAGATTATCCCTGATCTATACAAAACCAAAAGTAAAAGACAATCAACAAACCACCAAATATAACACCAAAGTATGCAGCTCAACACGGCATGCTTAGAGACTGTCTGGCAAAACACTGGCATCTGCTCAGTGAGGACCCCACTTTGGGCAAATACGTTAAGGAAAAACCCGAAATAGTCTTCCGTAAATGTCCCTCAATAGGGAACAGACTTGCAGCAAGCAAACACAAACCATCAATTAATGAACCTGATCTAAGTAGAGGACTTAAAAATGTGTGGACAGTGTACCTACTGTCCATGGATACAACCAGGCACAGTCTTCCACCTACTAAATGGTTAAACTTTCCGACCGCGCTTTCATGCTCCATGCAGCACAGAAGGGGTAGTTTACCTTATGTTATGTAAATGCAGGGCATTTTATGTTGGAAAGACTATACGACAATTCAAGCAACGTATATACGATCATATCTACTACTCACAGTTAGCTAAAATGGTTACACCAGATAGTAGACATTTGGGTCTATATCATAAGTTTGACACCTCAATGATCAAATTTATCCTCTTGGAGGTTATACCCAAAGACCTAAGAGGGGGGAACTGGGACAAAAGAATATTGCAAAAATAAACTTTTTGGATCGAACGCTTAGGGGCTACCCGCCCCCCAGGAATTATTGAGGTGCTTATGTATCGGTCATTTCTCTGAGGGTTACCAATGAGAATATAGAATATATCACCATTTTCACTGACCACTTCTTATCCTGTGTTGAGCACCAATTAAGTCAAAACCAACAATTGAATCAGCAATGATGTATCCCCTCTAAGTCCCCTTACAACAATGAACATTCAATTAATTTAAGTCATTAAACCAACTTGTACTCTATATGGTCAGATTATACTGTTAGCTAAAAGTTATACTATTATATATTAGGGGTGTTGAAAATGATCGCCACATCGATGCATCGAGATTATTCCTTTCCCGATTCTGCATCGATGCGGGGATGCAGCATAATCGATTATTAATGACGTCATTTTGGCCCCTCCCCCTCGCCCGGTCAGCAGTGTCTTTTCCGGTCATGACACTGTAGAGATCGGCTGGCTGCGTCTGGCGCCGTTCCCCCTGTAGCCTCTGCACTCACCCACGCTCTCCCCCTCCACAGGATTTGTAGCTGTGTGGACTGTGGAGTGACACTGGTCATCTCCTCAATGGGTGGGCGCAGATCACTGCACGGAGCTGCGAGACAGATCACAGCAGCTCTTATCATACGTGGGATAAGGCACAGCGTCGGCTTCAGAAAAGTAAACAAGCTGTGAGGAGAAGAGGGGGGATGGTAGAAGTGCTCCAGAGGTGAGATAAGTGTGCCATGCTTTGATTTATGTGAATGTTTCACCAGTGCTATTGAATTGCTGTACACGGAACACCAACTGGGAAAAGTGACATGCTAATCTTTTTGCTCATTCCTATTACATATAAACATGTACTGGTCCAGTCCCTTCATGGGTTCTATCAAATAAACAGTTTTTCTTTATTACTGTCACTAATGGATTGACTTCATTCTGGTCTTAACCCATTGGGCGCTGACTCACATTGGGGGATGCACAGTGCACACTCTTTTTATGTCTAATTTCTTCCAAAGATTTCCCTATCACCTCTCCCCTCTGGAATGCACTGATCTTCAAGCAGTATATTATTTCTTGCTGATTGGAATGTCTTCCCCTTGTTTTTTTTTGCACTGATGTTGACCTGTTTACTAAGTTGCTGCCAAAAGACTAAAGGGTAGTATTTTTTCCTTAAAAATAAAAAATATATTTACCTGCTGACTGTCTCCTGTACTATGTCTGCAGCCTTGACTCTCCTGACTATGTCTGCGTCGACCGGTCTCCTGTACTGTCTGCAGCCTGACCGTCTCTCCTGTAGCAGCCAGCCTCTGACCCGTCGTCTCCTGTAGCATGTCTGCAGCCTCTGACCCGTCGTCTCCTGTAGCATGTCTGCAGCCTCTGACCCGTCGTCTCCTGTAGCATGTCTGCAGCCTCTGACCCGTCGTCTCCTGTAGCATGTCTGCAGCCTCTGACCCGTCGTCTCCTGTAGCATGTCTGCAGCCTCTGACCCGTCGTCTCCTGTAGCATGTCTGCAGCCTCTGACCCGTCGTCTCCTGTAGCATGTCTGCAGCCTCTGACCCGTCGTCTCCTGTAGCATGTCTGCAGCCTCTGACCCGTCGTCTCCTGTAGCATGTCTGCAGCCTCTGACCCGTCGTCTCCTGTAGCATGTCTGCAGCCTCTGACCCGTCGTCTCCTGTAGCATGTCTGCAGCCTCTGACCCGTCGTCTCCTGTAGCATGTCTGCAGCCTCTGACCCGTCGTCTCCTGTAGCATGTCTGCAGCCTCTGACCCGTCGTCTCCTGTAGCATGTCTGCAGCCTCTGACCCGTCGTCTCCTGTAGCATGTCTGCAGCCTCTGACCCGTCGTCTCCTGTAGCATGTCTGCAGCCTCTGACCCGTCGTCTCCTGTAGCATGTCTGCAGCCTCTGACCCGTCGTCTCCTGTAGCATGTCTGCAGCCTCTGACCCGTCGTCTCCTGTAGCATGTCTGCAGCCTCTGACCCGTCGTCTCCTGTAGCATGTCTGCAGCCTCTGACCCGTCGTCTCCTGTAGCATGTCTGCAGCCTCTGACCCGTCGTCTCCTGTAGCATGTCTGCAGCCTCTGACCCGTCGTCTCCTGTAGCATGTCTGCAGCCTCTGACCCGTCGTCTCCTGTAGCATGTCTGCAGCCTCTGACCGTCGTCTCCTGTAGCATCGCAGCCTCTCCTGTCTCTGTAGCATGTCTGCAGCCTCTGACCGGTCTCCTGTCTCCAGCCTGACCGGTCGTCTCCTGTAGCATGTCTGCAGCCTCTGACCGGTCGTCTCCTGTAGCATGTCTGCAGCCTCTGACCGGTCGTCTCCTGTAGCATGTCTGCAGCCTCTGACCGGTGTCTCCTGTACATGTCTGCGCCTCTGACCGGTCGTCTCCTGTAGCATGTCTGCAGCCTCTGACCGGTCGTCTCCTGTCGTCTCCTCTGACCGGTCGTCTCCTGTAGCATGTCTGCAGCCTCTGACCGGTGTCTCCTGTACATGTCGGTCGACCGGTCTCCTGTAGCATGTCTGCAGCCTCTGACCGGTCGTCTCCTGTAGCATGTCTGCAGCCTCTGACCGGTCGTCTCCTGTAGCATGTCTGCAGCCTCTGACCGGTGTCTCCTGTACATGTCGGCCTCGACCGGTCTCCTGTAGCATGTCTGCAGCCTCTGACCGGTCGTCTCCTGTAGCATGTCTGCAGCCTCTGACCGGTCGTCTCCTGTCATGTCTCCTGACCGGTCGTCTCCTGTAGCATGTCTGCAGCCTCTGACCGGTCGTCTCCTGTAGCATGTCTGCAGCCTCTGACCGGTCGTCTCCTGTAGCATGTCTGCAGCCTCTGACCGTCGTCTCCTGTAGCATGTCTGCAGCCTCTGACCGGTCGTCTCCTGTAGCATGTCTGCAGCCTCTGACCGGTCGTCTCCTGTAGCATGTCTGCAGCCTCTGACCGGTCGTCTCCTGTAGCATGTCTGCAGCCTCTGACCGGTCGTCTCCTGTAGCATGTCTGCAGCCTCTGACCGGTCGTCTCCTGTAGCATGTCTGCAGCCTCTGACCGGTCGTCTCCTGTAGCATGTCGGTCTGACCGGTCTCCTGTAGCATGTCTGCAGCCTCTGACCGGTCGTCTCCTGTACATGTCGCAGCCTCGACCGGTCTCCTGTAGCATGTCTGCAGCCTCTGACCGGTGTCTGCAGCCTCTGACCGGTCGTCTCTGCTGTAGCATGTCTGCAGCCTCTGACGTCGTCTCCTGTACATGTCGGTCGACCGGTCTCCTGTAGCATGTCTGCAGCCTCTGACCGGTCGTCTCCTGTAGCATGTCTGCAGCCTCTGACCGGTCGTCTCCTGTAGCATGTCTGCAGCCTCTGACCGGTCGTCTCCTGTAGCATGTCTGCAGCCTCTGACCGGTCGTCTCCTGTCTCCTGTAGCATGTCTGCAGCCTCTGACCGGTCGTCTCCTGTAGCATGTCTGCAGCCTCTGACCGGTCTCTCCTGACCGGTCGACCGGTCTCCCTGTAGCATGTCTGCAGCCTCTGACCGGTCGTCTCCTGTAGCATGTCTGCAGCCTCTGACCGGTCCTCCTGTAGCATCGTCTCCTGTAGCATGTCTGCAGCCTCTGACCGGTCGTCTCCTGTAGCATGTCTGCAGCCTCTGACCGGTCGTCTCCTGTAGTCGCAGCCTCTCCTGTCTCCTGTAGCATGTCTGCAGCCTCTGACCGGTCGTCTCCTGTAGCATGTCTGCAGCCTCTGACCGGTCGTCTCCTGTAGCATGTCTGCAGCCTCTGACCGGTCGTCTCCTGTAGCATGTCTGCAGCCTCTGACCGTCTCCTGTCGTCTCCCTGACCGTCTCCTGTAGCATGTCTGCAGCCTCTGACCGTCTCCTGGTCGCAGCCTCTCCTGTAGCATGTCTGCAGCCTCTGACCGTCTCCTGTAGCATGTCGCAGCCTCGACCGTCTCCTGTAGCATGTCTGCAGCCTCTGACCGTCTCCTGTCATGTCTGCAGCCTCTGACCGTCTCCTGTAGCATGTCTGCAGCCTCTGACCGTCTCCTGACATGTCGCAGCCTCTCCTGTAGCATGTCTGCAGCCTCTGACCGTCTCCTGTAGCATGTCTGCAGCCTCTGACCGTCTCCTCTGTAGCATGTCTGCAGCCTCTGACCGTCTCCTGTAGCATGTCTGCAGCTCTGACCGTCTCCTGTAGCTGCTGCAGCCTCTGACCGTCTCCTGTAGCATGTCTGCAGCCTCTGACCGTCTCCTGTAGCATGTCTGCAGCCTCTGACCGTCTCCTGTAGCATGTCTGCAGCCTCTCTGACATGTCGCAGCCTCTCCTCTCCGTAGCATGTCTGCAGCCTCTGACCGTCTCCTGTAGCATGTCAGCAGCCTCTGACCGTCTCCTGTAGCATGTCTGCAGCCTCTGAGCCTGTAGCTGTCTGCACCTCTGACCGTCTCTTGTGTCTGCAGCCTCTGACCGTCTCCGTCATGTCTGCAGCCTCTGACTCTCCGACATGTCGTCTCTTGTAGCATGTCCGCAGTCTCTGACCGTCTCTGTAGTGTCTGCAGCCTGACCGTCCGTAGCTGTGCAGCCTTGACCGTCTCCTGTAGCATGTCTTTGCTCTCCGGTACATGTCTGCAGCCTCTGACCGTCTCCTGTAGCATGTTAGCCTTGACCGTCTCCTGTAGCATGTGCAGCCTGACCGTCTCCTGTACATGTGTTTTTTTTTTTTTTTTTTAAGAACAGATAGAAAGAAAAAAAAATGGAGGAGTACTTAATTTTTTTTTTTGATGAAAGCAATGCGCACTTGCGCTGCAATCGTGATGCATCGTGATGCATCGCGGAATCGAATCGAATCGTGGACTTGATAATCATAATCGCATCGAATCGTGAGACCGGTGAAGATGCGCAGCCCTATTATATATATATATATATATATATATATATTTTTTTTGCGTCATTTAAATTTATATAACTAAAATCAACTATGTACTGCCAGCATAATTCTGTTTTTTAGTATACATCTTTTTCTCTTTTCCATTTTTTCAGTATCCGGGAAAATGCAAACTGGCTACACTGGTGCTGCAATATTATCCAGATTTAAGATCAACAGTAGTAGTTGTGCCACTTGTGCCACTACTTCTCTAGCTTCTCACTATCTCTCTGTTTGGATTATGGGCTTTATGTCCAAACGGCCGCCCCAGCCATTGGCTGGCGATTCACGCTCTTCCCTCCCTGTGAGGGATGGGCTGATCTTCGCCACCCTATGGCGTTCCATCAACACTTCTGCCCTCATAGCGCCTCAGAACCCACAAGGAGTTCTGTAGTGCGCAGGCGCCGATCTGGCGCTTGCGCGGTAGGTGACGCGGCTGGTACGCGTGACGTCAGACATCTTCGGACGCACGCGAACGGGGACCATATAAACAATGCAGCAGCTGTTCTTTGGAGAGTGCAGCTGCATTTTAGGACTGAGAGACCCATATTTCCTGCAACACAATCACAGGAAAGCCACGGGAACTGTTTTGAAGTACATGCTATCCCCTAACGTGTTACTGATCTAGTCCTTTTTGATTAACTATACATATAAGGGGAAGGGAGCGTTTAGGCATTAGGTTATAATACACTATCCATTCATGCACTATATTAGATCCCTAGACATACATACACACACACACACACACACACTCTCCTTCCGAAATAGGCTAGCATTTATGGGGAAAAAAGTTTCTAATCTTGGCTTTACTATATATATATATATATATATATATATATATATATATATATATATATATATATATATAATACACATATATACACACAGTGCAGAAAATAAGTATTTGAACACCATGCTATTTTGCAAGTTCTCCCACTTGGAAATCATGGAGGGGTCTGAAATTGTCATCGTAGGTGCATGTTCACTGTGAGAGACATAATCCAAAAAAAAAAAATCCAGAAATCACAATTTATGATTTTTTAACTATTTATTTGTATGATACAGCTGCAAAGAAGTATTTGAACACCTGTCTATCAGCTAGAATTCTGACCCTCAAAGACCTGTTAGTCTGCCTTTAAAATGTCCACCTCCACTCCATTTATTATCCTAAATTAGATGCACCTGTTTGAGGTCATTAGCTGCATAAAGACACCTGTCCACCCCATACAATCAGTAAGAATCCAACTACTAACATGGCCAAGACCAAAGAGCTGTCCAAAGACACTAGAGACAAAATTGTACACCTCCACAAGGCTGGAAAGGGCTACGGGGAAATTGCCAAGCAGCTTGGTGAAAAAAGGTCCACTGCTGGAGCAATCATTAGAAAATGGAAGAAGCTAAACATGACTGTCAATCTCCCTCGGACTGGGGCTCCATGCAAAATCTCACCTCGTGGGGTCTCAATGATCCTAAGAAAGGTGAGAAATCAGCCCAGGACTACACGGGAGGAGCTGGTCAATGACCTGAAAAGAGCTGGGACCACCGTTTTCCAAGGTTACTGTTGGTAATACACTAAGACGTCATGGTTTGAAATCATGCATGGCACGGAAGGTTCCCCTGCTTAAACCAGCACATGTCAAGGCCCGTCTTAAGTTTGCCAATGACCATTTGGATGATCCAGAGGAGTCATGGGGAGAAAGTCATGTGGTCAGATGAGACCAAAATAGAACTTTTTGGTCATAATTCCACTAACCGTGTTTGGAGGAAGAAGAATGATGAGTACCATCCCAAGAACACCATCCCTACTGTGAAGCATGGGGGTGGTAGCATCATGCTTTGGGGGTGTTTTTCTGCACATGGGACAGGGCGACTGCACTGTATTAAGGAGAGGATGACCGGGGCCATGTATTGCGAGATTTTGGGCAACAACCTTCTTCCCTCAGTTAGAGCTTTGAAGATTGGTAGAGGCTGGGTCTTCCAACATGACAATGACCCGAAGCACACAGCCAGGATAACCAAGGAGTGGCTCTGTAAGAAGCATATCAAGGTTCTGGTGTGGCCTAGCCAGTCTCCAGACCTAAACCCAATAGAGAATCTTTGGAGGGAGCTCAAACTCCGTGTTTCTCAGCGACAGCCCAGAAAGCTGACTGATCTAGAGAAGATCTGTGTAGGGGAGTGGGCCAAAATCCCTCCTCCAGTGTGTGCAAACCTGGTGAAAAACTACAAGAAACGTTTGACCTCTGTAATTGCAAACAAAGGCTACTGTACCAAATATTAACATTGATTTTCGCAGGTGTTCAAATACTTATTTGCAGCTGTATCATACAAATAAATAGTTAAAAAAATCATACATTGTGATTTCTGGATTATTTTTTTTTGATTATGTCTCTCACAGTGGACATGCACCTACGATGACAATTTCAGACCCTCCATGATTTCCAAGTGGGAGAATTTGCAAAATAGCAGGGTGTTCAAATACTTATTTTCCGCACTGTATATATAAAACAATTATCATTTCTGTCTTTTGGCCATGGCTTTTGCCTGAGGTATTTATATATATATATATATATATACACATATATATATACATACATATATATATATATATATATATATATATATATACATATATATATACACACACACACACACACACATCTTTTGATTTCCATTCTTTATTTGAATTTTTGTCTTTATTTTTATGTAGCTAAGCTATTTCTATTATAAAGACACACACACACACACACATATACATACACATACACATAGACATATACATATATATATATATTACACACAGTGCCTTGCGAAAGTATTTCGGCCCCCTTGAACTTTGCGACCTTTTGCCACATTTCAGGCTTCAAACATAAAGATATAAAACTAATTTTTTGTGAAGAATCAACAACAAGTGGGACACAATCATGAAGTGGAACGAAATGTATTGGATATTTTCAAACATTTTTAACAAATAAAAAACTGAAAAATTGGGCTTGCAAAATTATTCAGCGCCTTTACTTTCAGTGCAGCAAACTCTCTCCAGAAGTTCAGTGAGGATCTCTGAATGATCCAATGTTGACCTAAATGACTAATGATGATAAATAATATCCACCTGTGTGTAATAAAGTCTCTGTATAAATGCACCTGCACTGTGGTAGTCTCAGAGGTCTGTTTAAAGTGCAGAGAGCATCATGAAGAACAATAAAACACACCAGGCAGGTCCGAGATACTGTTGGAGAAGTTTAAAGCCGGATTTGGTGGGAGATTCTGTCCATAGGACAACAATCAGTTGTATACTGCACAAATCTGGCCTTTATGGAAGAGTGGCAAGAAGAAAGTCATTTCTTAAATATATTCATAAAAAGTGTTGTTTAAAGTTTGCCACAAGCCACCTGGGAGACACACCAAACATGTGGAAGAAGGTGCTCTGGTCAGATGAAACCAAAATCCAACTTTTTTGGCAACAATGCAAAATGTTATGTTTGGTTTAAAAGCAACACAGCTATTCACCCTGAACACACCATCCCAACTGTGAAACGTGGTGGTGGCAGCATCATGGTTTGGGCCTGCTTTTCTTCAGCAGGGACAGGGAAGATGAATGGAGCCAAATACAGGACCATTCTGGAAGAAAACCTGATGGAGTCTGCAAAAAAACTGAGACCTGAGAACCTGGGACGGAGATTTGTCTTCCAACAAGACAATGATCCAAAACATAAAGCAAAATCTACAATGGAATGGTTCACAAATAAACATATACAGGTGTTAGAATGGCCAAGTCAAAGTCCAGACTTCAATCCAATCGAGAATCTGTGGAAAGAACTGAAAACTGAGCTCGAGCTGTTTTGCAATAAAGAATGGGCAAAAATGTCAGTCTCTCAATGTGCAAAACTGTTAGAAACATACCCCTAGCGACTTACGGCTGTAATCGCAGCAAAAGGTGGCGCTACAAAGTATTAACTTAAGGAAGGTGAAAAATGTTGCACGCCCAATTTTTCAGTTTTTTATTTGTTAAAAAAGTTTGAAATATCCAATAAATTTCGTTTCCACCTCATGATTGTGTCCCACTTGTTGTTGATTCTTCACAAAAAAATTACAGTTTTATATCTTTATGTTTGAAGTCTGAAATGTGGCAAAATGTTGCAAAGTTCAAGGGGGCCGAATACTTTCGCAAGGCACTCTATGTGTATATATATATATATATATATATATATATATATATATATATATATATAATTTCTCCAATTCAGTCCTTGTATGTACCCCAGATGGGCATTGGCCTTTCCAATTGAATATGGCGAAGTGCACCAGAGAACACGACACACCCAGAATTTTCATCTAGCCTCATTTCTTTTGAGGTTTGGTACTCTGATCAATCTCCTGGATGATATTGGGCAGCTACAGTTAGCATTTTTCCTTTAACACACCACTTGTATGGTGAGTCTACAATCATGTTATCCAACTTCTGCATATGCAGTTTGGTAATTTGTGATATTATACCCGTTTTTGCTACCATGCTTTATGCTGTATTCATTGTATGTTTATTTGTTTATAAGACAAGGGAAGAGGCGCCTCTAAGTGCAGATGTTGTTAAAACAATTTAATAAGTAAAAGAGTACAGGCAACTCACATTTTAGGAGAAAAAACTGGCATTGTAGAAAAACTTTAGAGAATCTTTAAAGTATATGTACAATGCCAGTTTTTAACTTCTAAAATGTGAGTTGTCTGTACTCTTTTACTTATTAAATTGTTTTAACAACATCTGCACTTAGAGGCGCCTCTTCCCTTGTCTTTTACCACAGTCTTGGAACACGGTTTCTGTTCTACAACGATGGCAGCCCTGAGGACATAGGTGTGACCCCCACATAAACTTTTACCCATTTACCCCTGGGTTCCCCCCTTCCCCTCTCTCTTTTTGGACATTGAACCCGCCATGCGATTTAACATTTTTTACAATCTACAATATATATTTAATTTTAATAATTAAGATATATGTATGTACTTATCTATTCAATTACAACCACCACCACACTTATGTTTGCTTAGCTAATAGTATCAAGGTACAACTGTATTTAGACCTTGCGCATTTCTCTCCTTGTGCATTATTTGTTTATACACTATAGTTATCAATGCTCCTGAAGAAGTGGCTTTAATCCACGAAACATGAAGAGCAACCCCCCAAGAAATGTGAACAAGTGTCGAGTCTTCTACAGAGTTAATCCAGTTGATACACAAAACGGCTAAATTTTGGTTTGATCAAGCCTTTAGCATGTTTCAATCTGTATCCTAGATTTATATATTAAGTACTATATCTTGACACTTCAGTGTATATATGTAAACTATTTAAAAACTGTAAATATTTTGTATCTACTGACGTGAAAAAAGATTTGTTTGGTCTATAATGGTTTGAAGGAACTCATTAGGGAAAAAAAATAAAAAAAAATCGATTTCATGGGTTTGGGCCCTACTTCCTCGCCGTGGAAATCCAGAGCTTGTACTGGGCCTTTCCTCCTGGGGTCTAGCCGATTGGCCACTGGGGTGTACGGCACTGCTGGTAGCTGCCTGGGGTTCAGACCGTCGTCTTCTTGGATGGACTAGTTCCTCCTTCGATTCGGATGTACTGATTTTAGGGGGCTCGTATTCCGAACCTGAATCAAAACTGGAATCAAAACTGTAATGGGGCGGTGAGAGCTCCCCGCTGCTCTCATCGGTCTGGGTTAGCATTTGGTATGCCTCTTTTGTGGTGTATAATTTTCTGGACATGGTGGCTGTATGACAGGGCTGCATGATAGGGACTAATTGGCTGTACGTCGGCTAGAAATTGGCTGCTGGGCTCATGGCACAGGTACTCCTGATGGAGCGCACGGCACAGGTACTCCTGATGGAGCTCACGGCACAGGTACTCCTGATGGAGCTCACGGCACAGGTACTCCTGATGGAGCTCACGGCACAGGTACTCCTGATGGAGCTCACGGCACAGGTACTCCTGATGGAGCTCACGGCACAGGTACTCCTGATGGAGCTCACGGCACAGATACTCCTGATGGAGCTCACGGCACAGGTACTCCTGATGGAACTCACGGGACAGGTACTCCTGATGGAGCTCACGGGACAGGTACTCCTGATGGAGCTCACGGGACAGGTACTCCTGATGGGGGTGACAATTACCCTTTATGGGGGTGACGGGTACTCTTGATAGGGGGATGACAGCTACTCTTGAATGGGGGGGTGACAGCTACTCTTGAATAGGGGGTGGTGACAGCTACTCTTGAATGGGGGGTTGACAGCTACTCTTGAATGGGGGGGGGGGGGGTGACAGCTACTCTTGAATGGGGGGGGGTGACAGCTACTCTTGAATGGGGGGGGGTGACAGCTACTCTTGAATGGGGGGGGGGTGACAGCTACTCTTGAATGGGGGGGGGTGACAGCTACTCTTGAATGGGGGGGGGGGGGGCGACAGCTACTCTTGAATGGGGGGGGTGACAGCTACTCTTGAATGGGGGGGGGGGTGACAGCTACTCTTGAATGGGGGGGGGGGTGACAGCTACTCTTGAATGGGGGGGGGGGGCGACAGCTACTCTTGATGGGGGGGCGACAGGTACTCTTGATGGGGGGCGCGACAGGTACTCTTGATGGGGGGCGCGACAGGTACTCTTGATGGGGGGCGCGACAGGTACTCTTGATGGGGGGCGCGACGCGACAGGTACTCTTGATGGGGGGCGCGACAGGTACTCTTGATGGGGGGGGGCGACAGGTACTCTTGATGGGGGGGGGGCGACAGGTACTCTTGATGGGGGGGGGGCGACAGGTACTCTTGATGGGGGGGGGGCGACAGGTACTCTTGATGGGGGGGCGACAGGTACTCTTGATGGGGGGGGCGACAGGTACTCTTGATGGGGGGGGCGACAGGTACTCTTGATGGGGGGGCGACAGGTACTCTTGATGGGGGGCGACAGGTACTCTTGATGGGGGGGCGACATGTACTCTTGATGGGGGAGGCGACAGGTACTCTTGATGGGGGAGGCGACAGGTACTCTTGATGGGGGAGGCGACAGTACTCTTGATGGGGGAGGCGACAGGTACTCTTGATGGGGGAGGCGACAGGTACTCTTGATGGGGGAGGCGACAGGTACTCTTGATGGGGGAGGCGACAGGTACTCTTGATGGGGGGAAGGCGACAGGTACTCTTGATGGGGGGAGGCGACGACAGGTACTTGTTGATGGGGGAGGGACGACAGGTACTCTTGATGGGGGGCGACAGGTACTCTTGATGGGGGGAGGGTGAGGTACTCTTGATGGGGGGGGGACAGGTACATGGTACTCTTGATGGGGGGGTGAAGGCGACAGGTACTCTTGATGGGGGGGTGGGGGGGGGGCGACAGGTACTCTTGATGGGGGGGGGCGATGGGGGGGGGGGCAGGTACTCTCTGATGGGGGGGGCGACAGGTACTCTTGATGGGGGGGGGGCGACAGGTACTCTTGATGGGGGGGAGGCGACAGGTACTCTTGATGGGGGAGGCGACAGGTACTCTTGATGGGGGAGGCGACAGGTACTCTTGATGGGGGGGGGGCGACAGGTACTCTTGATGGGGGGGGGGGGGTACTCTTGATGGGGGGGGGGGGTACTCTTGATGGGGGGTGACAGGTACTCTTGATGGGGGGGGGTGACAGGTACTCTTGATGGGGGGTGATGGGGGGGCAGGTACTCTTGATGGGGGGCAGGTACTCTTGATGGGGGGGGGGGTAATGGGGCGGACAGGTACTCTTGATGGGGGGTGACGACAGGTACTCTTGATGGGGGGGGGCGGGGACGACAGGTACTCTTGATGGGGGGGGGGGGGGCGACAGGTACTCTTGATGGGGGGGGGGGGACGAGGTACTCTTGATGGGGGGGGGGGACGACAGGTACTCTTGATGGGGGGGGGGGACGACAGGTACTCTTGATGGGGGGGCGGGGGGGGCGGGTACTCTTGATGGGGGGGGGGTACTCTTGATGGGGGGCGACAGGTACTCTTGATGGGGGGGCGACAGGTACTCTTGACAGGTACTCTTGATGGGGGGCGACAGGTACTCTTGATGGGGGGCGACAGGTACTCTTGATGGGGGGCGACAGGTACTCTTGATGGGGGGGTGATAGGTAATCTTGATGGGGGGGGACAGGTACTCTTGATGGGGGGCGACAGGTATCTTGATGGGGGAGGCGACAGGTACTCTTGATGGGGGGGTGATGGGGGAGGTACATGGTACTCTTGATGGGGGGGACAGGTACTCTTTGGGGGGGGGGCTCGGGGGGGGGGGCAATCTGGACACTTTACACTGACACTGTAACTCACTGTTTCCGATTTCTCCTTTTCACACAGGATCGATGTGTGAGGAGGAGAGCCTAGAGACAGCGGTTACAGTGCTGTTTGTTTACATTTGTGACTGGCTGTTATTGGACACAGCGGTCACGAGGTATAGAGCCAAATTTCATTGGCTCTTTACCCAGATCGGGACTAGGCTATGTCCAGGGGACAAGCCTCGTGTCGGATCACAGCATTGCGCGCGCCCGATCGCCGCGCTACACACGCCTGCCTGCTTCATAGGAAAGTGACCGGCTGTGATTGGAAACAGACGGTCACGTGGTAAGAGAGACAATTTTATTGGCTCTTTACCATGATTGGGGACTGGCTGTCTCCGAGGGACACGCCACGTCACAGATTGCCGCGCTGCCAGGAGTCCGCAATATGACATCCACCCAAATCGGCGAGGGGTTCCTTCCGGTGTCATTTTCCTATTGCCCGGTATGAAAGGGGTTAATAGTAAAAACACAGCAAGTGATCTTGAGGTGAATACAGGTGCTCTTGAAGTATTAGCGGTGCTAACCCACATGGGTCCCCATCACCCCTCCAGGGGTATAATGCGTATAGAATAAAACTCCTGTACCTCCACTTGCCAGACTGGTTGTTTGCGAAAGAGGCTTATCAGAGCGTAGGCAGTGGTGTATATCCAGTGTCCTCAAAAAAAGAAAAAGTAAGACTTCCATGGTGTAGCATGTAAAAAAGAGATTTTTTAATACAGCTTACCTGTAAAATCTTTTTCTTGGAGTACATCACGGGACACAGAGCAGCATATTCATTACTATATGGGTTATATGGAGTACCTTCAGGTGTGGACACTGGCAATCTCAAACAGGAAGTCCCCTCCCTATATAACCCCCTCCCATAGAGGAAGTACCTCAGTTTTGTAGCAAGCAGTATGCCTCCCAAAAATGTTCCCCAAAAGAGAGGTGGGAGCTCTGTGTCCCGTGATGTACTCCAAGAAAAAGATTTTACAGGTAAGCTGTATTAAAAAATTTTTTTCTTTCTCGTACATCACGGGACACAGAGCAGCATATTCATTACTATATGGGATGTCCGAAAGCAATGCTTTAATGAGGGGAGGGAGACATCTTCCAAAAAAGGATTTAATTTAGAGGTATACTCCAATACTAGTAAATCCAACTTAGACAAGAAATGTAAATCTCAAATCTAAATCAAGGGAGCCCCCTCAGATCCTGAGGAGCTTGAATCGCGGCCTGTAGTACTGCCTGCCCAAAGGCTGTATCCGCATTCCTTCTTACGTCCAATTGATAAAAATGTTGTAAACATGTGGACTGACGACCACGTTGCTGCCTTGCATATTCGAGCCATAGAGATCTGATGATGTGCTGCCCAGGAGGTGCCCATGGCCCTGGTAGAATGGGCCTTTACCGACAAAGGAGGAGGCAACCTCTTCAAACCACAGGCCTGAACGATTAATTGTTTAATTCATCTTGCGATGGTGGATCAAGCAGCTGCCTGACCCATCTTGGGCCCTTCCGGTAAAACGAACACCACATCTGTTTTCCGAACCTTCTCTGTAGCTTTAAGATAGGCCTTTTATGGCCCTGAATATATCCAACGTATGCAGCAACCCCTCCCTTCTAGAGGTGGGTTTTGGAAAGAAGGATGGAAGTACCACATCCTGGTTCAGGTGGAAACTGGATATAACCTTTGGTAGAAAGGAAGAATGAGGACGGAAAACCGCCCTATCCTTATGTAAAATGAGATATGGTTCCTTACAAGATAAGGCTGCCAATTCCGATACTCTCCTGGCCGAAACTATGGCGATCAGAAATACCGACTTTCTAGTCAGTAAAACCAAGGTACCTCAGCCAACGGCTCAAAGGGTTGTTTCTGTAGAGTTGACAGAACAAGATTTAAGTCCCATGGACAAAGTGGTGATTTGATTGGAGGATTAACACGCAAGACTCCCTGTATGAAGGTCTTAACCAGCGAGCGGGCGGCCAGCGGCCTCTGAAACCACACTGATAAGGCTGAAAACTGTCCCTAGATCGTGCTTAATGCCAGGCCTTTATCCACTCCTAGCTGGAGAAAACTTAATACTCTATCAATGGTATACTTGCGGGAAAAAAATCTCTCACCAGCCTACGTAGGCCCTCCAAACCCTGTAACAAATTACCCTGGAGGCCGGCTTTCTAGCCTTAATGAGGGTAGGGATTACCTGCCTAGACAGACCTCTACCCCTGAGAATCAGGGATTCAGCCGCCAGGCCGTCAAATTTAGACGCCGTAATGCAGGGTGGAGGATCGGGCCTTGTGAGAGTAGGTCTGGCCATAGAGGAAGAGTCCAAGGGCCTCCCGCTGCCAATTTCAGGACTAGTGAGTACCATGCCCTCCGGTATAACACTGGGGCTACCAGGATAACCGGCCTGTGCTATGATCCTGCGCAACAGGCGGGGTAGTAACTGCAGCAGGGGAAATGCATATAGAAGTTATGATTGATGCCAAGGGCAAACCAACGCATCAGTGCCGCAGGCCATAGGGTCCCTCGTTCGAGACATGAACCTGTCTAGCTTCTTGTTGAATCCTGATGCCACGGGCACTCCCCACTTCTGGCAGATTGTCTGAAAGACCTGTGGATGCAGAGACCACTCCCCCGGCGACAGGGTTTGGCGACTTAGGAAGTACGCCTGCAGGTTGTCCACCCGGGAATGAATATCGCCGATATGCAGGGTACATAAACCTCTGCCCACCGAAAAACCAAAGCTCATCTTTCTCTAAGTGGCTTGACTCTTGGTTCCCCCTTGGTGGTTCACATATATGCCACCGCTGTGGCATTGTCTGAATGAATTCTCACCGAGGACCCCTGTAATCTGGATGTCTATGCCAGGAGGGCTAGTCGAGCCGCTCCGATCTCCCAGATATTGATGGGCAGCTGCCTCTCCGCCTCTGCCAAGTTCCTTGGCGAGTGAACTCGTTCAAGACGCTCTCTAGCCTTCCAGACCACTGGGCAGAAAAGACTCCCCTTCAGAAGGTTCTGAGGGTTTAACCACCAGCATAGCCTCTGCCGGACCTTTAATGACGGCGTCACAGGAAACTCCAAGGCCTTTGCTCCCTTGCTCCAAGCTGCTAGAATTGTTTGGAAGGACGCCACG
Source organism: Rana kukunoris (assembly GCA_029574335.1). Classification (NCBI taxonomy): domain Eukaryota; kingdom Metazoa; phylum Chordata; class Amphibia; order Anura; family Ranidae; genus Rana; species Rana kukunoris. Next base: position 261,394,523 of record CM056059.1, on the reverse strand, counting down.
GCAGGCACTGCTGAGATCTGAACTCAGGATCTCCAGTTTACTAGACAGGCACTTTCACCAACTAAGCCACAGCGCCTCGCTTCTGTAGGACGCGAGTGTGGAAGCGTGCGGTATCGCCTCGAACATGGCCATTAGTTTGCCTAGTAATCGCATACATAGGCGAATAGTTGGTTCTCTTTTGCTTAGAACCAACTGAATCAATTTTTTGATAGCCTCGACCTCTACCAGGGGCAGGAACACCTTTTGCTCTTCTGTGTCTAATCTCATGCCGAGATATTCCAACTGCTTTGTAGGTTGAAATGCTGATTTTTTTTTTTCCCCGGTTTAGGACCCAGCCGAACCTCTCGAGGTACTGAACCATGAGGGCTACTGCGCATTCCAGCCAAGGAAGCGAGTGATCTATGATTAAGAGGTCGTCCAGGTATGCTAGGACCGAGACCCCTTGGATCGACTAGAATTGGAGCTAGGACCTTCGTGAATACCCGGGGATCGTAGCCAGCCCGAAGGGGAGCGCCACGAATTAGAAGTGACGCTGTATCACTGCGAAGCGTAAAAAATCTTTGATGTGGCTGAAAGATTGGTACATGAAGGTAACCATCCTTCATGTCTATAGAAGCCAGAAAGTCGTCCTTCTGGAGTGTGGCGGCTGCTGACCGAACGGATTCCATCCGGAAAGAGCGAACCCTTAGGTAAGCATTTAAACCTTTTAGGTCCAAAATTGGTCTGACATCGCCGATGGGCTTTGGTATGACAAACAGATTGGAATAGAAACCTAGCCCCTGTTCTTGGGCTGGTACCTCTACCATTATGCCCTGGTAAAGCAGATGATCCAATGCCGCCCGCATTGAGGCCTTCCTTGTGGAGGAAACTTTAGAATTTCTAATCTGTAGCCTGTGGCCACAGATGATCGGACCCCCTCTGTCGGGGATCAATACCATGGCCTCTTGCCCCCAGAGGCCTGTCCCTGCGATCCATTGTTAAAAGTTTGATCGCGCAGGAGGCCTGATACTGCCTGGAATTTGAGGGCCCCGGAACAGGGGGGAGCTGCCTTTTAAACGCAGGACCCCGGAACTTCTTTTGACTGGTAAAAGGGTACTTTTGCCACTTGAACAGTCTGAATGTATTTATCCAGATCTTTCCATGGAAGGGAAAGCCTGCCAGTAGTCTTTTGCATGGGGCTCGGCCGCCCAGTTCTTCAACCATAAGAGCCTTCTCATATGCACTAAAAATAGTGACAAACGAGACGCCTGCTGGATGGAGTCTTTTATAGCCTCTACCGCAAAGCACAGAGCTCTGGAAATATCCAATAACTCCTCTGCCTATTGGGCAGGGATGTCTTTAAGCATCTGTTTTGTCTGGTCCTTTAACGCCTGACAAACTCCAATTGCAGCACTGCTGGCTGTACCACTGCTCCTGCCGTAGCAAAGGATGCTAGAAAAAGTGTCTCTAAACGTTTATCGACCGGGACCTTAAACATTTGTATGTTTCCCCTCAGGCCAGTTAATGATTTATTCACCCATGAGATGGCTGCGTCCACAGTTGGGAGCGCCCCTTTCTTAGAAAAATTTCTTTTCCATAGGGTAAATAACAGAAAACCTTCCAGGCGGTCTCCCATCCAGGCACTAACCAGGGTGATGTGGCCTCAAGGACCTCACGGGTAGTTGAAAAGCAGCGCCCGAACCGGGACTTGAACCCTGGACCCTCAGACCAAAAGTCCGATGCTCTACCGACTGAGCCATCCGGGCCCTTTTAAAGAGCAATTGGTCAGAGGAAAGAGTGCCTGAAAGCACAATATTTCCTGGCAGACGTGCATAAAGACTACCCTATCGTCAGCTTTAGGCGGCAGAAAAAGTTCTGTCCGGTCGTCCCAATCCTGGAAAAACCAATTCCTCTAACAGAGGATGGACCGGAAAAGCTGCGCTGCTTAAAGGCGCTTTTAAAAGAACCCAAAGAGGATACCGCAGGAACCTGAGGCTTTGGAAATGGCAAATTAAATGCCGAGCGGACCATGTCTGTCAAAGACTGGACCCACAGACTCTCCGTCTGGGAGGCTGAAAACGATTCTTCAGTGGTAGATCCTTCTTCTAGGTTCCAACCGATCCTCCTGAAATTCTAATTCCTCCGGAGAGAGAATCTCAGCATCCGAGGATACACCTTTTGGCGATGGGGATCTAGTCCGCTTCTTGCCAGAAAAAGAGCCAGCGATCATAGCTGTTAACTTTTTTCTCTAGCCCCCCTAGGGTGACGGCTAGCATCTCCTCTGTGATAACACAGGGTTGGGCCGACCTGGGCCAGCCTCAGCACCAGACCCCCTTAATGGCTTATCCAAGGTGACCCCTATAGGAATAACCTGTGGGGAAAGTATTGGCATATCATCAGAACCAGAGGAGGAACCCCTTTGTCTTTGCCTTTTCTTCTTTTTTTTTTTGAACCCTTGGAAGCCATAATACAAAACCGAGGGACTCCGCCTACAACAACAGACTGTTATAGCCAGGAGTACAAAAAAATAAGGTTTAGGGGCCAATAGGATCACTAATGCCCAAAAACGGTGGGGCTCAGTATGTTTTCCTTTATAATATTATTGTTTTTCACAACATACAGCCCCACCCCCAACATGTTTGCCAGCATTCAACCTGTTGCCAAGGGGATTTTTGGCTTAACAAAAGTATTGGAGCTGACTCCAGCATGTAGTACCCCTTCTCGCCACCGGGAGTCACTGTGCTGACAGCTCTACGTCCTCTCTCTTCCAGCTCAGCTCTGAACTGAGCTAAGAACGCGCCTGCTGTGTATAACAGCAATTGAAGGCACGCCCACTCTATACTGCAGTCACGCTCCCCGCCCCCCCCCCCCCCCCCTCCCGAACTGCGCGAAAATTTTTCTATATGCATGCGCGCTGTCGGGGGAGGAGAGCCCAGGAGGAGAGCCCAGGAGGAGACGCACTCTGGAGCCCAGGAATGCAGGCTGGAGGACGCATCAGGCGGCAGATTTGAATCCCAGCTAGGTAAGGCTAAAAACAGGCCCCTAAGGAGTCCCTTTAGCCTAGAGACAGATCTGTCTTTTTTTTTTTTTAAAGATCTTCAACCAGCGAGCAGCAGGTAGCTAGCAAACATACATAGATATGTAGGGGGATCAAGTGATGGGGGGGGGGGGAACATTTCAGGGCATCCTGTCCATCAGACATAGTGACCATGGTGCCAATGCAGAGCATACTCAGGCTACCCCCCTTAAGATCTCCCCTGGAGAGCCTGCTGTCGAACCAAGTCCCGCAGGCTCCCCTCTTACCTGCTCCATGCCGCAGGACGTTTGCAAAACGGTCCAATCTTCTCCCATCTCCGTGGGTAGCGTAGTAGACCTTCAGGCACTGGGGTCCTGGAAGGAACCGCTGTCCTGGACCTATACAGCACCCTGGCAAACAGGATCTTTTGGTTTAGAAAACTCCAAGTCCTGGGCCCAGGGTCCAGCCCTCTAGAGAGGAGCATTATAGGCAAAACCCCACGGTTTGGGGCCCGGGTACTGTCCACTTTGGCACTGAGGCTCCTTGGACAGATCCGGTTAGCCCGCCTTAATCCCAAGGATGTGGAGGCAAAGCTATTCCGTGACCAACACCTAAGACACTGGCGAAAAAACTGAGGTACTTCCTCTATGGGAGGGGGTTATATAAGGAGGGGACTTCCTGTTTGAGATTGCCAGTGTCCACACCTGAAGGTACTCCATATAACCCATATAGTAATGAATATGCTGCTCTGTGTCCCGTGATGTACGAGAAAGAAAATATATTTATTCCAAAAACACCAAAAAAAGTACAGGAGAATGGTGTACTACAATATAAAAGGTTAAAAAATATATTTATAGTGGCTGCCTGTTTCCAGGAAGTAACCAAAAATAAAAACAATGGGCACAGTGTAACAGCAAAGTTGGAAACCACAGTGTGCGCTTCAACTGCGCTCCAGCTGGCAGTACCCGGATAGGACGTAAGTGCATAACTCCTACTTACGCGTTTCATAATTAACGTCTTCTGAGGCGCCTCAGAAGACGTCTGGGATCTACCCCAGTATTATAGTTATACAGGTGCACATTTGGTCCCTGACATCTATTCACACGGATGGTGAGGGATTGTCACTTAATTAAGCTTAGGACAGAGCACGGTTAACCCTTTGCAGGTGCCCGTAGCTATTGTGTCCCGGTTAGGCAGCGACACTACCCCCACTTACCTTTTTTTTCCTTCTACAAACTGAGCAAAAAGCAAACATGTACTTGCAGTTGGTAGACAGGCAGAGTGGTTCAAATGACAGGTAGTCAAGGACACTGGATATACATCACTGCCTATTTTCTGATAAGCCTCTTTCGCAAACAACCAGTCTGACAAGTGAAGAAACGAAGGAGTGGAGATCCAGGAGTTTTATCCTATATGCATTATACCCCTGGAGGGGTGATTGGATCTGGTGAATGGGGGCCCATGTGGGGGAGCACCGCTAATACTTCAAGAGCACCTGTATTCATCTCAAGATCACTTGCGGTGTTTTACTATTAAATTTGCATTGTGAGACTTTCACTGGCTTTTGGATATTGACGAAAGGCATCCCAAAAGTGTCATTTATGGGACTTTATATACACCTGTGATTGGATTTTCACTTATTTTTTACTTTGTTCACACATTTCCTGTTTTTTAAAGATATTTGTTTGATATATCTTTGCTTTATATACTTACTTGATACATGTGCACATATATATGACCATAACTTATATATATTCAACCACTTGAGTCAGCAGCTTTGGCTGTCGTATTTATTTTATTGTCATTCTATTTACTCACCATATTCTCCTAAGGAGGTATAACTAGAGATCTCACTCTTTATGAATAATACTAGACATCCAGGCACCCCAGTATTATAGTTATACAGGTGCACAATTGGTCCCCGGTACCTATTCACACAGATGGTGAGGGATTATCACTTAATTAAGCTTAGGACAGAGTACGGTTAACCCTTTGCAGGTGCCCATAGCTATTGTGTCCCGGTTAGGCAGCGCCACTACCCCCACTTACCCTTTTTTCTTTCTACAAACTGAGCAAAGCAAATATGTACAGGCAGAGTGGTAAAATGACAGGTAGTCAAAAGGTATGCAGAGTTCAGAGTAGGGTTGCCCCGATACCACTTTTTTAGGACCGAGTACAAGTACCGATACTTTTTTTAAAGGGGTTGTAAAGGAAAAAGAAAATTCATAATAAGCATCCTTTACCTGCAGACATTCCTCTTTATACTTCCTCATTGTTCGTTTTTGCTCGGAAGTTGCTCTATTTCTTCTCTGTTCTGTTCACTTCCTGCTTGTCTGATTTTACTGACCACGGTGAAGGGAGGCTTTCCTGTGGTGGTTAGGAACGTGCTCGCCCCCTCCTGGGAACTACATCTGTGTGGCAGGACACTCTACGTGTTAGAGACTTCAAGGAGGTGTGAAATACTGGGCGTGCCGCAATATATACTGGGAAATGTAGTTCTTACATGAACTAGCGCCACAAACCAGGAAGTGAAAGAGAACAGAAACTAGAACGCCAGAGGTGATATAGATGAAGGAATTTAATAGGTATTTACTTGTTTGTTTTCCTTTACAGCTTCTTTAATGCCATGTGACAGACTGACTGATGGGCACTGACTGGCGGCAGTTATGGGCACTGATAGGTAGCTGGCACTTATGGGTAGGCACTGAAATGCAGCAATATATGACAAAGGAAAGTATTTTGAAATGCTGTACTGCAGCACCCATCTTGGTACACCCTGCACTCGGCATCGGTAAGTATCAGCAGACATCTTGTTACACCCAGCCTGAACTATATGCTGGCTTACTTAGGCCAAGAGCAGGGTATGCCAAGATCAGCGTCGGGATGTCCAAGCTGACGGCGACCGAATGCAACGGTCCTAATTATACCTCATTACTTTTGACAAGCATAGCACTGGCTGAATGTGAACCATTGAAGTGAATGAGGGTATTCTGTAAGCACCCTGGGATCACGTGCAATGCACACAGTTGTGGCATGCTAGTGTAGGGTTCAAGGGTTTGAACACCACTTTGCCGCCTGTAAAATGCTCTACAATTGCTCTTCTTCAGCAACCAAAACATGCCTGAACAAGCACATGGAGCAAAATATTTTATTTTAGCAAAATGTTACCTAGGAGCTGGAAAACCAGAAGAACGAACTGGAACTCCTAACTGGACTTTTAAGGCACTTGAAATGAACAAATTGTGTGGTGGAAAATAATATATATTGTATAACATTTATTTAGAAAAATCGACAGAATTCAATAAAAAATCAACATGATCGGGGTAGACATAGAACATTATACAGATAAGTTCAAAATTGCAGAGTTGCACTATATGATGTGATTCTTCAAATTATCCTGACGTTTCTGAGAGATGTCTCTCTTCTTCAGGGGTATAGCGAAGAGTCGCGCATTTATCTATAACGTGTATGGAAAATAATCAGTATGGGCCGTATGGTATTTATTTACAAAAATAATTACGTAAAGGATATGATAATGATTTTACAATACTTACAGCTGAAAAAGCTGTATCATGGAAGTAGGGTTGTCCCGATACCGAGAATTTGCGGGAGTACTCGTACTCCCGCAAATACCCCGATGCCTGAATAGAATACTAGTCCCATCCCCCCCCCCCCCCCGCCGCCGCCGCAATGAAAGCCGCCGCCACCGCCGCATGGGTAAACAGCGTGCGGGAACATCACAGCTTTCATTTGAATAGCTGTAGTGTTCCCGCCGCGTATAGACACTCCCCCTTGCTCGGGATTGGACGGGTGATCGTGATCTGTCCAATCCCGAGCAAGGGGGAGTGGTGGCGGGGAAAACAGCTATTCAAATGAAAGCTGTGATGTTCCCCGTGCGGCGGCTGCGGCTTTCGTTGCGGCGGCGGCTAGGTATGGGGGACATGGCTGGGGGGACATGGCTGGGGGGACATGGCTGGGGGGACATGGCTGCATATGTGGGGGACATGGCTGCATATGTGGGGGACATCTAAAAAAAAGTATCGGTATTCGATATCGGCGAGTACTTGAAAAAAAGTATCGGTACTTGTACTCGGTCCTAAAAAAGTGGTATCGGGACAACCCTACATTGAAGGGTCATTCCGATCATGTAATAAAAAGCATGAGCTGCCCGCTGGTCTAGATTCATTGGTGTGATTAATTTTGCAGGGGATTGGTACTTTAAATCCCCTGGTATATAGCCCGGATCTCCTCCGATAGAAGTGCTGCTGGAGCCAAGAAGCTGAAGCTGGAAAACAGCATGTTTGACTAGCAAAAAGTCAGACAGGTGAAAATTGCAATAGTCAGATCTGACTCTTGGCTCCACAAATCATCCCAAGATATTTAAAGTAAAGCTAAATAAAAAGTGGTAAATATACATTAGTTATGCCAGTACCAAGTCCGAATAACCACAGTGTCAATATCACTATCCTCACCTAGTTCTACTGCAGATGAGGACTCGCTCTACGGTCTGCTGACTTCGCCAACTGAGGCTGTCCGACCACTCCCACAGCTTCGCCCGCTTCCCCTGCTCTGCCCACCGACGCCGCCCGCCTGTTGCGCTGACTAAGTATCGGGTCAGGCATCGGGAGCATTTGTGCGAGTCAAAGTACTTGCACAAATGCTCGGTATCGGTCCCAATACCGATACGAAGATCGGTATCAGGACAACCCTAGTTCAGAGTAGTCCATATCTGATCCAAGGTCATCCACAAGGCACTTAAAACAGGGAAAAGGCATCATAGCCAAAACCAGGATGCTGGAACAAGCAGCAATGATGAAGCAGAAGTTCACATGTTCCTAACACAAATGACATTTAGTAATAAAATCACATGTTGCTCTTTTGATGTAAAGTCCCCTATGGGTTTAATATGTATATCATTTATAAATCTTTGTTTGACACACCATAAGGAAAAATCAGTACTTTGCCACAGCTGGTCTTGCTGAAGGATATTTAAAAGATGGAGTCAAGATATTGATTTTGAGGTCCAGGTATGACATGCCTGCAATTACAGGGCTCCCTGATTGGGCTGAACTAAGGCTTAATATCTACTTATATCGCCTATTATCTGCTGTACAGGATTACTACCTCATAAGTAAACTCATACCAGTGGTTATGACACCATAACATTTTCACACCTGCATTACAAAAAGTTTAATGCTACTTAAATGTATGTTCTGAAGGACCAAGTTACAGGGGAAAAGGGAACACAAATGACTAGTATTAGGTCAATATGCGATGCGATACAAAATATACCAAAACATTAAAGGATCACTAAAGGAAAAAAAAAATGTTTTGCTGAAATGACTGTTTACAGGGTATAGAGACATAAAAGTTAACTCATCCCTTTTAAAAATGATTAAAAACATATAAAAAACAATCATATAATATGCCTATAGTTTCACTTTCGTTTTTAAAAAGGTTTTGTGTTTAGGTTTAGTAGAGAGAGAGAGATAGAACATAAACAAACAAATCCAGGGCAGTGTTTTGTTTTTAAATTGAATCCCAGGGCAGTGTTTTGTTTTTAAAATGAATCTGATTGGGTCTGAGGAGTTTTAGAGACACAGCTTGGACCACAGTGAAAAGCTGCCATGAGATTTTTCATAGGGAGCCAGACAAGCAGGAAGTGTGGAGATCAGAGATGTATTACAGCTACTTCAAAGCAAAAACGAACAATGAGAACATAAAAACAGCACTGCATTAAGGTAAAGGAAGCTATTTAGCTAAAACAAAATTTCCTTTAGTGATCCTTGCTCAGGGCTGTGCCGACTAGGGCACTTTGCTGCATATTTGGTGGACCTGTCCTGTGGCCTCCTGTTTGTGGATAAGGGTCTATAATATGTTGTGTTCGGTTCTACATGCAAGTCTCATTTAAGATCCTTAGTAGGCTCCCCTGGCCATCCCACATCAAAATAAATTTCAAAGGAAGTGGGTGGGGTACGTATTCTGGGGATTGTGATTAAGGAGAAGTTTACGGCTATCCTTACCGATACCCCTGCTAAGTGCGTAAGGTTTGGGGCCCACGGCTGGACCATTTTGATCACTTGAGTATTGATCGCTCCCTTTCCTCCCTGTAGCCGCTGGCAATGGCCAGGTGGACTGCCGCTGCTGTTGGGTCATGCAGGATATCCCCTTTCCCTTACCTACTTCCCTGACTTGTTTATCTCTCATTTTCTTTTTATCCTTTTTTTTCCCCCCTCTTCAAGGCTGGGTTCACCCCTATGCAAATTGAATGTGGCTTAGACCGCATCCAATTTGCAGAACATTTTAAAATGTTCTTTCCAATGAGTCTGGTTCACATATGTGCGTTGCATCCGTACTCCGCATTGCCCAAAAACTTGCGTTTTCTAGGCATTGTGGTGAAAATTGCAGGCACATTATCTTCTATGGGAACACATCTGATTCACAGATGCGTTCCTTTTTTAACGCAAATTCTCTACCAGCTCACTACACCTCCCCCTCTCACATGTCAGCTGATCCGCAGCTACAACAGAGAGGAAGCGCTAAACAGCAGTTTCTCTTTATAGAGAATGGAGCTGGAATTCACACCGCACATGTGTGAATCCAGCCTCTGACAAACATGCCATTATTTTTCTTAAGCAACTCAACCTATTGAACACAGGTACCCCTGTCTCAGATTGCCGAGTATTGGCTGACAGATGGAAGGACTGACGGAAATTCTTCAAATATACTAAAAGTTAAAAAAAAGTCAGGTCTGAGCATGTAGGCCCTTTACAAAATGTGTGGGTGAAGGCACATTTATTAAATACCTTCTTCAACTCTGTGTATACAAAAGAATATAGGGGAATCTCATGCACATAATGGGGACCACTCTCCCCCCCCCCCCCCCCGCCACCCTTCAGTGCTTCTACCAATACGAACGGTGAGTCAAAGACAGGATCCGCCAGGCCCCGGATGTTTAACAGTTTTCCAGTGGATCAGATGGTTGCCTCTATGGCCTCTATGGTCGTTCAGAGGCCGGGCACGATGTTATGACGTCACACTTGACCTCTGCATGCAAACAATCTGCGCCGTCTCGGCCTTGAAGCGAGATTTGGGGTCTTATTGACTCCATATCTCAATTTAAAGAGGTCTGATCAAGCCATATTCCTATTACAAGGGATGATTGCATTCCTTGTAATAGGAATAAAAGTGATAAAAAAAATCAAGTACAATTAACAATAAAAATGCATGCAGAAGTGAAAACTGTGTCCAAAACACACATGTGAAGTATCATCACGACCGTTGGAGCGAGAGCAATAATTTTGGCCCTAGAACTCCTCTAACTCAAAACATGTAACCAGTAAAAAAATAAATAAAATGAAAGCGTTGCCTATGGGGATTTTTAAGTACTGAAGTTTGGCACCATTTCATGAGCGTGACGTGTTAGGTATCAATTTACTTGGCGTAACTCCATCTTTCACATTATTCAAAAACATTGGGCCAACTTAACCACTTCGCAACCACCTGCCGAAAAATAACGGCGGCAAGGTGGTTGCTTAACTCTGGGATCACGTTATATAACGTGATTCCAGAGTCGCGCTCCCGCGCGCCCCCTGGGGCGCGCACACGGGAATGTCCGTGACCGCCGGGTCCTGATAGCGGCGGTTTACCACGTGATCGCGCCGTCCAATGACGGTGCGATCAGATGTAAACAGACCGGCGTCATTTGATGACGCCGGTTCCTCCCTCCTCTCTCTGTACCGATCGGTACAGTGTGAGAGGAGAGGGGAGGGAGCGGATGGCAGCGCCAGTGCTGCGGGCTGGATCTGTGACAAATGTAGTCACAGATCCATCCATCCATCCCTCCCTGCTCAGCCATCCCTGCTGCACATACTCTGGGGGGGGGCAACACTCTGGGGGGGGGGCAACACTCTGGGGGGGGGGGGCAACACTCTGGGGGGGGGGGGCAACACTCTGGGGGGGGGGGCAACACTCTGGGGGGGGGGGCAACACTCTGGGGGGGGGGGCAACACTCTGGGGGGGGGGGGGGGCAACACTCTGGGCATACTCCGCAATACTCTGGGCATACTCCGCAATACTCTGGGCATACTCCGCAATACTCTGGGCATACTCCGCAATACTCTGGGCATACTCCGCAATACTCTGGGCACACTCCGCAATACTCTGGGCACACTCCGCAATACTCTGGGCACACTCCGCAATACTCTGGGCACACTCCGCAATACTCTGGGCGCAATACTCTGGGCATACTCCGCAATACTCTGGGCATACTCCGCAATACTCTGGGCATACTCCGCAATACTCTGGGCACACTCCGCAATACTCTGGGCAATACTCTGGGCAATACTCTGGGCACACTCCGCAATACTCTGGGCACACTCCGCAATACTCTGGGCACACTCCGCAATACTCTGGGCACACTCCGCAATACTCTGGGCACACTCCGCAATACTCTGGGCACACTCCGCAATACTCTGGCACACTCCGCAATACTCTGGGCACACTCCGCAATACTCTGGGCACACTCCGCAATACTCTGGGCACACTCCGCAATACTCTGGGCACACTCCGCAATACTCTGGGCACACTCCGCAATACTCTGGGCACATCCGCAATACTCTGGGCATACTCCGCAATACTCTGGGCATACTCCGCAATACTCTGGGCATACTCCGCAATACTCTGGGCATACTCCGCAATACTCTGGGCACACTCCGCAATACTCTGGGCACACTCCGCAATACTCTGGGCATACTCCGCAATACTCTGGGCACACTCCGCAATACTCTGGGCATACTCCGCAATACTCTGGGCATACTCCGCAATACTCTGGCGCAATACTCTGGGCACTCCGCAATACTCTGGGCACACTCCGCAATACTCTGGGCATACTCCGCAATACTCTGGGCATACTCCGCAATACTCTGGGCATACTCCGCAATACTCTGGGCATACTCCGCAATACTCTGGGCATACTCCGCAATACTCTGGGCATACTCCGCAATACTCTGGGCATACTCTGGGCGCAATACTCTGGGCATAATACTCTGGGCATACTCCGCAATACTCTGGGCATACTCCGCAATACTCTGGGCATACTCCGCAATACTCTGGGCATACTCCGCAATACTCTGGGCATACTCCGCAATACTCTGGGCATACTCCGCAATACTCTGGGCATACTCCGCAATACTCTGGGCATACTCCGCAATACTCTGGGCATACTCCGCAATACTCTGGGCATACTCCGCAATACTCTGGGCATACTCCGCAATACTCTGGGCATACTCCGCAATACTCTGGGCATACTCCGCAATACTCTGGGCATACTCCGCAATACTCTGGGCATACTCCGCCATACTCTGGGCATACTCCGCCATACTCTGGGCATACTCCGCCATACTCTGGGCATACAGCGCCATACTCTGGGCATACAGCGCCATACTCTGGGCATACTCCGCAATACTCTGGGCATACAGCGCCCCTGTCCCCGTGAGCTCGCATGCAGAAGCGAACGCATACGCAAGTCCCGCCCACATATGAAAACGGTGTTCAAACCACACATGTGAGGTATCGCTGCGAACGTTAGAGCGAGAGCAATAATTTTGGCCCTAGACCTCTTCTCCAACTAAAATGATGTAACCAGTAAAAATATTTAAAGCGTCACCTATGGGTATTTTTAAGTCGCAAAGTTTGGCGCCATTCCATGTGGCCACGCTGTGTCAAAAAGTCCCACACATGGGGTATCGCCATACTCGGGAGGAATAGCAGAATGTGTTTTGGGGTGTAATTTGTGGTATGCATATGCTGTGTGTGAGAAATAACCCGCTAATATGAAAATTTTGTGGAAAGAAAATAAAAATGAAAAAAATCTTGATTTTGCAAAGAATTGTGGGAAAAATTACAACTTCAAAAAACTCACAATGCCTCTTTCTAAATACCTTGGAATGTCTTCTTTCCAAAAAGGGGTCATTTGGGGGGTATTTGTACTTTTCTGGCATGTTAGGGTCTCAAGAAATGAGAGAGACTGTCAGTACATCAGATGTGATCAATTTTCAGTAATTGGTACCATAGCTTTTAGACCCTATAACTTTCACCCAGACTAAATAATATCTAAATTTTTTTTTGTTTTTGTTACCAAAGATATGTAGCAGTATACATTTTAGGCCAAGTTTATGAAGAAAAATTACTTTTTTGCAAAATGTTATAATAGAAATTAAGAAAAATTCATTTTTTTACAAAATTTTCGTTCTTTTTTGATTTATAGTGAAAAAAATAAAAACCGCAGAGGTGATAAAATACCACCAAAAGAAAGCTCTATTTGTGGGAAAAAAATGACAAAAATTTAATTTGGTTATAGTGTTGTATGACTGAGTTATTGTCATTCAAAATGTGAGAGCACCGAAAGCTGAAAATTGGTCTGGTTATTAAGTGGGTTTAAGTGCCCAGTAGTCAAGTGGTTAAATAAAAAAAAAAGTAAAGTACAAAACGTTTTTTTTTTTCAAAAAAAATTGCTGCGCAAATACCGCAAATAAAGATGTACTGACCGCCATTGTATGCTCTAGGGTCTTTGCTAAAATAAACATATATAATGTTTGGGGTTCTATGTAAAATTCGAGCAAAACAAATGATGATTTTTACATGTAGGAGAGAAATGGCAGAATTTTCCTGGGTGACAAGTGGTTAAAGGATAAGTTCACCTTTAAAAAAAAATAATAAATAATAAAAAAGGCCCACAATTAAACTCAGCAAATCATAGGTGCAATGCAGGGCTTTTACAGGATCTGTGTGTAAGCTGTTGATACATCAAACAAGTAGATGTATTTAAAAACACTTTGGTATCAGTACCAGATTCAAGTAAAAAAAATCCACAAGGAAAAACAAATTAAGAAACGGGAGGGGCGATGATACCCACAAAAAAATCAGAGTTAGTCTTACCGGAAACTCTGTTTCCAGGAGTCTTCCAGGACAGCCCTTGAGAGATGGAGCTCCTCCCTGGACAGGAAACACATCACCTCCAGCTCTTTAAAAGGCGGTCCCTCAGGCATCTGGTCAGTTTTAATCCAAGAACCGAAGGTTCGGAGCTGAAAAACAGTTAATGACATACATACATATTATCCATGCATATATACATACCCACATATATACCTACCTTAAAGCATAGGGTGGGAACGTGCTGTCCTGGAAGACTCCTGGAGTTTCTGGTAAGACTAACTCTGATCTTCCCAAGGCGTCTTCCAGGACAGCCCTTGAGAGGATGAGCAAGCACTCACCAGATTAGGGTGGGACTACTGCTTGCAGGACTTTTCTCCCAAAGGCCTGATCTTGGCTACTTAGGACGTCCAGTCGGTAATGTCGAATGAACGTGGACATCTGCTCCGGGGTAGCGCCCGCTCTTTCTGCCCAGGACGTGGCTAACGCCCTTGTAGAGTGTGCTTTCAACCCCTGCGGAGGATCCAAGTGTAGGGCTTTATACCCTTCCAAGATGGCCAATTTAATCCACCTGGCTAGAGTCCCTTTTGAAGCTTGTTTTCCTTTTCGATTACCGGAAAAAAGAACAAACAGTGCATCTGATTTTCTAAAGCCTTTAGTTGCTTCCAGATAGACTAAAAGACATCTTCTGACATCCAGCCAGTGTAGCTGTTCTTCTTTGCTATTTCTTGGTTTATTGCAAAAAGAAGGAAGTATAATGTCCTGACCCTTGTGGAAAGCAGAGGCGACTTTTGGCACAAAGGACTGATCTGTCTTTAGAATAACTTTATCCTCCAAAATTTGCATATAAGGATCTCTAATTGAAAGAGCCTGAAGTTCGCTGATTCTGCGGGCAGAAGTCATAGAGATCAAAAAAATTGTCTTTAAAGTAACCAGCTTTAAGGATGCCTCTGATATCGGCTCAAAAGGCTCTTTAATGATTGCTTTCAACAACATAAGAGATAGGTCCCATGTCGGGACCTTACGGCATGGGGCCGGGCGTTGTTTGGCAATTGCTTTGCAAAATCGACTGATAAGCGGGTCCTCTTGTAGGGAGCGCTGAACATAAACTGAAAGGGCAGCAATTTGAACCTTAATCGTGCTTAAGGCCAGCTTCTTGTCGATGCCTTCTTGTAAGAACTCCAAAATCGTTGGGGAATCATGTTCCCTCTTTCCATTCTCTTTTAGCCAGAGATTGAATCTGTTCCAGTGTTTCAGATAAATCGCTCTGGTAACTGGTTTGCGACTCTGTAACACTCTATCTGATAGATTCTTAGACTTCAGGATGTCTATTTCAGAAACCAGGCCGCTAGATTCAGAAAAGCCGGATTGGGGTGCCGTACTGGACCTTGAGTCAACAGATCTTGACTGCACGGCAACATCCATGGTGGACGGTCCGCCAACGCTAGTAGAAGCGAAAACCACGCCCTTTTTGGCCAAAAAGGGGCTATCAGGATAAGGGAAGTCTTCTCCATCCTGTATTTGGCCAGGACCCTCGGTAAGAGATGCAGAGGTGGGAAAGCATATGTCAGGGAGAATGACCATGCGCTTTGAAGGGCATCGACTGCCACCGGTCGATCCCTGGGGTTCAGTGAGAAAAATTCTGGAAGCTTGGTATTTCTCCTGTTGGCGAACAAGTCGACCTCCGGAAGACCCCATTTGGACACTATCTTGGCAAAGACCGTCGGATCCAGAGACCATTCTTCTTGAGAGACTGATTGTCTGCTCAAGAAATCGGCTAGACTGTTTTGCGTACCCTTGAGATGGACAGCTGAAAGTGACTCGAGATTCTCTTCTGCCATACAAAAACTTCTTTTGCTATGCCCATCAGGGTGGGATTCCTGGTCCCTCCTTGTTTGTTCAAATACGCTACAGTAGTTGTATTGTCCGACCTGATCTGTAGATGTTGATGCTTGAGCTGCCCCTGGAACGCTGCAATCCCTTTGGCTACGGCTTTTAACTCTCGATAATTTGAAGAGCGTTTCTTTTCTAGATGACTCCAGGTGCCTTGTGCCCACCGACCTTCTAGGTGGGCTCCCCAACCCTGGTTGCTGGCGTCCGTAGTCAAAATGCGTGTCACAGGTGGGTTCCACAGCAGACCTTTGTTCAGGTGGTTTTGGTTTCTCCACCACCAGAGAGCCTGCTTTGTTTTTTCTGGCAGGTATATTTTCTCCTCCAAGTCTTTCCCTGCGAGCTTTTGAAGGAGAAAAGACTGGAGTGGCCTTTGGTGGAACCTGGCCCATCTGACTGCTGGGATGGAGGCTGTCATGAGGCCTAGGACTGACATTATCTCCCTTACTGTGACAGGGAGATTTGTCTGCAACTGAGCTACTCGCTGACTTAGATGATCGATCTTTTCTTGTGGGAGAAAGGTCCTTTGCTCTGTAGAACTTACTATGTAGCCCAAGAACAGGATTTCCTGTGTGGGAATGAGGATTGACTTTTCCCTGTTGACTATCCAGCCTAACTGAGTCAACCACTGCTGGACGACCACTAGGTCCTCGAGTAGCTTTTGTTTTGTGGGTGCCAAGAACAACAGGTCGTCCAAGTATGGGACGACTGTTATTCCTTGGAGTCTTAGCGGGGCCAACGTCTCCGCAAGGATTTTGGTAAAGATCCTCGGGGACGAGGAGAGGCCAAAGGGGAGGGCTTGCCTCTGATAGTGGAAAATCTTTTCCCCTATCCGAACAGCTATGCGCAGGAACCTTTGGGAGCTTACTCTGATAGGAATGTGGAGGTAGGCATCCTTCAGATCTATCTTTGCCATAAAGCAGTCTTTTTGAAGCAAATTCTTGACAGAATAAATGGATTCCGTCCGGAATTTTTTGTACCGAATGACTGTATTCAACGGTTTTAGGTTGAAAATCAGGCGATACTTCCCTGATAGCTTTCGTACCAGAAAGACGTGCGAGTAAAAACCCTGACCTTCTTCCTGTTTGGGAACTGGTATTAGGACTTTTTGATCTACAAATTCTCCTATGAGAAGTTGTAGTGCCTGCGCTTTTACCGGGTTCTTTGCCAGCTGTGTAACCAAGAATCTTGTTGGTGGCAACTGACTGAACTCCAGGGCATAGCCCTTTCCTATGACTCCCCTGACAAAGTTGTTGGAGGTCAACTTTATCCATTGTGGAAGCAAATCCCCCAGTCTTCCTCCCACCTGGATCCTGGCCTCATTGAGATTTGGGATTTTTGTCAGGAGGGTCAAAGAGCACTTTTGCTTTTTGCTTCCCTCCTTGCGCCCCCCAGGATCTATTTGGCTTTCCTTTCTCTTGCGTTTTCTTTTGCCCCTTAAAGGAACGAAAAAACTTCTTGTTAAAAGTTTTTTTCTTTTCAGGAAAGGTCCTCTTTTTATCCGCCGTGCGTTCTAATGCTTCATCTAGCGGAGTGCTAAACAAAAGGATACCTGAGAAAGGAACGCTACAAAGACGTAATTTAGATGAGGTGTCTCATGGCCAAGTTTTGAGCCAAAGAGTTCTCCTGGCTGCTACCGACAGTGAAGATGACCTGGCTGAAAGTTTCACAGATTCTGCCGAAGCATCAGCGATAAAACCAACTGCCTTAAACAGCATTGGAAGAGATTTCAATAAATCTTCTCTAGGCGTACCTGCTGTCAGGTGTTCCTGTAGCTGTTTGAGCCAAAATTCTAAATTACGCGCGACACACGTAGTTGCCAGGGCTGGTTTAAGATTAGCCATGGCTGCGTCCCAAGATCTCTTGAGGATAACATCTCCCCTTTTGTCCATGGGGTCTGCTAAATGTCCCATGTCCTCAAACACTAAGTCTGAGTGCTTTGAGACTTTTGACAGGGGGGCATCCAGTTTTGGGGACTGGTTCCAGACTGCCTTAGGGTCTTCCTCAAAAGGAAATCTTTTCAAACCGCTAGAAAAGAAAGGCCTTTTGTCAGGTTCCTCCCATTCCCTAAGCACCAGGTCTGACATCAGCTTGTGCACCGGAAAAATTTTGCTTTTTCTTGCTTAACCCCTGATACATTTTATCATGTCGTGAGAGAGAAGTTTTTTCTTCCTTCATCTCTAACGTTTCATGAATAGCCCCAATTAATTCATCTACCTCCTCCTGGGAGAGCTTGAATCTAGTGGGTGTGCGGGAGTCATTCTGATCATCTTCCTGCCCAGAATCTGAATGGGAGGAATCTGAATCAGGAATTCTAAGGGAAATCTCCTCATTCTCCACAGGATCACCTGCTCCTGACGCTACCGGAGTGGGAGAGGTGGGCACCTCTTGCTGTGTGGTGGCTGGCGTTGGGATTTGCGAATCAGCAATAAGTTTCCTGAAGGACTGAAAAGTTGCTTTCATCTCCTCTTTAAAAGAACCCAAAAATTTGTTAAGTGGGGAATCCTCTTCACTGCTTATCACAGTAGAAATACAGGGTCCACATAGGCTTTTGGTATAACCTGATGCTAGTCTTGCATTACATGTGGCACACTTCTTTTTGCTAGAAGGGACTTTAACACTGTGGTCTTTTGGATCTTTCTGGTAGGAAACAAAAGAAAGAGATGTCCTCCTTTAAGAAAAGGTATCTCTAGCCTGCCATCCTAAGGTGCCCACTGAGCTAAACATAGGCAAACATTCCTATCTAGCTCCCCTTCTAAAACAGGTGAAATACACAGGAAAAAAGAGCTCTGGCACAGCCAGCCTACCTGTGAAGAGCCGGCGCTAGACTCCCCTGGCGCGTGTACAGCGTCCATCTTGTGTCTGTATACAGGCAGCGTTCAGCCCACGCTTGCTGCCTTTTAAACGCCGGCTCGGCCTTCCAAACTTCCCGCGCCAGAAACCGGAACCACAGCTTCCGGCGCTCAGTGAGGACGCGCATCCCGGCCTGGAAGTTACGCCCAGCGACTTCCGGGTCACGGCGTCCACCGTAAGGAAAGAATTCCCTCGCTGCTAACGCCGCCGCCTGATGCAAGCCATCACCGCCAACTCCCTCGCCGGGCACCGGGGGAAGGAGGAAACGGGGAACTCCAGACCCAGTCGGAGGGAACCCGCGGCCAAAAGAGGAGAGATCGTTCGGGTAAGCACAGCCCAGCTGTCTTCCCTCAGCCCCTGGAGATGGACTCCCTCCCGGATCCATCCCTCTGCAAAAGACGGTTCCCAGGTGACATGTCTCCTCCGACTGAGGAAACACATAAAACTGACCAGATGCCTGAGGGACCGCCTTTTAAAGAGCTGGAGGCGATGTGTTTCCTGTCCAGGGAGGAGCTCCATCTCTCAAGGGCTGTCCTGGAAGACGCCTTGGGAAAATCAAGTACTTATTAAAAAATCATCAAAAATTACCCCAAGACAATCTAGGGGAAAGTTCAAAAAACATCAGAATAAAACAAAAAAAAAATACAACATGTTATTGAACAGTACATGGTGAACAACCAAAAAGGTATGCTGTGATGATCCTGATTGCATCTATCCAAAGCACCAATGTGTTTTGACTAAACCACTTAACAACCGCCCACTGTAAATATACGTCCTGTTTTTAAAGATGGATATCTCGGTAACGGCAGCAGCTGCTGCCACAACCGAGATATCCATCTCTTCAATGGGCGGTCCTGTCAATGATAACAGCGGTCTCCGCGGCGGATTCACCACGAGATCACCGTTATCGGTGGCGGGAGAGGGACCCCCCTCCCGCCACTCTTTCGCGCCCTCTTCCGCTTACTGGAGCCGTCGGTAGCGGCGGAGTCGATCGGGGTCCTTTGGCTGTCTGTGTGGGGATGTGAGTGAGGGCAAAATGGCACCCACAGCTTTGCTGGGCGGAAGTGACGTCAAAACATCAGCCCCCCCATGCGTCTTAAAGAAAATTTTTTTTTTGTCATTTGTCTTTTTGACCCCAGATCTCATATTTAAGAGAACCTGTCATGCTGTATTCTATTACAAGGGATGTTTACATTCCTTGTAATAGGAATAAAAGTGATATATATTTTTTTTTTTTTCAGTGTAAAAAATTATAAAAAAATAAAAATAAATAAGAAAACTAAAAAGTTTTTTTTTAAAAGCACCCCGTCCCGACGAGCTCGCGCACAGAAGCGAACGCATTTGCGAGTAGCGCCCGCATATAAAAACTGTGTTCAAACCACCCAAGTGAGGTATCGCCGCGATCGTTGGAGCGAGAGCAATAATTCTAGCCCTCCTCTGTAACTCAAAAAATGCAACCTATAGAATTTTTTAAACATCGCCTATCGAGATTTTAAGGCTAAAAGTTTGACGCCATGCCACGAGCGGGCTCAATTTTTAAGCGTGACATGTTGGGTATCATTTTACTCGGCGTAACATTAACTTTCACAATATATAAAAAAATTGGGCAAAATGTATTGTCTTATTTTTTTAATTAAAAAAAGTGCATTTTTTCCCAAAAAAAGTGTGCTTGTAAGACCGCTGCGCAAATACGGTGTGACAAAAAGTATTGCAATGACTGCTATTTATTCTCTAGGGTGTTAGAAAAAATATTTAAAATGTTTGGGGGTTTTAAGTAATTTTCTAGCAAAAAAAACTGTTTTAGTCTCGTAAACACAGAATCTGAAAACAGGTTCGGTGATTAACCACTTGGGCACATATACCCCCTCCTGCCCAGGTGAAATTTCAGCTTCCGGCACTGCGTCGCTTTAACTGACAATTGCGCGGTCGTGCGACGTGGCTCCCAAACAAAATTGACGTCCTTTTTTCCCCACAAGTAGAGCTTTCTGTTGGTGGTATTTGATCACCTCTGCGTTTTTTTATTTTTTGCGCTATAAACAAAAAAAAAAAACAATTTTGAAAAAAAAAAATACAATATTTTTTACTTGTTGCTATAATAAATAGCCCAATTAAAAAAAAAAAAAAACACGTATTTTTTTCCTCAATTTAGGCCGATACGTATTCTACATATTATTGGTTAAAAAAAAAAAAAAAAAAACGCAATAAGCGACTGGTTTGCACAAAAGTTATAGCGCCTACAAAATAGGAGACAGAATTTTTTTATTATTCATTTTTTTTTACCAGTAATGGCTTCGATCTGCGATTTTTATTGGGACTGCGACATTATGGCGACACATTTTTGGCGCCATTCACATTTATACTGTGATCAGTGCTATAAATATGCACTAATTACTGTATAAATGTGACTGGCAGGGAAGGGGTTAACACCAGGGGGTGAGGAAGGGGTTAAATATGTTTCCTGTATAGTGTTCTAACTGTAGGTGGAGGGGGGTGACTGGGGGAGGTGACTGATCTGTGTCCCTTTGTACAAGGGACACAGATCGGTCTCCTCTCCAGAGACAGGACGCTGTCTCCGTGTGAGCCGGCAATAAGAGATGATCTCATATGTTTACATTTGAGATCATCTCTCATTGACCGCGCAGATCGCATAGCAAACGGCCACTCTGATTGGCCATTCGCCGCGATCTGTGATTGGCTGTGTCCAAGGGACACGGGCAACACAGAATTTCCCCGCTGCGCGCTCTGGAGTGCGCGCGGGGAACGCCAAAAGGGGCGGCCGTCAAAAGATGGCGGGTTGGAAATTCAGGTCTGCGCTGTAGCCGTCATTCGGCTCCAGCACGGGGCTCAAGTGGTTAAGTGGTTAAGTCTTCCTCAGGGGGTAGTAGTTAGCATATCAGAAGAATCTCTAAAATACATACAGAGGAATGTGTACACCAGGGATATGCAATTAGTGTAGTTCTGAAACATTTGGAGATCCAAGTCCCATGAGGCATAGCAATACTCCAACAGCCACAAGTGTGACACCCAGAGGCAGAGGCATGATGGGACTTGTAGTTTTGCAACAGCTGAAGGTCCGTTAATTGCATATCCCTGTGCACCAGAGAACGCGTGTCCCAAACACAAGGGATATGTAGAGATAACCTGAATGACTTGATCTATGCCCAACAAAAAAAGGGCAATATATGCAAGTTCCTGTGTATCCATGGACAAGCCAAATAGCCAAGTACCTGTAAACGTATTTCTTTATCATACATCACGGAAGACAGAGCACCATAGTCATAACTATGCAGGTTATACGCCACCTATAGGTGAATGGACACTGGTACACTCAAAAGACAGGAAGTCCCCCTCCCTATAAATGCCCTCCCATCCAGGGAGTTTTTATGACAGTGTTGATCATGGTTAATGAAGTCCTAAGAAGAGCTCTGCTAAGAAATCCCCGACGGGATCAACAGGATATGCAATCGGATCCATCTAAAGTGGCTGAAACAGCTAAATGGATGGTACCCGAGCCTCGAGGAAAAAGAGCAAGGTTTTTACCTGTAATGCAATACCTGTAATATTTTCTGCCTGAGGGACATGTACATATGTAAGTAGACACACTCCTGGATGATTAGCAGTTAACTTTAAAAGTGAAATAATATGCTTGTGGGCAGGAACAGCATAATATATGTGCTTGCAAATTTACTGCTTAATTGCATGTTTTGAAAGACATGAGGGTGGGTGCATTTTAGGGAGTTGTATCTCCAATATAGTGCATATGTGCTTGGTATCCTACAGGTCTAAAGTATAGGACCAACTGCAGTTGAGCAGGTGCTTGCTTACAAACTTGATAAAAAATGCACACTTGCTGCTAAAACACACAGTTGCTGAAGCACATGGTTGCTGAAACACACGGTTGCTGAAGATAGTGTTTTTACCAGCTCACATGTTTGCATAAAGATACATGATCATGGGTGTACATAATACACATTTGGACATCTTCGTGTAAAAAAATTGTTGATCACATAAAAAAAAAAAAAAAAAAACATGTGATCGCATGAGGTGACAGGATCGCTTAAGGATACATGGCCACATAGGTATGCATGTTTATGATTGTATTGATATGTATGTTTTTATTAGTCGCATTAAAAATGCTTAATCACATAAAGATGCATGATCGCATAAGATGTTTGATCGCTCAAGGGTGCTTGATCGCACAAGGGTGTTTGATCGCACAGACGCTTGATCGCCTAAAGTTGCATGATCGCATGAGGCATGTTAATATGTTTACTTAAATATACATGATTCCTCATGATCTCATGGGAATACATGTCTGCATAAGATAAGTGTTGCGGAATGTTGCATAACACGTTTCATAAACGCATGCTTGCTTTGCAAAGTTGCTTGTTCCATGGCACACATGGTACATGAATGCATGTGTACAGTGCACAATTTTCATATTTTGCCTAAAAGCATTTTTGTATGGATTCATGCTTCCATAAACACATGCTTCCGTAGAGGCATATTGCTTGAACACATGCTGCATGCATAAAGCTGTATACGCATGTACCTATGTGTTTGCATAGGACTGCAGAAGTGCCTGAGGGCAAAAGCTTATAAAGCAGAGTCCCAAGGCCTCCTTATGAAAGGCACCCTTGCTTGATCAAGGTAGAGGGGAAGACTTCTTGCCAAGCCCCTGAAAAACACAGAAGAGATCCTTGACAGATGGGTCATCTCTGATGGTATTTATAGATATGTCCCACAGGAAAATCTGAAGGTGAATCAACCACAGGGAACCGTCAGCAATTGATGAAGATTTTTATTAGTGAACACAAAGTATCAGAAATTTCCCCTGCGGTGATGAACAAGATCACCCAGGGAGAAATGTTCCTCCGAAGCATAGAAAACAAATATACACACACTAGAAAAATTCACTTGAAAAATACAACGTTGTATATATAAAAAAAAAAAAATTGGATGAAACAACCCCCCCCCCCCCCCCCCCCCCGTTTTCCAAAATCTGAATAAAGGTCAACTCCCAGTGATCTGGACAAAAAAAATGTCTATGGGTGTGACATTATTGACTGAAGTCCCCCAGTCGGGTACACAAAAACAACAATAAAGGTTTGTATCCAAAAGCCATGTGTAATGACTATATGGCTTTACTGAAACAGTCGGTGAATGATGGTACTGATTGGGCATCAAAGAATGTATGTCAGTCCAACATGCGAAGCATAAAAATTATTTGCAGAGAACCAGTCTATAGATTTCACATGGTATTGCACATTAGCTTAGCATTGGTAGACTGATAATTCCGACAGTGTAAACAGCAGTGATCTGTGTAAGCCGACATATTTTGTCTCCAAACAGCCGTCCTGGTTCCAAACTAGGAGCAAGTGGTAAAGGCCAAGTAGCCCCAACACAGACTTTAGAGGGATTTGCTTCAACTTCCTATGGTCCAGGTACTGGAGGCTGAAGGTTCGGGCACCATAAACATCCAGAGTGGTGAAAAAACCTGGAAGACCTGCACCGGTCGTTACATTTGGTTTGTCCCAGTCCATAGATCAAACTTACTGTGCAAGTGTCTCCGATCAAAGGGCTGTATGCAGCGCACCGCAAAGCAGCTGTAGTAGCCAAGACACTCGGGATCCCCGAGTCGGCAATTGGAAACCGCCGAGTGTAGATGCCGGGCCAAGTGCTCTCCCTTCTGTAAGTTGAAAGTTCACAAATACAATGGACAGTGGCCCGTGTGGAGCTTTCAAACTAGTGTAATAGATATGCAATGCCTCTGAGGTCAGTGTAGCTAAGTCCAGGTATATACTGTCACACACCACTTAAAGGTGTGGTTTCAGTGAAGAGGATGGGGGTCATCCAATGCTCCTAGCATCGTCAAACATCGACGCGTTTCGTGATAAACAAATGACAAACAGATGAAGTGATATGTTTATCACAAAACGTGTCAACGTTTGACGATGCTAGGAGCATCTCTGGGTGTTTACAAAAGTTTTGGCCTCAGTACTAGCAAGACTAAGGGGCCAGGGTATAGCAGTAACAGCATACCTAGACGACCTGCTAATGGTAGATCAGTCACTAGCACTGTTAAACCAGGGGGTGTCCAGAACGGTCAGGTACCTGGAACACCTATGTCGGATTCTCAACCCAGAGAAATCATCCCAACAACCAGTAAGAGACTGGAGTATTTGGGCTCGGTCATAGATACAGCCCAGGCAAGAGTGTTTTTGCCCCAGGCAAAAGTCAACGCTATAAGAGCTGCTCCTGGTGGTCAGAGCAAAGAAGGGTCCTTCCATTCATCTTTGCTTGAGGTTGCTATTGTTCCCTACACCCAGTTACATTCAAGACTGTTGCAATACAGTATTTTGTCTGCTTAGAACAAGATGACCCAAGCTTTGGATTATCAAACTAATCTGGCCCCAAATGTGTGCCAGAGTCTCAGCTAGTGGTTAATAACCAGGAATTTACAGAAAGGGAAATCCTTCCGTCCAGTTACCTGGAAAGTAGCAACAACGGATGCCAGCCTATGGAGCTGGGGAACAGTCCTAGGAAAGACAACTGTCCAATGGTCCCTACATCCCGATGTCTTTCTGGCCATATGCCAAAGATGGGGTGTGACGAGACCCTTGCTTGCTCGGTTCTGCTCTCCCGACACTCCTCTGCTTCTATTGGATCAGATTGCCGATTGCAACGTCTGATGGTCCAGTCATCCAAGGTTCCGGGATCCGAACTACAGCTATGTGTCGTTCGGACCCATTAGAACAGACACCAGGCAGGCTGTATGTATGTTCAAACAGGACTCTTTTAATGGAAGCATTCTGCAGGTTTATATACAGTTTACAAGCTTGTCATCAAAGAACAATGAAATCTCCATCCCCTTTTCCCTTTTCCACACACTGGGACTTCCATACAGAGAACATTTTGACAGTGATCCATTTAGCATGACTTAATCACTAATTGTAACAGAATACGCTATCTAGCCAGCTTGGCTCCGCATAGAGAGGAGGTAATTACTACAATGAAGCAATCAGAACAATAGGTAACATGAGCCAATTATCCAATCATTTAGCCCGACGAGGTGACTAGGCATCCCGTCTGCAATTCCCCACTATACAATACACAACCTCTTAAGAGTAAACACAGAATTTCTTCACACACACACACAATAGAACATGGTATGGATTTTCTGTGCATTGTATGCCCCGAATGTCCCCCAACACAGATTCTTGACCAGAGTGCTCACCCGCCTCTTTAGACTGGAACATGGGCTCCTGGTGGTGGGGGGCGACATTAACCTGACTCAATCTGCAACTGCCGATCATCACATGGTGGGTCCCCGGGCATTGTCGGCTCGGGCCCTTCGGGACTCAAAGCTTTTTCGCCAAATCTCTAGACGATATGCTCTTTTTGATGCCTGGAGGGCCCTCCATCCGGGCGATCGGCAGTACACTTACTACTCAGCCAACCATAGAGCCCACTCCCGCATTGACTATTTTTTCACCAACAACTCTACGCTCCGGGCGATACGCGAGGCACGGATACTCCCGATATTGTGGTCGGACCACGCCCCTATCTTACTTACACTAGATTTAGGCTCCCCTGCCCAGAGGCCCTACAACTGGAAACTAAACACCTTCCTCCTCCAACACTTACCGTCCAAGACAGAACTCACCTCCACTCTCCAACACTACTTCACAGAGAACGACACCGCTGACATCTCCACATCCTTGCTCTGGGAGGCCCATAAGGCGGTCCTTCGGGGTAGATGTATAGCACTGTCCGCTGCCCTAAAAAAGGATGCCCTGGCTACCAAACAGAGAACCGAGAGGGACCTTGAGGTCCTGGAACGCCGACTACAACTCTCCCCTTCCATCGCCCTCCTTAAAAAAATCCGGAATCTTCGAGGGACCCTGAGAGACTTGGCTCTGGGCCGTGTGGAAAAAGCCCTTATTAGGCTGCGGCAGGTCTATTATGATAAAGGCAATAAAGCCCACTCCCTGCTAGCGAAGAAACTGTGCCACTCCCATCTTGCGACGACGCCCCACGAAATTAAGGACAGCTCGGGCTACCTACGGTCCCACCCTAGAGACATAGCCCACACGTTTGCTGAATTTTACAGGCACCTCTACAACAATCCCGACATTCCCAGTGACCCTCTCCCCCCGGACATCTCTCTTCGCATGGAGCAATACTTAGAACAAAGTGGTGTCTCTCGACTGCTGCCCTCTGACTTGACATCCCTAAACCCGCGGGTCACTGAAGAAGAGATAGAACAGACAGTTAAATCCCTACCCTCGCGCAAGTCCCCAGGCCCGGATGGCCTACCCTATTAATATTACAAGGCCTTCCTGCCCCTCCTTCTCCCCCACATGTGTAAACTTTTTAACGCCTTTCTCATGGACACCCCTGTCCTGGCAGATATGCAGCTCTCCTTTATCACACTAATTCCTAAGCCAGACAAGGACCCAGTTCTCTGTGCCAACTATAGACCCATCGCACTATTGAATTCGGACCTTACATAGTTACATAGTTAGTCAGGTTGAAAAAAGACACAAGTCCATCCAGTTCAACCAAAAAAAATAAATAAAAATAAAACAAATTAAAACACAGTACATCCTCCCATACACCCAACTCCATACCCACAGTTGATCCAGAGGAAGGCAAAAAAAACCAGCAGAGCGATGATCCAATTTGCTACCCGAGGGGAAAAAATTCCTTCCTGATCCCCCGAAAGGCAATCGGATTTACCCCGGATCAACTTTACCTACAAAACTTAGTACTCAGTTATATTATGTGCATTTAGGAAAGAATCCAGGCCTCTCTTAAAGCAATCTACTGAGCTGGCCAGAACCACCTCTGGAGGGAGTCTGTTCCACATTTTCACAGCTCTTACTGTGAAGAAACCTTTCCGTATTTGGAGGTGAAATCTCTTTTCCTCCAGACGTAAAGAGTGCCCCCTTGTCCTCAGTGTTGACCTTAAAGTGAATAACGCAACACCAAGTTCACTATATGGACCTCTTATGTATTTGTACATGTTGATCATATCCCCCCTTATTCTCCTCTTCTCAAGAGTGAATAAATTCAGTTCCTCTAATCTTTCCTCATAGCTGAGCTCCTCCATGCCTCTTATCAGTTTGGTTGCCCTTCTCTGCACTTTCTCCAGTTCTCCGATATCCTTTTTGAGAACTGGTGCCCAAAACTGGACTGCATATTCCAGATGAGGTCTTACTAATGATTTGTACAGGGGCAAAATGATATGTCTATCTCTGGAGTCCATACCTCTCTTAATACAAGAAAGGACTTTGCTCGCTTTGGAAACCGCAGCTTGGCATTGCATGCCATTATTGAGCTTATGATCAACTAAAACACCCAGATCCTTCTCCACTACAGATCCCCCCAGCATGTATGATGCATGCATATTCTTAGCCCCCAAGTGCATAACTTTACATTTATCAACATTAAACCTCATCTGCCACTTAGTCGCCCACTTAGACAGAGCATTGAGGTTGGCTTGTAAATTGGAGACATCCTGCAAGGACGTTATTCCACTGCATAGCTTGGTGTCATCTGCAAAAACAGAAATGTTACTTTTGATCTCAGACCCAATATCATTTATAAATATATTGAAAAGTAAGGGACCCAACACTGAACCTTGGGGTACACCGCTGATAACCTTGGACCATTCAGAGTAAGAATCATTAACCACAACTCTCTGAATTCTGTCTTTCAGCCAGTTTTCTATCCATTTACAAACTGATATATCTAATCCTGTAGACCAGGGGTGTCAAACTGGCGGCCCTCCAGCTGTTGCAAAACTACAAGTCCCATGAGGCATTGCAAGGCTAACAGTTACAAGCATGACTCCCACAGGCAGAGGCATGATGGGACTTGTAGTTTCGGAACAGCTGGAGGGCCGCCAGTTTGACACCCCTGCTGTAGACCTTACCTTACACATGAGCCGTGTGTGGGGAACTGTATCGAACTCTTTTGCAAAATCCAAGTATACCACATCCACTGCTACGCCTCTGTCCAGGGTTTTACTTACCTCTTCATAAAAGGAAATCAGGTTTGTCTGACAACTTCTGTCTTTCATGAATCCATGCTGTCTGCTGCTTAAATAGTTTGTTTCCAGCAAGAACTCATCCACGTGGTCTTTTATTAAACGTTCCAGTATCTTCCCAACTATAGAAGTTAAACTAACAGGTCTATAGTTACTAGGTAAAGACTTTGTTCCCTTTTTAAATATGGGCACCACATTGGCTTTATGCCAATCCAGTGGTACTATTCCTGTCATTAATGAGTCCCTAAATATTAGATACAGTGGCTTTGAAATTTCAGAGCTCAATTCTTTTAGGATCCGTGGGTGGATGCCATCTGGTCCAGGTGCTTTATCCACCTTTATTCTGTCTAAATATTTCTGGACCATATCACTTTTGAGCCATTGTGGATTTGGGGCTGTGTCACTCCCACCCCCTATATCGACATGAGCTCCCCCATTCTCCATTGTATACACAGAGCTGAAGAAAGCATTTAATAAATTTGCCTTCTCTATGTCCTCAGTCACCCACTCTAGATTATTTTGTAAAGGGCCTACATGCTCAGACTTGACCTTTTTACTATTAATATATTTAAAGAATTTTTTTTACATCAGGCTTTACAAAATGACTCACTCCGTTTAAACGTGGTTCTCCCCTCCCTCATCCATAAGGACCAAGTGGGCTTTGTGCCTCTTCGGCAGGCGGGCGATAACACCCGGAAGATAATCGACTTGGTGGATGTGGCGAACAGGGAAAATACGGCGTCCTTGCTTCTCAGCCTGGATGCCGAGAAGGCCTTTGACCGGCTCGGGTGGCCCTTCATGTTCGCCACGTTGCACTACGTGGGGATCCGGGGCCCATTCATGAGTGCGATCCGGCATCACTACTCCAACCCCTCCTCTCAGGTCAAGACGCCCTTTGCCCTTTCACCTTTCTTTCCTGTTACCAATGGTACCCGGCAGGGGTGCCCACTCTCACCCCTGATATTCGCACTTTGCGTTTAACCCCTAGCAGCCACTATTCGAGGCAACCCGTCTATCCGTGGGATGTCAGTCCGCGGCAGGGAATTTAAAATCTCTGTTTGCGGATGACATCATCCTCTCCCTGACACACCCTAGGATTTCCCTCCCGAACCTCCATGTAGAGTTGGCTAAATATGGAGCCTTGTCAGGCTACAAAATTAACACCTCCAAGTCGGAGGCCCTCCCACTCAATGTCCCCGAAACAGAGGTCGCTCATTTGCGGACCACTTTTTCCTACCAAATGGAAAACAACCTCCCTGAAATACCTGGGGATACACATTACCCCAAATTTCACTACCTTGTACCAGGAAAACCCCCCCCCCCCTTTTCCGTTCGATAAGATCCCTGCTGATGCAATGGAAGAATAACCACATCTCCCTACTCGCCCGGATAGCCTCGGTTAAAATGACGATACTCCCGAAGCTTCTTTATCTTTTCCAAACGTTGCCCATGCCTGTCCCCTATAAACACCCGAGACAGCTTCAGTCTGACCTACTTAAATTCACCTGGAATCACAAGAGACATAGGGTTCCCCAGTCGGTACTAATGGCGGCACGCTCGGACGGCGGCCTTGCGTTTCCTAATCTTGTGAAGTACTATAAGGCCACTCAACTCCATGCAATAGCTTCCTGGTTCACTCAACGCTCCTACAACAGGTGGACGGAGATTAAAAAACTGTGGCTAGCGCCGACCCACCCTAATAGCCTGCTTTGGAGTGCGGACGCGGAGGTCCCCCCTGAACGCCTGTTGGGCTCTGTGTCTCAACTTCGGCGACCTTGGCGTCGGCTGTCACGACCATGCGGACTGTCTTCGGAATGTTGGCTCTTGACCTCATTCATGTACAACCCCAAGGTGCCAGATAGCCTCACACACCACATGTCCCACCCGTGGACTTCCCGGAATCTTTTCCATTTTGGGAACCTAGTAGATCCCCTCTCCCGCAAATTACTGCCCTTCTCCACCCTCCAAACCAAATATGATCTCCCTCGGCAGGCATTTTACAGTTACTTGCAAATTCGCCATTACGCCCTGTCCATAGCACCTAACCTCCAATTCTCCCCCCCAACTACCTTTGAGAGGCTGATCTTGGCCGGGTCAGCCCAGAAGGGCCAAATTTCTGATATCTACAAAATACTAAATGCCTATACCTTCGAATCCCAGGGTAAACACTCTTACATGCTCCGCTGGGAAAAAGCCCTCAACGAGGTCGTACCCATAGAACAATGGCAGATTATCTGGTCCCAGGCAGCCAAGAGCCCACTTTGTACGCTGTACAAAGAAAACACGTATGAAGTCCTGCTATTTTGGTATATGACCCCCGATGTGCTGCACGCCATATACCCCACCAGCTCTGATCGCTGCTGGCGATGCCAGGGAGACAAGGGCTCCCTTTTCCACATTTACTGGAGCTGCCCAATGATTGCCCCCTATTGGACCGCGGTTCAGCAATTGTTGAGACGCCTGTTGGACATGTGGGTCTCCATGTCCCCTAAATTCTTCTTACTGGGCCTATCCCCCCTGAGGACCTCCACGGCCTGCCAAAGGTTGACCCGCCACATCCTCACTGCGGCCCGCTGCCCGATAGCCCTAAATTGGAAAAACGGCTCCCCTCCTGCCCAGGTGGCTTTGCACGCTAGGATCAAAGACGTGGAGCTGATGGAGAGAATGACTGCCAGGATGCAGGACAGATTGGAGGCCCACGACACTATCTGGGAGCCATGGCGCCTCCGGCAAAGGACCAGTCATGACAAGGTAAACGAGCTACCTTGATGACCCTTACCTCTTCCCCTCTCTTTCCCCCCCTAACTTATCTTTCTTCTTATTTTTACCTCCTGTTTTCCCTTTCTTTTTGTTTTATTTTTCATCTGTTTTTTTTTTTTTCTCCCGCCTCTTCTCCCTACCTTCCTCCCCTCGGAGGTACCTCTGTGATTTCCCCCATGCCTTACATTTTGCAATGTACTGATCTGTTATCATGATATGGCAATCTCGACTTCAATTCTGCGCTCGTTGTTGCCTGGGGGCACGTAGACTGCCCAAGCTGCTTTATACCCGACTACTTGTACCACGGGCAACTATGTGCCTTCTCTTTCTATGCCCCTCCCTATACTTTATCACATGTACCTGTAATGTTGTAAGCAACCTATCTCTTTTCAATAAAAAGTTATTTGCTAGAACATGGTATGTCTTTCAATCCACATCTTTGGACAGACGGACGGTCTCAACTGACAGGAGATATTTACATTTGATAAACAAAAGGCTTTAAACAGGCTTATCACATAACGGACAATGAAATGTCTTTCACAAGCCAGCTCACTTAGCGTCTTAAAAGCAGGTGTCCTCGCATTGAATAAGCCAACAGCTTGTAAAGTCTCAGTATATCCTGTAATACATGAATTAGGATTTCACTTAGAAACACTTCAGTATTTCAAGGTCCATGACATGGGGGTACCCTGTACATGTTGGACAAGCTTTGTGTCAAAAACAAGGGATCCACTCGCACTCGGGACAGATGCGTTGGTGACCCCGTGGTATCAGTTTTCACTGGATTATGCATTCCCCCAGTTCAGCTATCGCGGCTTCTTCGCAGGTTCAAGGAATTAGGGAAGCCAGTAATCCTAGTAGCTCCGGCGTGGCCCAAGAGATCCTGGTATGCAGAGATCATGAAGATGGCAGTAGGGGATTCATGGACTCTTCCATCTCATCCAGACCTGCTGTCACAATGGCCAGTATTCCATCCTGCCTTACAAATGCTAAAGTTAATGGTTTGGCTATTGAATCCCACATTCTAAAGGGTCAAGGGTTTTTCAGGTTCAGAGATTACCACCCCGATTAAAAGCTGGCCTCTAGGACCATTTATTATAGGGTCTGGAGGGCCTATGTCTCCTAGTAATGAAACCAAGGGTTGGCACCCTCAAAAGTATGTCATAGGTAGAATGCTTACCTTTCTACAGTTGGGAGTAGAAATGAAGCTGGCCTTGAGTATAATCAAGGGTTAGATTTCGGCTTTGGCAGTATTTTTCCCAAAAGCTGATTGCTTTGCATTCTTTGGTCCGGGCCGTTATACAAGGGGTAACTTGGATACGTCCGCCAGTTAGGTCACCCTTGTGCCCATGGTATTTGAATCTAGTTCTGTTGGTTTTGCAAAGACAGCCCCTTTGAGCCAATACATAGTATTCCTTTGCTTCTTTTGACAAACAAAATGGTGTTCTTAGCTCCGGTAACCTCCACAAGAAGAGAGTCAGAATTGGCTGCTTTTTCTTGTAAAGAGCCATACTTGGTTATTCATAAGGACAAGGTGATGTTGCGTCCTCACTCAACCTTTTTGCCTAAGGTAGTGTCAAGTTTTCATCTGAATCAGGATGTTTCCCTGCCTTCCTTTTTATTCCAGAACCTCATTCTGCAGAAGAAAGATTGTTACATTCTCTCGATGTAGTGAGAGCAATCAAGGCCTATCTGAATGGGATAACTCAGATACGGAAAACTGATGTTTTTTTTGTGCTGCCAGAAGGCCCGAAAGGGCCAGGCAGCATCAGAATCAACTATTGCTAAGTGGATTTGTCAGGGGATTAGTCAGGCTTATAGTCTGAAGAAAAGGGTTCCGTCTTTTGAAGTTAAAGCACATTCTACCAGGGCAGTCAGTGCTTCATGGGCAGTGCATCACCAAGCCTCTGTGGCTCAGATTTGCAAGGCCACTACTTGGTCTTCGGTACATGCATTCACAAAATGTTATCCGTTGGATGTAAGTTGGCAGGAGGATGCCGCCTTCGGGCGCAGTGTGCTCCAGGCAGCAATACAAGTCCTCTCACCTGGCGGCGGCAGTTTTGCTTTGTGTCTCCCTCCCCTCAGAAGGCATTGTTGTGGGACATCCCACATAGTTATGACCATGGTGCTCTGTGTCGCGCGATGTACTCCAAGAAAATAATTTTACAGGTAATCTGTTATAAAAATCCTATTTTTAAAAGAGAAGTAAAGGATTTTATAAAAAAAAATTGAGATTCAGACTAACTTAGGTGGATGCAGCATCAGTCTGATGCTACATCTGTCCCCTGGCACCTTTGCGCTGAGAACCAAGCGATCGAACACCACAGATCGCTCGTTTTTTAGAGCTCCGTGAGCAGAGAGCTGTAGACTGTCAGTCACAGATCTCTGCTCTGCCAGCTCCTCGCTCACTGGGGAGCTGGGCTGTGGAGGGGGCAGAGCGGCCGTCTCAGACTCTGTTTTTTGCTGAGAGGCGGAGACAGGTGTCAGTGCAGGTATCTGGCAGATCCAGACTTTGACACGATGAAGCAGTGCCTGGACTGAAAAATCGGTAACGTCAGCAGAGAATGGACTTCAGCCAAACTGCAAAACAAATACTCAAAAACCTAAAAATCTATCCCTCTTCATCAGTGGAGGGACAAGTCTGTGGTCACCCCCAAAGATCTAAAAAAGACAAAATAAAAGGGCCCTCAGTCAGGGATAATTCACAAAAACTATGCCTATATAAAAAAATTGGTGTTTAATGCCTGATCTTACCATTCTAGGTCTAAAGTATGTTTAGATCTTCTTCTGTCACTCCAACTCACTCTCGAGGAACCCAGGCATGTGGATCCTGCCAATGGTGCAATTATGTCAGGTCATCTAGATCAGTGTTTTTCAACTCCAGTCCTCAAGGCACACCAACAGGTCAAGTTTTCAGGATTTCCCTCAGATGAAATGGCTGTGGTGATTACTAAGGCAGTGAAACTGATCAAATCACCTGTGCAAAATAATGGAAAGTCTGAAAACATGACCTGTTGGTGTGCCTTGAGGACTGGAGTTGAAAAACACTGATCTAGATTATACTCTTCTTAATGGCCAGAAACCCAGACCCAAAAATGTTACCCGTCATTCCCTGGGGATAGTCTATATACTAGACTGCCCCTGTGGGGCTTTCTATATAGGAAATACCAAACAAGAATTTTAGTGGAGAATTAAAGAGCATATAAAAAGCAGCGAACTGAGAGGGATATACAGTATCTGACAAAAGTGAATACACCCCTCACATGTTTGTAAATATATTATATCTTTTCATGCGACAACACTGAAGAAATGACACTTTGATACAATGTAAAGTACTGATTGTACAGCTTGTAGAACAGTGTAAATTTGCTGTCCCTTCAAAATAACTTGTGCTTAGCGTCCTATCCAGAGGTTGTCTTTGGAAAATAGACTTATGAGTGCTGCCAGCATTGCTGCAGAGGTTGAAGGGGTGGAGGTCAGCCTGTCAGTGCTCAGACCATATGCTGCACACTGCATCAACTTGGTCTGCATCGCTGTCCCAGAAGGAAACCTCTTCTAAAGATGCACAAGAAAGCCCACAGTTTGCTAAAGACAAGCAGACTAAAAAGGACTTCTCACTCTTGTGAGATACTGTATATTTAGCCATAGGGAGACGAATGATCAATTCACACAACTACTGTGCTCCACCTCTCCTCTTCTGGGCTCTTGACTCACATCCACCGGACCCCCAGAGGTGGACACTGGAACAAAATCTTACTTAAGAAAAAGAAAAAAAAAGAAACTCTTGGATACATAAACTTCAGGCTACCAAGCCCCAGGGCTCAATGAGGCAATAGGCCATTTCTGGAGGGTTTCTCCTCTGGATGCTCAGAACACCTGTAAGGTTCACAAGCTTCGGGCTATTAATGAGATAACAAGTAACACTAAGATAAATTGAAAGAAAATAGAACTACGCTTAACCTATAAACCAAAAGTGTGAAATCATAAATTGATAAATTGATCAATAAATCCACCAGTGTAGAACAAATGTGTGAATCATATATCAAAGTTAATGAAAAAAACATGAAAAAAAAAACATATAAAGCAAACATTTATATAAAGTCCTTCAGTGTTCAAAAAAAAAATCAGTATGTAAAACATCCACCAGTGCAGGGCTTAATCAATAAAGTCCATCTAAGTGTGTAATGGCGTCTCCAAATGCTGAATCCATCACCATTTTAGAAGAAACCACTTCTTACCAATGACCGTGATCCCCATTACAGAGGATCAGGAAAAGCGTGTAGTATAAAGCACAGCTCAATTCCAATGTGCAGCAAGCACACTCAACTCCTCAGAACGCCTTGTTGCCATTCAGACCGATAGGTGGATGCATGTGGCACATATAAAACATAAAAATGCTTCAATATATCCGTGCACTCACCTTCGGTACCTTTCCTTCCTCATTGGTCACGTGTCCTCTTATTAGATCCCCCCCTCCTTGACCCGCACTTCCTCTACACCTCCTCGTACCCTAAACTCTACTCCACCTTCCCTTTCCCCGATCTACTTGCTTTCTCTCCATTCTATACCCCTCTCTCACCTCCCCCCCCCTTTTCCGCTCCTCCACCCCTCTCTTGCTTGCCTCCCCCCTCTTCTCTCTCTGGGGACCACTCCTCCTCGCCCCCAAACTCACCCACCAATCGCCTCATAGACCCCAGAGCGGGCCTATTCCTTTACTAAACCCATTAACATCTTGGCCCTAGTGTCCAAGAACCCGGGCCAATCGAATGGACAAATCAAAACATCTTTCTCTCAAATGCCTTTCGCTAAACGTTAAAGGCCTAAACGTACCAGAAAAGAGATCTCAGGTTCTAGCCGTGTTGACTAAGCATGGGGCGCACTTCCTGCTACTCCAGATCGGACGCCATCCCTAAACTAGCAAACCATGTTTATAAAACAAGCACTACACTCTACAAACCCAGACTCCAAAACCAAAGGAGTCTCCGTCCTTATTTCTAAACATGCCGATTTCCAACTAACTGACACTTTGATTGACCCCGACGGCAGATATATCTTCCTTAAAGGCACATACGCATCCAAACCAATCACCCTGGCCAATATCTATTGCCCGAATGAACACCAAGTTACCTTTTTTTAGGAAGGTGGGTGTCTCCTCTCCACCTTTCAAGAAGGGCTGTTACTCTATCATGGTCTTACCTCCTTTGCAGCCATCTCATCACTGTCTTGTGCTGGCACCCATCTTGCTTCCTGTGCTTCTTGTAACTTCCTACATCCTGAGGCTCCTCCTTCCCACTGGGAGAAGCTGGATGCTCAGCTTATATATAACACGGCTGCTGCGGTAGTCCACTGCTCGGTCCTTGTCTCACTAGCCTCCTAACCTTTTCAGGACACTTGTTCAGACTATTAATAAGCTGGAAACATCGCACAAACAGTCAACCTCGCAAACGGTGTTACAAGACTTGATACATGCTAGATGTACACTCCTGAACGAGCTAGGGAAACACACAAGACGTTAAGTCTTGCAGCAAAAAGTGTTCTATGAACACGGCAACAAAAGCGGCAGAATGCTGGCACGCATGATACAGAATGCCAAACTCGCTTCCAGGATTCACCAAATCCGAGACAAACATGGTACACTCCTCTCTAAAAACGAAGAAATAGCGGGACAATGCGAGGAGTTTTACTCGGCCCTCTATAATTTACCCCGTACTGACTCGGAAGACACGGGGGCATCCGGACGGACAGCCCGAATGCGTGAATTCCTAGCTGAGTACTGTCCCAAACCCATTTCCTCTCAACAAGCTGAGGCTTTGGAAATCCCCTTGTCCAAAGAAGAACGGCATCTAGCCATAAAACAAATGAAAGTAGGTAAGAGTCCAGGCCCAGACGGTCTCCCCTTAATATATTACAAATCCTTCCAAGATACTCTGTTCCCTGAGATGCTTAACATGTTTAACTCGTTATCGGACCCGAACGCCCATCCAGGTAGGCTCTTAGAAGCCCATGTGACAGTTATCCCTAAAGAGGGAAAAGATCCCCTACTAGCCTCCAGCTACAGGCCAATCTCTCTACTCAACGTAGACATTAAATTATATGCCAAAATTCTGGCCAACAGATTACTTCCCCTCATTCCTGGCTTAGTAACATTGGACCAAGTAGGATTTGTTCCTGGCAGAGAAGCTAGGGACAACTCCATACACGCTGTGAACATACAGCACTGACTCCATACCTCGGGCTCCAAAGGTTTTTTTTTTTATCTCTGGATGCTGAGAAGGCGTTTGACAGGGTGGCATGGGACTATATGCGGAAGCTATTAAAAGGAATTGGTCTCATGCCCTGCATGGCTACATATATCAACGCCCTCTATTCTAGTCCCTCGGCAAGGGTAAAGACCAACGGCCTCCTATCAAACGCCTTCTCTATCAGCAACGGGAGACGACAGGGCTGTCCCTTGATATTTGTTTTAACATTGGAACCCCTCTTGAACAGACTACGTAGTAACTCGGATATCAGTGGTGTGTCCATTGCAGGCAGAGAATTCAAGGTAGCCGCTTTTGGGGATGACATTTTGCTCTCCCTGCAGGCCCCCAGAATCTCCCTGCCCAACCTATCAAAGGACATACGTCAATTTTTAGATTCGAAAGTTCTCCAAATTAACTACTCTAAGTTACATGCTTTGAATGTCTCTCTGTCCCCACAGGAAGTAACACACTGCCAGGAATTCTTCCTGTTTCAGTGGAAGGAGACTGCAATCACTTACCTTGGCATCCGGATCACCAGAAAAATAGCAGACCTTTATAATCTGAATTTCTTAGCAGCTCTCTCTAAAGTTTAGAAAGACCTGAAAGACTGGGCCAACCTGAATATCTCCTGGTTTGGCCAGGCAGCTTTGATCAAAATGATAGTCCTTCCCCGTTATTATATTTGATGCAGTCGATCCCTATCCATCCCCCTCCCTCCTTCTTTGCATCTTATAGGAGAGCATGTACAATTTTCCTGTGGAACAACAAACCTCCACGTATTAAATACTCACGCCTCACTCTCCCCAAGGCTCTGGGTGGAATTGGCCTGCCGGATCTCCACAAATACTACCTCTCGTGTCACCTGACTAGAATTGTAGATTGGAAGATACACCATTTAGAGAAGGCTTGGGTCACTTAAGAAAGACACTTTGTCCATACGCCCACACACCTACTCCTTTGGCTACCAACCCATCATTGGCCCCAATCACTTAAAACTCATCTGCTGATATACCCCTCCCTAGCAGCCTTCAATAAGGCAGTCTCTCAGCATAAGATCTCCTCACACTTGGGTCCGTTAACACCTTTGAGAAGGAATCCGGACTTCTCCCTGGGAGATTCTGCATTCCTCCGGGAGGAATGGCCCCACGCAGACGCTCTAGCGAAGCATTTTTTTCCAAAGAGGCAACATTTGGTCCTACGATGACTTGGTGGCCGATTCGCGTACTCAGACCTTTCCCTTTTGGTCTTACTGACAATTGAGACACTACCTTACGTCTAAAACCCCAACCACGATGTGGCCAAGTTAATTTCTATCTCTCAGGAACGGTTACAACTGTTCACGCAATCTTGGGCTTGTTGGACCCACTTCACAACCCTCTGATCGCTACAAATCCCATTTCCCCACCTAAAGCGTGATTAGCCTGGCGGTTTCGAGATTTTGCTTGACGCTATATACCCTTGCCCCAGGCTGCTGTGTTGGGGAGTGATGCGACGGAGGAGTGCCCCCCCCATTCCGCTCCTGCCTTCCCCCCTCCTTATTCTCTCGACCACACCCCTCTGTTATCCTCTTTTTCTGCCCCCTCCTTCTCCCTATCCCTTATTTTCTTTTCTAGTTCACCACCCCACCCCTGGAATTTGTTCCCACACTGACAGTGGACCCATGTCCAACATGTTGTCCCACTCTGACCGCCTGTTCATTCAGGACTTACACATATTTCTACCCTTATTCACTCCTGTTACAACTCTAAGTCAGCTAAGGGTAGACTAAGCTACTTCCCCTATAATGGGACAACTTTTGCACCTTCCGGGGCAACTCTGCCCTACAAAACTGATATGTCAGATGTACTCTTCTACCTTTTATACCATGTTTTGATTTCCAGGTTTCTTTTCGTTTACTAATGTTCTTTTCTGTTTGATTCATGCTCCAATGTTTTGTCTAATGCATATATTGTTTTGGGTTTGTCAATGAAGTCCTCTATATATTTGTTTTGGAAATATGCAACCTGACAAACGTTTGTATTGTAATCTTGATTTTGCCTCAATAAAAACCTTTTGTGGGAAAAAAAAAATGCTTCAATAGTGTAAAACTTTTAAATTTAAAAAGAAAAAGTATCGCACTTACAATAGTGGCATCAGTAAAAGCCTAAAGTCTGATGTGCCGGCCAGCACACGATCAGACAAACCCGTCCTTCTGGGTGTACGAACTGTAACACGAGGCGATGTCAGCGTGCTGCTCTGCTGAATGCGTTTCCTAAGGGAATTACCTCGTCCAGGGGCACGGGCATCACCTCCCTTTATACAGGCGTATTCTGACCAAGCCTTATTCTGAGCCGCAGTTCGCCAACAGACATCCGTGGTACCGTGAACAACATCTTTTGCGATTACCAAATCACGCCGGTGAGTCTTAGTCAGAAAAACATCCGCATTTAAACAATAAACAAACATCTAAATTACATAAAATAACTATTGACCTGCTGAAATTTCCATGTATTAAATATATGTGACCAAACCGCCATTACACAGAAACAAAAAGGAGATACCTAGAACAGTCCACCTTTCTGTATATATACACACAACAGAAGTAGATCTAATGACTATACTGGTGCCACACTTATAACTTAAAAAGGAGTAACACCCAGTGGACAACATGTAAAATACCACTTTGGCAATTTTACCAAAAATAACTTAAATCATTTTTACAATAAAATACATAAAAAGAATACCGAAATGAAAAAGTGCGAGTATGGCCTCACTTAGGAATAATTAATAGGGTAATAGAGTACCATCATCCAAGTATTGATGAGAAAAAAAGGGGGGGGGTGTGAATGGGGGAATAGTTGCTGAAGCTAGACCCAACACATACCCGCCCAGTTGAGTGTGGACTATCTCGGTACAAAATAGGTCAGGGTAAACAATATGATAAATAAGAAATTAATTTATTAAGTAAAAATGTTGCATTAAAAACAATAGTGTACATCAAAAGATTGGTCGATTCTCTACTAGTTTCTACAAACTGTATTACCTGTATTTTATATTATTCTTCATTGCAATATTGTCCTTCAGATTGGTTTTCCTGAAGAAGCGGACATCCCGCGAAACTAGTAGAGAATCGACCAATCTTTTGATGTACACTATTGTTTTTAATGCAACATTTTTACTTAATAAATTCCTTTCTTATTTATCATATTGTTTACCCTGACCTATTTTGTACCGAGATAGTCCACACCTCAACTGGGCGGGTATGTGTTGGGTCTAGCTTCAGCAACTATTCCCCCATTCACACCGCCCCCCCCCCCCCCTTTTTTTCTCATAAAAAGAATACCCTAAATTTCCAAGACTTTCCAAGAGGTTTGCCATGGCTCAGACACAAAAAGGAGATAAAGATACCTGGAACAATTCACCTTCCTGTATGTATACAACGGAAGTAGATCCAATGTCTATACTGGTGCCACACTCGGTACTTAAACAAAGTGACACCTAGTGGACATGTGAATTACTACTTTGGCAATTTAACTAAAATAATTATAAAAAATATATTAACACACATGAAAAGTCACCCGGGAACACCAGGGAATAAATGGAAAAATTCCCAGCTCTACCGTAAGGTGATATCAATAAGTTCCTAAAAAGGAAAATTGACAGTCCCTAGCAAATAGAGGCTCAGAACAAGAGGCCAATGATGAGCTCTATGGCCAAACTACATCTGCTAATATGTAATATTCCCCCAAAATGGGCATATACAGATCAATTGTATTACAATATACTGCAATGCATTAATCTTAAACAAAAGTAAACAATATAACACAGAAAAATACATAATTATGACTATGGGTACCAGTGGCAGCTGGTGCTCAACATTTTTGGGGGGGGCGCAAACGAAAAAAATAAATAAAAACAATTGCAGCCTCAAACGCAGCCACTGTGCCATGCCATCAAACGCAGCCACTGTGCAATCAATTGTCACCAGTGTGCCATGCCATCAAATGCAGTCACTGTGCCATCAAACGCAGCCACCGTGCCATGCCATCAAACGCAGCCACCGTGCCATGCCATCAAACGCAGCCACCGTGCCATGCCATCAATTGTCACTACTGTGCCCCCAATTGTCGCCACTGTGCCCCCAATTGTCGCCACTGTGCCCCCAATTGTCGCCAATGTGCCATGCCATCAATTGTCACCACTGTGCCCCCAATTGTCGCCAATGTGCCATGCCATCAATTGTCACCACTATGCCATCAAACAGCCACTGTGCCCCCAACTGTCGCCACTGTGCCCCCAACTGTCGCCACTGTGCCCCCAACTGTCGCCACTGTGCCCCCAACTGTCGCCACTGTGCCCCCAACTGTCGCCACTGTGCCCCCAACTGTCGCCACTGTGCCCCATACCCCCCTGGCACTTACCTTTCTGGCTTCTACCGTCCCTTGATGTCGCTTCAGCCAATCAGATTACTGATTACCAGAATCAGATTACCTGATTGGCTGAGACGCCTGTCAGTCTCATCCTCGGAACGCACGGCCGGTACATCCCGAGGATAAGCTTCAGGAAGCCGACTACAGCCTCGGGGCTGTACTCGGAAAGCCTATCAGAGCCAGCGGTTCTGATAGGCACTTCCACACAGCCAGTCAGCTGTCGCTATTCAACTGACCGGCCAGGGGCGTTGCTAGGTGGCAAGAAGACCAGGGGCTTCAGCCCAAGGCCGGCAGGGGCGTCGGCGGCTTTGGATCCGGGATGGTCATGGCACTGGGTCTTTTGGCTGGGCGGTGGGGTTGTGTGGTGGGGGGGGGGGGGTAAGCTCACTTGCTGGTTGCTGCCTGGCTTACCATTGCCCATCAGTTTTGAACACTAAACCCACCTACCTGACACATATGGTGGGGTTAGGCAGATACGGTACAGGGGGAGGGTAAGTGGACATAGTACAGGGGGCTAGAGGGTACAGTATAGGGGCAGCAATGCAGAATACA
Organism: Rana kukunoris; assembly: GCA_029574335.1. Taxonomy (NCBI): domain Eukaryota; kingdom Metazoa; phylum Chordata; class Amphibia; order Anura; family Ranidae; genus Rana; species Rana kukunoris. The sequence continues at coordinate 261,351,836 of CM056059.1, read as the reverse complement.
GATATGGTCTCTTGAAGCAGGGTAGCTGATGTCACAGATCCTATCTATTCTGGAAGGCTGTCACTGGGCTAAATATACAACAGGAATGACAATTCCTATCTTCGTTCCCCATCTGAGTTTTTGTCTCTCTTCCGGTGCTTTGCAGGGTTAAAGAAGGATCCCGAGTTGGAGCATCTTACTACTTCTGCTTGTGCATGTGGGATGTGTACTGCGCCAATCACATGGGATGAATAGGAGAAGAGGGTCAGCAGGGATTGGCGCAGTACACAGTACACATCTCTCACCCACACAAGCAGCAGTAGTAATATGCTCCAACTTGGGGTTCATCTTTAAGCACTGAAAAAAATGGGGTGGGAATGAGAACCATGGGGTAGTAGGGGAGAAAGAGGAGGGGGGGTATGAGATGGGGTATGGGTGGAGAAGAACTGGAATGAGACTGGGGAAATCCTGGTCTGTATAGGGATTAAAAAGGAGAATTTGTGCTGGTGGGGGGGGGTCAGATAGATGGCTGTCAGGGGGACTGGAGAGGGATAATCAGAGATGGGCATGGGGCATACTCTCAGCTGGTAATAGATAGCCATAGTATAAAAAAGAAAATTGGGCTGTCTGACAGGGAGGGGAGAGATCTCCATTTCCTAGTAAAGAGACAGTGTTGGGGTGTGCAAGGTGGGGGGGGTTCCAGACATTTGTAATGTTTGTCTATCCTGGGACACACACACATGTGTATAGTGAAGTGTCTGCAGGGAAAAATCAGGGAAGGGAGGGGAGAGATAACAACCAGAGGAGCAGTGTGACAGGCAGAGGAATGGATCTGTGTGAGGAGGACAGCGAGCAGGACGGCCACATAGTGTCTGAGGAGGGGAGGAAGATGTCAGGGACGGAGAGAGATTAGTGCAGGCACAGACAGATAACACAACTGACCTGTACAGCCAACGTGAGGAGAGTGGAGACCTGTTACCACTGCTGCCCGAATCTGCTGGGAGGAAACTTCAAAGGCCCCCCATGCACCTAGGAGGACCCCTGGGCAGTTTGCAGAAGTGCCTGTGCATTAAGACAGGCTAGCCCTCTCCCGCTCTCAGTGTGATGAATCCCCCAGCTTTCAGGAAGAGGAAAACAGGCAGCGCTAGGGGAGACCAGGCACCTATAGGAGATCACACGTGGCTAGAACAGGGAGGCAGATCGGTGCGCTGTGACATTCACAGAAATCATGCCGACAGGAGGGAGAGGGAGAGATACATAGCGGTGGTTCTGTAATTTTCAAAGCGCACCGATCTGCCTCCCATCAGCGGCACTCAGGACCAGAAAAGGCTCGGGGCTAACAATGCAGAGCTAAATGCCCATGACTCGGGGCTTTACGGGGACCCATTCGGGGCTCCAGCCTCCTTAGCCAGGGTCTAACGACGCCTCTGTGACCGGCGCTCAATGTCTGGTCAGCTGAATAGTGGGCGGCAGTGGCGAAAATATACAGATTCATACAGTGTATGAATCTGTATATTTTACTGGCTGTGAGCGATCCAGAAGGGGGCGGCGCTCCGGTGTCCCTATGGACGCACCGCCACTGGTCTGGAGTGGCAAGTGGGGTACCCAAGGCTCTGTCCTGGGACCAATTCTTTTTAATTTGTTCATAAACGATAGAATAGAATAAGTGAATTGTATAAATAGCCAAGTCTCAGTGTTTTCTGACGATATTAAGCTAAGCAGGATAAATACTTTGCAGTAGGATATAGAAACCTTACAAAAAGGCCTTAATAAAAAAAAGGGGTGGGCAACTACATGACAAATGAGGTTTACTATCAAGAAATGTAAAGTAATGCATTTGGGGGGTTAAAAATCGGAATGTAAGTTACTCCCTAGGGGGAGAACTTTTGGAGAAACCTAGGATGGATAATTGGGTGCTTGTAGATCACAAGCTCAGCAATAGCATTCAATGACAAGTTGCAGCAAGCAAAGCTAGCAGACTGTTAACGTGTATTTAAAAGGGTATTTACTCAAGAGATAAGACCATAATTCTACCGCTTTACAAAACTCTGGTTCAGCTACATCTCAAGTATTATTAGTAAAGAAAGTGTCATCTAAGTGCTGAAGTAAGAAAACATTTATTAAGCAATGGTAAAAAAAAAAAGCTCACATGGTTAAAAGGGCATCTTGCTTATCAAGAAAGATGAACACCGTCACTATAAACCCGCCCTGCAGGACCCACCAATTGATGTAGTCACAGCTGCTTGCTGTATCCACAAAGCTGGAGATGCTGTACAGAATCCCAGAACAAGTGGTGACCAGATTGGAGCGCACTTGGAAGCAGTGGCGGCTGGTGCTCCATTATTTTGGGGGGCGCAAACAAAGCCCCAACCAACCCCATACACCCCCCCCCCGGTCACTCGCCCACAATAGGTCCTACGGATAGATATACAGACAGACAAATAGAAAGACAAACAGACATTGTGTGGAAATAGAGACAGATGGATAAATATACAGACAGATAAAAAGACAGATGGAGAAATAGATAAACATTGGGTAGGAGGGGGGGGGGGGCAGACAGAGAGACAGACAGATATACAAACAGACAGATATACAAACAGACAGATATACAGACAGACAGATATACAAACAGACAGATATACAGACAGACAGATATACAGACAGACAGATATACAGACAGACAGATATACAGACAGACAGATATACAGACAGATAGATACAGTGCGGAAAATTAATATTTGAACACCCTGCTATTTTGCAAGTTCTCCCACTTGGAAATCATGGAGGGGTCTGAAATTGTCATCGTAGGTGCATGTCCACTGTGAGAGACATAATCAAAAAATAATAATCCAGAAATCACAATTTATGAATTTTTAACTATTTATTTGTATGATACAGCTGCAAAGAAGTATTTGAACACCTGTCTATCAGCTAGAATTCTGACCCTCAAAGACCTGTTAGTCTGCCTTTAAAATGTCCACCTCCACTCCATTTATTATCCTAAATTAGATGCACCCGTTTGAGGTCATTAGCTGCATAAAGACACCTGTCCACCCCATACAATCAGTAAGAATCCAACTACTAACATGGCCAAGACCAAAGAGCTGTCCAAAGACACTAGAGACAAAATTGTACACCTCCACAAGGCTGAAAGGGCTACGGGGAAATTGCCAAGCAGCTTGGTGAAAAAGGGTCCACTGTTGGAGCAATCATTAGAAAATGGAAGAAGCTAAACATGACTGTCAATCTCCCTCGGACTGGGGCTCCATGCAAAATCTCACCTCGTGGGGTCTCAATGATCCTAAGAAAGGTGAGAAATCAGCCCAGGACTACACGGGAGGAGCTGGTCAATGACCTGAAAAGAGCTGGGACCACCGTTTCCAAGGTTACTGTTGGTAATACACTAAGACGTCATGGTTTGAAATCATGCATGGCACAGAAGGTTCCCCTGCTTAAACCAGCACATGTCAAGGCCCGTCTTAAGTTTGCCAATGACCATTTGGATGATCCAGAGGAGTCATGGGAGAAAGTCATGTGGTCAGATGAGACCAAAATAGAACTTTTTGGTCATAATTCCACTAACCGTGTTTGGAGGAAGAAGAATGATGAGTACCATCCCAAGAACACCATCCCTACTGTGAAGCGTGGGGGTGGTAGCATCATGCTTTGGGGGTGTTTTTCTGCACATGGGACAGGGCGACTGCACTGTATTAAGGAGAGGATGACCGGGGCCATGTATTGCGAGATTTTGGGCAACAACCTCCTTCCCTCAGTGAGAGCTTTGAAGATGGGTCGAGGCTGGGTCTTCCAACATGACAATGACCCGAAGCACACAGCCAGGATAACCAAGGAGTGGCTCTGTAAGAAGCATATCAAGGTTCTGGCGTGGCCTAGCCAGTCTCCAGACATAAACCCAATAGAGAATCTTTGGAGGGAGCTCAAACTCCGTGTTTCTCAGCGACAGCCCAGAAACCTGACTGATCTAGAGAAGATCTGTGTGGAGGAGTGGGCCAAAATCCCTCCTCCAGTGTGTGCAAACCTGGTGAAAAACTACAAGAAACGTTTGACCTCTGTAATTGCAAACAAAGGCTACTGTACCAAATATTAACATTGATTTTCTCAGGTGTTCAAATACTTATTTGCAGCTGTATCATACAAATAAATAGTTAAAACAATCATACATTGTGATTTCTGGAATTTTTTTTTTTGATTATGTCTCTCACAGTGGACATGCACCTACGATAACAATTTCAGACCCCTCCATGATTTCCAAGTGGGAGAACTTGCAAAATAGCAGGGTGTTCAAATACTTATTTTCTGCACTGTATCTGTCTTTGTATCTATCTATCTGTCTTTGTATCTATCTATCTGTCTTTGTATCTATCTGTCTTTGTATCTATCTATCTGTCTTTGTATCTATCTATCTGTCTTTGTATCTATCTATCTGTCTTTGTATCTATCTATCTGTCTTTGTATCTATCTATCTGTCTTTGTATCTATCTATCTATCTGTCTTTGTATCTGTAACGGTCACCATCGTTTACGACCTTCCATCCAACCACGACAAGCTTATCCGACACACTCCGACAATACTGCATACACGATCCATATCAATTCCCATAATCAAGACGAGACTACTACTCTGTACTTGCTTCCAAAGATATGAAAACTTTATTGGTTTCTTCTTACCCTTTTTATACAGTACAAGCATGTGACAGTAATCAAAGGGACAATGCCATCTCCACCCCCCTATTCACTCACTGGAGGCTATCTAGCAGACATGTCGGCACCGATACTGACGAGATACATTCCTTGAGATAATGACATCAAAACCAAAACACTATCACACAATGATTTTCCCTTTTGAGTAATACACAATCACCGATAATCTTCACACCCATATAAGGAACCTCAATCACATTCTAGACAGACGTACTGTCTGACACCTTTGTGTACCATAGACAATGTATTGTCTAGGAGTAGATGCAATTAACACCTTTTCAACAGATTGAAAGGTATTTCACAAGCCCGGCTTCACTCAACATTTCAAAAGCCTGAGCTAAGCATTGAATAAGCTTGTAATGTCCCTTTTCTGTGTAACAGATGTCAAGTAGGAACACCTTATAATATTCCAGTCCTGCAATATGTATTAATGTCCCATCTTCTGAAATACATGATATAATGTCTGTCACCCTATGGCCCTAGTGGACATAAGATGACCCTAGACATAGGAGAATCTCAGTCTGTCACGGGTCATTCTGTTACATCTCTCCCCTTTCGGTGGGAGACGGACACAGGTGGGAACCCCAAACGGGTTGACTCCGAAGTCCGTCAGTAGTTCCAGTCCTCCAATGCTGGTATCCATACTGTACCCCAAATAAATGGCTCCAAACAGAGCATTACTCACCCCGCCAACCTCTACCTCTCTCAGAGAACACGCCTGCCGCTGGGGAGAGGCCTGGACTGGCCCTTCTCCCTGGAGTCCTTTCAGCCGCTGGAGAGAAGGCAGGGTGGCTGGGCTCAGTCCATCATGGTGTTGGGGGTCTGGGCCAACTGCCCCCCCTTCCTGGGGTATACCAGTGGAGACTGAAGTCCCATCCACTGGTGCTTGCAAAGCAAAGCCGACATCCTCCTGTCCCAGTCCTGTACCATTTTCTGGGGTTGTGCCAGTGGAGACTGAAGTCCCATCCACTACCCCAGGAACCCCCTCTTCTGTTAGTGGAGAGCAGAGGTCCGTGACCCTCTGTTCTGTTGCCAGCTCTTCCGCTGGGTTGCAGTGAGTGGAGACCACAGTCCCATCTACTACCACAGGGTCCCCCTCTTCCGTTAGTGGAGAGCAGAGGTCCGTGACCCTCTGTTCTGTTGCCAGCTCTTCCGCTGGGTTGCTGTGAGTGGAGACCACAGTGCCATCCACTACCACAGGGTCCCCCTCTTCTGTTAGTGAGAAGCAGAGGCCCATGACACTCTGCTCTGTGGCCAGTGATTCAGCTGGGGGTAAAAGCTTTACCCCCTCAGCTTGTTGCTGGAGAGAGGGGCCAACCGCCCCGGCTCTCTGGAACTCCACACCATCCGCTTCGGCTTTAGGGATGGCAATCTCCAGATTTTACCCCTCTGGCGATTCATCAGCCAGGATTTCACAGTTGTTACCTGACCTTTCCTCATAGTTGCACTCAACGGGAGCCCCACCCTGCTGCTGAGCCGAGTCTAGCAGCTGTCTGTAGGCGATTTCCAAATCCCATTCTTGAATGGCCAGAAATTCCAAATCTTCCTGTAACCAGTGGCCTCCTGAGATAAAGGGATTTTTAAATACAGCTTACCTGTAAAATCCTTTTCTTGGAGTACATCACGGGACACAGAGCGGCATATTCATTACTATGTGGGTTATATGGAGTACCTTCAGGTGTGGACACTGGCAATCTCAAACAGGAAGTCCCCTCCCTATATAACCCCCTCCCCTAGAGGGAGTCCCTCAGTTTTGTAGCAAGCAGTATGCCTCCCAAAATGGTCACCCAAAAGAGGGGTGGGAGCTCTGTGTCCCGTGATGTACTCCAAGAAAAGGATTTTACAGGTAAGCTGTATTTAAAAATCCCTTTTTCTTTCTCGTACATCACGGGACACAGAGTGGCATATTCATTACTATGTGGGATGTCCAAAAGCAATGCTTTAATGAGGGGAGGGAGACATCTTCCAAAGAAGGATTTAATTTTAGAGGTATACTCAGATACTAGTAAATCCAACTTAAACGAGGAATGTAAATCTCAAATCAAATCAAGGGAGCCCCCTCAGATCCTGAGGAGCTTGAATCGCGGCCTGTAGTACTGACTGCCCAAAGGCTGTATCCGCATTCCTTCTTACGTCCACTTGATAAAATTTTGTAAACGTGTGGACTGATGACTACGTTGCTGCCTTGCATATTCGAGCCATAGAGATCTGATGATGTGCTGCCCAGGAGGTGCCCCTGGCCCTGGTAGAATGGGCCTTTACCGAGGAGGAGGCACCTCTTCAAACCGCAGGCCCGAACAATTAATTGTTTAATCCATCTTGCGATGGTGGATCAAGCGGCTGCCTGACCCATCTTGGGCCCTTCCGGTAAAACGAACACCACATCTGTTTTCCGAACCTTCTCTGTAGCTTTAAGATAGGCCCTTACGGCCCTGACAATATCCAACGTATGCAGCAACCCCTCTTTTCTAGAGGTGGGTTTTGGAAGAAGGATGGAAGTACCACATCCTGGTTCAGGTGGAAACTGGATATAACCTTTGGTAGAAAGGAAGGATGAGGACGGAACCCCGCCCTATCCTTATGCAAAATGAGATATGGTTCCTTACAAGATAAGGCTGCCAATTCCGATACTCTCCTGGCCGAAACTATGGTGATCAGAAATACCGACTTTCTAGTCAGTAAAATCAAGGTACCTCAGCCAACGGCTCAAGAGGTTGTTTCTGTAGGGATGACAGAACAAGATTTAAGTCCCATAGACAAAGTGGTGACTTGACAGGAGGATTAATACGCAAGACCCCCTGTAAGAAGGTCTTTACCAGCGAGTGGGTGGCCAGCGGCCTCTGAAACCACACTGACAGAGCTGAGATCTGTCCCTTGATTGTGCTTAGTGCCAGGCCTTTATCCACTCCTAGCTGGAGAAAACTTAACACCCTATCAATAGTATATTTGCGGGAATTCCATCTTTTGGATTCACACCAGCCTACGTAGTTCCTCCACACCCTGTAATAAATCACCCTGGAGACCGGCTTTCTAGCCCTAATCAGGGTAGGGATTACCTGCCTAGACAGACCTCTACCCCTGAGAATCAGGGATTCAGCCTCCAGGCCGTCAAATTTAGACGCCGTAATGTAGGGTGGAGGATCGGCCTTGTGAGAGTAGGTCTGGTTGTAGAGGAAGAGTCCAAGGGTCTCCCACTGCCATCTTCAGGACTAGTGAGTACCAAGTCCTCCGGGGCCAAGCCGGAGCTACTAAAATGACTGGCTTGTGCTCCACTCTGATCTTGCGCAACAGGCGAGGGAGTAACTGTAGCGGAGGGAATGCATATAGAAGTTTGAATTGATGCCAAGGGCAAACCAACGCATCGGTTCCGCAGGCCATAGGATCCCTCGTTCGAGACACAAACCTGTCTAGTTTCTTGTTGAACCTGGATGCCATTATATCTACGTCTGGCATTCCCCACCTCTGGCAGATTGTCTGAAAAGACCTGGGGATGCAGAGACCACTCCCCTGGCGACAGACTCTGGCGACTTAAGAAGTCTGCCTGCAGGTTGTCCACTCCGGGAATGAATATCGCCGAAATGCAGGGTACATGAACCTCTGCCCACTGAAAAATCAAGCTCACCTCCCTCTGAGCGGCCCGACTCCTGGTTCCCCCTTGGTGGTTTATGTATGCCACCGCCGTGGCATTGTCTGACTGGATTCTCACCGGGAACCCCTTTAATCTGGAGGTCCATGCCAGAAGGGCTAGGCGAGCAGCTCTGATCTCCCAGATATTGATGGGGAGCTGCCTCTCTGCTTTCACCCCAGTTCCCTGGCGAGAGGACCCCTCGAAGACCGCCCCCCCCAGCCTGCCAGGCTGGCGTCTGTGGTAACTACCTTCCAGACAACAGGGCTGAAGGATTTTCCCTTTAGAAGATTCTGGGGGTTCAACCACCAGGCCAGGCTTTGTCGGACCCTTGATGATAGCGTCAAAGGGGACTCTAAGGCATGTGCCCTCTTGCCCCAGGCTGCTAGAATGGCTGCCTGTAGGACGCGAGTGTGGATCTGAGCGTATGGTACTGCCTCGAACGTGGCCACTAGCTTGCCTAGTAATCGCATACACAGGCGAATAGTTGTTTTTTTTTTTTTTTTTCTTGTTTAGAACCAACTGAACCAGCCCTTTGATAGCCTCAATCTTTACCAGGGGCAGGAACACTCTTTGCTGTTCTGTGTCTAACCTCATGCCGAGGTATTCCAACTGCTTTGTAGGCTGGAACGCTGACTTTCCCCGGTTTAGGACCCAGCCGAATTCCTCGAGGTACCGAACCGTGAGGTTTACTGCCTTTTGCAGACCCGGCCGTGAGTGATCTATGATTAAAAGGTCGTCCAAGTATGCTAGGACTGTGACCCCCTGGATCCTTAAATTGGCCAGAACTGGGGCTAGGATCTTCGTGAATACCCGGGGGGCCGTGGCCAGCCCGAAGGGGAGCGCCCTGAATTGGAAGTGTCGCTGCCCCACCGCGAAGCGTAAAAATCTTTGATGCAACTGAAAGATTGGTACATGAAGGTAAGCATCCTTTATGTCTATGGAGGCCAGAAAATCGTCCTTCTGAAGCGCGGCGGCTGCTGACCGGATGGATTCCATCCGGAAGGAACGAACCCTTAGGTAACCGTTTAACCTCTTTAGGTCCAAGATTGGCCTGGCATCGCCGTTGGGCTTTGGTATGACAAAGAGATTGGAATAGAAACCTAGCCCTTGCTCTTGGGCTGGCACTTCTATAATTACGTCCTGGCAAAGCAGGTGATCCAAAGCTGCCAGCATTGAGGCCTTCCTTGCTGGATCCGTTGGTAGCCTTGAATTCTTGAAAATGAGGCGGAGGATACCTTAGAAACTCCAGTCTGTAACCTGTGGTTACCGATGCCCGGACCCATTTGTTGGGGATCTTGGCTTCCCAAACTTCTGAGAAGAAACGCAGCCTTCCCCCCACCCGCGAGAGTGGGGGCGCCCCTTCATAAGGCAGACTTAGGGGCTGTTTTTGACGGCTTGCGATACCACGGCCTCTTACCCCCTGGGGCCTGTCCCTGCGATCTACTGTTAACGTTGGATCGTGCGGGCGGCCGTCGATACTGCCTGGAATTTGAGGGCCCCGAGACAGGGAAGAGCTGCCTTTTAAATGTAGGAGCCCGGAATGTCTTTTTGACCGGTAAAAGGGTACTCTTGCCATTTGAAATAGTCTGAATATATTTATCCAGATCCTCTCCGAAGAGTCGTCCTCCATGGAAGGGAAACCCTGCCAGAAGCTTTTTGCATGGGGGCTCCGCCGCCCAGTTCTTCAACCATAAGAGCCTTCTCATGTGCATCAAAAATAGTGATAAACGAGAGGCCTGCTGGATGGAATCTTTTATAGCATCTACAGCAAAACACAGAGCTCTGGGAATGTCAGAAAACTCTTCTGCTTGTTGGGTAGGCATGTCCTTTAACATTTCCTTTGTCTGGTCTTTTAACGCCTGACAAACACCAATCGCAGCCACAGCTGGCTATACCACTGCTCCTGCCGTAGCAAAGGATGCTTTTAAAAGTGTCTCTAATCTTTTATCAACCGGATCTTTAAACATATGTATGTTTTCCACCGGGCAAGTTAGTGATTTATTCACACATGAGATGGCTGCATCCACTACTGGGAGCCTCCACCTCTTGGAGAATTTTTCCTCCATGGGGTAAATGACCGCAAATCTTTTCGGTGGCAGAAAAATCCTGTCTGGCCGTACCCAATCCCGAAAGATCAATTCCTCCAAAAGAGGATGGACCGGAAAAACTGCGTTGCTTAACGGAGCTTTCAAAGAGCCCAGAGAGGATACCGGAGGAACCTGAGGCTCTGGCAATGTAAACTAAATGCCGAGCGGACCATGTCCGTCAAAGACTGTACCCACAGTTTTTCTGTCTGGGAGTCTGAAAATGGTTCCTCCGAGGCAGACCCCTCAATCCCTGAACCCTCTTGGTTCAGGTCTAGTTGATCCTCCTGTGATTCCAATTCCTCCGGAGAGAGAATCTCAGCATCTGAGGATACACCTCTTGGTGATGGGGATCTAACCCGTTTCTTACCAGGAATAGCTCTAGCGATCAATGCTGCTATTCTCTCTTCTAGCCCCCCTAGGGATACGGCTAGCATCTCCTCTGTGATAAACACAGGGCTGGGCTGATCTGGGCCAGCCTCCGCACCAGATCCCCCTAATGGCTCATCCAAGGCGCCTTTTATGTTAATAAGTTGCGGGGAAAGTATCGGCATATCATCAGAATCAGAAAGGGAACCCTTTTGTTTTTTGGTCTTTTTTGTACCCTTTGACCCCGAACCTTTGGAAGCCATAATACAAAATCGAGGGACTCCGCCCACACAACAGACTGTAGTGGCCAGGAGTACAAAACCAGAGTTTAGGGGACAATAGATCACTAATGCCCAAAAACTGATGGGATCCCGTATGTTTGTTTTTTTTTTTTGTTTTTTTTTAAATATATATTATATATTTTCTTTTTACAACATACAGTGACCCCAAACTTAGTTTGCCAGCCTCCAACCTGCTGCAAAAACGGGGAATTTTTTGGCTTAACAAAAAAGGCATTGGAACAAAGTCCAGCATGTACTACCCCTCTTCCGCCACCGGGAGTCACTGTTCTGCCGCTCTGCGTCCTCTCCTTCTGAAAATCAGCCTCAGACTGAGCACTGAAAATGCCTGCTGTCTATAACAGCACAAAGGCGCGCCCCTGTATGACGCCGCAGGCACGGGGGGCCCCCCCCCCCCCCCGCCCTCCTGTCTGAACGGCGCGAAAAACGTCTATAAGACGCGCGCGCGCGCGTATGCCGGAAACAGGAGGAACATGGAGGAGCCGCGCTGCTGGAGATCCAGGAACGCAGAAACAGGCGGCAGATTCAAACCCCCGGCCAGGTAGGACTCTCCAAAGGCCCCTAGGGATCCTTACTAGCCCTAGGAAGAAAACAGCAGGTTTAGCTAGCACACATTCTTAGACAGGGGAACCTAGTGATGGGGGAGAAAGGGTGTCATCCTGTCTCTCAGACATAGTGAACAAGGTTGCCCATGCAGAGCATACTTAGGCTATCCCCCCTTTTAGGTTACCCCGGAGAGCCTGCTGTCGAACCAAGTCCCGCAGGCTCCCCCTTACCTGCTCCATGCTGCAGGATGTTTGTCCAGCAAACTGATCCAATCTTCTCCCATCTCCGTGGGTAGCGTAGTAGACCTTCAGGCCCAGGGGGCCTATGAAGGTACCCACTGTCCTGGACCTATATAGCACCCTGGCAAACAGGAACTTATGGTTTTTACAAACTCCAAGTCCTGGGCCCAGGGTCCAGCCCTCCAAAGAGGAGCATTATAGGCAAAACCCCACGGCTTGGGGCCCGGGTACTGTCCACTTTGGCACTGAGGCTCCTTGGACAGATCCGGTTAGCCCGCCCTTAATCCCAAGGATGTGGAGCAAAGCTATTCCGTGACCAACACCTAAGACACTGGCGAAAAAACTGAGGGACTCCCTCTAGGGGAGGAGGTTATATAGGGAGGGGACTTCCTGTTTGAGATTGCCAGTGTCCACACCTGAAGGTACTCCATATAACCCACATAGTAATGAATATGCCGCTCTGTGTCCCGTGATGTACGAGAAAGAAATTCAATTTTTCCTCTCTGTGCTCCATTATGTTCTCCAAGCACCACTCCCGATCATCCCCGAAGTCTGGATCACTGGACATTCTCCAATACAACAATCCCAGGCCATCATAGTCATAGCCTTGTGTGGGGCTGTCATCGGCTGACCACGAGCATTCTTGGGCTACATACCACCGGAGGGCTCTGTAGCTCTCGTCTAGCTGCATCTCTGCCCGAATCAGCCTGCTTAACTCCGCTATCCACTCCTGCTTTGGTTGTTCCCCCAACAACGGCATTCGTACGTCATACTGCGGCCAGTACCTTGCGTAGATGGAGGGCAGGACTTTTCCTTGGTGTTGCTGCTCCAGAGCTAGCGCTTCCTTCCAGAGTTGGCACCGAATCACATCCGACCATCCCAGCAGGACCTCCTCGGATACGGGTACTCTGTGCTGTATCCGCATCTTTTGTAACCTTCTTTGGAATTCCTCTTCCATGGAGACTGGTATCTGCACCTCTCCTCTCTCTAGTTGGTGCTGCTGTGACTTCAGCTGCTGCAGCACTTCTTCGCTGTAGCAAGGTGGCATTCAGAGCCGCTATAACTCGGTCCCTGATCTCCGGTGGAGGGTTAGGACCATAATGTGTCAGTCTTATGTTAACCGCCCGATCAAAACTTGCTTCTTCGGGTGTCCTGTCTGTTACGGCGGGCCTTTTAGCTCTATCCATTTCGACCAGTTCTGCGATAATGTCCCTTTTCTTACGGTTGCTGGCCGGTCTGCCCCGGCTCTCCAGTAAGTCCATAAGGGAAGAGAGCTTCATCCATTCATACACCGTCTCCATTGTCATGTGTCCTTGTAGCCGTCCTTCTGAAGATGGAATCACCCCACTGCTGTGCCACCAAATGTAACGGTCACCACCGTTTACAACCTTCCATCCAACCACGACAAGCTTATGCGACACACTCCGACAATACTGCATACACGATCCATATCAATTCCCATAATCAAAACGAGACTACTGCTCTGTACTTGCTTCCAAAAATATGAACACTTTAATGGTCTCTTCTCAACTTTTTTATATAGTACAGGTAATCACAGGACAATGCAGTCCCCACCCCCCTATTCACACACTGAGGCTAATTGTCTAATCGTAGCTAGACATGTCGGCACCGCATCATCAATAGACTTAACTCAGAGAGAATTACATTCCTGTAGATAATGACATCAAAACCAAATACTATCACACAATGATTTTCCCTTTTGAATAATACACAATCACAGATAATCTTCACACCCATATAAGGAACCTCAATCACATTCTAGACAGACATACTGTCTGACACCTTTGTGTACCATAGACAATGTATTGTCTAGGAGTAGATGCAATTAACACCTTTTCAACAGATTGAAAGGTATTTCACAAGCCCGGCTTCACTTAACATTTCAAAAGCCTGAGCTAAGCATTGAATAAGCTTGTAATGTCCCTTTTCTGTGTAACAGATGTCAAGTAGGAACACCTTGTAATATTCCAGTCCTGCAATATGAATTATTATTAATGTCCCATCTTCTGAAATTCATGATATAATGTCTTTGTCACCCTATGGCGCTAGTGGACATAAGATGACCCTAGACATAGGAGAATCTCAGGTCTGTCAAAGGTCATTCCATTACAGTATCTATCAATCTGTCTTTGTATCTATCTATCTTTTCTTTCTATCTATCTTTTCTTTCTATCTATCTTTTCTTTCTTTCTCCCTCTCTCCCATTTATCTATCTTTCTCCCTCCTGTTATTTATCCATCTACTATCTTTATTTCCTCCTTTTATCTATCCGTCTATATTTCTTTTTCTCACCCCACATCCCCGTCATTAACCCCCTCCGCGTGCCACCGCTGCCCCCCCCCCTGGGCTGCTCAGTCTTAAATGCCCAGGCCTATTTTTTGTCCCGGGCCTGGTGTAGTCGGCAGTATAGGAATCAGGCAGGTTAGTGTTTAGTGGTCGATGTAGGAATCAGGTAGGTCTGTGTAGTGTAAACTGACGCAGACAGCCCTTCCCAAGCAACCAAGGCTCATATGGAAACAGATAGTGCTAAAAAACTGTCAAATGAAGACAAATGTGCAGATCTATAATGCACCTCCTTCGCACACACGCTAATGAAAGCTGGAGCTGCTACCGTTTCCTGTCAAAAAGACAGGTAGAAATAAATGACAAACCACATATAAACAATATATATATATATATATATATATATATAAAAGCAGCGCTCCTGGTGGAATTTATATACAATAAAAGTCAAAAGTTCATTTAAAAAACTATGATCATAGAAATAGTCCCAAAAGATAGTCCGTGAGAAGACAGTGTGAGGAATCTCCTGCGGAGCAAATCCAGTGATATCCTTACAACCACCACCACTCGTGAAATAGGCAAGTAGGACTCTTACCAGACAACGCTGGATAATATTCGTTGTATAATGACTCAATCACAGTTGGGGAAAAATCCAATCCAATCCTCCTTAGACAACAACTCCCATATGAGAAAAGAAACAAATGGTGGCACATAGCATAATTCCGTTTGGTTTTAATTATTAAAGTAACTAGAAAAGGTACAATTTCTGGGGAAATTGTGTGACGTGTTCTTGCCTTCACCAATACTCCAGACTGGAGACGGTGCCCCTGGAGATGTAAATGTGATCCAACAATGTGTCTATCCATTTCGATCCATTGCCCCATCAAAAACTGCTTCATCAAAAACTACCTCATCAAAACTGCGCCATCCTATTTGCCCCATCAAAAACGGGTTGCTATGGACGGGTTGCTATGGAGGGGTTGCTATGGTCTGGTTGCTATGGACTGGTTGCTATGGTCGGGTTGCTATGGTCGGGTTGCTATGGACGGGTTGCTATGGACGGGTTGCTATTGACTGGTTGCTATGGACAGTTGCTATAGTCTGGTTGCTATGGTCTGGTTGCTATGGAGTGGTTACTATGGACTGGTTGCTATGGACGGTTGCTATGGAGTGGTTGCTATGGAGTGGTTGCTATGGAGTGGTTGCTATGGAGTGGTTGCTATGGAGTGGTTGCTATGGAGTGGTTGCTATGGTCTGGTTGCTATGGTCTGGTTGCTATGGTCTGGTTGCTATGGACTGGATGCTATGGATGGTTTCTATATGCAGAGTATGCAGAAGTTACACAGAGCCAAATACAGGCATACCCCGCTTTTAAGTACACACTAGGGTTTATTTACTAATGCTGGAAATCGCAATATCAGGCTCACTTCTGCAGAAAAAACAATAAGCTTCTAACCCCAGCTTGTTCAGTTAAGCCTGGTAATAAAACCTGGAAGCTCATTGGTTTGTGTGCAGAAGTGAGCCTTATATTGCGCTTTCCAGCTTTAGTAAATAAACCCCATTGTTTACTTAAAAGTGGGATATGCCTGAAAAACAGAGCCATATCACCTCACAGCTGTGTGGGAGGAGCTATAGAAAGCCCCTCAGCTGTGTGTGAGGAGACATCGTCTCCTAGGAAACCAATGTAAACACATGCAGGCAGCCACTCTAAACAGCCACTCAGATTCTGGCTTGTTTTTTACTGTGCTTCTTCAAATGATTGTATTTTAAAAACTATAAATCGCACAGCGAATATCTTTATATTTTACGAATCACAAGACCCAGACCTTCAACCTGATGTACAGTATGTCTCTAAAATATTAAATTTGAAGGCACAGTCGCAGTTTACAAATTGCCTTGCAATATTCAGTTTTCAATTTTCTTTCCTCCATTGACTTTCATTGAAATGATGGATGGCGTGTGTTGCAAACAAATGTCTGTATCTTGAAAACCATTTGACCGATCGCTTAGTCGTCAACACGTGTAGTGTCAGCAGGGACAGCTGAACATTTTGATATAAGATTTGTGTAGGTCGGCTTGAAAATGAGGGAGTGGTCGCAGTTTACAAATCAGGTAATGATTTTTTCCGTTTTTGCCATTCTGTGCTCTAGCTCTCACCATTCATTCCTATGGGAAAATTTCGCCGCAAATATGACGATATTTCGCGAACGATTTGGCGAAACGTTCCACAAAGTAATAGCCCACTATTCGGGAACAAGCCGCTCGATTTGATATATTACTCGTCTATGTAGCGTAAAAACTGTGGGAGGAGTTAGGGTGGTAAATTTGGCTATAAAAATAATAATAATATATATGTGAGAGAATAGTAAGTGCTCTTGCTATGCAAGACCACTTAATAATAATATATATGTGAGAGAATAGTAAGTGCTCTTGCTATGCAAGACCACTTAATAAGAATATATATGTGAGAGAATAGTAAGTGCTCTTGCTATGCAAGACCACTTAATAATATATATGTGAGAGAATAGTAAGTGCTCTTGCTATGCAAGACCACTTAATAATATATATGTGAGAGAATAGTAAGTGCTCTTGCTATGCAAGACCACTTAATAAAGCATAAAGTAAGAATTGCACTTACACTTTGGTAAAATAAGTCAGGCAGTATATGTAAAGTCATTCATCACTCGGTCGGGTCACAGAAACGAGCCTCCAGGGCGGCATCCACCGCTCGGTTCAAGTTTATTTCTCCTGCTGTACTGTGCTGACACAAGCCAGTGCCGATGAGCGCGATGATGTCACTATGAGACAGCCATCCTAGCCAACCCAGACGCGTTTTGTCATAGAATTGACTTCATCTGTGGGTGTGGCTGTGCAGCTGAGGATAGGTGTATATACAGTATACAGAGCTCGCCTCTCTGCTAATTGACGCGACTCAATGCGGATCAAATATGACGCCCGCCCTGATGGCTCATATATGTTCATTATATCATATAGGCCAGGCCTCAAAATTTAAAGTCCTGAGCTACTAGCCAGGCCTCAAGGCGTACTCGCCACTAGTTGCCCCGTCCAACCCCTACCATCCCCGCCCCCTAATCCCGCCCCTAGACACACCCTCATAAATCTCATGAAATTACACTTAAATGTTTTATGCAGAATTAACCTATAAAAATAGATATTAACAACAACTTCATCCATGCCCAAAAATGCAGCCTGCCCATGTCTACCAATGCAGCATGTGTCCCCAGGGCAGCCAGAGTCCCCCCCACACACTATTGCAGCCAGAGTCCCCCCCCCACACACTATTGCAGCCAGAGTCCCCCCCACACACTATTGCAGCCAGAGTCCCCCCCCCCCCACACTATTGCAGCCAGAGTCCCCCCCCACACTATTGCAGCCAGAGTCCCCCCCCACACTATTGCAGCCAGAGTCCCCCCCCCCCACACACACACTATTGCAGCCAGAGTCCCCCACACACACACACTATTGCAGCCAGAGTCCCCACACACACACTATTGCAGCCAGAGTCCCCCCCCCACACACACACACTATTGCAGCCAGAGTCCCCCCCCCACACACACACACTATTGCAGCCAGAGTCCCCCACACACACACTATTGCAGCCAGAGTCCCACACACACACACTATTGCAGCCAGAGTCCCCCACACACACTATATTGCAGCCAGAGTCCCCCCCCCCCCACACACTATTGCAGCCAGAGTCGTCCCCCCCACACACTATTGCAGCCAGAGTCCCCCCCACACACTATTGCAGCCAGAGTCCCCCCCCCACACACACTATTGCAGCCAGAGTCCCCCCCCCACACACACTATTGCAGCCAGATTTCCCCCCCCCCCCACCACACTATTGCAGCCAGAGTCCCCCCCCACACTATTTTAGCCAGAGTCCCCCCACACTATTTTAGCCAGAGTCCCCCCCACTATTTTAGCCAGAGTCCCCCCCCACATTTTAGCCAGAGTCCCCCCACACTTTTAGCCAGAGTCCCCCCCCACACTATTGCAGCCAGAGTCCCCCCCCACACTATTGCAGCCAGAGTTCCCCCCCCACACTATTTTAGCCAGATTCCCCCCCCACACTATTTTAGCCAGAGTCCCCCCCCACTATTTTAGCCAGAGTCCCCCCCCCCACACTATTTTAGCCAGAGTCCCCCCCCACACTATTGCAGCCAGAGTCCCCCCCCCACACTATTGCAGCCAGAGTCCCCCCCCCACACTATTGCAGCCAGAGTCCCCCCCCCACACTATTTTAGCCAGAGTCCCCCCCCCCCACACTATTTTAGCAGAGTCCCCCCCCCACACTATTTTAGCCAGAGTCCCCCCCACACTATTTTAGCCAGAGTCGTCCCCCCCACACTATTTTAGCCAGAGGAGTCCCCCCCCCACTATTTTAGCCAGAGTCCCCCCCCCCACTACTTTAGCCAGAGTCCCCCCCCCCACTATTTTAGCCAGAGTCCCCCCCACACTATTGCAGCCAGAGTCCCCCCCACACTATTGCAGCCAGAGTCCCCCCCACACTATTGCAGCCAGAGTCCCCCCCACACTATTGCAGCCAGAGTCCCCCCCCCCACTATTTTAGCAGAGTCCCCCCCCACACTATTTTAGCCAGAGTCCCCCCCCCACACTATTTTAGCCAGAGTCCCCCCCCACACTATTTTAGCCAGAGGAGTCCCCCCCCCACTATTTTAGCCAGAGTCCCCCCCCCCACTATTTTAGCCAGAGTCCCCCCCCACACTATTTTAGCCAGAGTCCCCCCCCCACACTATTTTAGCCAGAGTCCCCCCCCCACACTATTTTAGCCAGAGTCCCCCCCCACACTATTTTAGCCAGAGTCCCCCCCCACACTATTTTAGCCAGAGTCCCCCCCCACACTATTTTAGCCAGAGCCCCCCACCCCACACTATTTTAGCCAGAGTCCCCCCCCACACTATTGCAGCCAGAGTCCCCCCCCCCACACTATTGCAGCCAGAGTCCCCCCCACACACACTATTTTAGCCAGAGTCCCCCCCCACACTATTGCAGCCAGAGTCCCCCCCCCCCACACTATTGCAGCCAGAGTCCCCCCCCCCACACTATTGCAGCCAGAGTCCCCCCCCCACACTATTGCAGCCAGAGTCCCCCCCCCCCCACACTATTGCAGCCAGAGTCCCCCCCCCCACACTATTGCAGCCAGAGTCCCCCCCCCCACACTATTGCAGCCAGAGTCCCCCCCCCCCACACTATTGCAGCCAGAGTCCCCCCCCCACACTATTGCAGCCAGAGTCCCCCCCACACTATTGCAGCCAGAGTCCCCCCCACACTATTGCAGCCAGAGTCCCCCCCCCCACACTATTGCAGCCAGAGTCCCCCCCCACACTATTGCAGCCAGAGTCCCCCCCCACACTATTGCAGCCAGAGTCCCCCCCCACACTATTGCAGCCAGAGTCCCCCCCCACACTATTGCAGCCAGAGCCCCCCCCCCACACTATTGCAGCCAGAGCCCCCCCCCCACACTATTGCAGCCAGAGCCCCCCCCCCCCACACTATTGCAGCCAGAGCCCCCCCACACTATTTTAGCCAGAGCCCCCCCCACACTATTTTAGCCAGAGGCCCCCCCCCCCACACTATTTTAGCCAGAGCCCCCCCCCCCACACTATTTTAGCCAGAGCCCCCCCCCCACACACTATTTTAGCCAGAGCCCCCCCCCCCCCACACTATTTTAGCCAGAGCCCCCCCCCACACTATTTTAGCCAGAGCCCCCCCCCCCCCACACTATTTTAGCCAGAGCCCCCCCTACACACTATTTTAGCCAGAGCCCCCCCCCCCCCACGCTATTTTAGCCAGAGCCCCCCCCCCCACGCTATTTTAGCCAGAGCCCCCCCCCCCACGCTATTTTAGCCAGAGTCCCCCCCCCTCTCCAGTTTGGATGGATACAGTCAATTCCATAAAACTTCAAACATGGGATATTGGTTATGGTATTTTTTGAAGTGTAAGGCGACACTATGGTCTTTGTATCCTATTTCTATATTGTTTAAATGTTCTGCAATGCAAATTCTCATTTTGCTTTTTAGTACGACCGACGTACATGAGATTACATGGGCATTGCAGGACATATACCACATGTGTGGTGTTACACGTAATAAATTCAGTAATGTTACAGATTTTATTATTTTCTAGTGGAAACAAATTCTGACAAGGTCTGTGTAGTTGTCAGTGTAGAAATTATGTAGGTCAGTGTAGAGTAGAGGTCGACCAATATGGGTTTTTCTCTGGCCAATACCAATGCCGATATTTAGAAATCAGGGCGGCCGATGGCCGATATATGATGCCAGTTTTTGCGGCCCATATTTTGGGCCGATTTTTATTTTTTTGCAGGTGGCGCTAATTGGCACTGGCAGGTTGCTCTGGATGGAACCAATTGGCAATAGCAATAGCAGATGGCACTGATTGGCAGGTGGCACTGGATGGCACTGGCAGATGGCACTGGTTGGCACGTGGCACTAAGGCACTAAGGTGACACTGGCAAGTAGGACTAATTGGCACTGGCAGGTGGCACTAATTGGCACGTGGCATTGGCAGGTGGCACTGGATGGCATTGGCAGGTGAAACTGGTTGGTACTGACAGGTGGCACTAATTGGCAATAGTTCGCACTGGCAGATGGCACTGGTTGGCAGTGGCAGGTGGCACTAATTGGCAGGTGGCACTGGATGGCAATAGTTCGCACTGGCAGGTGGCACTGAATGGCACTGGATGTCACTAGTTGGCACTTGCAGGTGGCACTGGATGTCACTAGTTGGCACTTGCAGGTGGCACTGGATGTCACTAGTTGGCACTTGCAGGTGGCACTGGATGTCACCAGTTGGCACTTGCAGGTGGCATGGATGTCACAGGTGGCACTGGATGGCATTGACAGGTGGCACTGGATGGTTGGCATTAGCAGATGGCACTGGCAGGTTTCACAGCATATAATGTAGCTGATAATGTGTGAAAGTCTCTCTCCATACAGTTTCATATGGTGCTGCAGAGAGCAGAGAGAGGAGTTTAGATGCATCGTAATGTAGAAGGTGGGCGGGACCAGGGTGAGGGGGGGGACTCAGCTGTCCAACACGAGCCAATGGGATGAGATCATTAGCTGGATAGCTGCCGAGTCCCGCCCACCCCGGTTCTCGCCCACCTCCAACATCACGATGAATCTGAGCTCCTCTTTCTCTGCAGCACCATGTGAAATTGTATGGAGAGAGAGTTTCACACATTATCAGCTACATTATGTGCTGTGAAATTTAAGAGCAGAGAGAGAGAGAGAGAGAGAGAGAGAGAGAGGAGCTCATATTCATTGTGATGTTAGAGGTGGGCATGACCTGGGGTGGGCAGCTATCCAGCCAATGATCTCATCCCATTGGCTGGTGTTGGACAGCTGAGTACCGCCCACCCCGGGTCCCACCCACCCCGACATCAGCCCGTGCTAGTGACAGCTCCATTCTCTATCTCCTTAGTGTTTCACACACACGGCTCTGCTCTGCAGACAGTGTGGAGAAGGGAGGAGGAACCCAATGTTCCTCCTTCCTTCTCCACACTCTGCTGATGCAGATGTGCTAAATATTGGCCACATTTGGATAATCATCGGCCGATGCCGATTTCTCCAAAATGACCGAATATCGGCCCGATATATATCAGCCGGCCGATATATCGGTCGACCTCTAGTGTAGAGGTCAGTGTAGTGATCAGTATAGGAATCAGGTAGGTCAGCACTATTGTAGAAAGGGACGGGACTCGGAGTGCGAAAAGTCCACAGGGTTAGGGGGCGCAAATTACTTGCCTTGCCCCGGGAGCTGACAACTCACGCTATGATTTATTCACTTCAATGACAATGAACTGTTGTCCCTGGGGAGACCCTGGATACAATCAGCGCCAAAAAAATTGGCCCCTCGTAAACCACTTCAACAAACGTTTTGCAGCCTTGTTTACTCCCAATCAAGTTGTCTGCATTGATGAGTCCCTGATTAAAGTTTTCTGGCTCCTTATCTTTCAAACACTATCTTCTCAGCAAGCATGCCAGATATGGGGGTGAAGATGTATAAGCTCTGTGACAGAGCAACATGCTATACATATAGTTTTATGTTTTATGAGGGAAGAGATACTCGCGTAGAGCTGGAGAACTGCCCAGACTACATAGGGAACCGCTGGCAAGATTGTGTGGAACTTAGTGTCACCCTTATTCTGAAAGGGGTACCACTTTTATGTGGACAATTATTACACAAGGGTGTGGCTTTTTAGTCACTTGTGTGATCAGCAGATTAGTGCATGTGGCACCGTGCAATCTAATCACTGGGGGTTACCCTAGAGGCTTGTAGATTCCCGTCTTAGGCTGGGGGAGAGAGCCTGCTTGAAGTGTAATAATTGAAGTGTAATAAAAGTGGAGGGATAATGTTTTTGTTCTGTCCCTTTACACAGACACGACGGTCCAAATTTCTACGGGGACTGGTGTTGAGAAACCCCTCTGTGTCCACGAATATAACCAAAATATGGCAGGGGTGGACCTCAACGACTAGTTGTTGGCGCCTTACCTAGTTGCCCGTAAGGCCAGACACCGGTACAAAAAAAGTGTCTGTATACTTATTTCAATTGGCTTTACTGAACGCCCATGTGCTATACAGAACTTCAGGACGGGATCCTTCCTTAACTTCTTGAAACCTGAGCCATTGTCAATTGACGGCCACAAGATGGCTCTTCCTCCGGCCACTGGCGGGCGCACAAACGACGCCTGCGGCGCCGATGTGCATGCCTGGCGGCCGCGATGTCCGCCAGGTACCCGCGATCGTCCGTTACACAGCCAAGGATGTGGAGCTCTGTGAGTAAGCACATATAAACATGAACGAGGGAGAGCGCTGGAGGAGGTCTTGAGCATCAAGGAATGTAGTTGCTTCAAGATTTATTGTTTCGTAATCTGACATTTTCCTTTCGTTAATATAAATTTTTCTTGGAGTGAGATAGCCAGCTGCCTAGAGATGGGGCTTAGTGGAGCAATACCTACGGGTATGGCTGGGAGTTGGATGTAAGCTATGAGAGGGATGTGTGTCTTCTGGGCTAGTACTCACCCTTTACCTTAAAGTTCTCACAAAACTTGGTTAACATGTGCCCCAACGACATTGCTTACGGCCTCCTAGGCTCCATAGTAATATGGTCACACTGCCAGATCTGATACTGGGTTGCCTGATCGCACAGAAAAGCCCGGCGAGGCACAGATAGGATTGCTTTTAAGCCCTGGTTCACACTGATGCTACTTTGAAATCGCACTACTTTACTTGAAGAAGCGCGATTTCAAAGTAGCAAGGTTAGCGCGATTTCAGGTCCTACCTATAGATAGATATGTGTGTGGCTTCATACACAGATGTCTATAGAAATCGCACCTGAAATTGGCAAAAGTAGTGCAGGAACTACTTTTGCAAATCGGTGCTGCACCGCAAAATCGGTGTCGCACCGATTGGAACAGTGCCATTGCCGCCAAAAGGCTGCGACTTGTCATGCGATATGATCTCTCAAATCACATGACAAATCGCTCCAATGTGAACGTAGACTCAACGAAAGAAAAAGACAGCTAAAAAAAAAAAAAAAGAAAGCTGCAGTCATAACTCAGGTATAATTTCAAGCCAATCAAGTACATGTACTGTATGTAATAAAGTTCAGACAATGTTAAAAATATTGTGTCCCTTTTGAAGTAAAATTGACCAAGTTCAGGATACTGTATATAAAAGCAAACCCCAGCCCCTGACCCAATATACATTTCAACCCCCACCGAAGTGCCTACCTACTTCAAATGCCAGCAGTCTGCTCTAGTTTTTGCACCTATTGGTAAGAAGTAAACAGGCACTTGTGTGTAAGGGGTTAAAGTGGATGTAAACCCACTGTCATCATTTTGAATTCATTAACACAGTGTATATGTCTAAGGATATACAGTGGGTACGGAAAGTATTCAGACCCCCTTAAATTTTTCACTCTTTGTTATATTGCAGCCATTTGCTAAAATCATTCTGTTAATTTTTTTTGTTTCCCTCAAAGTACACACATCACCCCATATTAACAGAAAAACACAGAATTGTTGACATTTTTGAAGATTTATTAAAAAAAGAAAAACAAATACCACATGGTTCTAAGTATTCAGACCCTTTGACCCTATTGTGACACTCATTTAACTCAGGTGCTGTCCATTTCTTCTGATTATCCTTTGGTTCTACGCCTTCATTTGAGTCCAGCTGTGTTTGGTTATACTGATTGGACTTGATTAGAAAAGCCACACACCTGTCTATACAAGACCTTACAGCTCAAAGTACATGTCAGAGCAAATGAAAATCACAAGGTCAAAAAAGAACTGCCTGAAGAGCTCAGAGACAATTGTGGCAAGGCACAGATCTGATCAAGGTTACAAAAAAATGTCTGCTTAACTTAAAGGTTCCTAAGAGCACAGTCGCCTCTCATAATCCTTTAAATGGAAGACGTTTGGGACGACCAGAACCCTTCCTAGAGGCTGGCCGTCTGGCCAAACGGAGCTATTGGCGGAGAAGAGCCTTGGTGAGAGAGGTAAAGAAGAACCCAAATATCACTGTGGCTGAGCTCCAGAGATGCAGTCGCGAGATGGGAGAAAGTTGTAGAAAGCCAACCATCCTTGCAGCCCTCCACCAGTCGGGGCTTTATGACAGAGTGGCCAACGAAAGCCTCTCCTCAGTGCAAGACACATGAAAACCCAAATGGAGTTTGCTAAAAAAAAAAAACACCTGAAGGATTCTCTGGTCTTAGGAGACCAAGATAGAACTTGTTGGCTTTAATTCTAAGTGGTATGTGTGGAGAAAACCAGGCACTGCTTATCACCTGTCCAATACAGTCCCAACGGTGGAGCATGGGGGTATTTTTCAGCTGCAGGGACAGGATGACTGGTTGCAATCGAGGGAAAGATTAATGTGGCAAAGTACAGGGATATCCTGGATGAAAACCTTCTCCAGAGTGCTCAGGACCCCAGAGTGAGCCAAAAGGTTTACCTTCCAACAAGACAATGACCCCAAGCACACAGCTAAAATAACGAAGGAGTGGCTTCACAACAACTCTGACTGTTCTTGAATGGCCCAGCCACAGAGTCCTGACTTAAACCCAATTGAGCATCTCTGGAGAGACCTAAAAATGGCTGTCCACCAACGTTTACCATACAACCTGACAGAACTCGAGAGGATCTGCAAGGAGAAATGGCAGAAGATCCCCAAATTCGGGTGTGAAAAACTTGTTGCATCTTTCCCAAAAAGACTCATGGCTGTATTAGATCAACAGGGTGCTTCTACTAAATACTGAGCAAAGGGTCTAAATACTTAGGACTATGTAATATTTCAGTTTTTTTTTTAAAGGGGTGTTCCAGCCCATTTTTATGTTTATTAAAAGTCAGCAGCTACAAAAAGTGTAGCTGCTGGCTTTTAATAAACACTCACTTACCTGCTCCTGCGTTCCATCGACACGCCGACCGGAGCTCCGCTCCTCTCCCCCCCTCCCCAGCCGGCGTCTCCATCCCGACTGTGGGCACCCAGCCGTGACAGCCTTCGGCTTCACGGCCAGGCACCCACTGCGCATGCGTGAGCCGCACTGAGCATGCGCGCGGCGCGGCTCGCCGCTGATTGGAGAGGCGATCGCATGGGACCTGTCATGTGTCCCATGTGATCACCTACAGGGAGGGGCTGGTGTAGGCGATTAAGGCTTAATCGCCTTACCAGCCCCTCGGCGAAAGCAAGAAGTGGGACAGGAAGTCCCACTCCTACTGAAGCCCCCACTCCCCCCCCAAAAAAATTACATGCCAAATGTGGCATGTAAGGGGGAGGGGAGGGGATTAAACAAAAGTTGCTTTAATAAATCTGCAAAAATTTCAACAATTCTGTGTTTTTTTTTGTCAATATGGGGTGCTGTGTGTACATTGAGGAAAAAATTAACAAATGATTTTAGCAAATGGCTGCAATATAACAAAGTGAACAATTTAAGGGGGTCTGAATACTTTCTGTACCCACTGTACATGCCTCCTGCATGTATCCTTATCTTTTCAAACTCACCCCCTCAGCTGTACAGAGCCCAGCAATATTGCCAAATGTGTGGGCGTATCTTCTTTCCGGTGCTCAGAGAACATCAGAGGACTCCTCCGCCCTGGCCAGCCAGCGTTGTGAGGTCTAGCTTTGCGCCAGGGGAGACTGAAGTACATGTACAGGAGTGACAGAGCACGTTCTGTGAAGAAGCAGAGTGCTCATTTTACTCCTGCGCATGTGCAGAAGAGACAGCATTCTCAAGAGAAGGATTATAAAGAGCTGAGGCAAAGCTCCTGCATGAGATAAGTAAATAACCTGTCACTTACAGCAGGGGGGGGGCAGAGAACAGACTGGGTTTTCTCTGAAAGTCAGTTTTATCCCACTGAAAAAAGATGAGGATTGCTCAGAGCTGGATTAACTTTTTGTGGCAAGACTGGGCACAGATGATCTAAAATCCTATACTCTACATTGTGACAGATCTATATCTATATCTATATATATATATACACACACACACACACACACACACACACACACACACACACCTCAAAACAATTAAAGGAACACTTTTGTATCAGAACTCCTGGGATATTGATCTGGTCAGAGGGGGAGGGTGTATACAGAGAGGGTTGTTGATTTCAACAAGAAAATGTGTGGGAAAGCTGAATAGCTGAAATGCTAAGCCCACACCAAAGCCATTCACCATAACCACTACACTATCTTTAGGACATACAAGCAGTGTTCCTTCAGTACTTATAAAGCCTCTCTTTGATCATTAAAGGGGTTGTAAAGGTAAAACAACTTTTCCCTAAATAGCTTCCTTTACCCTAGTGCAGTCCTCTTTCACTTACCTCATTCTTCTATTTTGCTTTTAAATGTCCTTATTTCTTCTGAGAAATCATCACTTCCTGTTCTTCTGTCTGAAACTACACATAGTAATGCAAGGCTTTTTCCCTGGTGTGGAGAAAGGCTCGAGGGGTAAAGGAAGCTATTTAGGGGAAAAAAATACCTTTACAACATCTTTAACCACTTAAGCCCCGGACCAATATGCTGTTAAATGCCCAGAGGCGTTTTTACAATTCGGCACTGCGTCGCTTTAACAGACAATTGCGCTGTCGTGCGACGTGGCTCCCAAACAAAATTTGCGTCCTTTTCTTACCACAAATAGAGCTTTCTTTTGGTGGTATTTGAGCACCTCTGATTTTTATTTTTTGCGCTATAAACAAAAATAGAGCAACATTTTTGAAAAAAAAACTATTTTTTACTTGTTATAAGAGAAATTGAATAAACAAAATTTTAGTCAAACATTTAGGCCAAATTTTTTTCAGCCACATGTCTTTAGTAAAATCGCAATAAAAAAAAAAATTGCTACCTAGAAGCAACAGTGACGCTAATACAGCGATCAGAAAAATGATCGCTTAGTGACACTGGCAATAGGGAGTGAAAGGGTTAACTAGGGCGGTGATCAAGGGGTTAAAACTTTATTGGGGGGGTACGGGGCTACCCTGAACCTAACACTAACTGCCTGTCACACTGACACTAAATGCAGTGATCAGAACATATATGATCACTGCATTCAGTAAACAAAGACAGATCTCCTGCGCTCTGGTATTTTTTTTGAAAAGTGCTATGAGTTGGTATAGTTCAATTAGACGATAACTTCCAGAGTCTTGCAGCCCTCCTCAGAATCGTGGGAATTCATGAAACTAAGAAAAAAGAAAAGAGAAAAGAATGGAGGGCGCACCGACCTAGTGTGATACCGCTAAATTAATTTTACTAAAATCAATCATTATACTCACAAAATGGAGTTAAAATCAGGCTTTAAAAGACAGTACAGCAGAAATCCAGCAACATTAGCAGAACACGATAATCGCTTGAATCTAAAGTCGATGTTAAGGCTGACGCGTTTCGGGGGCGTACCCCTTTCCTCAGAGCTTGGTGGTCTGCAGTGCCTGCATTCAGTGACAGTGTTACAGGCAGAGGAAGTGACACAACGGCGGCGCACGGGATTGGCTGGGAGCGATCACGAGGGGGTTGACAGAATCGAACCGCCGCCCCCTCAAGATGGATCGCTCCCAAAGGTAAGACGACCGCCGCGCGCAGCGGAGGGGGTCCCGATCGGACCCCCGACCCGCTAGAAGGCAGGGACGTATATATACGCCCATCTCCCTGTACGTGCCCTTTTGTGGACGTAAATAGTCCTGCGGCGGTCGTTAAGTGGTTAATCCCCACACCTAATGAGTGAGAGAACCCTTCAAACAAACCTTAATAAATCCACAGTACATGCTATTGAAACAGCGACTTCACCATTAGAGACAAACGACCTATGTGAACGTATCGGTATGAAATTTATGTTGATAAACTTAAAAATGTGGGCATGTCAGCGATTTAAATAAGAAGTTCTCTGTGCGTTTCACTGGGAAATCTGAACAATTTTTTAAAAATGACAGTCAATGGAAAGAAGTGTGGAACTCTTGTCATTTGGAAGCTCAACCAGCCAAAAGTAAAATGTGCATCACAGAACTGAGCACATTGCCTGAAACCAGACAAAAAAAAGGATTTTTAATAACAGCTTACCTGTAAAATCCTTTTCTTGAAGTACATCACGGGACACAGAGCGCATAGCCATTACATATGGGTTATATGGGTACCTTCAGGTGTGGACACTGGTGTAATCAACTTCACAGGAAGTTCCTCCCTATATAACCCCCTCCCACTGAGTGTGCTTCAGTTTTGTAGCAAGCAATTTCTCTGAGGTTACACAATGTTCCCCAAAAGAGGGGTGGGAGCTCTGTGTCCCGTGATGTACTTCAAGAAAAGGATTTTACAGGTAAGCTGTTATTAAAAATCCTTTTTTCTTTATCGTACATCACGGGACACAGAGCGCATAGCCATTACATATGGGATGTCCCAAAGCAATGCTCCATGAAGGGAGGGAGACCGTAAGGCCAAAAATAGCCAAACAGAAAATATATCAGGAGGTAAAAAATAGCTCCACCAACAGAAAAAAAGGGGGCGTGAACCGGGCCAGAGGATTCTATACTGCTGCCCGTAGGACCGCCTGCCCAAATGCTACGTCCGTAGCTTTTGTGACGTCCAACTTACAAAATTTAGTAAACGTATGTACGGAAGACCAGGTTGCCGCTTTGCAAACCTGTGCCATAGAGATCTGATGGTGTGCCGCCCAAGAGGCACTCATGGCCCTCGTAGAATGGGCCTTAACTGATAAGGGAGGTGGAACGCGCTTCAGACCATAGGCCTGAAAAATCAGCTGCTTAATCCACCTAGCCAAGGACGACTTGGCAGCCGGTTGACCCTTCTTGGGGCCATCCGGGAGAACAAAAAGCACATCTGTTTTCCGAATCTTTTCTGTAGCCTTGAGATAAACCCTCATGGCTCGGACCACGTCCAAAGTATGAAGCAATCTTTCCTCTCTGGACTGGGGAGTAGGAAAGAAGGATGGTAGGACTAGGTCCTGATTCAAGTGAAAACTAGATATGACCTTAGGAAGGAAAGAAGGTTGAGGCCGCAGAACCACTCTGTCCTTATGCAGAATCAGGTACGGTTCCCTGCAAGACAAGGCTGCCAGCTCGGAGACTCTTCTGGCCGAAGCCATAGCCACCAAGAAAACCAATTTTCGGGTTAGCAGCACAAGAGGGATTTCTTTCAGAGGTTCAAACGGCTGTCTTTGTAAAGCTGACAAGACCAGATTTAAATTCCAGGGGCAGAGGGGAGCTCTAATAGGGGGATTTACATGCAAGACCCCCTGCAAGAAGGTTTTTACAAGCGAATGCGTGGCCAAAGGCCTTTGAAACCATATCGCTAAGGCAGACACCTGCCCCTTTAGAGTACTAAGAGCTAACCCCTTGTCAACGCCAACCTGTAGGAATCGCAAGATCCTGTCAATAAAAAACTTGCGAGGATGCCCTCCTTGAGACTCGCACCACTCCACATAGGTCTTCCAGACTCTATAATAGATATTTCTAGAAACTGGTTTTCTAGCTTGAATTAGCGTAGATATGACCTGGGCTGAGAGGCCCCTGCCCTTAAGAATTAGGGATTCAGCCGCTAAGCCATCAAATTTAACTGCTGTGAAGCAGGGTGGTAGATCGGGCCCTGAGACAGCAGATCTGGGCGCAGGGGGAGTGGCCACGGTGCCCCTACTGACATCCTCACGATGAGTGCGTACCAAGCCCTTCTGGGCCAGGCTGGGGCCACCAGGATCACCGGCCTGCGCTCCACCCTGATCCTTCGTAGAAGGCGGGGAATCATCTGTAGTGGAGGGAACGCATACAGGAGAGAAAACTGGTGCCAGGGGCAAACCAACGCATCGGTCCCGTAGGCCGAGGGGTCCCTGGCTCGGGATACGAATTTGTCCAATTTCTTGTTGAATCTTGTTGCCATGATGTCCACATCGGGAACTCCGAATCTTCGGCAAATCTCTTGGAATACCTGGGGGTGAAGAGACCACTCTCCCGGGAGTAACTGTTGACGACTCAAAAAATCTGCTTGAGAATTGTCTATCCCTGGGATGAACACTGCTGAGATGCAGGGTACATGGGCTTCGGCCCATGAGAAAATCAGGTTTACTTCCCTTTGAGCCGCTAGGCTCCTTGTGCCCCCCTGGTGGTTTATGTATGCCACCGCCGTGGCATTGTCGGACTGTATCCTTACTGGCAGACCCTGCAGGGGGAGAGTCCAGGCGACCAGGGCCAACCGAGCAGCTCTGATCTCTGGGACATTGATGGGAAGCAGACTTTCTGCCTCTGACCACTGTCCCTGCTGGGTCCGTTTTCCTAAGATTGCCCCCCAACCTGTTAGGCTGGCATCTGTGGTTACTATTTTCCACGTGATGGGGCAAAAGGATTTCCCTTTTGACAATTTTTGAGGGATCAGCCACCAGTACAGGCTGCGCTTGACCCCTGGGGAAAGAACTAATGGACGGTCTAATGCCTGTATGGACTTGTTCCAAGCAGAGAGAATAGCTGCCTGAAGAACTCTGGTATGGATCTGGGCATAGGGCGCTGCTTCGAAGGCGGCCACCATCTTTCCCAGCAGTCGCATGCATAGGCGAATAGTCGGCTTCTTTTTGCCTAAGACTATTTGAATCGTTTGAATCAACGACCTGATCTTCCCTTGAGGTAGAAATACCTTCTGGCATTCTGTATCTAACCGAAAGCCTAGATATTCCAACTGCCTTGTGGGTTGTAACCTTGATTTTTCTTGGTTCACAATCCATCCGAATTCTTCTAGATGCCGCACTGTGCGGACTACTGCATGATTGAGGTTGGAAGCTGATCTGTCGATAACCAGGAGATCGTCCAGGTACGCCAGGACCAAGATGCCTTCTGTCCTTAGGACGGCTAGCACCGGGGCTAACACCTTTGTGAATACCCGCGGAGCTGTTGCCAACCCGAAAGGGAGGGCTACGAACTGGAAATTACTTTGATTTATCGTAAAACGAAGAAACTTGTGGTGTGCTGGGTAAATCGGCACATGCAGATATGCATCCCTTATGTCTATAGATGCTAGAAAGTCGCCCTGATGCAGGCTGGCTGTCACTGAACGTATGGAGTCCATACGAAAGGTCTGAATCTTTAGAAAGCGATTTAGGCGTTTGAGGTCTAATATAGGCCTGACGTCGCCATTGGGTTTTGGTACAACAAAAAGGTTGGAGTAGAATCCCTGACCCCATTCTTGGGTTGGTACTTCTACAATTACTCCTTGGAGCAATAGGCGATCCAACGCCTTTACGAGAGAGGCCCTTCTTAATGGGTCGCTTGGAAGACTTGACCCCTGAAAATGAGGAGGGGGGATTTCTCGAAACTCTAGTTTGTATCCCGTGACTACCACGGACCGAACCCACGAGTCGGAAATTCTGGCCTTCCAGACTTCGGAGAAAAACCGAAGTCTTCCCCCACCCGAGAGAGTGGGGGCGCCCCTTCATGAATCTGATTTGATGACTGGTTTAGCCGGCTTGCGAGACCAGGGTCTCTTGTTTGCCGCAGCTTGACCCTGTGGGCGGCTATTAACCGCTGGACGCCCGGGAGGCCGTCGATACTGACGAGAAGTCGAAGGGGCTGAGCCTACAATGGCCTGTCGTTTAAACGTGGGCCCACGCGGTCTTTTCTTGACCGGTAAGGAAGTACTTTTCCCACTTGATATGGTGTGGATATATTTATCTAGGTCTTCCCCGAATAGTCTTCCCCCATGAAAGAGAAACCCTGCTAAAAGCTTTTTGCAGGGTGCCTCTGCTGACCAGTTCTTTAGCCAAAAAAGACGACGCATGTGAACCATCAGTAGAGATGAACGAGATGCCTGTTGGATGGAGTCCTTAATAGCATCTACTGCAAAGCAGAGAGCCCTAGGGAATTCTGCTAATTCATGAGTATGCTGAGCCGGCATGTCCTTTAATATATGTTTTGCCTGATCCTTCAAGGCCTGACAAGACACCAATGGCTGCTACTGCTGGCTGAACCATGGCACCTACTGAGGTGAAAGCGGCTTTCAGTAGGGTCTCGAATTTCTTGTCGACCGGATCCTTGAACATCTGGACATTTTCAACCGGACAGGTCAGGGATTTATTCACGCAGGAAATGGCCGCGTCCACCGTGGGGAGTGCCCATTTCTTTAAATATTCCTCTTCCATAGGGTAGAGAATAGAGAATCTTTTAGGAGGGACAAAGATTCTATCAGGTCGAGCCCAATCCTGGTAAATCACGCTCCGCAGAAGGGGGTGCATTGGAAAAGACGCACAAGTTAATGGAGCCTTTAACCAGTTAAGGACCCCCGCACGCCTATGTACGTCCACAACATGGCTCGTACAGGCACAAGGGCGTAAATTTACGTCCTCGCCTTAGTGCGGTTTGGGGGTCCCATCGGGACCCCCTCCGCGGCGTGCGGCGGTCCCCCTGGCTCTGGGAGCGATCGCCGACGAGCGGGCGGATGTCCGTGTTTTCCGCCCCCCCCGCGTTTGCTCCCAGCCAATGGGAGCGCGCT
Source organism: Rana kukunoris (assembly GCA_029574335.1). Lineage (NCBI taxonomy): Eukaryota > Metazoa > Chordata > Amphibia > Anura > Ranidae > Rana > Rana kukunoris. Next base: position 261,318,626 of record CM056059.1, on the reverse strand, counting down.
CCCAGCCTGTCACTTCCTCCTCCTGTGTTTACACAGGAAGGAGGAAATGATGTAATCTCTCATCGCAGCGCTGTTTCCCAGCGCTGCTGATGAGAGAAGACATCCACAGTAAGTGTGCACCAACACAACACTGACACACACTCACATAGGCATATTAACCCCTTGTGATGGCCCCCCCCCCCACCCCCCTGTCACAGTGTCACTGAATGCAGTGATTTAATCACTGCATTTAGTGTCAGTGTGACAGGCACTGTAAAAAACAGTTAGTGTTAGGTTCAGGATAGCCCCCCCACCCCCCCTAATAAAGTTTTAACCCCCTGATCACCGCCCTAGTTAACCCTTTCACTCCCTATTGCCAGCGTCACTAAGCGATCATTTTTTCTGATCGCTGTATTAGTGTCGCTGTTCCTGCTAGGTAGCTATTTTTTTTATTACGATTTTTTTTTTTTTACTAAAGACATGTGGCTAAATAAATTTTGGCCTAAATGTTTTACTAAAATTTAGTTTATTTGATTTTTTTTATAACAAATAGTAAAAAAATAGTGATTTTTTTCAAAATTGTCGCTCTATTTTAGTTTATAGCGCAAAAAATAAAAATCGCAGAGGCGATCAAATACCACCGAAAGAAAGCTCTATTTGTGGGAAGAAAAGGACGCAAATTTTGTTTGGGAGCCACGTCGCACGACCGCGCAATTGTCTGTTAAAGCGACGCAGCGCCGAATTGTAAAAACACCTTGGGTCATTTAGCAGCGTAAGTGTCCGGGTCTTAAGTGGTTAAAGAACCCAATGAGGATACCTCCGGGGCTACTAGTTCTGGCACTGGAAGTTTAAAGGCAGTGCGAACCATATCTGTCAAAGACTGGATCCACAGGCTCTCCGCTTGAGAGGCCGAGAAATATTCATCTATAGTGGAATCTTCCCTGTCTGAACCGTCGGGACTTGGGTCTGCCTGATCCCCTTGTGGGTCCCGTTCCTCAGAAGAGGAGACCTCCGCATCTGAAAACCCCACACTGGGTGAGGGGGATCTAGCCCGCTTGCTACTTGGCCAAGGACGGGCAAATAACGCAGTTAACCTTTTCTCTAGCCCACTCATGGTGGCTGCTAGCATTTCTTCCGTCACGTAAACGGGAATGGGTGGATCGGGGGCCGCCTCTGCCCCCAGCACCCCCAATGGCTCTTGTACTATGCCACTCGGTGTTCTAACTGGCGAGGGTGGGGCCGTTGAAGCCTGGCCCAAATCCTCTGACCCCGATGGAGACCCCTTTTGTTTCTTGGTACCTTTAGCAGCCTTGGCTGGTCCAGATCCCTTTGGAGCCATTGTACAACCTTGAGTCACCCCTATAGCCAACACCTGACTGTTGCAGCTAGGAGTAACCAATATGAGGACAGGTATGAGGAAAATGAAAAAAACTAGTTTTTTTTTTTTTTTTTTCCAAAATAAATTTTTTTTACCCGCCTGGGAGGTGGCAATACTGAGGAAACCTGTGAGTATTGACACACCAATGCCCGTTAGCCGGAGTCCAAGGTAAACTCAGATACTGCTGGATCTAAGGCTGAGTCCCTTTAAGCAAAAAAACTTCCCTTTTTTTTTTTCTGTTTTTTTCAAGTCCTAGACCTGAAGATCCACAAAACCGCCACTAGGTGTCCCTGTGTGGCCAAAAGACCCAGCTGCACGCTCTGTATCCTTTCTTCCTCTGCCTCCAGGAGGGAAAGACCAGCCAGAGAAAAGTTTTCTCTTTAAACAGACCCTGACGCTGCTGGCCCGCCCCCCCGACGCACGCCGACGCTATAAAAGGCGGCGTGCACGCGCGCGCGCGCGCACCCCCCCCACGCTGAAACCACATGGAGGAAGCAGAGCAGAGGAACAACATGGACCAGCGCTAGGCAGCACCAACAGACACCAGGTAAGCACTAATCTCATTGTAGTGCACACAGAGAGAGGAAGCTGTCCCCATGGGCTTCCTAAGAAACAGGAGTTTACCAGCAATTTCCTCTTTTAAAACATGTGGGGTTGCAGTATCAATGCTAACAGGCAGACCTGGGGTGAGTAGCAAATATATATCTTACACAAGTATACATATATCTACATGTTATCTGGGTAAACATTAGTATCCCATCCTGCCCACACAGACATAGTGGAGATAGTGGCTGATGCACAAGCATACTGTTAGCCAACCCAGAACCCCCAGGGGGATACCTACTGTCGAACCAAGTCCCGCAGGTTCCCTCTTACCTGCTCCACGCCGCAGGGTATTGCAAATTGCAAGAGGCCCAATCTTCCCCCATCTCCGTGGGTATTGTCTCGGACCTTCAGGGACCGGGGTCCTGCGTTTAAGGAACCCACACCCCTGGACCTATATAGCATCCTGGCATCAGTAGCGTTTAGTCCTGGAAGAGACCAAGGCACTGGAGCCCAGAATCCAGCCCTCAAAGGAGAGACATTATAGGCAACACCCCACTCCAGCAGGGCCCGGGTACCGTACACCTTGGCTTTGAAGCACTTCGGACGGATCCGGCTAACTATCCTGGGTCCCGAGACCTCCGAGGGACAGCTAGACGTGACCAACACCTAAGACACTGGCGAAAAAACTGAAGCACTCTCAGTGGGAGGGGGTTATATAGGGAGGAACTTCCTGTGAAGTTGATTACACCAGTGTCCACACCTGAAGGTACCCATATAACCCATATGTAATGGCTATGCGCTCTGTGTCCCGTGATGTACGATAAAGAAATACCTACGTTTTGATGTGTATGACAAGAAGATCTTCTTGGCGTGAGAGCAATTTGTTCCCTCTCTATAGAGATATTTTTTTTAAAGCTCTCTGCTCTACTGAGGACATCATCCACTCTAACTCAGCCCCATAGAAACACTGTATAAATCGATAACATTTAAAAGATATCAAACTGAAAAGTCATAGCCAGATAGCTGAATTTTTTGTTAACATTTTAACGTTTGGTGTCTGTAGGTGAAAGTATGAAGGAGCTGAAACTTTTGGTAGCAGAGAAGATTTTAAGGGGTAAAAAGGATGCTCTCATTAGCTTTAATGTTAAAAAAAGTGCCTAAAAGCTTAATATTTTAAAAAGTATAAATAGTAGGAAAAAAAAGTTGAAGAAGTCCAATCATTAGCGGAAAGAGCTGAACATTTTAAAAGTTGAATGGTCTCAATAAGGTGAACGTATGCAGAAGTTACGCAGGGCCAAAAAACATACGGAATACAATTAAAATTAAGAATATAAAACTAAAAACAATACTGGGAATGCTATAGAGCATTCCCACTAATAAACACACAATACTGGGAATGCTATTTAGCATTCCCCCTCATTAACAGCAAATCAGCTGAAACTGATTAACAACAGGTGCACTAGATGGGCAAGGTTGAGGTGTCTGACATTTTTTCTCCCTACTCATCTTTTCTGACGGTTTTCCACTAGTTTTGCATTTGGCTAGGGTCAGTGTCACTACTGGTACAACGAGGCGATACTTGGACCATATAAAAAGTTGCACAGGCAGTCCAACTCCTCCAGGATGGCACATCAATACGTGTCATTGCCAGGTTAGCCTTGTCTACCAGCACAGTCTCAAGAGCATGGAAGAGATTCCAGGAAACAGGCAGTTACTTTAGGAGAGCTGGACAGAGCCGTAGAAGGTCCTTAACCCATCAGCAGGACTGGTATCTGCTCCTTTGTGCAAGGAGGAACAGGATGAGAACTGCCAGAGCCCTAAAAAATTACCTCCAGCAGGCCACTGGTGTGAATGTCTCTGACCAAACAATCAGAAACAGACTTCATGGGGGTGGCCTGAGGGCCGACGTCCTCTAGTGTGCTCTGTGCTCATTGCCGGACACTGTGGAGCTCGATTGGCATTTTCCATTGAACACCAGATTTGGCAGGTCCGCCACAGGTGCCCCATGCTTTTCACAGATGAGAGCAGGTTCACCCTGAGCATATGTGAAAGGGTCTGGAGAAGCAGCGGAGAACTTTATGCTGCCTGTAACATCGTTTAGCATGACCGGTTTGGTGGTGGGTCAGTGATGGTCTGGGGAGGCATATCCATAGAGGGACGCACAGACCTCACAATGGTACCCTGATTGCCATTAGGTATCAGGATGAAATCCTTGGACCCATTGTCAGACCCTACGCTGGTGCAATGGGTCCTGGGTTCCTCCTGGTGCAGGACAATGCCTGGCCTCATGTGGCGAGAGCATGCAGCCAATTTCTGGAGGATGAAGAATTGATACCATTGAATGGCCCCCACGCTCACCTGACCTAAATCCAAAAGAACACCTCCGGGACATTATGTTTCGGTCCATCCGGTGCCGCCAGGTTCAGGTGCTCATTGATGCTCTGGTCCAGATATGGGGGGAAATACCCCAGGACACCATCCATTAGGAGCATGCCCTGATGTTGTCAGGCATGCATAAAAGCACTTGGGGGTCATACAAACTACTAAAAGGACCATTTTGAGTTGTTGAAAGGAAATTTTAGCAAAATGGACTAGCTTGCTGCATAATTTTTTCACTTTGATTTTCGGGGTGTCTTTGAATTCAGCCCTCTGTAGATGGATAATTTTCATTTCCATCAAATGATGTGCCAGCCTTTTATTCCTAACACATTACCCAGTCCATATCAGTATAGATATCCAGCATTAGATTTTTGCCCGTTGAGATCTGATGTTTCTTTAATTTTTTTGAGCAGTGTGTGTGCGCGCGTGTTATATTATAATAATAATAATTTATGCTAGGAAGCTTTTTTTTAAATATAAATCCTGAACATTTTCTTCAGGGATTTTACATTATTTGCCAAGTGCTAAATAACAATATGGCTATACATAATATTTTGGCAAAACAGTTTATAGTTTAAAAAAAAAAAAAAAAAAGGGGGGGGGGGTCATCTCACCTTTTCTAATATGCCTGGATTTACAGACTGCCCTCTTCGGTCCTCGTTACCCTTGCCATGCCAGGTTACTTCCGCTGTGTGCTCCCCTTCTTTTCCAAATACAACCCATGCATGGTCCTCAGAAAGAGCTAAATGCACATCAGAAAGACCCAGGACTTGACAAGCAGCAACAACTGCAAATGCCACACCAGGCGAGTCAAGCTTTGTTCCTAAAACATATAAAACAGGGAAAAACTAAATAAAAACACTGCTTACAAGCGTTACATCACTGAAGTATAGTTTCTCACTAATTCAATGCTTTCCTGGTTTATTGGATATATGGAGTATGCCCACGCTACCAAGGTATGGGGGAGGGGATACGGCTGCAGCACTTAAAGTATATCAAACCAAAAATATAGTCAAAAAAGGGGGGGTAATGCGTCAGGAGTCACGTGACCATGATGAATAGGCGTTGAGACACCAGAGGTGATGTGTGTGAGCATGCTGCTCGTTTTATGCACTTTATTGTGAGTACCCCGCTTTGTGTTTTTTATCAATAAAATATTTTTAACTACTACACCATTGGTGTATGCATTTCCCTTTGTGAGGATCACTGCTGATATATCAGATGGGGCCCCACAGGGAGACACTGTTTAGAGACTATGTTAACCACTTCAATACCGGGCCATTGTCATATGACATCCACAAAGGGGATTTCTTATCCCGGGTGGACGTCATATGACATCCTGGACTTTGAGGGGGGATGTCTGAATGATGCCTGAAGCGAGAGGCATCATCCAGATATCCATCTCTTCTGCCGGCGATTGTAATAGGAATAAAAGTGATAAAAAAATATAAAAGAAAAGTCTAAAAAAAATATGTAAAAAATAATAATAATAAGAAAAAAAAATTAACGCCCCTATCCCCAGTAGCTCGCGCGCAGAAGCGAATGCACACGCAAGTCCCGCCGACATAAATGCCGTTTAAACCACATATGTGAGGTATCGCCGCGTGCGTTAGAGTGCCAGCAACAATTCTAGCACTAGCTTTCCTTTGTAAATCTAAACTGGTAACCTGTAAAAAAAATTGAAAGCGTTGCCTAAGGAGATTAAGCACCGAAGTTTGGCGCCATTCCATGAGTGTGCACAATTTTAAAGCGTGACATGTTAGGTATCTATTTACTCAGTGTAACAATCTTTCATATTTTACAAAAAAATTAGGGTTACTTTACTGTTTTGTTATTTTTTTAATTCATGAAACAATGTTTTTCCCCAAAAAAGGCGTTTGAAAAATTATTGCGCACATACCGTGCAAGATAAAACGTTGCAATAACCGTCGTTTTATTCCCTAGGGTGTCTGCTAAAAAAAAAAAAACATATATAATGTAATTTTCTAGCAAAAAAATTATGATTTGTACATGTAGGAGAGAAGTGCCAGAATAGGCACGGTATGGAGGTGTGTATAAAAGCCCTGTATTGAAGTGGTTAAACAGTATCAAGAGACACTTCACCAGGAAACGGTTGGAGTCTATATGCTGCTTGTACCTAGAAAGATCTGTATATGCTGTTACCTTACAGAAGTAAGGTAAGGGGAGATCCTCACTAATCACAAGGGAAAAGGAGCACTTTCCTATTTGATATCCACATTGGCAACTTGACACCAGTACTGGCACTTTATGTTGTTGTTAGTACATGAATACTGAAGTTTATACATTGTTGCAATATTCAAGATTTTTGAATACAACATTCTATTTGAGGACTTTTCCGTTATGTAAGTTTTTTGCACTCGGCACTTAAAGCGGAGGTTCACCCTAAATATAAGCTCTCCCATGTGATCCAGCATACTGGCGTCAGCATGCTGTTTTTTTTTTTTTTTTTTTAATCCATCACTTACTGTATTATGGTGAATTTTAATTTCTTTCCCCCGCGGTGGACGGCTCTAGTATAGCGCGTCACATCTTACGAAAATAGCCGATAAGGACTCGGGTAATCTCGGCGAAAATGCGGCGCCTGCGTACAAACCTAGGAGCCGACTGCGCAGGCGCCGTATTTCTCCGAGTCCTATTTCGGCGTTTTTCGGAGGGCGTGACGCGCCATAGCCGTAGGACTCGGAGAAATACGGCGCCTGCGCAGTCAGCTCCTAGGTCTGTGCGCAGGCGCCGCATTTTCGCCGAGATTACCCGAGTCCTTATCGGCTATTTTCGTAAGATGTGGCGCGCTATACTGGCGCCGTCCACCATGGGGGTAAGAGATTAAAATTCACCATAATACAGTAAGTGATGGATTTAAAAAAAAAAAAAACAGCATACTGGCGCTGACGCCAGTATGCTGGATCACATGGGAGGGCTTATATTTAGGGTGAACCACCTCCTTAAGGTTTATTTATTTTGGCTTTATACTTATTTGAGCGTTACATTTGTTTTATTTATTTGTTTTAACATATGTCTTACATGTTTTAGATTTGATTGACTGATCACCATTTCTTAATGCTAGTTATATTCACTTAGGCTGCATTCACACCTGAGCGTTTTGTCGCCTGAAGCATGAAGCTCCAAAACGCCAGAGGGGAAAAAATACATTATTCTCAATGGAGATGGTTCACATCTCCACTACAAAATGTCTGACGCCGAACGACTGAAGCGCAAACAAGTTCTGGACCCTTTTTTGTTGCTCGAATTGAGCGTATTTGGGCGTTTTACATTGGTGACCCTAGACCTGTACAAAATCGAAGTAAAAAAACGCTGCGTTTTGTCGCGGTAAAAACGCTGCAAAACGCTACACTCAGATGTGAATGCAGCCTCCGTCCTTTTCAACTCACCCTATACAGCGCAGCATTACCCCCCCCCCCCCCCTTTTTCCTGGTTTATTATTAGAAAAGCAAAATTAGGTTATTTACTTTAAATACACTAAAGCATCTAAAGCTCTACTGTATGTAATTTTAATATACACATATACACACACACATATTATAAATATAAATTTGTTTTTCTTTTTTTCAGGTTATAAACCATTTGTGAATCTTAACCCTTTCACTGCCAGGCCCTGCGCACTACTTTTAAACTCAGCTGGCTGGACCATTTTTTGCAATTGTTTCTTTGCCCTTTTTATTTTTCACTTATAGCTTATAGACCCCTCAAACCATAATTTTTCTAAAAGCACAGCACCAGTAGAATAAAACCTGTGTTTAACCTGTATTAAGTTATTAACAAATATTTGTAACCTGATTTTCACCATTTTGCAAAAATGCGCAATTTAACCACTTCCCGGCGGCCGTACGACTATGTACGGCCACAGGGTGGTTATAAATCTCCGGGTGGCCGTCTTTATACGGCCGCCCCTTTCCTCGTTCCCCGAGCACGCATCGGGGAACTTCTGTGCTGGCCGTGTCCCTTGGACACAGCCAATTACAGATTGCGGTAAATAGCCAATCACAGCAGCTATTTACATCGCGATCTGTGCGGCCAATGAGAGATGATCTCAAATGTAAACATATGAGATCATCTCTCATTGCCGTCTCTCCCTCCTTACACAGACAGCGCGTGAGGAGGGAGAAATTTATGTGAGTTTTGCTACAGTGTTAAGAATTGTTACAAAGTAAAAACCAGCCCAATCAGAGCCCGGGAAACACTTGGTGCCCACCAGTACCACCTGTACCACCAGTGCCCATCTGCCGCCTCAGTGCACATCTGCAAAAAGTGCGTATCAGTGCCCACTTGTGCCGCAGTCAATCAGTGCACATCAGTACCCATCTCAGTGCCACCCGTGCTGCCTCATCAGTACACATCTGTTCCACCACCTCAGTACCCATCTCTGCCCCCTCAGTACCCATCTCTGCCCATCTGTGCCACCTCATTAGGGCACATCTGTGCAATCAATTAGTGCACATCTGTGCCACACACCTGTGAAGTCGCATCACCACCGCCAGCAACAATGTCAAAAGTTGCTTTTCCGCCAAGGAGGCATATCAAATTATTTCCGTGGCTGACAAGAGCAACGGGGAGCTCTCTTCTGATTCCCATGCTTATTCGGACGGAGACTATGAGCCAGTCTACAGTAGTAGAACAGTGACAGGCTCAGGGGGGGAAGATAGTCAGCCCGCCAAACAAAGGTGCTCTGGTGAGGAGGCAGTGGCATCCATTAGCACCACCGGGCCATCCACCAGCACCGACATGCCATCCACCAATACCGAAGTGCCATCCACCAGCACCGCAGTACCTCGGCAACAAAAGGCCAAGGACCCATGCCAGCCTTCCCTATGCCCTTCAGAACTCCTTGTGGTTTCCTCCAAACTCAGGAGAAGCCAAATGGTGCAAATAAACGGGGGATAGGTTTTTTATTGTACCGGTACACCTGCTCCCCATATTGTTTTTATATTTATATTGTTTTGATCACTTTTTATGTACTTGGTTTTTGTCAAAAACCTATCCCCCGTTTATTTGCACCATTTGGAGCATGTTTTTTCTTCCTTCCGCATGACCTGCTTGGAATCAAGTTTTTTTCCACACTCCATGAGTGCTTATCCCAAGAGGATATCCTGTGTTTCCACCATACCTTGGAGGTCAGGAGACCCCTTTGGTTATCGTCATCAGTGCCAGCCTGTGCCGATCCGTCCAAGAGAGGGTTCCAGTCCAGGATTACAGCCTACCAGCCGAACACCTTGGGAGGAATCCTTTATCTGGCCTTTCTACAGCTGAGTCGATTTGAGTGGAATTCACCCATGCTTACGGGATCTGTTGTCGCTGACAAGCAGATCTACACCGTCCGGTAAGGGTATTCATCTATTCCTTTGTTATCGTGCAGAGTGTCCTTTACATGATGAGGATGTGGTCATACATCTTATACTGATGGACTATTCTTGATGTTTGTTTTTGCCCATGGACACTTGTTCACGTATCATTGTGGTTCTAATTACCAGAGTGTTTTATAGCGCTACTTATTCTATCCAAATGTTGGAACCATACCTTGCCACAAGGCGCACATACCATTGGTACAAAAAAGTAGCAATTTTTTTTTTCATTTGGCCATATACAATTCCTATATCATTTATCGTAAGTCCACCCAAAACCCCCTACCCTTCCTTGGCTACCAGGAGGAAATCACCACTGCCCTGATATTCCAGAACTACCTACCCAGAAACATCCGATCAGATGTTCTAAGTCGACTCTCCGAACGCCACTTCCCAGATAAAGTCCCTCCACAGCATCAGGCCGACGAGGTAAAAAAAATGTAAGGTGTGTGTCAGTGAAGGAGTCAGACGAGACACAGTTTATCATTGTGCCAAGTGTCCTTCCCAACCAGGTCTCTGTGTAGTTGACTGTTTTTTCTGTTGCCAAACTATACTAAACTAAATTATTAGTTTAGTATGGTAAACATAATCCTCCGTTCCTGCCTTCACACACCTTCACACCCCTTATGCCACTGCCTGCTTTGTAACTGACCCCGGCTTGTTATTCGACCACTCTTCTGCCTAACGATTCTGTAATGCCTCTACCTGATCTGGAACTGACCATGGAACTGACCATGGACTGTTTGACAATGCCTTTTGCCTGCCTCTTGGACTGATCTTGTACCCTGCTACTGGACTAGTGGGATTCAACACAGGGGTCTCACATACAATTGTTTTGGTTTTCTAATCCTAGATTAGGGTCTGGTTGCCCGGAGGCTTCAACAAGATTTGGGTGGGAGAAGCCTCTACCCCTGTCCCCATTCTGTCCTGAACGAGGCCCTACTTCTGCCTGCTGCCTGTAGGACCTATGCCATCATGCCTCTGGATGTTGAATGAACTGACCACACGACATGGACCTGCCTACTACCAGGACCAATATTTTTGGCAATGCTGACAATATGTCTGCCTGCACTAACCCTGACGGGATAGTATCCCTGCCTGGACAATTGTGTATGCTGTTGCTGACCAAGTCCCTGCCTGCTGCCTGGACCAGTGCTATCCTGCTGTGTAGAACTGCGCTACTATTACCACAGGTAATCTTTTGTAGAGGTCCCCCGATATGGGTTTTTCTCTGGACGATGCCGATATTTAGAAATTGCGGCGGCCGATAGCCAATTTATGATGCCGATTTTTTCTTTTGGGCCGATATGTTAGGCCGATCCCCCCCCCCCCCCTTTCATCTCATAAAATCTAACAGTTAGACCCCTTTCACACTGGGGCGTTTTTCATGTGCTTTTGGGTTAAAAATAGCACCTGTAAAGTGCCTGCAAAACTGCTCCCCTGCAGTCTCAGTCTGAAAGCCTGAGTGCTTTCACATTGAGGTGGTGCGCTGGCAGGACGTTAAAAAAAAAAAAAAAAAAAAAAAGTCCTGCGAGCAGCACTACATGGGAGCATTTAACCCTTTAATCGGCCGCTAGCTGGGATATGAGTACCTGGCTAGCAGCCAAATAGCGCCGCTAGAATGATGGTCCAGTGTGAAAGCAGCGGAGTTCTGCGGGATTTTTTTTTTTTTTTTAAAGTCAGCAGCTACAAATACTGCAGCTGTTGACTTTTAATATATGGACACTTACCTGTCCTGGGTGCCCGCAATTATGGCACCCAAAGCCGATCTGTCCCTCAGGTGCTGCCGCCACCATCTTCGGTACGGGAATCAGGAAGTGAAGCCTTACGGCTTCACTTCCCGTTTCCCTACTGTGCATGCACGAGTCGCGCTGCGCGATCCCACTGGTCCCTGCTGTCTTCTGGGACCTGTGTGTGTCCCAGAAGAAAGCTGGGGGCGTAGGTCACCACAGTCACTGCAGTGATCTATGCCCGGAAGAGGGAGCAAATATCTGGGATCACGCAGGTATCTCCTCCCCCCTGAAATGGTACCAAATGTGACACCGGAGGGGGGGAGAATTTGGGAAAGCGGAAGTTCCATTTATGCTTTGCTAATACAGAACATTTCTTAAATTTAAAAACGCAACAAGCCTCCAATAAAGTGCACTTGTATGTATAATTTAGAAATTATATTATAATATAATATATATATATATACACACACATATATATACACATATATATATATACACACATATACACACACATACACTCTAAAATCTAATACACAAAAACAGGTAATGAAAACTTTTGCTCAAAAAAAGAAAAAGGCTAACTTTACTCTATTTTTTTTTACTTGTTAAAGCATATTTTTCCCGTGCAACATTAAATATTGCAGCAATCGCTATTTTATTTCTTAGGGTCTCTGCTAAAAAAAAATATATAATGTTTGGGGGTTCCAAGTGATTTTCTAGCAGAAAATACAGGATTTTTACTTGTAACCAACAAGTGTCAAAAAAGATTTAGCCTTTAAATGGTTAAACTGAGAACTCTCCTACTCAGTTCAGTTAATTGATAAGTAGCAACATTGTATATCTTTTCTCAAAACTTAGCAGGCTGCCAGGAGACAAGTCTCAAACTTCAGGCAACTTGCATTGACTTCTATTACAGAAGCTTTTTGCAAGTCGCGCTGCTGAATTTTTAAAATCGGCTTTTAAGCACATATCAGCCGATGAATTAAAAAATGCCAAAAATCGGTCGATATATCGGCCAGCCGATATATCGGTCGACCTCTAATCTTTTGTTTACACTTTGTTCAGCATAATGTATTTTGGGGTGTAATTCTTGGTATGTGCATGCTATGCGTCTCTGGAACACCTGACGGTGTTCCTTGCATGTTGGATCTCTGTATGTGGTCAGGCTGTGTAGAAGTCTCACACATGTGGTATCGTTGTACTCAGGAGGAGTAGCAGAAAGTATTTTGGGGTGTCATTTTTGCTATGTACATGCCAGGTGTCGGAAATATCTTATCAATGGACAACTTTGTGTAAAAGAATTGCGTTTTCATTTTTTTTTCCACATGTTCCAAAAACTTCTGGAAAAAAATTAACCGTTCAAAAGACTCATTATGCCTCAGATTATACGTTGGGGTGTTAGCTTTCCAAAATGGGGTCACTTTGTGAGTAATTCCATTGTCCTGGTGTTCCAGGGCCTTCCTGGCGCTCCCTGCATGTTGGGCCAGGCAGTGAAAAAGTCTCACACATGGGGTATCGTTTTACTCAGGAGAAGTAGCAGAATGTATTTTGGGGTGTCATTTTTTGCTATGTACATTCTATGTGTTGGAAACATCTTAACAATGGACAACTTTGTGTAAAAGAAATGTGTTTGTTTTTTTCCAGCAGTTTTTGGAAAATGTTGTAAAAAAATAAACCGTTCAAAAGACTCATTATGCCTCATAGATTATACGTTGGAGTGTTAGCTTTCCAAAATGGGGTCACTTTGTGGGTAATTCCATTGTCCTGGTGTTCCAGGGCCTTCAAAAGTGTAATAGGTAGTCAACTAGTTAGATGTGCAATTTATGCTCCTAAAACCCCTAATGGCACTCCCTGCATATTGGGCCTCTGTATGTGGCCAGGGAGTGAAAAAGTCTCACACATGGGGGTATCGTTTTACTTACTAGTAGCAGAATATATTTTGGGGCGTCATTTGTGGTATGCATATGCCATGTGAGGGAAATAAGCCATTACAATGACAATTTTGAGAAATTTAAATAAAAATCTTAATTTTGCAAAGTATTGTGGGAAAAAAATTACAACTTTACCATGCCTCTTACTAAATACCTTGGAATGTCAACTTTCCAAAAAGGGGTTATTTGGGGGGCATTTGTACTTTCCTGGCTTGTTAGGGTCTCAAGAAATGAGATAGGCCTTCAGTACATCAGGTGTGATCAGATGTGATAATTTTTTATGATTTGAACTATAGCTTGTAGACTATAAACTTGGGGTTTATATCTATCAAAGATATGTAGCAGTATAAATAGTAGCCAAAATAATTTGCAAAATTTTATCACAGAAACCAAAAAAAAAAAAAAAACATGTTTTTCCAAATTTTCGGTCTTTTTTCATTAATAGCGCAAAAAATAAAAAACCCAGGAGGTGATCAAATACCACCAAAAGAAAGCTCTATTTGGGTACAGTGTTGCATGACTGAGTAATTGTCATTTAAAATGTGAGAGCGCTGAAAGCTGAAAATTGGTCTGGTCAGGAGGGGTGTTTAAGTGCCCAGTAAGGAAGTATCCAAATTCCTCAACAAAATAATCCGAAAGCTATCCTTTTTCCTCTTACAGCTTTCAGAACTTGTAAAAGACCTCCAAACCATATATTTTCTGAAAGCATACGACCTGTGGAATAAAAAGAAGGTGCTACTGATTTATAAGGCATTGCAATATTTGCGCAACCGTTTATCAAAACAATATTTGCATACACCAAAATGATTAGCAGATAATAAAAAAAAAAAAAGCAAATTTTACAAAAATTCCTACTAAGTATACAGTGCCTTGAAAAAGTATTCATACTAGGGCCGAAACAACTAATAGTTTAATTTCATAATCGATTATGAAAATAGTAATCGATTAATCAGCCAGTAACATAATGGGGTTAAAAAAAAATAGCCCTTAATAGTACAAGAGCAAATACCTGAAATTGCTACTGTTAATATTTTATTAAATACGAAAAATCTTTGTACATTTGCTGAATAAAAGAATGTTGTTTGAAATTTTCACTTTCTTTTAACATTCAGTTTTAAAAATCAATGTAATTTCTGAACGAAAACCACATACACGGTCAGAAAATTCCTTTCACCAAGAAGTTTTTTATTTCTAAAATGTTCCCATCAATGTGGTTGAAAAAGAACATAGATTTGACCCCACCAACGATTAAAAAAAAAAAAAAAAAAAATCGAACGAACATTCTTAAAATTATATATATATATATATATATATATATATATATATATATAATTTGGGCTGAAACGATTAATCGATATTATCGATAATATTCGATAATGAAAATTGTTGTCAACGATTTTCATTATCGATTAGTTGGTCCGCAGCTTCCGTTCGTCTGCCCGCCCCTCTGCCCATTCAAAAAATCCTCCTGTCCCATGATAACAGGCAGCGCTGTATTACACAGGACATGCAGCGCCGACGTGCCTCATATGTGTACAAGGCGCAGCCGTATTACAAGGCACGTCCGCGCCGCACGTCCACGCCTCTCCTCTGACGTCAGCTCCCTACTGATCTCAGCCCTGCCCGCTGCTGCCTCGAGGGAACAGAGGCTAGAAGCAGCGGTGAGGAGAGCTGGGCTGCATGATCTGTGAAAGGTAGAGAAAGCTACCCTTTAGTTTACACTTGCATACACTAACAAAGTGACAGTACAATGAGTACATGCATTCCTATAACAATTCCTCATCCTCCCAACTCCCATCATTCGTGTTCCGGGGGGGTGGGGGGGGGATAGTGCCCCATTGGTGTTCCTGGGTAGGGGAGGGAATAGTGCCCCATCATTAATATTCTGGGAGGAATTGGTGTTTCAGGGAGGAATAGTACTGCTGCAAAGTTGTGTAATGTTAAACGTTTTTTAATCTGCCGTTTGCGTGTAACACTTCATTATTACTTTTAAATAAACAAAACAATTCCATAAGTTTTTTTGATTTTTTCCGATTATTTTTTCGATTAATCGGCCAATTAATCGATTATGAAAATAATCATTAGTTGCAGGCCTAATATATATATTTTTTTTATTTTTATTTTTTTGAAGGAAGACATTGTTGTATGGCCAGCATATAATATTCAGTTCTATTTGAACATTTTCAAAACAGTCTAACTTTTTTGTTCAACAACTTCCGCCCGGACCATTTCGTTGGTCAAAGACCAGGCCACTTTTTGCCATTCGGCATTGCGTCGATTTAACAGACAATTGTGCGGTCGTGCGACGTGGCTAACAAAATTTACGTCCTTTTTTCCCCACAAATAGAGCTTTCTTTTGGCGGTATTTGGTCACCTCTGCTGTTTTTATTTTTTGTGCTATAAAAATAGGATTTTTTATGACAGCTTACCTGTAAAATCCTTTTCTTGGAGTACATCACGGGACACAGAGCGGCAATCCATTACTATGTGGGTTATAGAGTCTACCTTCAGGTGTGGACACTGGTGTAATTAACTACACAGGAAGTTCCCTCCCTATATAACCCCTCCCAAACTGGGAGCTCCTCAGTTTTTGTAGCAAAGCAATAAGTGTCCCAATATCCCCAAACAAGAGGGGCGGGAGCTCTGTGTCCCGTGATGTACTCCAAGAAAAGGATTTTACAGGTAAGCTGTCATAAAAAATCCTATTTTATTTATCGTACATCACGGGACACAGAGCGGCAATCCATTACTATGTGGGATGTCCGAAAGCAATGCTTACTGAGGGGAGGGAGACACAAACAACGCAGGCCGCCATCAGATGTGAGGATCTATAATGCTGCCAGATGCATACTGCGCCAAAAAGCTGCATCCTTTTGCCCTCCTATGTACATCTGACAAGAATCAGTGAACCTAAGCACAGACGCCAAGTTGCGGCCCTGAAAATCTGCGCCATAAAGGCTCGGTAAAGCATCGCGCATAAAGCGCTTACTATCCTGGTACGGAGCACCCCCCCCCCCCCCAAGAAACAGGGGGAGTCCCACTCTCCGAACCACAAGCCTGAATAATACCCTGATGAATCAATCTTGAAAACAGTTGATTTTAGACGCTGCCTGCCCCTTCCTGGGGCCTCCTGGTAGCGCAATAACATCAGCTTTCCGTATCCGAGCAGCCGCTTCAGATAGGCCTTGACCCTTCTACTCCAAAGGAGAGAGTGTAACCATTTTAATAGCTGAACTGAACACTGCCTGCCCACATCTAGGGTCTTCTGGCAGCACAATAAAAACTTCAGATTTCTATATCTGAACCTTCAGATAGATATTTAACTGCTCTCATCTCTACTGAGAGAAAGCAATAACCTTTCCTTCCGAAAACAAGGTTTTGAAAAAGGGGGAGGTAAGAATATCTAGATTCAAATGAACACTAGATCCTTCTAGTAAATAAGGCTGGGTGAGGATTAACATCACCCTACTAGTAAGAATAAGTATGGTTTTATACCAAGAGGTTGCCAATACTGAAACTCTCTTGGAGGCTACCACAACCAAGAACACCAATTCCCTTGTTAAAGGCTGAAGGGAAATATGGTGCATCGGCCCACAGAGCTGACCCTGTAAGCCAACAAAACTAGAGCCAATCCTCCAAGCACAAGGGCGACTAAACTGGTGGACTTGTGCGCGTCACCCCTTGTATAATGGCTCGGAACAGAGTGTGAAGCAAGCGACCTTTGGAGGCAAGGCCGAGATCAGATCCTTGATATAACTTAAGGCTGGCTCCGTCTCCTTTCCAAATGCAGGAAGGCAGGAATTTTATCTTTGACAAACTTCCAAGGATGCCACCATCTGTTTCATACCAGGAACATGGGCTCTCCCGATCCTGGGATATCTGGTCCTGGAGGCCAGCCTTCCTGTATGAATCAAGGAAGTGCCGTTGATTCTAAAAACCCTGATCCTGAAGAATGTGGGCTAAAATAGCCAGACCATTAATTCACCTGTTGCACGACAGGATGTAATACCCCCTTCGAAGTAGGCCTGGACAAGATGTAAGGGACCGTGGGTCCTCTACTACCACCCCTACTGTCCCTGCACAGAAAAGGTCGTCAGGGCTATGCCGGAGTAATCAGGCCAGCTTCCGCCATCCTCTAATGTTGCATGGAAGCCACAAACGCCGCGGCACTGGGGGGAGAGACATAACCAGTGACCACTGGTCCCACCAGATTACTAACACATCTGCCCCGCATGCGGGTGGATCCCTTGTCCTTGACCTCAAGCTGTTCAATTTCTTGTTGAGCCTGGACGCCAATACATCTTATGTACAGGGTACTATTTCTGTGGCCCTTAGTCAGGAAAACAGTCGGGGTGTAGAGGTCCTTCTCCTGGAGACACTTGTTGACGGCTACAGCGAATCGCCTGCCAATTCTGCATTTCATGAAATGACGAATGTCAATAGGCAAGGCACAAGCTCCTCCTTGGTAAATTAAGTAAATCACTTAATATGGTATAGTCTGATTGAACTCTGACCGAACCAACCAGCCCCTGAACGTTCAGGCCCCTAAGCCAGATGCTCCATCGGTAGCTCTAGCTGACAGATAAGGCTCCATTGGAGCTCGACTACTTCCCCTGGGCCAAGGTCTCTTCCTGACCTGGCAAACCCTTTAGTTAAGAACCACCAAGAGGAATTCCAGCCTATCTCTGGGACCGGTTCTTTGGATAATGCTAGGTCAAGATCCACTCCTTCTAGGCCAACACAATACTGTTTATAACAGTCCTGAATAAAAGTATAGGGAACTGTCTTGAATGAAGCAGCATCTTCTCTAGTGCCTTAAGCAGAAGGCCAAAAGTAAGGAACTGTTCCTTGCCGTACCTAGACCAGCTTTCTTATAGCGATGGTCTTGTCTTAGGCCAAAAGTACTCTCCTGGTGAAAAACATACCCAGCTTCTTGTCAATGAAGAATGTATCTTTAGACTGGAATCCTAACCCAGGAGATCCAGATACCTGACCATGCTGGACACCCTTAGGTCCAGCCATGCTGCTGACTGATCCATCAGCAGGAGTCTGCTTCCGTATGCCATTACTGCTATACCCTGGGCCTAAAGACCTGCTAGAGGCGGGCCCTAGCACCCTGACAACCCAGACACGGAGGCTAACCCAAAAGGGCAAGACCACCAACTGGTGATAGTGCTGTTCCCCTGCACAACGCAGACAACCTCTGCAGTCCCAAGTAAATAAACACATATGCAACTGGCTCCCCATATGTGTATGTGGCAAGTGTTAAAGCCATATGCCTCAATGGAGGCGTGTGTACATGGCAGTGTGTGTTCATGGAAGCATGAAATCATATAAAAATATGTCTCACGCCAAACATGCATATAGCATGTGTGCTCTGGAACGAGCATCCTTGCAAGCAAGCATGTGCTATAAACGTGTTATGCAACAATGTGCAACATGAACCCATGCAGACACGTATCTCTATGCAAACACAAGGCATCCTGTATTGCTTAATTAAGCCACCATGTGCAACTTTAAAGTAACCATGCATGCGATTCAGCATCTTCCATGCGATCAACATCTTATGCATTTTAAGCACTACTGTGCGGACAAGAACCCTTGTGTGACCAAGCACCCCTGTGCGTTCCAACATCCTTATGCACCCAAGCATCTTAATGCGACTTTAGGCATTTCTGTGAAACAAGCCTCTCTATGTGATCAAGTATCCCTGGGTAATCCAGGACTCTGTTGATCCAACAACCATGTGTGATCCAGCTTCTTTTTGCATTCAAGCATCTTTAAGCGATCCCTTTAGGCCTTGAGTAATCCAGGACTTGGGTGATCGGGTAATCCTGTGTGATTCAGCATTTTTATGCCTTCAGGCCTCTTTATGCGATTCTAGGCATTTCTGTGGGAACAAGCCTCTTTGCGTGACCAAATATCCATGGGGAATGAAGGATTTGGGTGATCATGTAATCCTGTGTGATTCAGCCTGTTTATACCTTCAGGCCTCTTTATGCGATTCTAGGCATTTCTGTGGGAACAAGCCTCTTTGCGTGACCAAATATCCTTGGGGAATCAAGGACTTGGGTGATCATGTAATCCTGTGTGATTCAACCTTTTTATGCATACAAGCATCCTTTATGCGATTCAGCATTTGTATGCATACAAGCATCTTTATGCGACTTTAGGTACTTTTGTGAAAACAAGCCTATTTGTGTGACCAAACATCCTTGGGTAATCCAGGACGCTGATGATCAGGTAACCATGTGTGATCCAGCATCTTTTTTGCATCCAAGCAACTTTATGCGATTTTAGGCCTTTCTGTGGAAACAAACCTCTTCTGTGTAACCAAACATCCTTGGGGGAAACAAGGACTTGGGTGATCAGGTAATCATGTGTGATTCAGCATTTTTATGCATACAAGCATCTTTATGCGACTTTAGGTACCTTTGTGGAAACAAGCCTATTTGTGTGACCAAACATCCTTGGGTAATCCAGGACGCTGATGATCAGGTAACCATGTGTGATCCAGCATCTTTTTTGCATCCAAGCAACTTTATGCGATTTTAGGCCTTTCTGTGGAAACAAACCTCTTCTGTGTAACCAAACATCCTTGGGGGAAACAAGGACTTGGGTGATCAGGTAATCATGTGTGATTCAGCATTTTTATGCATACAAGCATCTTTATGCGACTTTAGGTACCTTTGTGGAAACAAGCCTATTTGTGTGACCAAACATCCTTGGGTAATCCAGGACGCTGATGATCAGGTAACCATGTGTGATCCAGCATCTTTTTTGCATCCAAGCAACTTTATGCGATTTTAGGCCTTTCTGTGGAAACAAACCTCTTCTGTGTAACCAAACATCCTTGGGGGAAACAAGGACTTGGGTGATCAGGTAATCATGTGTGATTCAGCATTTTTATGCATACAAACGTCTTTATGCGATTCAGCATTACAAGCATCTTTTATGCGACCTCTTTTGTGGAAACATGCAGCACCATATAGACAGAAACATGTATGTTTATGCGATCCACAATAGAATCTGCTCTGTTACTTGTTTTTATCCCACATGCATTCCAAACTCATGTATGTTATGCAACATGCGGACTGGTAAAGAGGAAATTATCCTCTGCAGATGTGTGTTTCCTCAATTAAGAGACATTAGCAATGTGTGCCCGCAACTGTGCATCCCTCCGATGCATTTGGTTAGCCTGAAGCCGACACCAGGCTGAGGATTATATGGAGGTCTTACTAGCCACCTATAGGAAAACCTCTCTTTACACTCTAAGGAGAAGATAGAGGTGTAATCAGAACCTGTAGGGCTTTTGATAGCTTCTCCTTGTTAGGCTGCAGCTCCTGTCTCCTGTCCTCTGACAGTGAAACTTTTATCCCCAAGCTTTCTAATCCCTTTGTTTCAGGATTGAAGCAGGAAAAGGGGGACACCCCCCTTTTTTTTTTTTTTCTTGCAAAACACATGCAGAGTGATTGCAATGTTGGGGGAAGGCTGCATTGCCTGACAGGTCTGATGGCTCAATCTATGAGCTGTTTAAGTCTCTTCAGAGGAGAATAAGGGTCCACCAGGTTCAGGTGGCGATCCCTCTTTATATTCCTACCCCTGACCTTATTCAATGGGGAGACCAAGTCCTAAGCTAAAGCAGAGGCACTTAACCCAGGTGCATCAAATAGCTGAATTTAGTCTGACACAATGCCTGCTAATCTGCACAGCTAGATGCGAGTAGGCGTCTTAGATGAATCTGTATCCAACTCACACAAGGTGCTTACGTTTGTGTCCCCCTAGCTTTACAGAGCTCTGACGTCCGGGCCCTTTGAAGAGCCTTCTCTGCGACTGCACTGAGCCGGTGAGCACGTGCAACATGGTAGAGTCTGAAGCGGAGGAAGTGGGACACAATAGATCAGCTAACACTTAAGCTTCCGTTTTCTGGAAAGCATGGTAAGCAAAAACATCAGGCATGTCTTCTACTGCCCATAGTAGTGGAAACACAGATAAGACTTGCAACTACTCACGGAAGACAATCCTTTGTATAGGATTAAGGGCATATTTTTTTTTTTTTTTTTTTTTTATTTATGTACCGGCCCCTTCAAGGGGAGATATATAGGTACTGCAGCCATCCTGTCTAACAGACATGGTGGGCCAGGCTGCATGCCGGCTAGGGGAGGTATATGGGTGCCCTGAGCCATCCTGTCTCAGAAGACATAGTGGTTTACATTGCCCATGCATAGAAGCATAATATAGGCGAGACCCAAGTCCCCCACGGAGGACCTACTGTCGAACCAAGTCCCGTAGGCCCTCCTCTTACCTTCTCCACGCTGCAGGGTATTGCCAAGCAAGAGGCCCAATCTTCCCCCTTCACCGTGGGTATTGTCCTAGACCTTCAGGGACCGAGGTCCATGGCAGGAACACCAACTCCCCTGGACCTATATAGCATCCTGGCAGCAGAAAAAACATTTGGTCCGTAGAAGGCACAAAGTTCTGGAACCCAGGATCCAGCCCTCCGCAGAGAGGCATTATAGGCTAAACCTCGTTCTTCGTACCGAGGCCCGGGTACCGTCCACTTTGGCTATGAAGCACCTTGGACGGATCCGGATTTATGGAGGTTTTTTACATCCAGCATGGATCCCTCCAGTGGAGCTCCTAAGAGCACATGTTCACTCGTGACCAACACCTTAGACACTGATGAAAAAACTGAGAAGCTCCCAGTATGGGAGGGGTTATATAGGGAGGGAACTTCCTGTGTAGTTAATTACACCAGTGTCCACACCTGAAGGTAGACTCTATAACCCACATAGTAATGGATTGCCGCTCTGTGTCCCGTGATGTACGATAAAGAAAAAAAGGCCGACAATTTTAAAAAAGAAAAAGAAAATGCAATACATTTTTACTTTTTGCTAGAATAATAAATATCCCCCAAAAATATATATAAAAAAGTTTTTTCCTCAGTTTAGGCTGATTTGTATTCTTCTACATATTTTTGGTAAAAAATAAAAATCACAATAAGCGTTTATTGATCAGCTTGCGCAAAAGTTATAGCATCTACAAAATAGGGGACAGTTTTATGGCGTTATCAATACTTTTTTTTTTTTTACTAGTAATGGTGGTGATCAGCGATTTTTATTGTGACTGCGACACATTTTTGGGACCATTGTAATTTTTACAGTGCTATAAAAATGCACGGTTTACTGTGAAAAGGACACTAGCATTGAAGGGGTTGACTACTAGGTGGGACGGCAGCGCATGACCACACGGCGGAACCTTAAAGGGGACCTATACCTGTCCGTGCCATTCTGCTGACATAACTATACAGGCAGCGGTCCTTAACCACTTAAGGACCGCCGCATGTACATTTACGTCGGCAGAATGGCACCAAAAGGGACATCAACGTATATATACGTTGGTGCCTTGGGGGGGATCGGGGGGCCGATCGGACCCCGTACATGCGGCGGTCCGCACGGCTGCAGGAGCGATCCGACAAGAGGGGGCGGCTATTTTATTTTTGTCCGCCACCCTCCGGATCGCTCCCAGCCAATGCGCGCGCCCGCCCACCCTGTCACTTCCTCCTCCTGTGTAAACACAGGAAGGAGGAAGCGGTGTGATCTCTCCCTCTGCGTTTTTTTTCAACCACCGCTGAGGAGAGATCACAACACAGTAAGTCCTGCACTAACACTACACTGCACTAACACTACACATAAACCCATTTAACCCCCGCGATCGTGTGTGTGTGTGTAATTTAATCTCAATATAAATACAGCTGTTCTGTAAAGCCCTCAGATGTTTGTTAGAGAACCTAAGCTGGCCATACACCATACAATTTTATTATTCAATTTTCTTTAGATTTACCTTCAACTATGTAGTACAAGGGCTTGCCTGATTGCATACAAATTAAAAGTGTTTAGGTTTGACCTATTATATGGTTTTGGTAAATCTTTTCTAAAGGAAATTTGTACAAGAAAATTGTATAATGTATGGCCAGCCTTAGTAAACAAATCAAACCAGGAAGGCCAAGGAACACACCAGACAGGTCAGGTATAAGTTTAAAGCAAGGTTAGGTTATATATAAAAAAAAAAAAAAAAATCCCAACTTTTGAACATCTCACGGAGCACTGTTCAATCCATCATCCGAAAATGGAAAGGGTATGTGACATGGCCGTCCACCTAAACTGACAGGCTAGGCAAGGAGAGCATTATTTAATCAGAGAAGCAGCCAAGAGGTCCATGGTAACTCTGGAGGAGTGCCAGAGATCCACAGCTCAGGAAGGAGAATCTGTCCACAGGACAACCATTAGTCATGAATTCCACAAATCTGGCCTTTATGAAAGAGAGGCAAGAAAGCCATTGTTGAAAGAAAGCCATAAGAAGTCCTGTTTGCGGGAAGCCATGTGGGGAACAGCAAACATGTGGAAGAAGGTGCTCTGGTCAGATGAGACCAAAATTGAACTTTATGGCCTAAAAGCAAATAACACTATGGAGGTTATTTAAAATGGGGTTTATTTAGAAAAGGATAATCCACTTTGCACTACAAGTGCACTTGAAAGTGCAGTCACTGTAGATCTGAGGGGGACATGCAGGGAAAATAAAAAACAGCATTTTACCTCGAACATGATTGGATGATAAAATCAGCAGAGCTTCCCCTCATTTCAGATCTTCCCCTCAGATCTACAGCGACTGCACTCCCAAGTGCACTTGAAAGTGGATTTGCCGTTCGTAAATCAACCCCTATGTGTGATGGAAAACTAACACTGCACATCACCCTGAACACACCATCCCCACCATGAAACAAGGTGGTGGCATCATTATGTTGTGGGAATGCTTTTATTCAGCAGTGACAGGGAAGCTGATCAGAGTTGAGGGGAAGATGGGTGTAGCAAAATACAGGGCAATCTTAGAAGAAAACCTGTTAGAGTCAGCAAAAGACTGGGGCAGAGGATCACCTAGCAAGACAGCGAACCTAAACATACAGCCAGAGCTACAATGGAATGGTTTAGATCAAAGCGTATTCATGTGTAAAAATGGCCCAAAGTCCAGACCTAAATCCAATTGAGAAGCTGTGGCAAGACTTTAAAATTGCTGTTCACAGATGCTCTCCATCTAATTTGGCAGAGCAGAGCTTAAGCTATTTTTCAAAGAACGGGCAAAACTGTCACTCTAGATGTGCAAAGATCCACAAAAAGACTTGCAGCTGTAATTGCAGCCAAAGGTGATTCTACAAAGTATAGCATTATGGGCCACTTTGTGTTGGTCTATCACCCGCGGCACTTGAAGCCTCTTTTGCCATGAATCGACTCCCTCCCCATCAGCACAGAGAAGTGTCAGCGAGACCCTAATGCATTCCAATTTCAGATTTCCCCACGCCGCACCTGCACTGAGGGGAAGGCACTGTGCCCTCACACATTGTAAAAGATGGGAAACATTGTTTGGTTCTCCAACTTTGCTGTATCTGCGATCATCAGCTTTTGTGATGGGCAATAGAGTGGATGCAGCCCCAGTTTCCAGGAGGAGGAGGACGAAGACTCATTGGCCAATGCTAAAGCTAAATCACAGTCCTGCTAGCCACGTCCACCATCTGGGAGGATGACTCGCTTGGATGCCACTACCAGTCTCAGAAAAAAGGGATTTCACTGTAATTGAGAAAACCCCAAATAATCAGGTGTCAGTTTGTGGAATTGGAAAAAAGGTGTGGGTTGGATCCGTGCAACGGAGAACACACACAACAGCGAGTGGAGATTGCTGGTAAGAAGAACTGCTGCCCCTACTGATTTACTATCACTAGGTAGAGTAAAAAGTATGAGAGAAGGGGGGGGGATGTAGGTATGGCGCTGTTCTGATGAAAGACAGGGTAATCCGAGTGGATTCAGAATTAATGTGGTTTTACATAATAAAAATTAAAATTAGTTTGTAAGAGCGACATGAATATGAACGAGTTTATTGCCGTTCATTCACCATAAGGCTTTTCAATAATATGCGTGTCCTATCTAAACATCATTTTAGTTGATGAGATACGACTACGATGAAGTGCTGACAGTGATCATATTCACGTCGCTCTTACAAACTAATTTTTATTTTTATTATTAAGTCCATACTTGTTTGAGTCTCAGTATATGGGATCTGTCCATATTTAATGCCAGTTTGGCCTTATTCTACACATAGCTACGAACAGTAAGGGCAGGGTTCCCATTTTCAATATGGAGGATCAGTGTTAAAGATTCCCGTATGTCAGAACTGGGCGGTCTGATTGACACTCAGAATGTATAATTAGCGGCGAGTCAGCGCGCCGCTCGTGCCCCTGGAAGACGTCATCTGTGACGAAACGGCGTAGGGAGGAGCTGCGTGCTGACGTCACCGCTTACAAACGATTATCCGGAAGGACGAGCAAAACATTTGAGCCGGCCGGCTTTTATTATATGGCGCTAATTTTATACAAACCATGTGAGTGACATTTTTTATTAATAAATTGATTGCATTTACGGTACTACTCTATGGGCTTTTTTTCTCTTTACACTCCCGGATTTGGCATTTATCGATATCCGGTATATCTGTATGTGGAGGTGTACGGCAGAGGACCAGCAGAAGCAACCCGCCATAGAGTTACATGCGGTTTTTATATTTGGAGCTGGTAAGCAGGCATTCTTATTAGAGGTGGAGGTGCCTTTGTCTGATCTGACCTGAAGATCCTTCTTCTAACACATTTCGGGTGTATTTAGGATCCATATGGACTATATTTTTGTTCCACAGATTGAATTGTGATTTTGTTTGGACTTTTTTCACTTCACCAGTGGTTTATTGAAGTATATTTTCACATTTAAGGGATGGAATATTCTGTCCACACTTATGTATATGTATTTCTATTCAAATTTTTTTGCAGCGCAGCATATGTATGTCTGTATACAGTGTATATTCCACTCATGTGACTGTTCGCTCTGGCCCACCTCTCACCTTTCTCTTGAAGTCAGCCATGCCCGTCTCTCTTCTGATCTGATCTCTCTCCCACTGATGTCAGGAAAGAGAGGAGAACGAAAGACGTGAGGTGAGCGGCGGGCCAGACCGGACAGAGTCACATGAGCGGAATATATAGTTATACACAGGCAGAAATACAGGTACGAGAAGCTGCATATATTTTAACCACTTAACCACCGCAGGCCGTAAAATAACGGCTGCAAGGTGGTTCCTTAACTCTGAGGGAAGGACGTTGTATTACGTCCTCCCAGAGTCGCTCTCCCATGGGGCGCGCACACGGGAAAGTTCGTGACCACCGGTGGATCACGGATCGCGGAAAATTGCCACTGATAGCGGCCGTTTACCATGTGATCGCTCCGTCCAATGATGGAGCGATCACATGTAAACAAACCGGTTCCTCCCTCCTCTCTCTGTACCGATCGGTACAGTGTGAGAGGAGTGCGCGGGTGTCAGCAGCGCTGTGGCTGGATCTGTGACTATTGCAGTCACAGATCCAGCCATCCCTGCTCAGCCATCCCTGCATTAACCCCTGCAATGCTCTTCCTTCCCGGCGCAATACTCTGCAATACCCCCGGCGCAATACTCTGCAATACTTTGCGATCGTTTTTTTTCAGGCTTCCCAGCCTAGAGGTGAGATGTGGGGTCTTATTGACCCCATATCTCACTGTAAAGAGGACCTATCATGCTATATTCCTATTCCTACAAGGGATGTTTACATTCCTTGTAATAGGAATAAAAGTAATCAAAACGTTTATTTTTGGGGAAAAACATGTCAAACTAAAATAGATAAAGTAAAATGAACAAAAAAATAATTTACAGCGCCCCTGTACCCGTGTGCTCGTATACAGAAGCAACCGTGCCACAGGCCCGTGGGTCCCTCGTTCTGGATACGAATCTGGGTAGTTTTGTATTTAACCTTGACGCCATTAAGTCCACTTCTGGTGTCCCCCATCTCTGACAGATGTTTCGAAAAACCTGGGGATGGAGAGCCCATTCTCCTGGCAACAACTGTCTCCTGCTGAGATAGTCTGCTCGCCAATTTTGTATTCCTGGAATGAATACCGCTGAGAGACACTGTATGTGGGTCTTTGCCCACGCAAAAATCTGATCTGTCTCCCTCTGAGCTGCTCGACTCCTTGTACCTCCTTGGTGGTTTATGTATGCTACCGTCGTAGCATTGTCCGACTGTATTCTGACAGCCGTCCCCACTAGCTTGGATGTCCAAGCCTTCAGGGCAAACCGGACTGCCCGCATCTCCAAGATGTTGATGGGCAGGTGTTGTTCCGTGGCTGACCACCTCCCCTGCTGGGATAGGTTCTCCAGGACTGCACCCCAACCCGTCCGGCTGGCGTCTGTCGTGACTATCTGCCACGGCCCTGGGTTGAAGGGTTTCCCCTTCTGAAGGTTCCTGGGAGTCAACCACCAACTGAAACTCTCCCGGACTACCGGGGAGAGAAAAATGGGTAGATCCAAGGCTTGAACCTGCTTGTTCCACCTTGATAGGATGATCCACTGCAATTTCCTGGAGTGAATCTGGGCGAAGGGTACCGCTTCGAAAGTTGACACCATCTTCCCCAACAGCTGCATGCAGAGTCGCAAGGATGGCTTCCTCTTTCTTAGAATCAACAGAATTAATGCCCTCAAGGCGAGAATCTTTGACTGTGGCAAAAATATCTTTTGTCGATTCGTATCGAGACGCATACCTAGGTACTCTAGGATCCTGGTTGGCTGCAGGGCAGATTTGTCCCCGTTTATGACCCAACCGAAGGTCTCTAGATACCGAACTGTAGTCTGAACCGACCGCCTTAGGCTGGGGGCAGACTGGTCTATCAAGAGGAGATCGTCCAAATAGGCCAGAACCAGAATCCCCCGGGTTCTTAGATCTGCGAGTAGTGGGGCCAGGATTTTTGTAAATACCCTGGGAGCCGTGGCCAACCCAAAAGGGGGGGCCACGAACTGAAAATGGCGTCGACCTACGATGAACCGCAGGAATTTGTGGTGGCCAGAAAATATAGGGACATGCAAATATGCGTCCTTTATGTCTATGGATGCTAGAAACTCTCCTCCATGGAGGACAGCGGCAACTGAACGGATGGACTCCATCCGAAATGACTGGACCGACAGGTACTTGTTTAGGCCCTTCAAATCCAGGATAGGCCTTACATCGCCGTTTGGCTTTGGGATAATAAAGAGATTGGAATAAAATCCCATCCCTCTCTCCTGACTTGGTACCTTGACAATCACCCCCTGATCCAGGAGGCGGTCTAAGGATGCCAAGAGCGCCGCCGCCTTCCTTGGGTCGCTTGGTACGCAAGACCTGCGGAACCGGGGTGGGGGAAATTGTTGGAACTCCAGCCGATATCCTGAAGTGACTGTGGAGCGGACCCATCTGTCGGAGATCCTTGCTTCCCAGACCCTTGCGAAGTGCTGGAGCCTTCCCCCCACCCGTGAGGATGGGGGCGCCCCTTCAGAGAGACGCTTTAGGGGCGGGTTTCCCCGCTTTGCGGGTCCAGGGTCTTTTGTTTGCTGTAAACTGACCCCGGGACTTGCTCTCCCCGGCAGGCCGACCTGCCGGCCGTCGATACTGCCTAGAGCTAGAAGATACTGGCACGGGAGAAGCAGGGCGCTTAAATGAGGGCCCTCTGAATCTCCTTTTTATTGGCAACAACGTGCTCTTTCCGCTGGATATCTTCTGGATATATGCATCCAGGTCTTCCCCGAACAGCCTTTCCCCATGGAAGGGAAACCCCGTGAGAAGTCTTTTACACGGAGTCTCGGCTGCCCAATTCTTTAGCCAGAGAAGTCTTCGCATATGAACAAGGGACATAGAGAGGCGGGAGGCCTGCTGGATCAAATCTTTAATTGCGTCGATCGCAAAACAGAGTGCCCTTGGCAAATCTGCCAAATCTTGTGCCTGTTGGGCTGGGAGGTCCCTTAGGACCTGCTTAGTCTGGTCCTTAAGAGCCTGGCATACCCCAATGGCAGCCACAGCCGGCTGGACCACTGCCCCAGCGGTGGCAAAGGAGGCCTTCAACAAGGTTTCCAACCGCTTATCGACCGGGTCCTTGAACATTTGGACATTGTCGACAGGGCAGGTCAGTGTCTTATTAACACATGAAATAGCTGCATCCACCACCGGGACTGCCCACTTCTCAAATTTTTCCTCCATGGGATAAAGTACCGCGAACCTCCTAGGGGGTACAAAGATTCTATCCGGCTTACCCCACTCATTATACATTACATCTGCAAGGAGGGGATGGACCGGAAAACACATAGAAACCTGAGGAGCCTTCAAGGACCCTAAGGAACCTACCGTACCAACCGGAGGCACCGGTGTAGGTAATTTGAAGGCAGACCGAACCATCTGTTAGAGAATGGACCCACAGCTTTTCTGCCTGAGAAGCCGAGAAGGGTTCCTCAATGGTGGATTTCTCAGATTCCCCTTCTTCCAGGTCCTCTCCCTGGAATCCTGAAAACTCTGACTCGTCTGAGGAGAGATCTAAGCCTGGAGCCTGCACTGCAGGAGAAGGAGATCTATTGCGTTTCTTCCCTGGTAGGGAGGCAGCAATCAAGGCTGCAAGTCTGCTTTCCAACCCCCCCAAGGTGGTAGCCAAAACCTCCTCAGTTACATATACCGGGGGTGGATGATTAGGGCCAGCTACAGCACCCGCCGGTTCCAATGACTCGGTCTGGAGCCCCAACACTGATCTCTCTGGGGAGGGCAGGGTGACCGCGGCCTGACCCAAATCCTCCGAGCCTGATGGGGATCCTTTAGCCTTCTTTGCCGTCTTAGACCCCTTGGCAGAGCCTGATCCCTTGGGAGCCATCTGTACAACCCCCGAGGTACCCCTATAGCACAGCCACTCTGGGGTGATCAGGCCACTGGTAGGAGACTCAGGGATTTAGGTAGCTGTCTAAAGCAGCAACCACTCTGCTGACCAAGTGTAGAGTCTGTCTCCTCTGGGGGGAATGAGGTATTAGGGAATATTCCTGCAGCGCCTCTTTTTCTGGCTGAGCAGTGTGTCCAGATTTGGGCTCACAGCCCCTGAACTGGTGCACGTCTGAGTGTCCTGGATCCCTCCTGAAGGCACAGCCCTGCACTCTGTGTCCTCCACCGATGAGGCTTTATCCGGCGTCCGCATGCCGCTCCGCCTCCCCCCCCTCAGGCCGCCGCGCCCCGCCGCGTGCAGGCGCACGCCGCCGCACGCACGCCGTCGCGCGCATCTCCGCCCAGCCGCGCGCGCACAGCAGGAAGACGCCACGGCGATCAATGGCGGCCCCCAGGGGAAGCCATGCTGCCAAGCAGGAGGACACCACGCGCTGCCGGGGGAACCAGGCCTACTCCAGTCCGCCACATGATGGCCTCTAGACCTGTAAGCACCCTTCTCATGCTCCATAGACGTGCACCCCCTCGACAAACAAACACCTAGCCAGCTAGGGGAACAGTGTGGGAAAAATAACCATCCTGTCAACAGCAGACATAGTGGAAAATATTGCCTGTGCATAGCAGCACATCTAGGCTAGCCCACCATCCCCTTTCTTAGGAGAGACTGCCAACAGACCACGTCCTGCAGCCCTCCACTTACCTGTCCACGCTGCAGGGTGTTGCTAAAAGCAAGAGGCCCAGCCTTCACCCCTCACCGTGGGCATAGTCATTGACCTTCAGGGACTGGGGTCCATAGCAGGTCACCTCTCCCCTGGACCTATATAAGCACCCTGGCAAACAGACAAACATTTGACCCTGTAATTGATCAATGCTCTGGAACCCAGGATCCAGCTCTCAAAAGAGAAGCATTATAGGCAAGACCCCGGTCTTCTAAACGGGGCCCGGGTACCGTCCACTTTGGCACTGCGGCACTTTGGACGGATCCGGTATGTAGCTGGCCTAGCCACAATGGACCAGGCCTTAACCGTGACCAACACCTAGACACTGGCGAAAAAACTGAGGTACTCCTGTTAGGGGAGGGGGTTATATAGGGAGAGACTTCCTGTCTGAAGATTGCCAGTGTCCATCACCTGAAGGTAGGCTCTATAACCCACATAGTAATTACTATGCTGCTCTGTGTCCCGTGATGTACGATAAAGAAAATTGGTCTGGTTATTAGGGGGTTTAAGTGCCCAGTGGTTAAAAAGCACATACAGTGGAGGCCACTTAAATGGATTATAACAGCATTTATTACGAAACAGGTATTTTAACAGCAGTATGCTTTCACCTCCTACACATGCTCTGTGTTGACATTTCCCCGGCTTCACGTTTGCACATTCCTCCGTTTTAGCTCCTAGTGTGCTGGAATGTGCAAACTTGGGACCCCAGAGAAATGTCAGTACAGGGAACTTCACAGGGCTGTTTGCTGTGGATTCTAATACCTCCTGACCTCCTACCAGTCACATGAGTATATTCTTGTACCCTGTAATGCACCAGATTTGTGCACTCTTTAAAGCAGAGTTCCAAAGTTTTTTAGTTTATTAAAAGCCAGCAGCCACAAAAAGTGAAGGTGCTGACTTTTATTAAACCGACACTTAACTGTCCCACAGTCCAGCAGATCAGCCGCACAGAGCCCCATACCTTTCCCCACTCCTCTCCTCGACGCAGTCATATCTACTGAGTGCCATGACAGCTTACGGCTTCATGGCCAGGCGCGCACTGTGCTCTGCCATTGGCCAGCCAATCTTCTGGGACCAGTGTTGTGTCCCAGAAAATCACTGACAGGGAGAGGCCACCTAGAGAGAGAGAGGAGTCACCTAGGCAGCCGGGACAAGAAGTCCCACTAAAAAGGGCACACCCCCCCCAAAAAATGACATGCCTAATGTGGCATGTCAAGGGGCGAGGAGTGCTTAAAGCGGAAGTTCCACTTTTGGGTGGAACTCCACTTAAAGGGAGTGAGGTTATTTTTATTTCAAAGCAGAGTTCAGTAATTTTTTTGTTTTATTAAAAGTCAGCAGCTACAAAAAAAGTGTATCTTCTGACTTAAAAAGACACTCGCCTGTCCCACAATCCAGCGACGTGGCCACCCGAACCCTCCATTCTGTCCACGGCGTTGGCAATACTACTGTGGGAAGCAGGCTGTGACAGCTTGCAGCTTCACAGCCAGGTGCGCATGTCTCACTGCGCTGTCCTGCATAGCCAGGCAATCTTCTGGGACCTGTGATGTGTCTCAAAAGATTGCAAGCGGAAGTGAGAGCTCGCCTGTAATCGTGATGCATTGCGGAATCAAATCCTTGACCAGATAATTGTAATCAAATCGAATCTTGAGACCAGTGAAGATGCGCACCCCTAGTTAGGACAGATGAGAAGGTGATTAAGTGGTGGGACAGTAGAGCACGGGGGGGGTTACAGCGGTGGGACAGTAGAGCACGGAGGGGTTACAGCGTTGGGACAGTAGAGCACGAGGGGGTTACAGCGGTGGGACAGTAGAGCACGGGGGGGTTACAGCGGTGGGACAGTAGAGCACTGGGGGTTACAGCGGTGGGACAGTAGAGCACTGGGGGGGTTACAGCGGTGGGACAGTAGAGCACTGGGGGGGTTACAGCGGTGGGACAGTAGAGCACTGGGGGGGTTACAGCGGTGGGACAGTAGAGCACTGGGGGGGTTACAGCGGTGGGACAGTAGAGCACTGGGGGGGTTACAGCGGTGGGACAGTAGAGCACTGGGGGGGTTACAGCGGTGGGACAGTAGAGCACGGGGGGGTTACAGCGGTGGGACAGTAGAGCACGGGGGGGTTACAGCGGTGGGACAGTAGAGCACGGGGGGTTACAGCGGTGGGACAGTAGAGCACGGGGGGGTTACAGCGGTGGGACAGTAGAGCACGGGGGGTTACAGCGGTGGGACAGTAGAGCACGGGGGGTTACAGCGGTGGGACAGTAGAGCACGGGGGGTTACAGCGGTGGGACAGTAGAGCACGGGGGTTACAGCGGTGGGACAGTAGAGCACGGGGGGTTACAGCGGTGGGACAGTAGAGCACGGGGGGTTACAGCGGTGGGACAGTAGAGCACGGGGGGTTACAGCGGTGGGACAGTAGAGCACGGGGGGTTACAGCGGTGGGACAGTAGAGCACGGGGGGTTACAGCGGTGGGACAGTAGAGCACGGGGGGTTACAGCGGTGGGACAGTAGAGCACGGGGGGTTACAGCGGTGGGACAGTAGAGCACGGGGGGTTACAGCGGTGGGACAGTAGAGCACTGGGGGTTACAGCGGTGGGACAGTAGAGCACTGGGGGGGTTACAGTGGTGGGACAGTAGAGCAGGGTGGTACAGTGGTGAAACTGATTTGCAGGAGGGGCAGTGATCTGAGGTGTGAAGGTGCAGGAATTTGGGCTGATCTGAGGCATGAGTGTGCAGAATGTAAAATCTCTCATTACTAACTCAAGTAGTTTAAAGCACTTTATAAAAAATCCTTTTCGTGATTGAGAGTGTGAAGTGGACATTTTTTTGTTATAAAATCGGCACTCTCAATTTCTTTGAAAATATTTTTTGACACACTATGCTCAAAAGGTTGCCTACCCCTGTTCTATCACATAAAATACCATTTAAGTTTTTGGTTGTAACTTGACAAAATGTCGAAAATTTCAAGGGGTATGAAGGCACTGTAAAAGCTTAACCTGTGTCGATTTAATAAATAACAAAATATCTAACTTTTAAAATATGCCTTTTTGCGAAATGGTGTAAATAGGACGTGCGCACAAATTTGTCTAAATATCTGCAGGATTTAATTTTTCACTTACAGCTTTAAGAGTCTGTAAAAGGAAAAAAAAAAAATTCTGAAAGCACATAATCAGTAGAATAAAAGGGAAGGTGCTACCGATTTTTAACGGCCTGTGCGAAATGCAGTTGCAGAGCATTTGTTATCAAAAATAGGGTTAAAATAGGTGGCGAGAAGGCATTGCATTGCTTCTGCCTGTCAAAAGCCTCTGGAGTGTAGCCTTGGGCTTCGGGGGCCAGGGAGATTTAGATGCATGTCTAAATCTACCCTATGATTTTTATTTTATTGTTCTAACAGACAATTTTTTTTTGGGGGGGGGGGGTGTTGTGGTCTTTGTAGAATCATCAGGGAGTTTAAACTAGATTAAAGTAGTTGTAAACCAGGGTTCGACAAACCCCAGGCGCCAGGTTACAATGGCGACTGGAAATAGCGACCTGGCGTCTGGGCTATACTGTGGCATGTGTCTTGTTCCCATGCGGTCCCTGCCCGTGGGTGCACAGACTAAGACGCCGCGGCTTTTTGGGGTTAAAAACAGGTGGGGAGGAGGCATCGACTCACTTTCTCATCACCACTGTCAGCCACCGGATATCATCCGAACATTCAGCAGCGGTGCAGCATGGGGAGGTCAAGGAGTTACCAGGAGGGAAGCCGATAAATGCACAGCCACAACCAAAGGGGATCGGTGGTGGCTGGGGTTAAATCGGACGGTGCTGAGGGTCCAGGAGCTAATAATAGAGGTGGAATGTAGGTCCATGCAATATTTGGAGCTGGCCAGCTGGAGGCAGCGCTGTAGGCCCATACAGACCTGGGAACTAAAGGGTTAAAGCATCAGATTTTTTTTAAATACTGTAGTTTTTCACCATTCCGCGGGTTTACACAATTTTAGATCGCGACATATTTGGTATCCATTTACTTGGTATAACATCTCCTATATTTTGCCCCAAAAAAAAGTGAGCATTATATTGTGCTTGTGTACACTAAAACATATCGTTTTTTCAATGAAAAATTTGCATTTAAAAAAGGGGTTGTAAACCTTCGTATTTTTTCACCTTAATGCATCCTATGCATTAAGGTGAAAAAACACCTTGCAGTGTCCGAAAATAAAAATACATTTATTAAAATCAGGTTTTTACACGTATGTGAGAAAAGTCAGAATGTCAGTTTTGAAGATTTTAAAAATTGAAAATATTGGATTCCTATATTTTATCAGAAAAGTAAAAAAAAACATAAGCGATGGTATAAATATACATTGTGCCCACCTGTTACAAAGCTGAAAAGTGACTGTATATGCGCTCTGTCTTTAAAATAAGATCGACTGAGGCCATTCCATATGATGTCAGCAACTCTGCGGATTAGGTCTCGACCAGATGCACCATTTTCCTGAGGATAGCAAGACAAATCCACAGCACCCCTTGTTTGAGCTGTAAAGCGGGCATGTAGCGCTTGACCCACAACTAAATTCATGGTTGGAAAATAAGACCCTCCATGCTGAACAAACCCTTGCTTTGCATGGTCATCTAGATTCTTTGCGTTATCCTTCCCAGGTCCAATCCGTGAACTTTCTTTCGGACTAATGTCCTCTTCAACCACCATCTCCAGCGCATCTTTCCCTGCTTTGTCTACTTCCTTTTTTGCAGGCTGTGCACCAATTTGTTTGGAAATGATATCCTTTTCTTTGCTTGCCTGAGTCCCAACACCTCTTTTCTTTGCTAAATCATTCTTAACTCCTCTATTTCCTTGTTCCGATTTACCACCACCTTGGTTCGCCTGGCTGGTTAAGTCTCCATGTTTTGCTTTTGTTCCATCCCCAATCATTTTAGACAGTAGTTCATGGTCCCCTGGTATACTAGTTATGTTAGCTGGAATTACTCTATTAACTGCCAAAAAGTGTTCAACAAAGCCAAGAGTTAGAGAAAGCAAAGCCAAGTCAGGCTCAGGACGTGAGAGTTCCCATTTGAACAGGTTTTTAAGTGATTCCAGGGAGCAAAGGGGGAAAAACGACTTCTGGGTGGGCAAAAGTCCCATATCTATTAAGCTGTGCCTGCAAGGGGAAAAATAAAAAATGATTAGCGCATACAGGTTATATAAAATGTAATGATTAAGCAAACTCATTTACAATTTGAAAATCTTTAAAAGCTCAAAAGAGCTTTGCAGCTTGCATGCAGGAAAAAAAAAATTACACCCCATCCTGGTTTTCCACTGGAGGCAGGGCTCTGCTACTGGCAGACCTGTATTCTGGACCTTTAACCACTTGACCTCCAGAAGATTTACCACCCATGACTAGCCCATTTTTTGCGATACAGCACTGCGTTATTTTAACCGACATTTGCGTAGTCGTGCTGTTGCAAGTTTGGTACCAAAATAAAATGTATGCAATTTTTTTTTCCTCGTAGAGAGCTTTCTTTTAGTGGAGAAGAAGAAGTCCGGGGTGAGAACGTGACACTGTTGGCCAGACCAATTTCAACCACAGGTAACAGGATGCTGTGCACACAGAGCAGCCTGCTGACAGAGGAAATAAAAGAGCGGGTGTGGCCTGGTTTTGCTCTCTGGATGCCATCCTGACCCTGTCAGCAGGAAAACTGTGTGACAGGGAGTGGATATTCTGCGGCCTACACAGTGGGGAGCTGAATTGCCAGCCTCTGAGGAACCTCAGAGGACAGCATCCCTATTCCAGTACAGCGGACTGGCCTGCATTCCAGACCATCTGGAGACACCTGCAATCCAGTCCACCGGGAGCTGCAATGTGGTGCAGCAGGACCATTTCCACAGGACAGAGACACAGAATTACAGCTGGAATCCCCTATCCATCTAATGTTCGTAGTGGTGAGCGGGCACAGCCCTTGTGATAGTTGATAACCGTATTGCTGAGTAATTTCTTTACAAACTGTCTGGTGATACTTCCACGGATGTGAATCTACTTCTTCCTAGACCTCACACATCAGGCACTCGGGGCTCATTCTCCCCTTTGTGCTTTAAAGTCAGTATTGTGAACATTCTTTTGTCACAGTTAAAAAGAGGAGCATACATGTGGTAAAACGCCTTCAGATAAAGTGCAGATTAGTTCATTTTTGTTCTTTTCCACCTTGGATTACAAAATGTAAATGCAGTATAAACAGGCTAGCTAAAGATAACCGGAACTGAAGAAACATTTATTATTATTTCTTTGCTGTGCACAACTTCTTTACATTCCTTTGCTAATGCATTGAAATACAAACACAGGG
Organism: Rana kukunoris; assembly: GCA_029574335.1. Taxonomy (NCBI): domain Eukaryota; kingdom Metazoa; phylum Chordata; class Amphibia; order Anura; family Ranidae; genus Rana; species Rana kukunoris. The sequence goes on along the minus strand of CM056059.1, from coordinate 261,281,426 downwards.
GGAGCCAATCTAAAGGATGTTGTTCAATTTACATTGTTTTCAATATATGTGTATGTTCATCCCTGTTTGCTGGTCTGTGTGTTGGGGACACAGGGGGAAGGTATCCAATATATGTGTTACAATATGGGGTATTTGTTTCTCTGTCCATCTGTTCACATAGGCCTCGTATTGAATTTATGTCAAGCACCTTTGTATATCAGTTATGAGACCTATCCACTGTTAAACTAAAGCTGTGTTTATTCATGCCATTCTTTGTGTTAATTTAATCTCAGTAAACATATCTGAGTGGTTTGGTGATACTGTATGAGTTTCTCATTACTATTGCAGCTGTGTGGGATGGAAACCAAGGTGTCAGAGGTAAGATCATTTGAAGAGTCGAGGTAACCCAGAGTTTGACAAATTTGCTTGGAATCTAGGAGCCAGCTAAAAAAGTTAGGAGCCAGAAAACACGCCCCGTCAAGCTCGCACACAAAGGCAACACATACGTGAGTAGCACCCGCATATGTGAACGGTATTCAAACCACACACGTGAGGTATCGCCGCAATCATTAGAGCGAGAGCATTAATTCTACTGTAGCTCTAGACCTCATCTAACTCAAAACATGCAACCTGTAGATTTTTTTTAACCACTTGACCACTGGGTACTTAAACACCCTTCCTAACCAGACCAGTTTTCAGCTTTCGGTGCTCTCATATTTTGAATGACAATAACTCAGTCATACAACACTGTAACCAAATGAAATTTTTGTCCTTTTTTTCCCACAAATAGAGCTTTCTTTTGGTGGTATTTGATCACCTCTGCGGTTTTTATTTTTTTTCGCTATAAATGAAAAAAAGAACGAAAATTTTGTAAAAAAATGAATTTTTCTTTATTTCTATCATAACATTTTGCAAAAAAGTATTTTTTCCTCATAAATTTGGCCTAAAATGTATACTGCTACATATTTTTTGTTAAAAAAAAAAAAAATGGGATATTATTTAGTCTGGGTGAAAGTTATAGGGTCTTTAATGGCACTGGTGGGGACTGTAGTGGCACAGATGGGGACTGTAGTGGCACTGTATGGCACAATATAGATGGCACTCACTTGTAAAAATCACTTCTCTCTTCACACGCTGTATCGGTGTGAGTAGAGAAGAGAAGACCTCAGGATGACCTTTTTGTTTACATTTGACTGCTCCCTCTTTGGAGGGAGCGATCAGGTGGTGAAGAGCCACTATCATTGGCTCTTCACCGTGATCTGTGTTGCGTCAGGTCCCGTGGACGTGCAATCACAGAAGTTCACAAGGACGTCCCAGGGACGTCGTCCAAAAACAACCCGACGGGGGTTAGAAGCTCATTGGTTTCCATGCAGAAGTGAGCCTGATTTTTGCACTTTCCAGCTTTGGTAAATAAACCCCATTGTGTACTTAAAAGTGGGGTACGTGGGGGGCTTGGTCTAGCCGGGCTTGGAGATGGACGCTTGATTGGGGAGCTCCCGCCGTCACGGACTTTTAAATTTGTTCGGTGAGCTGGTTAGCTGTGATTTTAGCCCCCACAACCGTTCGTCGGTGTTACGACAGTGCCCGTGATCATTTGGGACGTTTCTACCGTTTTTACGGTGTAATCTGAAGATTGTTCGGCCCCCTGCGGCATCGCTCCTAAGGGCGCATTGGCTACCATGACGGACAATCAGCTGGACATATCTTCCCAACAATGCCCGGTGGATGGCGTGTTTTGTCACAACACCGGTCGAACAGTCGGGGATACGCTCGGCTTATCACAAGGACCCAGCTTGAATGATTTACACTCAGTTGCAGCTGATATCAAATCGACGCTTGCAGCAGCCATTGCCGAATTAAGCATAGACATACGTGCAGTTACGGCACGTGTCATCGACATAGAAAAAACAACTGCGCAACACGGCGCTGTAATGCGCCATGTCAACCGCAAAGTGGAAACACACACACTTCATCTGAGGGACCTAAATCGCCAGGTCGAGGATTTAGAGAATAGAAGCAGACGCCATAACCTGCATCCGAGGGGTTTGCCGGAAACCGTGGACATTGACCAGCTATCCCCTGCAGTTGTGGGCATTTTCAATAACCTCTTGGGCTGCCCTCTGCTCTCCACCATTAAGATGGAACGTATCCATAGAGCTCTGAGACCCAGGGGAAAGGCGACAGACTCTCCTAGAGATCTAATTTGTTGCATCACGGATTTTCAACTAAAAGAGGAAATCCTGAGAAATGCTAAATTGAGGTCTAAATGCTCTTTTGAAGGCACAGTAATCCAAATATATCAAGATCTTTCACGTATTACCCTTCAACACAGAAGAGACCTAAGACTATTGCTCGAGGTGCTATGTAATAAGAATATAATTTATCATTGGAAATTCCCATTTGGACTGCTGGCGACTAATCAGGGCCATTCTGCCCTTCTGCGTGTTCCAGAGGACTTGCAGCCTGTGATGCCATGGGAATACCCTATATGGAAGTACCTAACAGGTACGCAGACTTCCGCTTCAAATCACACAAGACTTTTCACAAGAAGACCATATGGAAACTGCTCCGACTAGATTTCGCAGACGTCGTTCACAATCAGGTGACAGAACACCGATTTCTTCCACGGATCCTCAAGCTAACCTGCAATCACCTGGTTCTACGTGTTATAGGAAATCAAGACGCGAATATTGATGTCTTATTGTGTCTATTGGAAGGGTTTCTTTTTATTATCTTTACATCACAATGAGCAAATGCATGCTGAGTCTTAGTTATACTTATTAACTATTTCAGATTTAGTTACTCCGTTTTGTTTAGCATCTATTTTTGTGACATGCTGTTTTTACTGTTGATGCGAAACAACTTTGCAACATTGTGTCCTCTCTTTTGAGGTTATACTTGGTTGTAACAAAACTGACACAATGTCTTATCACATCCTGACCTCATTTATATGACTTCTCTCTCTCTTAGTAACGCTCACCCCTACTTGATTGAGGTCTATCTGAATAGGTTTGGTTACTTATTTAAAGGTCCACATAATAGTTTATATATTTAATTTTTTCAGTGTGTATGAGCATCTAATTAAACCTATTCAGGGCAGATGATATATGTCAATCACTTTGTGAGTTTACCCATGCTGTATTTTTGATAGATTTCATGCTAGCCGACTCATAGACCCATTGCATGGGTGCATTCGGGAACAATCCCTGAAAGTCATATACAAGTTGTTGTTTTTTTTGTTTTTTTAACTTGTATGTTAATATTTCTTTTTCTTGGCTTTCATTGTTCTCTCGTATCCATGTAATGGAAATTTATTAGTGGTCTGTTGGCGGCGGAGTGTTTTATGGTCTGGTTGTTTGTCTTTTGGCCTGGTTCTTTCCAACCCCCGCATAGTGCCTCCTTGTGTCCTCTGATCCGATAGGGTTTGGACGTAAGATTGTCACTATATTCTTTACCAGGTGTATATCCCTATAGGTATATTTTCTTTTATTGAGTATTTACATACTTTTCTTCTATACAAAATCGGTAGTTATTTATCGAGGTCTCTTAACTCGGTACTTTGTTATTCTCACAACTTACTCTTTTTATCCCCTTATATCTTTTACTGTCTTTCCCCCTCCCGCCCCCCTCCCCCCTTGTGAAATGTCACCTCCCAACGGGAGATCTTCACTGCAGCAACAAAAAGTTAAAATGTATTCACTGAACGTAAAAGGTTTGAATGTTCCTGAAAAGAGATCAAAATTGATGATGATATTAAGGAAATCAAAGGCAGACGTTGTCTTACTGCAAGAGACGCATTTTAAAACAAATAACTGTCCAACATTTAAGGATAAACACTACCCTCTTATTTTTCATGCAACCAACTTGGATTCTAAATCTAAGGGGGTGTCTATCCTATTCTCTAAAAATTGTCCATTTCAAGTGACCGACACCAAGATTGACGACGATGGGAGGTTCCTGTTTATTAAAAGGTACGCTACATAACAAATTGGTTACCATAGCAAATATATATGCTCCTAATAGATTGCATACTACATTTTTTAATGACACGCTAGGATTGTTGGAATCTTTTGCTACTGATACACTACTTGTGGGGGGAGATTTCAACTTAACACTTAACCCCCTAATAGATACGTCCTCGGGATCGTCTAAAATCTCGTACAAGACCCTACGGGTGGTTAAGGAATCTATTCGACGATTGTCATTGCACGACACATGGCGCACGTTATTCCCCACCACAAATGACTATACTTTTTACTCGCACCCGCACAACACATATTCCAGGCTGGATTATTTTTTAATATCACAAGCTGACCTAGGTGTCGTCCTTGAAGCCACGATAGAACCAATGTTTTTTTTCTGACCATAGCCCTATTACTGTGACTTTTGTTAAAGTTGGTAACAAACCTATTGCACCAAGAATTTGGAGATTGGACAATTCCCTATTGAATGATATCGGCAATATAGAAATGCTTACTACCAAAGTTAATAAACTACTTCAATGATAACAACAATGTGGATGTCCATCTAGCAGTTTGGTTGGCCAACAAATGCATTATTAGGGGGACTTAAAATTGCTAGCAGCTACAAGGAACAGGCTGAGACAAGCCCACATTAAGTTTCTGCCAACGTATTGGCTACTTGGAAATTAAACACAAACAATCACTCGCTACTGACGCCCTGAATGAACTTTCAAAGGCAAGAGAAGATCTCTTACTTCTTCTGGGAAAAAGGTTAGGCATAACTTTAATCTATCAAAAAAAATATTTTACGAATTTGGTAACAAGAGTGGAAAGCTCTGGGCCAATATCATAAATAATAAGGGTACTAGGCATAACAACATATTCTCTATTTCTGACCCATCTGGTAAAGTGTACAATAAGTCTGTTGATATCGCTAACCAATTTCGCTTGTTCTACTCTAAATTGTACAATTTACACGAGGCTACACCTCAGAAAGCTACCCCCTCTAGAGCTGACCTAATTTCAGAATTTTTGAAACTACACAGCCCCAGCTTCATTGACGCTAACAAAGCTAAGAATTTGGATAAACCTATAGAACTTAGTGAAGCATTGTCAGCCCTCAAACAACTTAATACAGGCAAAAGCCCGGGCCCAGATGGCTTCACAGTAAATTAATATAAAACCTTTACAGACTTACTTATCCCTAATTTTATAACTGCATTTAATTCAGTCCCAGCTCTACCCCAGTTAACCAAAGATCTATTGGAAGCACATATAACCATGATCCCCAAACCAAATTCTGATCATACTTTAGTTTCCAATTATAGGCCAATCTCGCTTTTAAATGTTGACATCAAATTGTATGCGAAAATAATAGCCAATCGATTACTGCCTCTTTTATCTACAGTAATCTCTTTAGACCAGGTGGGTTTTATACCAGGTAGAGAGGCGAGAGACAATACGTTGAAGGCTGTTCTTATTCAGAGTTGGATGGGAGAGTCTGGTTTCCCCGGATTCTTTCTGTCGCTCGACGCAGAGAAGGCCTTCGACAGGATAGCCTGGGATTACATGCTGGAAGCCTTGAAAGCATTGGGTTTACGCGAACGCATGCTCCAATATATTAATCTTTTATACTTCTCACCAACGGCTAGAATCAAGGTTAATGGCGGACTGTCAGAGGCCTTCTCTGTGTCGAATGGTACGCGACAGGGGTGCCCATTGTCCCCGATTATATTTGTACTCGTCATGGAACCGCTCCTCAATAAACTGCGTATGAATCAAAGATGTCGTAGGAATTACTAAAAAAGATAAATCATTTAAATTGGCGGCCTTTGCAGATGACATCCTAATGTTTCTATCCAAACCTAGTATCACGATTCCCAACTTGCTGAAAGATTTCTCTCTGTTTGGTACTATTTCTAACCTAAAAATTAATTTCAAGAAATCAAAAGCCCTGAACATATCTCTTCCCATGAGCGCTGTTGACTTGTGTAAACTAAATTTACCCTTTAGCTGGGAGGATAATAGTTTGTCTTACCTCGATATTAAATTGACACCCAAAATTAATGATCTATACAACAGGAATTTTTTACCCCTACTACGCAACCATTGAAAATGATTTTACCAAATGGGATAAGGGCTTTTTCTCCTGGTTTGGGAGAGCGGATATTATAAAAATGAATGCCCTCCCCAGACTTTTGTATTTCATGCAAACCCTCCCGATCAACATCCCCAGCTCCTTTTTTAAGGCCTTCAAGCGGATATGTGTTACGTTTCTCTGGAATGGTAAACAAGCCAGAATCAAATGGGACAAACTGATTGTTTCTAAACATATGGGGGCATAGGTCTTCCACATGTGGAAAAATATTATTGGGCTTGTCATTTAACACGAATAGTAGATTGGCACCTGCATACGAGACTTAAGGATTGGATATCATTGGAAGAGTCCAAATACTATCAACAAACCCCATTGAGATATTTTCCATGGATCACCCAGAGCAAACTCCCGAAAACGATCAAGTCTCACCCGATTACAGGGACCACTTTGAAATTTTTTAGATCCCTTTGTAAAAAGATTGATATCTCATCAGTCCATGGCCCCCTGACGCCCTTATGTTGCAATCCAGAAGTAGGAATTAATAAACGGACTAGTAACCCTAAAATAACTCATATGGATAGGGAATATAGAGCTGAAATGCTATTCGATCGAGGTAACTTAATGTCTTTCTAAACATTCTCCACAAGGTACCCTACCAGTTCCATTTTGCTAGCTTTCTTTAATTTGATTGTTCGATTCACTAACAGACCTAACACACTACAGAATTGGCATAGATCAAAATCGCAATTTGAAGCTCTGTGCCTTCTCGATGGCCCCCGGAGCATTTGATTTCCTTAATATATAACATGTTGTATTCCAATTTTGATATGAACTTAGATGTTACTAACTTGAAATGGGAGAAGGATCTAAATATCTCAATCGCTCCAGAACAGTGGTCAATTGTCTTCCGTCGATTGCATGAGGGTTCCCTTAATGTCCTTATCCAGGAAAATGGTTACAAGCTCTACTGTAGGTGGTATAGAACCCCTTATGTAATTAACAAGTTCAATCCGAATATATCTAACCGATGCTGGTAATGCAACTTGGCAACAGGCACTTTGCTCCATATATGGTGGGAATGCATTTCTATTGTTCCATTTTGGAAAAAAAAGTTCATGATTTAATATCCAGTATCACTACCTACACACCTGATTTCACTGCAGAACAGTATCTTTTACATCTTTCTTCTCTGCCCAACTCATTATGCATTCCTCTCAAAAGGCTGCAATCTTCCCCCCCCCCCCCCCGTATCTCTGACTGGATAAAAAAGGTTGAACATATAGCAAATATGGAGGACTTGATTCATCAATCACACGACTCCTCTAAAAGTTACGTTGAGAAATGGGCCTGTTGGATCCACTTTACAAAGTCAGTGGAGTTTCGTGTATTGATGGATAATTGATTCACCTTTGGATTAGCCTAATGTTTGTTTTACTGGGTTTCAGATTTGTTTTATTATTATACATATGTCGGTTTGCGCCTCATCATATCAGTATGTAACATTTCACATTTATTCCCTCTTACATAACTGTCCATCCCCTACTCTTTCATTTAATATCTATATTGTCTTACTGTTTATATACAATGGCATCTGTTATAGGCTTCAATTTGCTTGTAAAATGATTGCCTATTTGTTTTGAATTCTAATGTTGTTTATATTAATGCTGATACTTTTTGTATCGCCTTGTTTTGAAATACCAATAAAAATAAAATCGAACAAAAACAACCCGACTGCGCTGTAGCAGTATTTCTACTATAGCGCGGTCGGCAAGAGGTTAAACGTCGCCTATGGAGATTTTAAAGGGTAAAAGTTTGTCGGCATTCCACGAGCGGGCGCAATTTTGAAGCGTGACATGTTGGGTATCAATTTATTCGGCGTAACATTATCTTTCACAATAAAAAAAATGGGATAACTTTACGGTTGTCTTATTTTTTAATTTAAAAAAAGTGTATTTTTTTTTCCCAAAAGAGTGTGCTTGTAAGACCGCTGCGCAAATACAGCGTGACAGAAAGTATTGCAACGATCACCATTTTATGCTCTAGGAGATTGGGGGTTCTAATGTGAGGGAAGGAGATGCCAGTGAAAAATTTGACAGAATTGCTGTTTAACATGTAATGCCAACGGCCACCACCAGATGGTGCCAGCTCACAGAAGGGAGAGCTTGGAACTTCACAAGGCCACGGCCTCAATTACCGGCGATCGCGCGGCAGGGAGGTGGGGGCGCACGGAGACACAGGATCCTGTGCCTACGTGCGCCAACACCTCCCGGGCCCGCGGTAATTGAGGCCGTGTCTCAATTACCGGCGGTCCCGGGCGCCAGGTCACAATTTGTCGCAATTGCGACCTGTCACCCGGATATTGTTGACCTCTGGAGGTAACCAATGGGATATAGAGAGTCTACTAGCAGCCCTCACTGGGGGCTTGTCTGCATTGCTGTGTCTGGTGTCTCAACTTCCTCTTGATTATACCCCACAGTGGGTTTAGGTCAGGAGAGTTTTCTGGCCAATCAAGCACAAGATCATTAAACCAGGTATTGGTACTTTTGGCAGTGTGGGCAGGTGCCAAGTTCTACTGGAAAATTAAATGTGCATCTACATGAAGCAGATTAGCAGAGGGAAGCATGAAGTGCTCTAGAATTTCCTGATAAAGGGCTGTGCTGACTTTGGATTAGATAAAACACAGTGGACCAACACCAGCAGATAACATGGTTCCCCAAATCTTCACTAACTGGACCTCATGCAACTTGGATTCTGTGCCTCTCCACTCTTCCTCCAGACTCTGGGACCTTGATTACCAAAATAAATGCAAAATGTATTTACAGTCTGATGATTTGTGGAACCATGTCATCTGCTGGTGTTGGTCCACTGTGTTTTATAAAGAGCACTTCATGCTTCCCTTTGCTGACCAGCTTTATGGCAATGCAAATTTCATTTTCCAGCAGGACTTGGCCCCTTTCCACTGTCAAAAGTACCAAGACCTGATTTAATGATCACGGTATCACTGTGATCGATTGGCTAGCAAACTCACCTGACCTAAACTTCAGAGAATCTGTGGGGTATTGTCAAGAGGAAGATGAAAGCCACCAGACCCAACAACGCAGACGAGCTGAAGGCCACTATCAAAAAAAAAAAAAACCCTCAGCAGTGATGCATTCATGCAAAAGGAGCATCGGGCAAGTATTGAGTGCATACGATACTGTACATGGCCATATTTTTCAGTAGGCCAACATTTCTGCATTGAAAATTTTTCTTATTTTTTAAACCGGTCCTTTGGAATAGTCACATTTTCTGAGATACTGAATTTGTGGTTTTCACCAACTGTAAGCCATAATCAAATTTTTAAGAAAGAAATGCTTGAAATATATATATATATATATATTCACTGTGTGTATCGCATCTATATAAAATATACAAGTTTCACTTTTTGAATTTAATTACTTAAAGGGGTTGTAAAGACAAAAATATTTTCCTCTTAAATTAAAGTCTGACAGTAGCTGATAAAGTAAAAAGTAATGTTTTGCATTATAAGTTTGATACCTGTTGAAATCGAGCTGTTTTATTCACCTCTGTCACTCCTAAATCGTTCTCACTGACTTCCTGGTTTGCGGTGCGCATTCATTCTTGCTACATCATGGCCTAATGTGAACTACAGTTCCCTTTAGGCTTAGCCTGCATGCCTGTGAGGGATAAGAGCATCTTCACGCAGGGCTGTAGTCATAGGGAGGGGGTGAGCACATTCTGCTTTCCCCAATGCCAAATGGCTCAGACGCTGGTGGAAAGCAAGAAGAGGAGACAGGAAATGTAATTTTCAAACCTGGATTACTGTATTTTGGAGATCAAAAGGAAAAACAAGATAAGTGATATTTAAATGCTCTAGCTTACAGCAATCAATTGATCTAATAAAAAACGAACCTTTAGTGTTCCTTTTAATAAAATCACTATTTAATGATATTCTAATTTTCTGAGATGCACCTGAAGAATAGTGAATATATCCAGATGTAGGAAATACAGGGGGGGGGGGGGGGTATACATTTTTATGATATAAAGCATTAATACAATGCACAATACTGGTAAACGTATATTTTAAATATACCGTATTTCTCGGCGTATACCGCGCGCCCCAATTTTAAGAGGGAATTTTATGGATTTTTTAATTTTTTTATTATTCCAAATAGTAAATGCAGTTAAAATTAAAAATAAGATAAGCAGATCAATGTACAGCAAGCAACTCAGAGAGCAGCTCCTATGTTCAAGGAGATACACAGTACCTTAAGGCCCCATGCACACGAGACGCTGGTAAACTCGAGTTCAGAGGCGTTTGGGCATTTTTTTCAACTGCCCCTGAACACATTTAATGTTATCCTATGTGTTCATGCACACAATCACGTTTTTTGGAATTTAAAAGCAGTTGGGTTTAGGGCCGTTTTTTCAAACGCAAAATTTTGGGTTCAGAAGCGTTTGATTTTGCGTTTTAAACGCTAAATGCCGCTAAACGCGGCACCCGCGTTTAGTCGCTTTTGCGTTTATAAGCGTTTTTAAAGGTACCCTCTTTTTCACAGAAAAGAAAAGGGAAAAATCATTTAAAATGAAAAAAAAAAAATTAAACTAGTTTTAAATTAGTTGAATAGTTTAGATGATTCAGAGATGATATATAATCAATCATGAATGCAAAACACCACCAGCATTGCTCTTTCCAAAATGTTCCTTTATACTTTGAACAATGTTTGTCTACCTGCATTTCCTTCAGCCCAAATAATCTAATCAGTGATTAGTTTGCATATGAATGCCTGGCATGCTGTGTAGAATCAAATCGAAGTATGCAAGTGCTCTCTCTGCTGCTGCTGCTGCTGCTCTCTCTGTTGAAAATGGCACAAATAGTTAAAAATATATATGATTCTGAGCTTGGGGAGGGTCTACAGTGTGTTGGGGATAAATGCTAATAGCCACAAACGCGGTAAAACACCGCTAAACGCGGCAAAACGCTGCGCAATTCGCAGCAAAAACGGGCGTTTTAAACGCCGTTTTTTGCCTTTGAAAAAGGTGAGATTAGAAGCTTTTGTAATAGCGTCTCGTGTGCATGGGGCCTAAGGCTTCTAGCTGGGTTTCCCTCCACAAAATTGAATGCCAGTTTGGTTCAGGGGGATTGGAATATGCTAAAATACTTGTGCCAGATTCAAAAAGACTTACGCCGGCGTAGGTCGCTATGCGCCGCGTAAGTGTAAAGATGCGCCGTACCCACCAAACTAGATACGCCTGAAAATAGGCTTCCTCTGACCGACCTAACTTTCCTACGCCGGCGTATCGTAGGCGCATATTTACGCTGGACGCATCTGGCGCGCCCATCGATTTCCTATTCAAATATGCAAATGAGGAAGCTATGCCGATTCACGAACGTATTTGCGACCGACGCTAGCTACGTGCGCCGCGCACAAGTCGTACGTCTCCAGCTGACGTGCACAGGTCAGCTGGAGAGCAGCTACAGCAGCACCGTTACGGACGAACTTAGCAAGCTGAGCAACCCCACTTGCAGGACAACACATCTGTCTGCCAACATGCCAGGGGCAGCCGTGGTCCTAGCACTACTAATGGGTCCACGGGTACGGAGGAGGGCACGGGAGAGGATATACCGCACGCGCATGAGCCTCTTTGGCATGGGTGATGAGGAGGTGTATCGCATCTTCAGATTCAGCCCTGAAGCCATCCTGGAAATAACCACAGCTCTAAAAGATGACATCACCAGCAAGACACACCACTCAAAAGCAGTGCAGCCAATGGTCAATGTACTGGCAACACTCCATTTCCTTGCCAGTGGCTCGTTACAGCGTACAAGTGGAGTCGTAGCTGGGATGTCACAATCCACCATGAGCAGATGTGTGCACCAGGTTGTCCCCACAATCCTCAGACGCATGTCCCACCACATCATCAGACCCACCCAGGAGCATCTGCGGCAGAAAGCAATGCAGGATTTCTACCGCATTGCAGGATTCCCACGCACCATCGGGGCCATTGATTGCACACATTTGGCACTACAGCCCCCCCCCCCTCCGTGCTACAGAGCACATATAAATCGCAATCGGAAGCATTGGCATTTCATCAACGTACAGGTGATAGCCGATGCCCAATGCCTTATATGGCACGTCCGTGCCAAACACCCCGGGTCCAGCCACGACAGCTACATATACCGTCAAAGCCCCATCCCAGCAGAATTTGAACAGAGGGGTATCTGGAGGTGGCTCATCCCCGGGTGGGCCACTCCTGGCAGGTGTTGGCTGCATGCCCTCCAAGGCCACGGCAATCCGGCTGAGAAAGTGGCTGGTCTGGGCCTGCATCCTCAGCTGGCAGGTCACATTATGCCGCTGGTCACGCTGCCTCTGCCTCCTCTGATCCCGGATGGCAGCTGTGTTCGCCTGGACGGCCGCAGTAAGGGTGCGAACATCTGCCTGCACCTCCCCCAGGCTGGTAACTAATGCCGCGCAGTTGCAGCTCACGTCCTGCACTGCCTCTGTCATCTGGGCCACGGAGGCCAGGCTGGCAGCCACCCAGTCCAGGTGCCAGACTAGGTCCCCAATATGCTGGGTCTGCCGGGCCTGGTCCCTTCGCATCTGATCATGGACCACATCAGACACCCCCCTGGTCTTACGGGTCGCCTTCCTGGGGTCAGGAGATGGTTGGACACGGGGGTAAGGAGACGCCCTTGAGGGGCTTCCCCTGATGGGGGAGGAGCCTGAGGGGGTTCCCCTGATGGGGGAGGAGATGTGAGAGGGGCCGACAGAAGGGGAACACTCCTCCAAAAATAGCCGATTGTGTCCTGGTCTGACACAATCGGCTCCTCCTCAACCACCTCAACAGGAGAGGTGTGGGCACTCCCCTCCACTGCTGCGCTTCACTACGCAGGGGGTCTGGCTCATGATGCATTTGGGGGAATGGTGTGGGATGGCCACCGGAAGATGATGGCCCAGCTCCCTCAAGCACATCTGCGGATGACACAAAGCATACACATGTTGGTGGACCCACACACTTGGCACATGTTCCCTCTCCCCCCCCCCCCCCCACATGCTACACACCAAATAGGGGATAAAAAAAAAAACACTTACCTGTACTCGAGGCCCTCCAACTGATCCCTCTCTAGACACCGGGCGACCACCTCCTCCTCCGGGGTCAAGCTCACCGCACATGGGGTTCCACCACCCATGCCCCTCTGGTGACTCCTGATGGCGGCAAGCTTCTCCCGGACCTTGCGCCTCACATCATTTATTTTTTTGTTTATATCATTGGCTGTCCGGGTCTCATATCCAAAGCTGTTGATTTGGCCAGCAATGGTCTCCAGGATGGACCGTTTCCTGTCCCGGCTGGTCTGGCGACTTTTGGCACCATGGAGGAAGGTGTCATACCTCTCCATACCAGAGATGAGGGCTGTCGGCTCCTGCTGGTTAAAATTTTTCTTCCTCCTCTGCCTGCAGGGAACGCTAGTAGCCATCACCAAGCAATGGATGGGCGCATGTCTGGGCGTATTTATGCGCTCGGCGTAAGCCGGGGTGCCGGCGTAGTTGTGAGCATGCGCACAGGGAAGCGCTCATACGTCAACAACAGTGCGCATGCTCTGTGGATTATACGCCGGGCCTAAGTCTCTGCGCCGGGCTCAGGCCATCATTTGCATAAGGTCACACCCACTTCCGCTGGTTTGCGCCTTCACATTTACGTTACACCGGTGCAAAGTTAGGAGCAAGTGCTTGGTGAATACTATACTTGCCTCACTAGTTTGCGTCAGCGGAACGTATATGCGCTGCGCTACGCCTGCACAAATATGCGCCCATCTACCTGAATCTGGCCCCTTATCTTCCTTGCTCCTGCAGGCTTCCTCTGCATTGTATGGCAGGCCCCCCTTAGTTGCTTATTTTTAAGCCTGAAAGCTTCTTAATGTCACCGTAGTGTACAGTAGTCCTGCAATGAAAGCAGGAGAGGGTGCTGGTTGCCAGGGGAGTAGGTGACAGTGCGGAATGAGGCAAGTATCTTACCTTGTTTGTCCTTTCCTAGACCAGTGGTTCTCAATTTTGAGGCCAAGGCTCAGTAATAAAGTTTCTGGAAGGAACTGGGGGCAACTGTGAGGAATGGAAGGAGGGGGGACGAGCGCCCGCCGGAAATCACTGAACCGTCATCTCCACTCGGCTGTCACGTCACACACGCACAGTCTCGCCTCCGCCTCCGGACCATCTCCTGTGACAGACAGAACACTGGTCCAATGCTGGTGGCAGAGGCGGGACTGTGCGTGTGTGACACAAGCTTCATAGGAGTCATTCTACCGCACGCCATATGGGATGTACACAGAACAGCGATACACGTGAACGAGCCTGCAGATGACACTGGAAGGGAGAGACACAAAGCTCGCCTGCTATTGGAGCTGGGATCTTCCTCCGAACGCCACACACCCCCGCTTCGGGATTGGCTGCAGCCCATGATGTCATGCACACCCTTGTGTATTTCCCAAATACGCTGCCAGGAAAGCCCCTCTCCAGTCACAGCACAGTGATTTCCGGCGGGCGCTTGTCCCCTCCGAGGTATGCTATGGGCGTATAGCGAGCACCCTATTTTCAGGAGAAAAAAGTGTGCGGTATACGCCAATAAATATGGTAATTGTAATGCCTTATATTACCTCCAGTCTATCAGCCTCCAGCTTCTCTGGCTTTAGATTTACCCTGCACAGAGGCCTTAAAGAGATTGGAAACATTGGATTATATATTTCTTTTTGTTTAATAAATGTGTTTGCTCTGTGTAATGGTTTTGTACAGAGCATCCCCGTTTCTTCAGTTCTGGGGTCCCCTACCTCCTGCCTTCAGGGTGCTCCCTGTAACGGCTACCCAAGTAGGGAGAGGGTATTAGGGAGAGGGTATCAGCCGTTGGAGACGTCCTTTTCCCTGGCAAGTTGCTATGCAAGTAAGTCCAGTATAAGCCCATCCACGAGAGCCAAAGGGAGAGTCAGGTCCAGTTGTAAGACGAACAGAATAAATATCCCATCGCATGCCCTTTCAAGAAACGAGACGGGGCTACGTTTTGAAGGGTCAAGTCTCAGCTTTAATGGTACATCTCTTGGTTTATATCTAGTTACAAACTGGTGAGTACTCAAGGAACAATGGAACTCTCCGCCCCCTCCCTCCATAGGGGGGGCCCCAAGGTAGACACTCTGGCACCAGGCCAATAGAATTCAATCAACCCCCAGAACAATACTCAATCACAGATAATCCCATCAGTAGCTAAACATTTCGGCACTGCAAAGCCTGACAAGTTATAATTGACATGCTAATTCAATACACTGACAGGAGACTGTTAATTTGTAATACAATACACAAAAGAGAATTATTTTTTTTAGAATTTAGCAGTGAAAGACTCTCTACAATAAACCCTCTGAGCTCAGAACTAACAAACCCAAAACAGCCTTACAGATATCTCAGAAAATAATGTGGATAATCCATATCTTAGGTAGTCCCAGATATCATTCATGCTATTGTAACAAGTCCTTCGGTTCCTTGTATGTCCCACTGCATGAATATTATAGATGTACAGGCAGAATATATAGTTCCGTTACACTCCTATAGCAAGCCAAAAAGTATAGTACCGAGTACCCGTATAGAAAGGTATGAAAACATCTGCCTTTAGAATCACTCGCTTCCTTCTCCTGCCCAGGACTACATGTCTCATGAGGCATTGCTCCCCACACATTACGTTCTCATTCACTTACTGACATGTATGAAGGGTGTACCGAGTTGTATGTGTGCTGCACTTTGTATCCTGATATGTATGAATGGTGTACTGTATTTTCTGATATGTAAACAAATAATGCATTCTGTTTGCAGGCCAACTAATCGGCTGACCAACTAATCAATTATCAAAATAGTTGACAACTATTTTGATAAAGCGATAATTGATTATGCCGATTAGTTTTTTCAGCCCTATGTGTGTTTATTAAAAGTCAGCAGCTACAGTTTTTGTAGCTGTAGCCGTTTTTCAGCATCTTCTTCTAAGTGACAGCATGTCCGTTTTCATCAGATCTCACCTGATCCGATATGGATGGATGGATGGGGACGTATTGCCATATGTCTAATTTTGGCGGATCGGATGTCAGCTGACATCCAACACTCCATAGGATTGCATGGAGCGGCCGTTCAGGTCCACCGACAAAACTGGCAGGTCCGACCGTGTGAAAGGGGCCTAAGACAAAGGCATAATGAGCTAGTATGCACCTCATAGATATAGATATAGATATATATATATATATATATATATATATATATATCTATATATATATATATATATCTATATATCTATATCTATATCTATATCTATATCTATATCTATATCTATATCTATATCGTTACATAGTAGGGGAGGTTGAAAAGAGACAAGTCCATACTATGTGTGCGATTATATGTCAGTATTACATTGTATATCCCTGCATGTTGCTCAGTTTACTTATATAATCTGTTTTTGAAACCATCGATGCCCCCTGCTGATACCACTGCCTGTGGAAGGAATACCACATCCTTGCAGTTTTTACAGTAAAGAACCCTCTACGTAGTTTGAAGTGGCGTTCCACCCTCTTTAACAAGTCCTAGACATCCCCTGCTGCTCTATCCCCTTATACCAAATTGGTATATATTTTTATTTTTTTAAACTTACTGTTTTATTTTTGATTTTTATCTCCACTTCCTGATTCTGGCCACAGCCTGAGCGCATCATCCCCTGTCCGCTATGCGTCCTGGGAGATGGCAGTCATCAATCCCAGGAGTCAATAGGCGTCGCTGGGCCGTAGCATCGTGGGGCTTTAGCGCGCATGTGCAGGAGCTAGACTCATTCGAGTACCATTGTGGTCTCGAGCGGGCGGGTGGAGGCGGCGAGATGGTTAAACGTCAGCAACAGCCACGCCCACACCACTAACATGCCCCGAATCACGCATTTGCGAATGTTATGTATATCCAGGGTCCAGAAAAAATTTGGACTCGAGGGGGCAGGCAGAGAGTTGGTGGGAGGGGTAGATAGAGCAGAGCTTGGAGAGGGGGGCGGGCCCCCATGCATAGCACCGAGTCCAAGTACAGAATATTGTTCTGCCATCAAATACGCTGCCACTGTGCCCGTCAAACGCATACATGCTGGGGGCAATGCGATGAAATTTGGCATGGGAACGATGCGATGGCGGCGATGTGATGTGCTGGGGGAAATGTGATATACACTATATACAATCAACCGCCACTAGTTCGTTTCCACAATCCACAACTTAACTTCACAGTTTACAGAAATTAAATTCAAACTGTAGCACTGACTAAGTAATTTTTTCTTGTAAAACCAAGAAAAACGTCGAAAGTTACATTAATTATAAAACGTATCTAGTATATTGACGGTCAGTCACTTTAAAGTAAGCAAGTAGGCATCACTTTAGCCAGTCACGCAGACATACCAGAGTGTTTAAATTTTCTGGAAGCAAACATGATCGCATTTTATTGACAATATACCCTGAAGAACTGAACAGTCTTTTGCACAGTAAACAGATGTTGACCATACACAAAGAATTGTCTGCACAAAACTGCTTAGGACAGGAAAGCGATGATTATTTTTGCCCCCTTCCCCTGATAGAGCCTGATGCATCCTCCTGCTCCACAGATGCAAAGGTACCTCAATATAATGGGTGCAGTTTGCTCGCATCCAGCAGGGTAAGTCTCACTGTCCGGTGACGTCAAGAATTTTGAGCGATCAAAAAAATTTAAGATTAATCGAAGAATTAAATCTTTAATTTCCCTAGAAAATATATATATATATATATATATATATATATATATATATATATATATATATATATATATACACATACATACATACATACATACATACATACATACATACATACATACATACACACACCAAAAGTTTGGACACACCATCTCATTTCAAGAGTTTTCTTTATTTTCATGACTATGAAAATTGTAGAGTCACACTGAAGGCATCAAAACTATGAATAAACACATGTGGAATTATATACCGTATTTATCGGCATACACCGCACACTTTTTTCACCTTAAAATAAGGGTAAATCGTGGGTGCGCGATATACGCCAATACCCGCGCTTAGTTTGAATGCCTCCGCCGACATATACCAAGCGCAGTACACTAGGGTACATTCGGCCAGGCTAGGCTTCACTCGCGGTCACACTCCTAGCCTCTATGCGTGAGGCCGAGCGTGCCGAGTTTACTGTGCTCGGTATAGGTCGGTGGCGGTGTTCAAACTAAGCACGGGAAGCGGGGATTAGACTCGAAGACAGTGCGGGAAAAGCGAGGAGGACACCACTTAGGCCACAGACGGAAGCCGGACTGGACAAGGCCGCCGATGGACGCCGGGCAAGACACAGACGAGGGGCATCTAAACTTTAAGTATATTCTTTTTTTTTAGGATTTTCTCTTCTAGGTTGGGGGTGTGCGCTATACATGGGTGCGCGCAATACCCCGATAAATACAGTACATAACAAAAAAGTGTGAAACAACTAAAAATATATGTCATATTCTAGGTTCTTCAAAGTAGCCACCTTTTGCAGCAGACACATCTCTAGAACAACTGTTAAGAGGAGACTGTGTGAATCAGGCCTTCATGGTAGAATATCTGCTAGGAAACCACTGCTAAAGAAAGGCAACAAGCAGAAGAGACTTGTTTGGGCTAAATAACACAAGGAATGGACATTAGACCAGTGGAAATCTGTGCTTTGGTCTGAAGAGTCCAAATTTGAGATCTTTGGTTCCAACCACCGTGTCTTCGTGCAATGCAGAAAAGGTGAACGGATGGACTCTACATGCCTGGTTCCCACCGTGAAGTATGGAGGAGGAGGTGTGATGGTGTAGGAGTGCTTTGCTGGTGACACTGTTGGGGATTTTTTTTAAATTGAAGGCATACTGAACCAGCATGGCTACCACAGCATCTTGCAGCGGCATGCTATTCCATCCGGTTTGCGCTTAGTTGGACCATCATTTATTTTTCAACAGGACAATGACCCCAAACACACCTCCAGGCTGTGTAAGGGCCATTTGACCAAGAAGGAGAGTGATGGGGTGCTGCGCCAGATGACCTGACCTCCACAGTTACCGGACCTGAACCCAATCGAGATGGTTTGGGGTGAGCTGGACCGCAGAGTGAAGGCAAAAGGGCCAACAAGTGCTAAGCATCTCTGGGAACTCCTTCAAGACTGTTGGAAGAACATTTCAGGTGACTACCTCTTGAAGCTCATCAAGAGAATGCCAAGAGTGTGCAAAGCACAAAGCAAAAGGTGGCTACTTTGAAAAACCTAGGATATGACATTTTCAGTTGTTTCACACTTTTTTGTTATGTATATAATTCCACATGTGTTAATTCATAGTTTTGATGCCTTCAGTATGAATCTACAATTTTCATAGTCATGAAAAGGTGTGTCCAAACTTTTGGTCTGTACTGTGTGTAAAAAAGATGAGTTAGGCTTACCGGTAACTCCTTTACTGAGAGTCTTGCAGGACAGCCCATGAGACCTAGGGCTCCTCCCACCAGGACAGGAAACACATTAACCCCCACCAGATAAAAGGGCGGTCCTCCAGGCCCCATGCCAGTCTTCTCAAGAACCGTGGGACTTCCCTGAAAAACAAATACATAACTTCCATACAAAAACCGGGTGGGAATCCGGCTGTCCTGGAAGACTCTCAGAAAAGAGTTACCGGTAAGCCTAACTCATCTTTTCTCCCAATCGTCTTCCAGGACAGCCCATGAGACGATGAGCCAGAACTTACCAGTCTAGGGTGGGACAACTGCCTGAAGGACCTTTCGACCAAACGCCTGTTCTTGAGCAGATAGCAAATCCAGGCGATAATGTTTTATGAAGGTCGAATAACTGGACCATGTGGCAGCCTTGCAGATTTGTTCCGGTGTAGCACCAGCCCTCTCAGCCCAAGACGCAGACAAAGCTCTCGTTGAGTGCGCAGTAACAAAAGGGGTAGGAACTTCTTTGATTTTATAAGCTTCTGAGATGGCCTGCTTAATCCATCTAGCCAATGTGGCTTTAGATGCACTCTTACCCTTGTGTGTGCCTGAAAAAAGGACAAATAAAGCGTCTGTCTTTCTGAAGGTCTTTGTGACCTCGAAATAGATAAGAAGGGATCTTCTTACGTCTAAAAAACTAAATTTCTTTTCCTGATCACCCTGTGGTGAACTACAGAAGGATGGCAGTACAATATCCTGTGATCTGTGGAATGCACTAGCCACTTTGGGTAAAAACCCTGGATCCGTTTTTAACACAACACGATCCTCAAAAATTGTGAGAAATGGCTCCCTTACTGACAAAGCCTGTAACTCGCTTACCCTACGAGCTGAGGTAATTGCTACTAAAAAAAAATTGTTTTTAGTAGGGTTGTCCAGATACCGATACTAGTATCGGCATCGGGACCGATACCGAGTATTTGCGGGAGTACTTGTACTCGCGCAAATGCTCCCGATACCTAAATAGAATACTTTTTTTGTATTTATCAACATGTTCTGTGAAAATTCTTTGAGTTTTTTTCTACTGCGTGACAAGAAAATAAAACATTTTTACTAATTTTTATTCTTTTATAATGTCTTGAGTTAGAGTTCTTCATAATTCTAAAGAAAATATCCTTAGTCTGTATTGTGGTTTGAAAACCGTCACATGACATTTAAAAAAAGTATCGGTATTCGGTATCGGCAAGTACATGAAAAAAAGTATCGGTACTTGTACTCGGTTCTAAAAAAGTGGTATCGGGACAACCCTAGTTTTTAGGGTAAGTAATTTAACAGAAATATCCAGAGTTTGAAGCACCAGGGACAGGTCCCAAGTTGGACAACTTCTTATCACTACTGGCCTGGCCCTGGAAATGGATTTAAAAAAATCTCGCTACCGTAGGATTTTCCAGAAAAGAAACCTGGAGGAAAACACTAATAGCTGCCGCCTGTACTTTCAAGGTACTAACCGAAAGACCCTTGTCGACACCCTCTTGAAAAAATTCCAAAACAGAAGGAACATCATGCGTTGATCTTTGGTTTTCAGACAACCATGAATTAAACTTTTTCCAAACCTTGGAATATATGGCTCTAGTGACTGGTTTTCTGCAATTCACCAAAGTTTTGATCACTTTGTCAGAAAACCCCTGAGCCTTCAGTATCCTCTCTTCAGATACCAAGCCGTCAAGCTTAACCACTTCCATACCAGGCACTTACGCACCTTCCCGCCCAAGCCAATTTTCAGCTTAATTTTTTTGTAAATGAGTATGTTTTCTCTTTCAATTACGGGCACTGATATGGTGGCACTGATGGGCACCGATGAGGTGGCACTGATGGGCACCGATGAGGTAGCACTGATGGGCACCGATAGGCGGCGCTGGTATGGGGCACTGATGGGCACTCATAGGCGGCACAGGTGGGCACTCATAGGCGGCACAGGTGGGCACTCATAGGCGGCACTGACAGACACTGGGGTGGCACTGATGATCACTGAGGGGTGGCACTGATGGATCAATGTTGCCAATCAGTGCCCATGTGTGGGCACTGATTGGCATTTTTTTTACTGCCCCTTTTTTTTTTTTGCTGACTTTTTTTTGTCTTTTTTTTTGTCCTTTTTTTTGTCATTTTTTTATGTTCCCTGGTGGTCTAGTGTGGGCACTCCCTGGTGGTCCGTGTGGCGATCCGAGGGGGGGCTGCGCTGATAAACAATCAGAGCGAACCCCCCGTCAGGAGAGCCGCTGATCGGCTCTCCTGTACTCGCGTCTGTCAGACGCGAGTGAGGAAGAGCCGTCGGCGGCTCTTCCCGTTTACATCGTGATCAGCCGTGATTGGACACGGCTGATCACGTGGTAACGAGGCTCCGCCGGAGACTCGTTACCGAGATCGAAGGTGCAGGGTGTCAGACTGACACCCCGCATCACCGATCGCCGCGCTGCGCGCCCACACGGGCACACGCGGCATGAAATCGTGCTAGACGTTTGAGAACGTCTAGTCACGATTTCATAACCACTTCCCGGTCGTAAATCGGCTATTGGCCGGGCGGGAAGTGGTTAAGGAAACTACCTGTGGGTGTGACACTGGACCCTGTGACAACAGGTCCTCTCTCTCCTGAAGTCTCAGCGGAGGCTTCGAGACCAGAGACTGTAGCAGGGAAAACCATGACCTCTTGGGCCAGAAGGGGGCGATCAGAATAAGGTCCGTTTCTTCTAGGAGAAACTTCCGGAGTACTTCT
This sequence comes from Rana kukunoris, assembly GCA_029574335.1. Classification (NCBI taxonomy): domain Eukaryota; kingdom Metazoa; phylum Chordata; class Amphibia; order Anura; family Ranidae; genus Rana; species Rana kukunoris. The sequence continues at coordinate 261,259,144 of CM056059.1, read as the reverse complement.
GGAATAAGCCTGATCGGCGGGAAGGCGTAGCAGAGGTCGAATGGCCACGGATTCGCCAGCGCATCGATCCCCAGTGATCGATCTTCTGGGTTTAGAGAAAAGAACTCCTCCGTCTTGCGGTTGAGCTGATTTGCGAACAAATCTGCTTCGGGCCAACCCCATTTGTTGGTGATCTCTGCAAATACTTCTGGATGAAGCGACCAATTGTCTCGCTCCACCCTGTGGTGACTAAGGTAGTCTGCCAGGCAGTTTTTCGTCCCCTTCAGGTGCACGGCGGAAATTGAGGCTAGATTTACTTCTGCCCATGTAAAAATTCCCTGAGCAACTTCTTGAAGTATCCGACTCCTCGTGCCTCCCTGCTTGTTGAGGTACGCCACTGTTGCAATATTGTCGGATAGGATCTGGAGATTGTGACCCCTGATCTCCGACTGAAAGGCTTGCAGGGCTCTCTGAACCGCTAGTAGTTCCCTCTGGTTCGATAAAGCTTTTGCTTCTTTCCCAGACCATTTTCCCTGGTCGCTGAGGTGGGCTCCCCATCCCCAGGAACTTGCGTCCGTCGTGATCCTTTTGGAAACAGGAATGGACCATGGCAGGCCCCTTGTTAGGTGAAGATGTGTCCTCCATCACCATAGGCTTCTTTTCACCTTGGTAGGTAACAGAACTTTTGACTGCAGAGACCTTGCATCTCCATCCCAGTTTCTCAGGAGAAACATCTGCAACGGTCTTTGATGGAATCTTGCCCATGGCACTGCCAGAAAACATGAGGTCATCAGACCTACAGTACTTGAAATCTCCCTCAGCGTGACCAACTGACTGGTCTGTAGAGCTGAAACTGCTTGCACCATCTTGGAGACCTTTTCCGCCGGGAGAAAAACCTTCTGGTTTACTGAGCAGATGTCGTAGCCCAGATATCTCACCCTCTGAGCTGGATTTAGGGAAGACCTCTCCCTGTTTATGAGCCAGTCTAAGGACTGAAGGAAGTCCTGAACCGTCTGGAGATCTCCTAGTAATTTCTGGTAAGAATCTGCCACTATTAACAGGTCGTCCAGGTAAGGGATGACAGTTATTGCTTTCAACCTTAGCGGAGCCAGCGCCTCCCCTAACACCTTTGTAAAGATGCGTGAGGCTGAAGATAGACCAAAGGGGAGGGCTTGAAATTGAAAGTGCCGGATTCCTGTTCCCAATTTGATCGCTATCCTCAGGAATCTCTGGAATGCTGGATGGATCAGGACATGTAGATAAGCATCCCTTAAGTCCAAAGTGGCCATGAAGCAGTTTGGGTAAAGCAGATTTCTGATTGAGAACACTGTCTCCATACGGAAATGCTTGTACCTGATCGATCGATTTAGAGACCGAAGATTCAGAATAAGCCGATACTTTCCTGACGGCTTTCTGATCACAAAAATATGGGAATAGAACCCCTTGCCTTGATCTGATTGGGGAACAGGAACCAGGACCTTCTGATCTAGCAAGTCTACTATTTGGAGACCCAGAGCCCTCGCTTTCTCCCGATCTTTTGGAAGAGAGGTGATCAATAGTCGCTCTGGTGGTTGGCAGGAGAATTACAGCCTGTATCCATTTGCCACTAGATCCAGGATGAAGGGACTTGAAGTGACTGCTGCCCACTGTGGGAGAAAGGCCCTCAATCTTCCTCCCACAGGGAGATGCTGGTCACTGTGGCTTGGCGGGCTGTTGAGGTGTGTGAAACAAAACACCCCCTCTACCTTTGCCCTTGTGCCCGGCCCAATGCTTCTTGGGCCTATTGTCCTTTTCTCTAGGACCCTGCTATTGGCCACAAATTTTTTTTCTGGCTGTCTGTTTCTTTTTGTTCTCTGGAAAGGCCTTTTTTCTATCGGCCGTATGTTCCAGTGCTTCCTGCAGCCCTGGGCCAAAAAGATGATCCCCCGTTAGGGGAAGCCCGCATAGGCGTAATTTAGAGGCTGCATCGCCTGACCAGGTTTTAAGCCAAAGGCTTCTTCTGGCTGAATTCACGAAGGCCGAAGTCCTAGCCGTCATTCTTACCGACTCTGCGGAAGAATCTGCTAAAAAAAAAACACAGCATTAAAAAGAAGCGGAAAGGATTTTAGAATCTCTTCCCTAGAGGTACCTGCCGACAGATGGGTTTGTATCTGTGTAAGCCATTCTTCCAGGTTTCTGGCTACACAAGTGGAGGCCAGAGCCGGCTTGAGATTTCCAATAGCTGAATCCCAGGCTCTGTGAAGGAGAATATCTCCTCTTTTGTCCATCGGGTCCTTAAGCGTACCCATATCATCAAACGCTAAGTCCGAATTTTTTGAAACTTTTGAAAGAGGTGCGTCTAACTTTGGACTTTTATTCCACGGCTGCGCTGTATCCTTATCAAATGGAAACCTTTTTAGGTTACCGGAAAAGAAAGGTTTTCTTTCTGGATTTTCCCACTCCAGCTTGATAGTATCAAGGAGGGAACTGTGCACAGGAAAAACTTTAGATTTCTTTTTGTGCAAACCTTTGTACATAAGGTCATGTTTAGACAAATGTACCTCCTCCTCTTCCATTTCCAGAGTTGCATAAATGGCCTTTAATAAGCTATCCACTTCTTCCAGTGTCAACTTAAATCTTGAGCCCCTAGAGCAGGGGTGTCAAACTGGCGGCCCTCCAGCTGTTCCGAAACTACAAGTCCCATCATGCCTCTGCCTGTGGGAGTCATGCTTGTAACTGTTAGCCTTGCAATGCCTCATGGGACTTGTAGTTTTGCAACAGCTGGAGGGCCGCCTGTTTGACACCCCTGCCCTAGAGGATTCTCTATCCCTGGGCCCTGAATCTGACCCCGATTCCTCTGGAGAAGAACGGGTAGATCTAGCTTCAGTCTCAGAGTCTTCACTCTCCACATTTTGTTGTGTAATGTTACTAACTGTGGATTTTCTGCTTGAAGACGGACCCTCTGAGGGAGCCTGCAATTTATCAATTAGATTTCTAAAAGAGCTAAAGGTAGATTTAAGCTCATCACTAACTGAAGTCAGTATTTTCTGACATGAGGCTACCGGTTCATCTTTTGTTAGGCCTAAAATACAGGAGCGGCAAACTGGTTTACTCCATGAGGAGCTCAGTTTACTACCGCACACTTCCTTTTTGGTGGCTGCGCTTGGGCTTTGTCCTGAATCTTGGCCTGCAAGAGAACAAATAACCCTATAAATACACTTGCCACATACCCTCCATCACACCCCGTGCAGGAGAAAAGAAAAAATGTGCACCCTTCACCTAGTCCTTACTAGTTACAAGGGGAAGAAAGACACTCACAGGTTTGTGCAAGAAGAAAGCATTACTTCAGGCTTACCTGTGAGGAGCTGGCGTTTGGGCTTGATTCCACTGCCTGTGCAGGAATTTCAAAGGAGTCCATCCTGCCCCCGTCGTGGTCCGCAGCCTGTGCTGGGTTACCGCTTTTTAAAACGCCAGTCACCCAGCGTCCCTGTTCGCGCCGTTTTTTGAGACAGGAACCAGCGTCTCCGGCGCCCGCCAATGATGTCATACGCCCCTGAAGTGACCCCTCCGGGACTTCCTGAACCAGCGTGGAACGCAAGTTCCGCCCCTTCCTGCCGCGCGGCTTCCTCCTTCCCCTGCATGTTCTAGCCTGGCTGTACTGACAGGGGAAAAGCCGCTCTGCTGCTCCACCGCAGCGCTGTAAAAAGAACCAACGATTCTTTGCAGGGGGAGCACGGACACCATGACGGTACAGATACTCCCCATGTACCGAGAACAGGGACAGCAGCCACAAACCAACTCCCCGATGGATGTGCCGCTCTGGGTAGGAAGAGGTAGGAAACAAACACTCACCCATCGCTCCAGGAGCCCTGCTCTAGAGACCTAGGGGAACCAGTTCCAGGAAACATGTTACCCCCCGTCCGGAGGAAACACTAATACTGGCATGGGGCCTTGAGGGCCGCCCTTTTATCTGGTGGGGGTTAACGTGTTTCCTGTCCTGGTGGGAGGAGCCCTAGGTCTCATGGGCTGTCCTGGAAGACGCTTGGGAGAAATATTATATATATATATATATATATATATCCCCCACTGTAATATCCACATCTCTCTCCCCGTAGTACAGGCAGACAGTGACCCCCCCGTAGTACAGGCACAGTCACCCTCCCCCCCTGTAGTACTTGCACAGTGACCCCGTTAGCGGCGTGTGTGCCTCGAGCGCAGGCTCCTCCTCTGTGGGTGTAAACAGAGGGGTGCCGCCACCAGTTGTACCAAGATGACCGCGGCTCCGGAGCTAGGCCGAAGCCGCGCCCTTTCCTAATGCTATGCCCGCTGATCGGCAGTGATCTGTTGCACCCCTAATTTATATATATATACACACACACACACACACACACACACACACACACACACAAATACCAAGTTAAATATATATAACAAGAGATATATTTCTTGAATAATATTACTGGTTCCTGGAGGGAGGAGAGTTTTGCATAAATAAGGGGCGCCAACTTCCTCCGACACTGCCATTTCTATGGAAACCTGACCTGAAACCCATTACCCTGCTTGTGCAGCACCGTGCATGTGCGAGATCTACAAGCATGAAATCCAGGAAGAAATACAGTCTGGCTTCAGATGCCCACACTTAAGATGGCCACGGTCTGCTGCAAGTTTATAAACTTACAAAATGCTGTATTAATCTAACAAAAATGGACCTTAGTTTACAGACTAACGTTACTAGAATACATTAAAGAGGAAGTAAACCCTGATGGTTTTGTTTCCCTGCAAAGGTAAAGCATAATGGGCTACTATGCATTGCATATTATGTGTCACTCACCTGAAACCGAAGCCTGCGATATCCCCAATTTCCTCGCCTCCACGAAGCATCCATCTTTCCCCTTGTCCTGCTGCTTATGGGCCCGAAAAAGCCGTCTAGGAGGGGGGATTTCCTTCCTATTACCGGAAAAGTTTTATTTTTATCTGCTGTCCTGTCTAAGATGCTATCCAACTTGGGCCCAAAGAGAAGATCCCCCGAAAATGGGATCCCACACAGCTTATTTTTAGAAGCTGTATTACCCGGCCAGGTCTTAAGCCACAGAGCCCTTCTGGCTGAGTTAGTTAAAGCTGCAGATCTAGCGGACATCTTAAATCGCCTCAGCTGAGGCATCCGCTATATAGGCTACTGCTGCGGACATAGTGAAAAACGAATCCAAAATGTCTTGTTTCGAGGAATCTGCCACAATATGTGACTTTAGCTGATCAACCCAAAACTCTAGGTTGTGAGCAACGCAGGTTGTAGCCATAGCAGGCTTCAGATTATTAAGAATCGACTGCCATGATTTCTTAAGAAGAAGATCCATGCGTTTATCCATAGGGTCCCTCAAGGTCCCCATGTCTTCGAAAAATAGGTCTGTGGTCCAGGATACCTGGGAAAACGCTGCATCAAGCTTAGGAACCTTGTTCCAAACTGCTGATGGATCTTCTTCGAAAGGAAAGCGTCTTTTGTGGAATTTAGAAAAAAAGCTTTTTTATTATGATAAACTTAAATTTAAATGAAAAAAAAAAGAAAAAAAGCTTTTTTTTTCTCTGGATCCTGCCATTCTCTTAAGATTGTTTCAGAAATAACTGAATGGACCGGGAAGGTACGCCCTTTGGGTTTGCAGAGACCTGCGTACATGCAGTCATGCAAACTTAAGTCTTTTCTCCACACTAAGGCCTAGGGTGGCATAGATGGCCCTGAGAAGACAGTCCACCGCCTCCAGGGATAATTTAAATTTTGAGAGAGACCCCATCTCTTCCTTGGCCTCTGACTCCTCACTAGTAGCGACTTAAGGTTGGCTTTCCCTAAACCCTGATTCGTTGATCGTGGGCACAAAAGCTGGTAAAGCCACTGACTCCTGGGAAGACAGAGGTGGAGGCCCGAGTAGAGACCGTGGGAGCTAGAGAGTCACTGACTGACTGTAACGTGGCCAATAACTCATTTTTAACAAAGGCAACCAATTCTTCTCTAACTAAAAAGTTGATTCCTCCTGGACTAAGGCAGAAATGCAACTTTCCGAGAGAGAGAGAGACAGAGAGACAGAGAGACAGAGAGAGACCCTAGGGAAAAGAGCAGACTCACATTACTGCTTCCCGCCGAGGTCCTGCTGGTGCCCACCGCTGACGCCTCTGCAGTCTCCATCGCTACTCTGTGGCATGCGGAGCGTTTCCCGGACTCCCGGAAATGACGCGCATCTCCGGCGCGAGTACCTTGCCCAGACACCAAAGGCTCCCTGGAGGAGAGGGGAGCCCGACTGCCATCATCCGCCGCGAGGGTGGTACGGGAGAACGGACAGTCTCCGCTGAAAATCGATGTAAAAAGAAAGGTAGGAAGGAGTCCGTCTTCCAGGCGCTCCTGAGATTTTTTTGTGTTTTTAAAATGGGAGAAAAAGCTTCCAAACAAAAACTGTTAGTGAACGCAGGGATCAGGCCTGTCTCTGCAAACGCTGCAGTTATGCGAGTTGTGTTTTTTTTGTAAGTGACAGTGATCGATCGATACTGCACTTGGGTGGGTTGGGCTGGGCTGGGCGGAGGGGCAAAACGCAGGTGCTAGCGGGTATCTGGGCGGATTCCGCTAACAATGCGTTTTTGGGTAGCCTAAACTTCAGATACTATACCACTAAGGGGGTTATGCTTTGCGCGTGGGTGTAAGCGTTACTGGCACTAACCTGGGGCAACGCAGACCCTAACTGACGCTAAAATTTAATTGATATCACCCGCCGGGCGATCAGGGGGTTAAACTTTTATTGGGTTATATACAGCGGGTGCCCTGATGCTATAAACAGCAAACTAACTTACCAGCGTCAACCGTAACACTTATACAGTGATCACTGGTGAAAGAGTTAACTAGGGGGCAATCAGGGGGTTAAAACCTTTATTAGGTAATATATGGGGGTACCTGACGCTTTATAAAAACCTGGCGGCGAAGCTAAATAACTACCGTATTTATCGCGGTATAACGCGCTCCCGCGTATACCGCGCACCCCTAAAGTGACCCCCAATCCTGTGGAAAAAAAGTTATTTTTGTACTTACAGTTTTGGTATCTTGCGCGGCGGCCTCGTCGGGTCCGGCGTCCTTCTGCGGCTTCGGGTGTCCTCTTCGGCGGGTCCGGCGTCCTTCTGCGGCGGGTCCGGTGTCCTCGCTTCCTCCCCGCGCCGAGTTTTGAATACTGCGCCAGCATATACCCAGCGCAGTACACTCGGGCAGGCTCAGCAACTGTCGCGCTCACGTCCTGTACGTCCAGGACGTGACCGCGGAAGAAGCCGAGACTGGCCGAATATACCCGAGTGTACTGCGCTGGGTATATGTCGGTGCAGTATTCAAAACTCGGCGCGGGATAGCGGGTATCGGCGTATATCGCGCACCCACGATTTTGCCCTGATTTTCAGGGCAAAAAAGTGCACGATATACGCCGATAAATACGGTAACTGGCTAACCAGCGTCACTTATACGGTGATCACTGGTGAAAGGGTTAACTCTAGGGGCAATCAGGGCTTAAAACCTTTATTTAAGAAATGTATGGGGGTACCCAACGCTATAAAAACCTGACGGCAAACCTCAAAAAATAACTAGCTACCTAGCGGCACCAGCGACACTAATACATCAATCAGAAAAACGATTGCTTAGTGACGCAGGCAATAGGGGGTGAAAGGGTTAACTAGGGCGGTGATCAAGGGGTTAAACCTTAATTGGGGGGGGGGGGGAGTGTAGGGGGCTACCCTGGCCCTAAAGGGGCCTAAGACTAACTGCCCTGCAACTTTTAACTGTCACACTGACACTAAATGAAGTGATCAGTAAATAAATGATCACTGCAATCAGTGACACTGACCGATCAGACCCCCGACCCACGGGAAGGCAGGCACGTACATGTGCCTGTCCCTGCCATTCTGCCAAAGTATATGTACATGCGGCGGTCGTTAAGTGGTGAACTAAAATGTAGGTATTATGTTTGCACTAAAATTCGTTTTAATGCATTTTTTCCTGAAAATATGCATTTGATAATTAACTACACTAATATTGTACAAATCAAATATTGCAACTACCACCATTTTATTCTCCATGGGTTCTGCTTTTAGAAAATATATACTTTGAGGGGTTTACAGTAAATTCAGGCAAAATATGCAGCTTTTTACCACATATGCAAGTAATAAGAAACAAACAAAAAAAAAGACCTGCCCCAGTAGACAAGTGGTTAAAGTAGACCTAAAGTCCACAAGACTTCTCTCCTTTCCAGTGATGCAGCATCCCTGAGCGCCCTCATCAGTGCTTCTATCGTTGACCAGTTTTTTTTTTTCAAGTTAAATGCATTCCTTGCATTAAGGCCCCTTTCACACTGGGATTGCAGATGAGGCTTCGCTCAAACGCCCCAATGTGAAAGCCTAAGTGCTTTCAGAGCCCTTTCACACTGCCAGTGCCCAAAAACCGCTGGTAAAGCACCGCTAAGACCCTAACGTTTTAGGGTGTTTTTGCAGTGCCTCAGTGTGAAAGGCGTTTTTACAGCGCTTTTAATTCATTTCAATGGAGGGGTGTTTTTGGAGCGTTTTTTTCAGTGCCCAAAAGCTGCTGCTTGCAGGACTTAGTGTAAAAGGGTCCATTGAGATGGAGAGCGTTTTAGTAGCGCCATTTTTAATGCTAAAACACTGAAAAAACGCTTCAGTGTGAAAAGGGTCTAAGGTAAAAAAAACATTAGGGCATCAAGACCCCCCCCCCCCCATTTACACTTACCTTATCCCTCATTTGCTCCAGTGCCATGCACATCTGCAGCTCTTTTCTCCTCTCAATCCTTAGTCCCACCAACTTTGCTGCGGAAGCCATTGGCTCCTGCTGCTGTCAAAGAAAGTGACATGGGAGCGGTGGATGCAGACAATAAGGCTCAGAAGCAAACCTGCACAATTGCCCCCATGGAAAGTGTCTGTCTATAGGGGCAAATGCCAGAGGGGAAGAGCCGAGAGTGCCAGTGTTCCGTCAGACTCGGTAACGGTAACATTTCTACAGCTGCACATGCGTCCACCGCTACCAGGTTTGCTCCTCTGACAGAACTCCTGCAGTCAGAAGGCAGCAAACATCTTACTACACCAAGCTACGTCTTGAATTTCAGAGTAATTTTAGCCATAAAGTGAGCGTATATAAATATAGTAATTGCGTTCGGATGTGCAATTTCCAAAGGCTAAATAAGGTTTAGCGCTGAGCAGTGCAGGGTGTACAAACTTAACCTCCGCCACCTTCCTACTGCTTTCAAATATACACATCCAGTGTCACAGATGTCAACACACTATATTTAATTATGCTAAAATTACTCTGAAATTCAAGATGTAGCTGGGTGTAGTAAGATGTCTGCTACCGCCGTCTTCTGACTGCAGGTGTTCCGTCAGATTTCCAACCCTGGTAGCGGTGGTTGCATAGCAAATAAAGATAATGGGATTAATTCAAAAATCAACTGAAACGTTAATCACATTAACAAACCAATTACAGGAAAAACGAAAGGGGCGCACGAGTCACTATCACGCTCTATCGTCTCTATCAGGGGGCCGATCTCCATTCATTGTATGCTAGACCATTGCTTACATTATTTCAAATGACTAAAAACACACATACGTACTTACACGAGAACTTATAAAACACGACTCCTGTTTCCAATCGCCTGGTCGATGCTACAATAGAGTTCACTAGCAGAGTAGAGGAAGCACGTGACGTGACTGACTAGGTCACGTGACCGAGGACAACCACTACAGCACGACTTCTCTAGCTTGGAAGCGGCTAGTATTCATTCACTACGTTGAAAGTGATGATAGTGGAGACTGGAGAGAAGAAATAGGCGGAGTATACACGGTGTGAACTAAGAGCCAGGAAAACGTCAGTCAATGACTGCATGTTCCTACAAGATACGTATCTGGAGACTTCAATAAGTGATCTAGGGATGCAGGGGGGAAAACAGATGGGTGACCTAGGGGGTACAGAGTAAGGGGAGATGGGAGATACTTGTGTGCAATGCTGAATGACATTGAGGTGCCAGGGCTCCCTGCATTTCGACTTGTGCTGCTGTGCATCAATCGTGCTGTTTTGGATTGAAACTTCCAATGTGAGTTGGCGCCTGTGCAATGCAAACATTACATTAAGACCCCTTTCAAACAGGAGGCGTTCTTCAGGTGCTTAAAGCGGAGCTCCACCCTAAAGTGAACTTCCGCTGATTGGAACCCTCCCCCCTCCGGTGTCACATTTGACACCTTTCAGCGGGGAGGGGGGTGCAGATACCTGTCTAAAGACAGGTATTTGCACCCACACAGTCTCGGGTAAAAGACGTTTTTTCTTTTTCACATCCCGTCCGTCCCCCGTTGTGTTCTGGGAACACTCGGCTCCCAGCACACAGCGGGAGCCAATCGGCGGGCGCAGCGCGACTCGCGCATGCGCCGTAGGGAACTGGGCAGTGAAGCCGGAGAGCTTCACTTCCTGGTTCCCTCACTGTGGATGGAGGGGGGAGCAGCAGGGTGACGAGCGATTGCTCGTCCTCTGCTGCGGACACCACTGGACTCCAAGACAGGTAAGTGTCCTAATATTAAAAGTCAGCAGCTGCAGTATTTGTAGCTGCTGGCTTTAAATATTATTTTTCAGGGGGACATCCGTTTTAAGGGCTAAAAATAGCGCCTGAAAAATGCCTCCCCTGCAACCCCCGAGTGCTTTCACACTGGAGCGTTGCAGTTGCAGGACGTTCGAAAAAGTCCTTTGTGTACGCATTTCACCCGTTCTTTGGCCGCTAGCAGGAGTTAAAAATCGCCCTGCTAGCGGCTAAAACTACAGTAATGCGCCGCTTAAACTAGAAAAGTGCCGCTGACGCAGAGCGGTGCCAGTGTGAAAAGTCTCTGATTGACACCAAGGTACAATTCTTGCCCCCAGCAAATGAGCGAGACAAGCTGCAGTCTGAGAGTAACTGCTAACCTGATCATTGAACTCTTACAGCTGATCTCTGTAGGCTATTGAATCCTGACCCCTGCACTCTCTGCTTTACATTTACCAGCATAGGTTGAGGCAAAACCTTTTTTCTTAAATTGTGTTTTTTTTTTTTTTAGCCTAAACAGGAAGTGAGCTGAAATCCCTGCAAACTAAAGTGGTTCTAAAGCTTTAAAGTGGATGGTATCACGATTTGATATCACAATGTAGAGAAAAAGGTTTCCTATCATCTGTGCCCAGTCTTGCCACACAGAGTTAATCCAGCGCTGAGCAATCCTCTTTTTATTGTTCAGTGAAATAAAGCACACTTTCAGATAAAAACCAAAGTCCTTGCTTGAGTGACAGGTTATTTACATATCTCGTCCACTAGCTTGGACACATGCACATCTTTATGTATATTCTGATGGCTGTTTACTGGAGCATTTCCTCATGACACTGAACTGTGCATCACTTCATATTTTGAAAACATTTAATTAAAACACAGGAAAGACAGCCAATCCTGGGAGAGCTGGAAGGGAGAGGAGAGGGGAGGGGGATGTGAATTTTTACAGAAGCTGTGTATGTCTGCAAGCTAGTGCACGAGATATGTAAATAACCTGTCACTCAAGCAAGGACTTTGGTTTTTATCTGGAAGTCTGTTGTATTTCACTGAACAATAAAAGAGGATCGCTCGGTCCTGGATTAACTCTGTGTGGCAAGACTGGGCACAGATGATAGGAAATCTTATTCTCTACATTGTGACATCAAAAAAGAAAAAAAAAATTGGGTTTACATCCACTTTAAGGTTTTTTACCTTAATGCATTCTATGCATTAAAGCTTAGCTCCAAGCTAAAAATACTGCAGCTGCTGACTTTTAACCACTTGACCACTGGGCACTTAAACCCCCTTCCTGACCAGACCAATTTTCAGCTTTCGGTGCTCTCACAATTTGAATGACAATTACTCAGTCATACAACATTGTACCCATTTTGAATTTTTGTCCTGTTTTTCACACAAATAGAGCTTTCTTTTGGTGGCATTTAATCACCTCTGGGTTTTTTATTTTTTGCGCAATAAAAGAAAAACGACTGAAAATTCTGTAAAAAAAAAATATTGTTTCTGTCATATTAGCAGGCTATTTCTCACGCACAGCATATGCATACCACAAATTACACCCCAAAAAACATTCTGCTATTCCTCCTGAGTATGGCGATACCACATGTGTGAGACTTTTACACCGCGTGGCCACATACAGAGGCCCAACATGCAGGGAGCACCATCAGGCGTTCTGGAGCACCCAGGCCAATTCTGACATTTCTCTCCTACATGTAAAAATCATAATTTATTAGCTAGAAAATTACATAGAACCCCAAAACATTATATATGTTTTTTTAGCAAAGACCATAGAGAATACAATGGCGGCCGTTACAACTTTTTATCTCACATGGTATTTTCGCAGAATTTGTTTTTTTGTTCAATATATTTTTATTAAAGAAGAATAAGCAGTTGACAAACGAAAATCAAGGAGGTCAGCATGACCACATGTTGCACGTCATAGAATACTTAGACAAAAACAGTTATAATTATAATTCTAGTAATTCTACCGCTCAGAAGACGTACTGTATAAACAGGCTGTTAGCAGTATCGGGTCCGAGAACCTCAAGAGCCCATGACTCGCAACTCGGCAAAGAACTGAGCGGAGTGGGTGGCTGATCCTTAAAGCGGATGGTTCACAAATAAAAAGATATTAAAAGCCAGCAGCAACAAATACTGCAGGTGCTGACTTTTAATATTAGGACACTTACCTGTCCTGGAGTCCAGCGCCGTCCGCAGCAGAGGATGAGCGATCGCTCATCACCCTGCTGCTCCCCCCTCCATCCACGGTGAGGGAACCAGGAAGTGAAGCGCTGCGGCTTCACTGCCCGGTTCCCTACGGCGCATGCGCGAGCTGCGCTGCGCCCGCGATTGGCTCCAGCTGTGTGCTGGGAGCCGAGTGTTCCCAGCACACAACGGGCGGGAGACGGGATGTGATGCAATGCCCGTCTTTTGCCCGTGAATGCTGGGCCGGAAGTGGGTGCAGATACATGTCTATCTGCACCCCCCTCCCCCCTGAAAGGTGTCAATTGTGACACCGGAGGGGGGGAGTGTTCGGATCAGCGGATCTTCACTTTAGGGTGGAGATCCGCTTTAAAGCACGCCTCACAATTATATGAAAACAAACACGCTCATGAGGGGCGTTAGTACTCATAATAAAGAAAATAAATAAAATAAAAAATTTACGAAAAGTACTAGAGGAGAGGGGGAGAGAGAGAGAAACAGGAAATAAGAGAGGGAGGGTGAGGGGGGGGAGACCTTCCGCCTCCGTCTGCCAACCTGTATCGGAGAAACAAAATAAAAACAGCATACAGACCCACAAGTTACTTATCTATATGGCATATCAAATGAGCTGCAATATAGGTTGTCTGATGTGAGACGTGAAACCCCAGGTGAAAAACACTCTCTTTACCCCTTGCGAGACATCAGATCAGCATACTCTGAGGTGTATTTAAACGCAAACCAACCGGACCATATTTTCAGGAACAAGTCTGACTTGTTCCTCATTGAGTAGGTGAGATCCTCCATATGGTAGATTCTATCCACTTCCACCAGCCATAGGCGCAGCGTGGGCACTGCAGTCTGTTTCCAAAAGCGTGGGATTAGAGACTTTGCCGCATTCAATAAATGAGGCGTCATAGAATTTTTATATGCGCCAGGATGTTCCAGCGTGCAGTGCAATAAGATTACCCAGGGATCCCCAACAGTTTCGTAACCTTGGATCACCTCCATCCATTGCAGGACCGCTGACCAAAACGGGCGGACGTATGTGCATTGCCACCAGATATGGGCGTGAGTCGCATTGTCCCCACAACCGCGCCAACAGAGCGGGGAGGTCTCGGGGAAAAGTGCGTGTAGGGCCACTGGAGTGTAGTGCCACCTTGTGAGTAGTTTGTAATTAACCTCAGCAATATTAGATGAGATGGAGGATGTATGTGCTAAAAATAAGATGGAATCTCTCTGGAAGGGCGACAGGTCCTTCTGCAATTCTCTTTCCCAGTGAATTAGGAATTTTGGGGTACTCCTTGTGGACATAGTATACAGCGCTTTATAGAAAAATGAGAGAGGCCTCTCCTCCTGTTGGTCCTCGACAAAGGCACATTCAGGTCATCTAGGCCCCTCAGGGGTCTCGGTAGAGAACTAACAAAAGCCGCTAGTTGACGATACTTCCAATGCAACAGTGGAGTGATGAGGGATGGGTTCACTAGATCTGTTAAGGGGATGATACCCGAGGGAGATATTACATGATGAAGCAATTTGGCCGAACCCAGAGACCAAGGGCGTTGTGAGGGCCGCGCATTTCCAGGTGGGAAATAGTCGTGCCCCGCTACCGGCATCAAGGGAGAGTTGTGCAGCCATCCGTAGGTTTTGCCTAACCTATCCCAAATCATCAAAGTGGATTGTGTCAAGGGTGACGTTGTGCTAGACAGAGATCTAAATTTACGTGGAATCCAGATTTGAGTATATGGGTCCATCCCGCACAAGTCCGCCTCAAGGGACACCCACAGCTTAGATTTAACGTGGTATCTCCAATCAGAAATCCTAGTGAGGACCGCAGCTAGGAAGTATCGTTTAACATCAGGCAGTGCCAGTCCCCCCTCCTTCTTAGGCCTAATCAATAAAGATCTTGCAACCCTGGGCCGTCTCCTGTTCCAGACAAATCTACCGAACAGTGATCTCAATAGTGTAAAATAACCCACAGGTATTTTGTAAGGGATCATTTGGAACAAAAACAGTAATCTGGGTAAAACATTCATTTTAAGAATGCTTACCCTACCCAACCATGAGTGAGCAAGCTGCGACCATCTCTGTAAATCAGACCTAATCTCATTTAATAAAGGGATAAAGTTAGTGCGGAATAATGAGGCCGGATTAGGCGTGAGGAAAATACCTAAATATTTCATAGCTTTGGGTTGCCAACTAAAGGGGAAAGACGTTTTCAGACCAGGCACAGCCCGTGGGGGGACCGTTATATTCAAAATTTCGGATTTACTCAGATTTATTTTAAAATTGGAAACTGCTCCATAAGCTTCAAATGCGGCCATAAGAACCGGAAGCGTCAGCGTCGGGCGCTGCACATAAAACAAAATATCGTCCGCATATGCGGCATATTTATGTTCGTGTTTACCAATCGTAATCCCGTGAATATCTGGGCTGTGCCTAATCGAGGGCAGAAAGGGTTCAAGGGAAAGGGCGAATAAAATGGGTGAAAGGGGGCAGCCCTGTCTCGTACCGTTGTGGAGTGTAAAAGAATCGCTCAACACACCATTGACCCGTAATTGGGCCGTGGGGGAGTCATAAAGAGCCGAGATACGGGACCTAAGGGAGGGGCCGATGCCCAAATGGGCGAGTGTAGCCATAAGAAACTCCCAGTCCACCCTATCGAACGCTTTTTCAGCATCAGTTGACAGCAAAAGGGTGGGCTGGGAGGATCTCCTAACATGTGCAATTAGGGACAGTGTGCGGAGGGAATTATCCCGTGCCTCCCTGCCGGGGATAAAACCGGTCTGGTCTCTGGACACCCATTTCGTGACAAGAGGAAGGAGTCTGTTCGCTATAACCTTGGAATATAACTTGGCGTCTAAATTCAAAAGAGAAATGGGATGGTAACTCCCACAGCAACATGGATCCTTCCCTGGTTTGGGGAGGACCACAATGTGTGCGTGGAGCGTTTCCGGGCGAAGGGAGCTACCCTCAGGAACCGAGTTGGCGTATCTTGTTAGTCTAGGGAGCAGGAGATCAGAAAATGCTCTATAATAGGCGACCGTGAAGCCATCGGGGCCAGGTGCCTTTCCATTGGCCATGGCTTTCAGTGCAACCCGTAGTTCGGACGTGGTGAACTCCCCCTCCAGAGCCTCCAAGGCGTCTGCAGGAAGCGATGGTAGATTGGCTTGTTGCAAATAAGTCCGAATAAGTTGCACTCTAGCTTCCTTATCTACCCCCGAATGTTGAACATGGTATAAAGCTTGGTAGAACGATCTAAACTCCTTGGCTATGGCAGATGTCTCATAGACCAAAGCATCTGGAGAGGATTTGATTTTAGCGACGAAGGTGGCCGATTTTCTCTGTTGCAGTGAGCGAGCCAACAGCCGACCAGGCTTGTTGCCCCATTCATGCCAACTCTGAGCTACAGTTCGAGACCGGTGTTTCTGATCCAGGTGAAAGAGTTCCTTCAGTTCCTCTCTTTTCTGGGTCAAGGTTTGAAGAATCGAGGGCTGAAGGCCAACCTTATGCTGGCGTTCCAAGGCCTCAATGTCTTTTAGCAGTTTTAGATGCAATCGGGTGCGTTCTTTTTTTTTCCGGGAGCCCAACTCAATAAACTGGCCCCTGACAAAAGCCTTATGAGCTTCCCAGAGCATACCAGGTGAGATCTCAGGGGTAGCATTCTCGTCAAAATACTGAGTCAGAGCGTCTAATCATCTTTTTGTCTATATCCTCCACTAGTAAATTATCGTTAAGTTTCCAGTTGACTTGACGGACAGGCACTGAAGGGACCTGATAACCTGATAATTGGGGAATGGTCTGATAAGGGAGAGGTCGCAATTGCCGCACCCTTAACCATGGAAAGATGATGATGGCTTATCAGGAAATAATCGATCCTAGAATAAGAAGAGTGGACCTGCGAAAAATGAGTGTAATCTTTTACCCCGTGGGTGTGCAATCCTCCAAATGTCCATCAATTGGGACTCGTGTAAGCGTCTGCGAATGTACGCCAGACGCCTCCACGGAATGCTGGAACCCCCCCCTGACGTATCGATGGACGGGTCCAGCGGGACATTAAAATCTCCTGCCAGAAGAACACACCCACGCGGAAAGTCCATCAACCTCCTAAGGGTACATGATATAAAAGTAGCCTGATCCCGGTTAGGCGCATATAGGGTCGCTATCGTACAGGGCATAGTGCCCAGGGTGCCTCTAATGAACAAGAAACGGCCCAAGGGATCGCTAAGCATCTCTTCTAACACAAATGTGGTGTCCCTGCGAAATCTTATAGCCACTCCCTTTGCCTTGTGCACATCAGACAGGCCATAGTACCATACAGGGTATTGTGGGGAGAAGAGTTTCACTGATGTTGTGTGTGTAAGATGGGTCTCCTGAAGGAGAACAATGTCCCCCCTCAGTCGAGCCAATTCTCTATATAACTGATGCGTCTTACCTGGGGCGTGCAAGCCTCGCACGTTAAAAGAGACCAGATTTACCGTAGCCATGGGGGTCCAGAGGAGGGAGTCCAGGTGGCAGTCCAGAGGCGGAATGGGGCACAGAGGGCAGGTAGAGCAAGGAAACAGAGACAGAAGGAAGCAGAGAAAAGAAGTGAGAAAGAGGAAAAAAAAAACATAGGATTAATACAAAGAAAAAAAACAGCAGAAACCATCACAATACCCCTTGCAGGGTCAAAACAAGTACTTGCACGCAGATACCTGCAGTGCTGGGAAGGGGCACACGTGTGAGCCCGCGCCCCCACGCAAACCACCTCCGGAGAGGCGGCAGCGTAGAGACGCAAGTCCCCACAGCGCCCCAGAGGGGGGGGATGCCATCTCGCAGGCATCAGGCAGCTGGTGTCGTGGGAAGACCGAGACCACTGCCTCTCTGCCGTGGCGCCGACACAGTGCGCATATCTTAAAACAGCAGAAAAAAATAAAATAAATAAAAAACAATAAAATTAGAACAGAACTGTCAAACTAACATGTGCTTCGTAAAGAGGACAAGGCAGAGAAACCCTGTGACTAAAACACTAAGAAAGCACAGTAGAGCAAAGCAGCTAGCATTCAAACAGTAACTATGGGAGATCATACGTGGCAGTCTCTATCTCCATGGCGCGCCATTTTAGGCCCAGAGTCACGCATAGGGCACACAGGACAACCGAAGCGGCCTCATATTGCAGTGGAAACACAGAGTACGGGAGTAGAGCAGACCCCACGGGACCCCCGCTAACACAAAAACAACAGCCAGTGATGACACACTAGGCCCCCGCAACGAATCAGTCCATCGGGGGAGAGGATCCAGGGGAGGCAGTGCGCTGCTTGCGGCCTACTTTCTGCCAATGATGATCTGATGGGCCTGGAAGGTCGGGAACAGCGTCTTGCCACTCGGGGAGGTCCGGGGGAGGGACGTTAAAGACAGCACAGAACTTGTCCAGGTCCTCGGGAAAGCGCAGAACAGCAGACTTGCCATCTTTGTTGGCGATTAGGGCAGCAGGGAAGCCCCATCTGTACGGAATGGACATCTCCCGTAGCTTAGTCGTCAGCGGTCGCAGGGCCCTGCGACGATCCAGAGTCTCCTTAGCAAGGTCAGGGAAAAGGGAAAGAGACGCCCCATCAAAATCTATAGTGCGCTGATCTCGGGCCTTGTGCATGATACGCTCCTTTTCTTCATAATAGTGCACACGGCAAATAACGTCTCTCGGTGTATCAGAAGGCAGAGCTCGGGGGCGCAAGGCCCTGTGGACCCGATCAATCTTAAGTGGGTTATCCGCCACCAGTCCCAAGAGGCCATTAAACACCCCACGAACGGAGGGCAGGAGGTCGTCATCTCCAGTCGCTTCTGGGAGGCCCCTTATGCGAATGTTGTTCCTCCGGTTACGATTCTCCTGGTCCTCAATCTTATATAGGGCCATCCTGTGGGCAAAGGTAAGTTTACGGGTGGTGGCTTGCAGGTTCCTGATGGCGACCGCGTGGCGGTCCAATCGAAGTTCAGTCTCCTCCACACGGCCCAACACCTGGGAGAGGTCAGCCCGCACCGCAGATAACTCCTTCTTTATGGATCTCTCCAGACCCTGGAACAGGGAGGTCAGCTCCGCTTTGGTAGGTAAGTCATCCACACGTAACTCCGATCTGCGAGATGGGCTACTCGCTCCGGCTGAACAGACCGATGAGGCCGGTGAGTGCCGTCTCTCCGTCCTGCGAGGGGAGGCGGAGCCAGCGCCAACTCCAACGCCATGGGGAGAGCGGCCTAGGCCATCCAGATCCTCGTTTTCCTCCGGTTCCACGGCCAGGTAGCGTTTAATGGAGCCCGAGTGCGCTCCCGCCTTGGGAAGAGACTTCCCTGTTTTCTTCCTCATGGACATCAAGGGGAATTTCTGCTGGAGCAATGAATTACAGTCGGCGCTGGAGCTCGAGCTCGAGGCAAACACGTCCTCACAGCAGCATGTCCAGACCACGCCCCTCACAGAATTTTTTTGAACGCGTGTTTTTAAAAAAAAAACTGTTTTGTGCTTAAAAAAAAAAAAAAACAGTAAAGTTAGCCCAATTTTTTTTCATAATGTGAAAGATGAAGTTACGCCGAGTAAATAGATACCCAACATGTCACACTTCAAAATTGCGCACACTCGTGGAATGGCGCCAAACTTTGCTACTTAAAAATCCCCATAGGCGACGCTTTAATTACTTTTATTGGTTACATGTTTTTAGTTACAGAGGAGGTCTAGGGCCAAAATGATTGCTCTCGCTCTAACGTTCGCAGAGATACCTCACATGTGTAGCTTGAACACCGTTTTTATAACTTAAGTATGCGTTCACTTCTGCATGCGAGCACACGGGGACAGGGGTGCTTTAAAAAAATGGGTATTGCAGAGTATTTGGGTATTGCAGAGTATTTAGGTATTGAAAAGTATCGCGCAGAGTATTGGGGTATTGCAGAGTATCACGCAGGGTATTGCAGAGTATTGGGGTATTGCAGAGTATTGGGGTATTGCAGAGTATCGTGCAGGGTATTGCAGAGTATTGGGGTATTGCAGAGTATCGCGCAGGGTATTGCAGAGTATTGGGGTATTGCAGAGTATCGCGCAGGGTATTGCAGAGTATTGGGGTATTGCAGAGTATCGAGCAGGGTATTGGGGTATTGCAGAGTATCGCGCAGGGTATCGGGGGATTGCAGAGTATTGGGGATCTCCAATACTCCATTTGTCACAAATCCAGCCACAGCGCTGCTGCTGCCACCCGCCCCCCCCCCCCTCTCCTCTCACACTGTACCAAATGGTACAGAGAGGAAAGGGAGGAACCGGCGTCATTAAATGACGCCGGTTTGTTTACAAGTGATCGCTCCGTCATTTGACGGAGCGATCACATGGTAAACGGCCGCTATCAGCGGCAATTTACCGCGATCCGTGATGCGCCTGGTCTTCTAGACCCGGCGCTCACGGATGATTCCAGGGGGCGCGCCAGTGAAGGATTGTGGGAGGACGTCCCAGGGACGTCGTGTCACAGTTAGCCCATGTCTATGGCGCGATGGGCAAGTGGTTAATATTAGGACACTTGCCTGTCCAGGGATCCCACAATGTCGACACTCTTGGGTGCTGCCACCACCATTCCTTGTAAAGGAAACTAGCAGTGAAGCCTTGTGGCTTCACAGCCAGTTCCCTACTGCGCAAAGCACACTGCGCTTTCTGAAAGCCGGGGAAGGAGGAGGGGGCCAAACTTCTTGGTGATCTCGCCACGGCGAGGTCTCGTAGAAGTGGGGATGGGCACCTGTCAAATACAGGTACCCGCTCACCCCCCCTCCCCCTGGCAAAAAGGTGCCAAATATGGCAGTGGGGGGGGAGAGCAAACAAGTGGAGCTTCCCCTTTAGGTGGAGCTCTGCTTTAAGGTAAAAAACCTCTGCTGCAGGATCCCCCTAGCCCCTTTGATATTTGAGCCTGATTCGATCCAGCGACATGCATGAAAGCAGGGGCTTTGCAGAGTATTGGGGTATTGCAGAGTATCGCGCAGGGTATTGGGGTATTGCAGAGTATCGCGCAGTGTATTGGGGTATTGCAGAGTATTGCCCAGGGGATTGCAGAGTATTGCGCAGGGGATTGCAGAGTATTGTGCAGGGGATTGCAGAGTATTGGGGTATTACAGAGTATTGCGCAGGAATAGCTGAGCTGGGATGGATGGATGGCTGGATCTGTGACTCCATTTGTCACAGATCCAGCCACAGCGCTGCTGCTGCCACCCGCTCCCCCCCCCTCTCCTCTCACACTGTACCGAACGGTACAGAGAGGCAATTTACCGCGATCCGTGATGCGCCGGGTCTCGTAGAAGTGGGGATGGGCACCTGTCAAAAACAGGTACCCGCTCACCCCCCCTCCCCCCGGCAAAAAGGTGCCAAATATGGCAGCGGGGGGGGAGAGCAAACAGGTGGAGCTTCCCTTTTAGGTGGAGCTCCGCTTTAATATTCCCCCAGCCCCTCTAATATTTGAGCCTGATTCGATCCAGCGACATGCATGAAAGCAGGGGCTTTTGCCAGTGTTTCCCTGCTTGTTGGAGAGTTAGCATCAGGAGCCATTGGCTCCCGCTGCTGTCAACCAAATACTGTGACCGGGGGGGGGGGGGGGTGAGTTGTCCGGTCTGTGTATAGAAGCTCACAGGTGTCCCCCCATGAAAAGCAGCTTTCCACTTGCTGAAGAGGAAAAGCCTGGAGCGCCACAGGGGACCACAGTAAATGATCTGGGCTGTTCTGTGCAAAACCATTGCCACAGAGCAGGTTATACCATGTTTGGTATTTTAATAAAAAAAAAAAAAACGAAAGTTTAATGTTGCTTCGAGGAAATCCCTTGTGGACCCCCAGGCCATCAGAACTAGTGTTCGCATTAGAAAATTACTTTTCAGGGGACAACCCAAAATTTGTGATTTTCTTTACTGTCAATGCTAATGGTAAATGGGACAAATATAGAGGATGAATCTCCCTAAACCTTAGATTTACACCAATGCCTTTTTTTTAGGGCACTTTCACACTGGGGAGGGCGGGTGTTGGCAGTAAAGTGCCGCTATTTTTAACACAGTTTTACCATAGTTTTTGCTGCACTTTTCTGCCACTAACAGGTACTTTTAACCCCTGCTAACAGCCGTACAAGTTTTAAAACAGGGGTCTTAAACTCAAATTACCTGAGGGCCACAAGACAAGTTTTCATATCCCATGGGGGGCCGCATACAAACTTTCAAACTTCAAAAATTACAGTACTGGTGTCAGCGAACGCATTATTAACCCCCCAGCACTGGTGTGAGCGGACGCATTTTTACCCCCAGCACTGGTGTGAGCGGACGCATTTTTACCCCCAGCACTGGTGTCAGTGGATGCATTATTACCCCTGACCACTACACTGCACACCAACCACTACACTGCACACCGACCACTACACAGCACACTGGCCCCTGCACTGAACACTAGTGATGAGCGGAATACGCCATATTCGATTTCGCGATATTTCGCGAATATTTCGAAGAATATGCGCGAATATTCGTTAATATCGAATATTCGTGATATTTTATAAAAAAAAAAAAAAAATTGCGAATTTTCGCTAATGCGAAATTTCGCGATTTTTTTTTTTATAAAATATCACGAATATTCGATATTTACGAATATTCGGTATATTTTATAAAAAAAAAAAAAAAGCGAAATTTCACATATGCGGTCGCGAATATTCGTTAATATCGAATATTCGTGATATTTTATAAAAAAAAAAATTGCGAATTTTCGCCAATGCGAAATTTCGCTAATGCTAAATTTCGTGATTTTTTTTTTTTATAAAATATCACGAATATTCGATATTTACGAATATTCGCTATATTTTATAAAAAAAAAAAAAAAATTGCGAAATGTCGCTATTGCGAAATGTCGCTATTGAGAAATTTGCGAATGCGAAATTTCGCGAATGCAAATTTTATTGCGAAATTTAGGAATATAAAAAATACGAATATTCGAAATAGCGAATATTCGCTGCGATATTCGAGATATTCGCGAATACTCGAATATGCATTATTCGTAGCGAATATTCGCAATGCGAATATTCGTGAGCAACACTACTGAACACTACACACTGACCAGAAATATTCCCTTAGAGCAGTGGTTCTCAACCTTCTAGTGCTGCGGCCCCTTAATAAAATTTCCCAAGTTGTGGGGACCCCTAACGGTAAAATAATTTTCGTAGCGTGGGTTGTCAGCGCCCAAGACAAGTAATTTACACCCCCTAACCCACAGACATTTAGCACTACCTGAGTCCTTTAATGGCAGCTATAATCACAGGTAGTGTTACTCACTGTGTCTCCGACTTTGTGGTGTTTTGTAGCAGTGACACCTATGCCAAAATCAGGAGATGGGGTCTTCTTCAGCCCCTCCCAGTTCACATTCCTCACCAGTCAGCTGACCGTCTTTGCCCCCCAGCCATGCCGTGAACTGAATGGGCAACTGCGAAGAGGCTGAGTGGGTGGCTGCAGGCTCAAGGAATAGCCCAGCTGGTCAGCCAAAGGCTTCAGGGATAGCCCTGCTGGGTGGCGGCAAAAAGGCTGGGAGAGTGGTGTGGGCTTCAGGGACAGCCCAGGATTCAGTGACCCCTGGCAAATCATCATTCGACCTCCGAAGGGGTCCCGACCCCCAGGTTGAGAACCACTGAACTAGATGGTCTTTTTTCAACCTGAATAACTATGTAACTATGTAGATATATTGGCCATTCCCTGTTGACTCTAGAAAAGGTTGTTCTAGAGACCATTATTGAGAAGTTTGTTTTCCCATTGATTACTAATAAAGTTTGCAGTATCCCTAAATCAGGTTCAGGCGTATCCAGCAATACATTTTAAAAATACATCCCCCTACACAGGTTTGGGAGGCCTTGCTAGAGTGTTCTCTCTTCTCCAGGGAAGGTTCCAGTTCTCCTGGGGATGCTACCCCCAGGAAAGAGTTAGTGAGACGAGAATGTGCAGTCTGGGTCTCAGCAGGAGCTGGACTGGAGGCAAAAAATTGCTAAAGCATAATATTTGTTGAAAGGCACTGTCCTGAAGTTCTTTCCTAAAGAAGAATCTTTTTATCTCCCTCCCTGAGGATCTACCTATTGATGCTAGATGGATGACAGCTCTTGGCACACTGTGCATAAAGCCCTTGCTGTGGTTTAATAGTTTTGCAAGTGCCAGAAAGGAACTGATGCCGCGTACACGCGATCATTTTTCGGGTTGTAAACTTTTTTTTTTTTTTAATGTCATTGAAAACGATTAAGTGCGGGCTTCAGAGCATTTTTCGGATTCTGAAAAACGGGCAAATTTTTTTTTCCGAACGTGCTCTATTTTTTTACAACGTTTTTAACGTTGTCTTTTTTTCGGCTTGTAAAAAATGGCCGTGAGTGGGCTTTAACGACGTGAAAAATCCGCACATGCTCAGAAGCAAGTTATGAGATGGGAGCGCTCGTTCTGGTAAAACTACCGTTCATAATAGAGTAAGCACATTCATCATGCTGTAACAGACAGAAAAGCGTGAATCGTCTTTTACTAACACGAAATCAGCTAAAGCTGCCAAAGGTGGCGTCATTCCAATGGAACTTCCCCTTTATAGTGCCATTGTACATGTTGTACATCACCACGCTTTGCTAGAGCATTTTTTTTCCACGATCGTGTGTAGGCAAGACCGTTTTAATGATCAAGTTGAAAAAAAAATCGTTTTTTCTAGAGCCTGAAAAACATATTTTTTTATAACCCGAAAAATGATCGTGTGTACGCGGCATGAGTGCCAGAAGCTGCTTTATGGACTGAGACTGTTCTTAGAGGGTCCTAATTCAAAACAAACTACAAATTACAAAAGATAGTAGGACAAACCCCCAAAAATTCATTAAATATATTAATAGTAAAAAGGTCAGGTCTGAGAATGTAGGCCCTTTACAAAATATTATAGAGTGGGTGACTGGGGACAAAGAGAAGGATCTTGCTTTGCTGGGGTTTTTTGCCTACCTTTGGATCAACTGTGGGTGAAGAATCCGATATAGATTGTATTTTATTTTATATTTTTGGTTGAACTAGATCAGTGGTTCTCAACCTTCTAGTGCTGTGGCCCCTAATAAAATTTCCCAAGTTGTGGGGACCCCTAACGGTAAAATAATTTTCGTAGCGTGGGTTGTTAGCGCCCAAGACAAGTAATTTACGCCCCCTAACCCACAGACATTTAGCACTACCTGAGTCCTTTAATGGCAGCTATAATCACAGGTAGTGTTACTCACTGTGTCTCCGAATTTGTGGTGTTTTGTAGCAGTGACACCTATGCCAAAATCAGGAGATGGGGTCTTCTCCAGCCCCTCCCAGTTCACATTCCTCACCAGTCAGCTGACCGTCTTTGCCCCCCAGCCATGCCGTGAACTGAATGGGCACCTACGAAGAGGCTGAGTCGGCGGCTGCAGGCTCAAGGAACAGCCCAGCTGGTCAGCCAAAGGCTTCAGGGTGTAACGCCATCTGCGTTCCCCCTATACAGCCACGGCGTTTGTGTGTTCCCCACACATCCGCCGTGACTCGTGCGCGTCACTTCCGGTGCGCTCTGTTTGCGTCCCACGCTGGAAAGCGGAAGTGCGCCCCGGCGTGCGGCGCCTTCTCTCGCGCTGTACGCGCTATTTAAAGCCCCAGGAATGACGGCAGGGTGTTCCACTATTTTGTTGGGCACCTGCCGTCACCTGGGACCCCGCACAGCACCTCAAACACCATCCCTAGGACTGCTGGACCGAGTACAGGGAGGGTTCCTGTCTCCCCCTTGGGATCTGCATACACGCAGGGCTCAGTACCCTGCTTCTGGGACTCCTCCTCAGCTTGACCCTCAAGCCTGGATACACCAACTTCACTACTCTGCTTCCAGGATCCCTTCAGGAAGTGCTCTCTACTGAGGATTAGAGCTAACACCTCAACACCATCATCAGTACCGCAAGTATACTGTGTTGAACTCTGCCATCTGCAAGCAGTCTAGTGTTCAGGGATGCTTCTTTGTTTAAATGCTATGATTTAAGATTTAATTAATTCTATTCGTTCCCAGTAACTGTATCTCACATAAGTGCCTTGTACTTGAGTTGCTACTGATAATACTACTTGACACCCATCTATACATGGCTCGATGCTACATGGTCATACCATCCTGCAGTTAGCTTGGATCACCAACTAAGCTATCTTTACTTCCTATGTTTGCTTTTGATTATATTGAGTACGCTGCCTGTTGGTCGGTTCCTATATAGAGGTTGTGATGAAATAAACCCTTAACTTTCTGTTCACACAAGAAAGTGCGGTTGTGCTGAGAAACCTCACTAGCTGGAACCCCATTAAGTTTAATTAAATATAAAGTGACTGTAGCACAGGGATAGCCCTGCTGGGTGGCGGCAAAAAGGCTGGGAGAGTGGTGTGGGCTTCAGGGACAGCCCAGGATTCAGTGACCCCTGGCAAATCATCATTCAACCGCTGAAGGGGTCCCGACCCCCAGGTTGAGAACCACTGCCTTAGAGGGTAGAGGTATAGGGATTTTTGGAGATGCAAAGTGGCTGAATGAATTCAATTAGAAATATATAGGAGTCTGCTCAAACCCCAAAAAGAGTCATAGATACAGATATTAGCAGAAAAATAAAAAAGTTTTATTGTATACAAATTGATAAACAAATATTAAAAAGAATCATGGTTTGGAAAAAATACTGTAAGTGCAGATAACTGCATATAGTCTTCTTCCGGCCTCTCGTGTTAAAAAGGTTCTACTAGCTTCACCCTAATTGGGCTTCATCGGGAACCCACGGTGGAGATTGTTCTATATAGATAGAAAGTATACAATGAAATGACATATTTTATACATAGATAGAAACTAAAATAACATAGCAAGAAACATATTATCTTAATCATAAGAACATTCATTGACGGACCGTTTCAGCAGACAAATTCGATCGTGTGTACGGGCGGACAGACAGGTTTTTCCAGCAGACAAATTTTAAACCATGCTTTAAAATCTGTCTGCTGGGAACCCGTCTGTCCGACATGTCTGCTGGTTAGTACACTAACCAGCAGACATATCTGCACGTGCATGCGTCGAATGGATTCGACGCATGCGTGGAAGTTTTTAACTTCCTGGTGCGGTGACGTGGCGGCGTCAACGTCACGGCCACGTCACCACGCTCTCTGCCGGCGGGGATTTTGGTTTGATCGTGTGTACACGATCAAACCAAAATAGCCCAGCAGACAAATCCGATTAAATCGGTCTGTCAGACCAATTTGATCGGATTTATTTGGTCGTGTGTATGCGGCCTAAGACTTACAAACCTAAATCTAGATCTTTCCTTGTCCTTCAAGGGAACCCCAATATCTGGGCGTTTGTCCTGCAGGTTACAAAAGATATAGAAGCAACCAACTGGCAACTTGGTCCCAAATCTAACCTCAGCCCCAAGCTTAAAACTGCCCTTAATTCCATTCGCAACAATGACAATTTGGTCATCAAATCCTCCGATAAAGGAGGGAACATTGTTGTGATAGATAGACAGGGCTATGAAGAAATGTGCCTTAAAATCCTTAGCAATAGGGAGTGGTAAAAACTAGTGATGAGCAGAATACGCCATATTCGGTTTCACAATATTTCGTGATATTTTATAAAAAAAATTTTTTTTAAATTTCGGCAATGCAAAATTTCGCTAATGCGAAATTTCGCAATTTTTTTTTTTTTTATAAAATATAGCGAATATTCGTAAATATCGAATATTCGTGATATTTTATAAAAAAAAAAAAAAAAATTGCGAAATTTCGCATTGGCTAGTGCGAAATTTGAAAAAATACGAATATTCGAAATAACGAATATTCGCCGCGATATTCGAGTTATTCGCGAATACTCGAATATGCAATATTCGTAGCGAATATTCGCAATGCGAATATTCGTGAGCAACACTAGTAAAGACCAGTACCGGACTTCTGCTATTACACAAAGTATTAGACAGTATCGCCAAATACTCAATCGTGCCCATAATCAGGGCACCATAGATGACACGACGCTACAATTTCTAAATGTGGAAAGTCCTACCACTCCCACCTTCTATGCCTTGCCCAAAATTCATAAGGAAGTTCTACCCCCACCCGGCCACCCAAATGTATCCGGCTGTGGTTCCCTGACGGAAAACATCAGCAGGATCATCGATGAGTACCTATATCCACACGTTCAAAGTCTCTTCTCTCATGTGAAAGACACGATTGAGTTGCTGAAAATTATTGACGGCCTGAGTATTCCTCAAGGCGCTTGGCTGGTGGCTATTGATATCGAGGATTTGTATAATTCAATCCCACGCAGTTTTGGCATCCAGGTAATTAGGAGTTTCCTGAACGAGCGAGACAAAAATACAAGCAAATATAACAATTTCATCATCGAAATGCTTGAATTTATTTTAAAAAATAACATCTTTCTCTTCAAACGCTCCCACTACCTCCAGGTGCAGGGTGTGGCTATGGGGGCTGGTTGTGCCCCCTCATATGCCAACCTGTACCTGGGGGGGTGGGAGCGTGACTTGTTCGGAGAGGACACCGCAGATTGTTTATCAGAACATGTGCTTACCTGGCATAGGTTTATTGATGATGTTTTTATGGTTTGTTCAGGTTCCCAAGAGGACCTGTTATCATTCTTAGACAAACTACAGATTAATCATTATAATCTGAGATTTACCCATAACCATAGCCAGGAACGCATCACATTCCTTGATGTCGAACTCTATATAGATGAGGGAGGTTTTCTCTGCTCCACACTTTTCAGAAAACCCTCAGCAGGGAACAGTCTGTTACACGCCACCAGCTCACACCCAAAACCTCTAATCAACAGCATACCCTACAGCCAATATCTTAGACTGAGACGTAACTGCTCACATGATGTAGACTACAAACGAGATGCAGCACAGATGTATGCATGTTTAAAAGATAGAGGCTATACTAAGACCTGCCTACGTAGAGCTTACAATAAAGCCAATAAACTTGAAAGAAATTCCTTGATCTACAAATCTAAACCACAAGACAAAAGGAGTACCACTAGAATCATCACTAGATTCAATAGACAACATGGTTCGATACGCAAGATTTACAATTAATTTTGGTACCTATTGACATCTGATGATAAGATCAACAAGTTCATCAATGCATCGCTAGAGATCACCTTTAAAAGGTCCCCTTCAATTAGAGATAAGACTGTTTCAAGTCAAACCATCACAGACAGGGACCTTCTCTTGTGGTAAATGCAGTTTTTGTCATTATATCTTGAAAGGCCAAAGCATCAATCTCCCTAATGGAGAGACTTGGACTCCCAAATTCCGAGTCACCTGTCAGACAGTGGGGATAATATATCCGATGAAATGTAACTGCGGGGCCTTTTATGTAGGCTAAACCAAACAGAATTTTTTCTGTAGGATTAGGGATTACGTACGAGCAGTCTCCAAAACATTGATGGAGACACCCATCAGCCAACAAATAGGGCTGTACTACAACCACAATTGTGCTATGTTAGGCTTCTTTGCCCTAGCACATATACCCTTAAATGGAAGAGGAGGTGTCATGGACCATGAAATACTGAAGTGTTTCTACGTGAAATCCGGATGTCTTGAGATTACAGGAGATTTTATTCTGAACCCCAACCAGG
Organism: Rana kukunoris; assembly: GCA_029574335.1. Taxonomy (NCBI): domain Eukaryota; kingdom Metazoa; phylum Chordata; class Amphibia; order Anura; family Ranidae; genus Rana; species Rana kukunoris. The sequence continues at coordinate 261,229,783 of CM056059.1, read as the reverse complement.
TCAATAGACTCAGAAGAGATACTCATTGTCCACTGTGTGATAACCCTATCTAAAGCCTTTTGATTATCAGGTGTAAATGTCTTCTGCCCTGTCTCAACTCTCCAGACGGTTCCATTGTTCTGTGGCTGGCTATTGTGTACATTGATTGCCCCCCTGGTGCTTTTGTCTGAATACACATAACAGTCTTTCTGTTCAAACCTTTCTGACCAATCTCTGCTGTATCATTTTCAAGTCCTCATTTGCATGGTTAGGGAGGACCTGATGGGAGACTGCCTGGACTTTGAAATGGACCAATAAGAAAGGGGTTGTTGGGGGCGGGATATTCCAAATCATGTATAAAAGTGTGCTGTGTACTTTTAATAAAGTTTGTCCTGTTTACATCCAGCATTAAGCTTTGGCTCATGTGTGGATTATTCGGCGATTCCAGGGATATTCCTACTCGTGGAATATTGGGTGATTTTCTTTTATTAGAGAAGAAGGGAATGCTTGACGGGGATATGTTCTACTACCGTCACAACTGGTTGGCAGCAGCGGGATTTTCCCTTCTACTTTCTTTTACACCAGGATTCCAAGCAGACACTGGGAACAGTGAATGGAAGGCTGGTACACCCGGCTTAAAAGAAATACACTAAAAGAACTACTGGAAGTTTGTGGAAGGATTGCTAGCGACAAAACCAAGCGGGTCATCATAGCAGTACAAGAGATGGAGACACCAGTGATTCAGGAGGAGGAATCACCAGCCAACAAGCTAATAAGAGAGAAACTAGCATGGTTCGGTCCGAACCCACCGGCGGATGTGGTGCTAAAAGTGATGGACCTGTTAGCGGAGGAGGCTAAACAAATAAGAGATGCAGAGCTACAGTTAAAACTGGCAGCAGTCCAACAAGCAGCCGCACATTCTCCAAACAGTGAGTACATCACAGCAGACACAAGGAAGATTCCGTTTAGCGCTTTTAAAGCTTTTGATGAGAAAGAACGAGAGCGGCAACATGAGCTGAGAATTGCAGAAATACGACGATCGGTGACAGGCTTCCTGATGACGACAACAACGAAACGTACGTCGAGGCGGTACCTGGGCACGCACTACTAACCAACTTCCGGTTTCCTGGTTTCCTAGCTGACGGCGGTGGAACGCACGCCGGCTTCACCAGCATACCACACCATCTCCCTCCATATCCCTACAAATCCACAGCCTCAATGCCGGGATACGGGCACTACTTCAAGTAAGAGGCCACTCGGCACTGTATTTTTAGCATTTATATTCTATTAAAACGTTTTACACTATGGAAGCTGTTTTCCTCTTTCTATGAGATCTGCTATTAAACCTGCACTGAAATCGAGTTTTCCATGGGAAGCAGCTGATTCTTGAGCTCACTTGACTTTATTATAACTAATAGGTCAACACCATCGGGTAAGAAACCATCTATCCCCACTTGAGGTGGTCCTTTGGTGAAGGTGGAATCAATTATTTTGAAGATTTAGCACGGAGCACAATATAAGATCTCAATTGCTAATTAGCACAATATTGCATATCTTATTATATATGGACTCTAGGTAGACAATTCATTGTCCACCGCTTATTGCACATTTGCTGTATTTAATACTTTGTTGTTCAATTGTTGTGTTATGATTTTTCACATATATTATTGTTGCATAAGCACTTTATGCAAAATATATTACTACACAGTAGGGGTGTCAAATATAATCGCTGCATCGGTGCATCGCGATTCGGGTGTGCCCGATGCGAGCCCGATGCAGGCGACCGCCATAATCGATTTTTAGCCCCGCCCCCGTCCCCGCCCCTCCGCTCCGTTCAGATGTTTGTTACCTTGTGTGCAGGGTCGGCGGGGCCAGGCCTCGGGGCGGAAGCAGGTGAAGGGGCGGTGCCGCGGGTGGAAAAAATCAAAAGCCAATCAGCTTTTGAAGTGTGTGACATACCCGCAATCAAGCGAGTCGTATTCCTGCAATGTGCGTCTGACCCGCCCCCTTTTGAGGCATCAGCAAGTTTTCATTGGCGGGCGGGAGAGATCACAGCCAATAGGCTCCAGTGGAGAGAGAGTTCGGCTGCGTGCGGCTGCGTGGGGTGACGTCGGCGGGCACTTTCAATAGTGAGCTGTGTGTCCACAGAGAGCGAGGTGAGCACGGGGAGATACGAGGACCGACCTATTTGTGAGAAGGAGAGGGGGGCATACTTGGGATGGGAAGGACATTGTTTGGAGGAGGAGGACATGACATGGAGGAGAGGAGGAGGAGATGGGACTGGAGGAGGGGGAGGAGGACATGACATAGAGGAGATGGGACTGGAGGGAGGATGACATGGAGGAGATGAGACTGGAGGGGAAGGAGGAAGATGTGCAGAGCTGATAACTTGGCTGTGCTTTTAGTCCAGTGTTCATCTGTCTCCACATCTTCCAGGCATCTGTGATTCTCCCATCACCACTGCTCTGCCTCTGGGCCCCCTCCAGGACAAGGTTACAGTGCCAAGCAGAATATTTTACTCAAAGGGTATTTAATTCCTTGATGGGTATGCTACATAATGCTTGAATTTACAGTTATTATTGTCTATTTGTCTGCAGTCTCTGATTGTCTCCTGTACTATATCCACAGTCTCTGATTGTCTCCTGTACTATATCCACAGTCTCTGTCTCCTGTACTATATCCGCAGTCTCTGTCTCCTGTACTATATCCAGTCTCTGTCTCCTGTACTACATCCACAGTCTCTGTCTCCTGTACTATATCCACAGTCTCTGTCTCCTGTACTATATCCAGTCTCTGTCTCCTGTACTATATCCGCAGTCTTTGTCTCCTGTACTATATCCGCAGTCTCTGTCTCCTGCACTATATCCGCAGTCTCTGTCTCCTGCACTATATCCGCAGTCTCTGTCTCCTGTACTATATCCGCAGTCTCTGTCTCCTGTACTATATCCGCAGTCTCTGTCTCCGGTACTATATCCGCAGTCTCTGTCTCCTGTACTATATCCGCAGTCTCTGTCTCCTGTACTATATCCGCAGTCTCTGTCTCCTGTACTATATCCGCAGTCTCTGTCTCCTGTACTATATCCGCAGTCTCTGTCTCCTGTACTATATCCGCAGTCTCTGTCTCCTGTACTATATCCGCAGTCTCTGTCTGTCTCCTGTACTATATCCACAGTCTCTGTCTGTCTCCTGTACTATATCCGCAGTCTCTGATTGTCTCCTGTACTATATCCGCAGTCTCTGTCTGTCTCCTGTACTATATCCGCAGTCTCTGTCTGTCTCCTGTACTATATCCGCAGTCTCTGTCTGTCTCCTGTACTATATCCGCAGTCTCTGTCTGTCTCCTGTACTATATCCGCAGTCTCTGTCTGTCTCCTGTACTATATCCGCAGTCTCTGTCTCCTGTACTATATCCGCAGTCTCTGATCGTCTCTTGTACTATATCCGCAGTCTCTGATCGTCTCTTGTACTATATCCGCAGTCTCTGATCATCTCCTGTAGTATTTTGGGGGGAGAGCCATGCGCACTTACGCTGCAATCGTGATGCATCGTGATGCATCGCGGAATCGAATCAAATCGAATCGTGGACTTGATAATCGTAATCGCATCGAATCGTGAGACCGGTGAAGATGCGCAGCCCTACTACACAGCGCCCCTTATTTCACCTGATCGGTGACAAAAAAGAAGCAGCACCAAATGAAAGACGAGGAGAGGTACAGATACCAGTAACCATGGAAGAGGAATTCAGAAGGAGGTTGCGAGAGAAGCAGATACAGCACACAGGCCCAGAATCAGAGGAGATCCTGCTTGGATGGTCTGATTCGATCCGCTGCGAACTCTGGACGGAAGCGCTAGCTCTCGAGCAGCGACACCAGGGAAAAGCTCTCCCCTCCATCCATGAAGGTACTGGTCACAGTATGAAGTAAGAATGCCGTTGTTGGGGGAACAACCCAAGCAGGAGTGGACAGTAAAGTTAAGCAGGCTGATCCGGGCAGAGATGCAGCTAGACGAGAGCTACAGAGCCCTCCGGTGGTATGTAGCCCAAGAGTGCCCGTGGTCAGCGGATGACAGCCCCAGAGAAGGCTATGACTATGATGGCCTGGGATTGTTGTATTGGAGGATGTCCAGTGATCCCGACTTTGGGGATGATCGGGAGTGGCGCTTGGAGGACATATGGGAGCACAGAGAGGAAATATTGAATATCTCGGGAGGCCAGTGGTTACAGGAAGATTTGGAATTTCTGGCCATTCAAGAATGGGATTTGGAAATCACCTACAGACAGCTGCTAGACTTGGCTCAGCAGCAGGGTGGGGCTCCCGTTGCCTGCAACTATGAGGAAAGGTCAGATGACAACTGTGAAATCCTGGCTGATGAATCGGCAGTGGAAAATATGGAGATTGCCATCCCTAAAGCCGAAGCGGATGGTGTGGAGTTCCAGGGAGCCGGGGCGGTTGGCCCCTCTCTCCAGCAACAAGCTGAGGTGGTAAAGCTTTTACCCCCAGCTGAATCACTGGCCACAGAGCAGAGTGTCATGGGCCTCTACTCCTCACTAACAGAAGAGGGGGACCCTGTGGTAGTGGATGGGACTGTGGTCTCCACTCACAGCAACCCAGCGGAAGAGCTGGCAACAGAACAGAGAGTCACGGACCTCTGCTCTTCACTAACGGAAGAGGGGGACCCTGTGGTAGTGGATGGGACTGTGGTCTTCACTCACAGCAACCCAGCGGAAGAGCTGGCAACAGAGCAGAGTGCCCTGGGCTTCTGCTCCCCACTAACAGAAGAAGGGGTTCCTGGGGTAGGGGATGGGACTTCAGTCTCCACTGGCACAACCCCAGAAAATGGTACAGGACTGGGACAGGAGGATGTCGGCTTTGCTTTGCAAGCACCGGGGGATTTTAACCTCACACCAGTGGATGGGACTTCAGTCTCCACTGGTATACCCCATAAATGGTGGCCAGTTGGCCCAGATCCCCAACTGCATGATGGACTGAGCCCAGTCACCCTGTCGTCTCTCCAGCGGCTGAAAGGACTCCAGGGAGAAGGGCCAGTCCAGGCCTCTCCCCAGCGACAGACGTGTTCCCTGAAAGAGGCAGAGGATGGCGGGGTGATTAATGCTCTGTCTGGAGCGAGTTATTTGGGTTACTGTATGGATAACGGCATTGGGGGACTGGAACTACTGACTAAGTTCAGAGTCAACCCATCTGGTGTCTCCTACTGTGTTAGTCTCCTGCCAAAAGGGGAGCTGTGTGCCAGACCTAGCCGGGACAGGGGCTTTTGGAGAGGACTGAATGTGAGCCTCTTGCCGTCCGATTATGGGCCAGGGCCTCAAACCAGGAAGGCGGATGGTTCATCCCGGCACACAGTCCTCGAACCTTAAGACTACTTGCCCAACATCCTCGAGTGACCCGTTTGGGTCCCACTGTGGATGTTGAACTATTTCCCAGGGGGAGTAATGTCATGGACCATGAAATACTGAAGTGTTTCTACGTGAAATCCTAATTCATGTATTACAGAAGATGGAACATTACGGATGTTTTGAGATTACAGGAGATTTTATTCTGAACCCCAACCAGGTCAATAGACTCAGAAGAGATACTCATTGTCCATTGTGTGATAACCCTATCTAAAGCATTTTGATTATCAGGTGTAAATGTCTTCTGCCCTGTCTCAACTCTCCAGACGGTTCCATTGTTCTGTGGCTGGCTATTGTGTACATTGATTGCCCCCTGGGGCTTTTGTCTGAATACACATAACAGTCTTTCTGTTCAAACCTTTCTGACCAATCTCTGCTGTATCATTTTCAAGTCCTCATTTGCATGGTTAGGGAGGACCTGATGGGAGACTGCCTGGACTTTGAAAGGGACCAATAAGAAAGCGGTTGTTGGGGGCGGGATGTTACAAATCCTGTATAAAAGTGTGCTGTGTACTTTCTTTTTTTTTTTTTTTTTTCTTACCACTTCAGCCTTCACCAACCATTCAGAGACCAACTCATTGCCTGGCGCCACGTTTCGTCTCTATCTGTAGTTTTGCATCATATGTGGTATTAGTGCTGTTGGGAGTGCCTTCCGCTCCTCTTTTACTATTATTATTATTTTTTTTTTTTTTTTTTTTGACAAAAAGGAAAATCCCTCCCCTCCCCTACCCTCCCCGTGGCTCCCAGTGACTCCCAGGGATCTCAGTTTAACCTTCAAGAGTATTAGGTACCGTGTCCAGCTACCCTGATCGAATTTTATGGGTTTAAAAGGGGCATAAGACAGATTTTGTTGTTTAAGCTAGTTTAAGCTGGGTTCTCTGCGGAGTACGGGTTAGGGGGCCCGTAGATTCTCAGCATAGCTCCATGATTTCTTATACTCAGACCATTTTGTCCATTTCTCTTTGAAGACAGTATTTGTTCCTAGGACCCTCTCCCTGAGCCCTTCCATTTTAAAAGTTTCTTCAACAACGTTTATCCAGTCCCAGACTGTAGGCGTTTCCTTTTCCCTCCATTTTCTAGGTATCAACCTTTTCGCAGCATTCAGTAGGTGTGGAAGAAGGGATTGTTTATACTTTTTTATACCTTCCTGGTTACAGTGAAAAAGAAGGGCCCAAGGGTCCCTCTTAATCTCCTTTCCCATAATCTCTCCTATTTGGCTCAAGATGGTATCCCAGTACTTTTGGATAACCGGGCAAGTCCACCATAGGTGCGCCATTGTGCCTCTATCCGAGCATCCGCGCCAACATTCCGCAGTGAGACCCTCTTTAAAATGGCACGCCTTATCTGGGGTGATGTACCACCCCGAGATACATTTGTAGTTTGTCTCAGCAGTTTTTATGTCGATTGCTGAGGCGTGGGTTAACTGCATAATCTTCAGAAAAGTATTTTCCCCTCTGGGTATTCCTAGTTCTTTTTCCCATTTATCAACAAAAGGTGGTTCCTCCTTTGCTCCTATTTTGGCGAGTATCCCATATAGTTTGGTGATTGTGCCTTTTGATTTATCAGTTCTACAAATCTTTTCCATCGGTGTCAGCTCCTCCCACGTCCGTAAGGGGCGCGGTAGGTGCCGCACAAAGTGAGATAATTGTGAGTAGTGCCATCTATCTAAATTCCAAAAATCGCTTCTGGTTCTCAAATCTTCATACGACTTGATCCCTTCCCCTGTGATTATATCGCCTAGATGAACTGTGTCTTTTTTTATCCAATTCCCCCCTGTTTTCCTTTCCCCCGGTGAAAAATATGCATTTTCTTTTATATTTATTAAGGGTGAGTTAAATTTCCAACCGAGTTGCATCTGGACCCTATCCCATAGTCTTAGGGTATCCCGTGTCATGTGATTTGTGTTGTGATCGAGTGTACGAAATTTAGTCGGGTTCCAGATGGCTTTATTCAATTGTGTATTGGCCAGAGCGTTCTCTATTTGTACCCACCTTTTGTCTTTCCTACCCCTGGCCCATTCCACTACCCGAGAGAGGACCGCCGCCCTATAATAACTTGTAATGTCGGGTGCCGCTAGGCCACCCTGCTGCTTTCTCTGTTTTAAGATGGATAAAGATATCCTATGCTTCTTGTTTTTCCATATATAGTTCGTCAACAGGGAGTTTAAGATTTTTAGAAATTGTTGGGGTACCGCTATGGGGATTAAAAGAAATTTGTAAAGAATTTTTGGTACGACCACCATTTTCAGCATATTTATTCGCCCAATCCATGAGATGGGTTTGTTAATTGTTTTTTTTAGCTCTTTTTTAATCTCGTTCAGCAGAGGTACATAGTTAATTTTGTAAATCCGCTGGACTGTATTTGCGAGTTTTATGCCCAGGTATTTTAATTCCCTGCACCAAGGATAGTCACAAATTTCTTTTACTTGCCCCCTTTCTTTTTGATTTAAGTTAATGCTGAGTATTTCTGATTTTGTTACGTTGATCTTGAAATTGGATAAAGAGCCATATTGATGTAGTATCCTAGAGAGCGCAGGGATCGAGGTTACCGGGTTGGTGAGATAGAACAAGACGTCATCGGCAAACGCCGACAATTTATGTTCCTCCCCCCCCACTTTTACCCCGTTAATCTCAGAAGTGTTTCGTATTGAGCATAGGAGAGGTTCTAGTGACAGAATAAAAAGGAGGGGGGACAGGGGGCACCCCTGTCTTGTCCCATTCTTCATCTCGAATGATTCTGATAGAGAGCCGTTAACCTTAATATTAGCCGTTGGGTGATGATAGAGTGTTTTAATCCATCTGAATAGCTTCTCCCCGATTCCCATTGCTGTCAGGGTTTGCATCATGAATCCCCAGTCTACCCTGTCGAATGCTTTTTCGGCATCTATCGACAGGAATAGACCAGGGGATCCACTCTGCTTAATGTTCTGGAGCAGAAGCAGGGCTCTTATACTGTTATCTTTGCCCTCACGGTTTGGCACGAAGCCCACCTGATCGGAGTGTATCAGGTTGGGTATAACCCTTTTTAAGCGTTCCGCTAGTATTTTCGCGAAGAGCTTGATGTCAGTATTGAGAAGGGAAATGGGTCTATATCCCGAGCACATCGAGCCATCCTTCCCTTCTTTTAGGATAATTACAATCGATGCGGCGAGTGTTTCCTTGCTAGTTTCATAGTCTGCACCCAGACCATTAAAATACCTGGCTAGTTTAGGGATTAGGATTTTGCTAAATCTTTTATAGTAGAATACTGAGAACCCATCAGGGCCGGGACTTTTGCCGGTAGCCGTTTTTCCCAGGGCAATTTTTATTTCATCTTCAGTTATGGGTTTATCCAGATTAAGCTTCTCTATCTCGTCTATTTTAGATAGACCGGCTTTATCTAAGAACTCACACGTCCTGGATTCTCGCTCTCCTTCTTTCCACCTCGCCTGATCGATTGTATATAGATCTTTGTAATAGTTTTTGAAGGTGTCTGCGATGTTCCCAGTTTTATAGACCCATTCCCCATTTTTATTTTTTATCTTTTCAATGTAGTTCCTGACTTTTTTTTCCTTGGCCATTCTCGCGAGGTGTTTGCTCGATTTATTACCCCAGATATATCTTTCTCTATCAATATTATTAAAGTATTTATTGGTTTCTTGTTCCCTGATTTCCCTGAGCTCTTTCCTTTTGTAATTTAAATCCAGAAGGATCTCTTTTGTTTTTTGTGCTTTGTGTTTACTCTCTAAGACACGGATTTCTTTCTCCAAGGTATCCGCTATCCTGTTTCTTTCTCTTTTTACTCTTGCACCTTCTGAGATACAAATCCCTCTGATAAACGCTTTATGCGTCTCCCAGAGGGTTGCCCCAGAGATCTCCTCTGTATCATTAATCCTAAAAAAAAGTTTGAGGTCTTCCTCCACCCTGGATGCAACCCCTTCATCACGGATCAGATCGTCATCTAGGTGCCAACCGGACCGATAAGTAGGTTGGGAGTCTAATTTTATTCTCATGGTAACGGGGGCATGGTCAGATATAGACATAATTCCTATGTCCGACTCAATAACCCTCTCCAGTAACCTGTGATCCACCAGGATATGATCGAGCCTAGTGTACGTTCCGTGTGGGGGAGAGAAAAACGTATAGTCGCGTGTTTTGGGATGGAGAGCCCTCCAAACATCCACCAGTTGACATCCATGTAGCTTATTTTTTAATTTTGGGAACTGCACGCTATTGGTCTCCCCCACACTAGACGTACTATCCTCTTTTGGGTTCATCACAAGATTTAAGTCGCCCATCAATACTATGTGTCCTTCTGCAAAGTTTTTTACCTTCTCCACTATTCTGCATAAATATAAAATTGGGTTATTATTGGGGGCGTAGATGTTGACTAGGGTGTAGGTGGAGCACCCAATCTTTCCTTTCAGAAATAGGAAGCGCCCTTCCGGGTCCGTCATTCTCGCCTCCAAGGAAAACCTAATACCTCTTGAAAAGCCAATTGCCACTCCCCTTGAACGTTTTGATATAGAATCTCCATAGTACCAGTTTGGGAATAGCGGGGAGGATAATTTAATGTTAGTGTCTATAGTTAGGTGGGTTTCTTGTAAAAAAATAATATCAGCTCTGCAACGCTTAATCTCCTCCAATATCATACATCTTTTCCTAGCGGAATTCAGCCCTTTTACGTTATATATGTCATAAATTTTACCTCGGTCATAATGTACCTATCTCTCAATTATCTTCACGTACCCTCTTGGGACAACTGGGAGCCACTTTCCCCACCCCCCCTCCCTCTCCCTCCCTGGTGCCCCCCCTCCCCCTCCCTTGATTCCTACCCCCCATCCTTTTTCCCTATTGTTCCCCCTGCCCTTGGAACGTCTCCCCCCCCCCATCCCTTTCCCCTATTGTTTTCCCTACCCTTGAACCGCCTCCCCCCCTTGTCTTCCCTTGGCCCCTTTGAGACCTGAGACCCATGGATAACCTCCCTCCTTACTTCCATTGGGACTTTTATATGAGGTGCGACCTCCCCCCGCCTGCCCCCCCCTGAGAGCTATGTTGCCTTGATGGTCTTCCTCCTTTTGTAGGGAGGACACCCTACCCTCCCGACACCCCCCCTGAGACCTCCACCCACCCCCTTCCCCACCCCTCCTCGCCTCTGTTGGTTTTTGTAAGGTATGTATAGGCTAGCTACGTTATTCTATCCATCCTGGAACCTCTATCACCGGGAGGTTCAATTTAGAGCAGAACCCTGGCAGATCCTCCGGAAAAGTTAGTCTAGCAGACACCCCGTCTTTCTGCCCAATGAGGCAGGCCGGGAAACCCCATTGATATTTAATATTATGGAGTCTCATCTGTTCCAGGAGCGGTTTCATATATCTCCTTCTCATTAGGGTTTCCCATGCTAAGTCCGGGAATATCTGTACCGCGGACTCTGCGTATAATAGGGGGGCTACATTCCTGAGTCTGAGCCAGATGGCCTCTTTATCCTCATAATACCTAAACCTGGCGATTATGTCTCTAGGTCTGGCCTCCCCCGCATTGTTAGGCCTTCCGATGCGGTGAACCCGTTCAAATTTAAAGGGTTCTCTGGCCCCCTGCTCAAAAAGCTGGAAAAACAGACTGTTAAGGATTATTTTTAAGTCTTCTCCTCTTTCCTCTTTTATAGATCTAATCCTTAAATTTTTCCTTCTGCTACGGTTCTCTTGGTCCTCCAAGTGATATTTTAGCATTCTCTGGCTCTTTTGTATACCCAGGTATTGTTCCTTTAGTTGCTTTAATTCTAGGTCTTGTTTTTCCAGTTTCTGTTCACTTTCTTCCACTCGTGCCAGTAGGTGGGCCATATCCGTTCTAAGAGTGCTGAGTTCCTTCTTAATGGATTTTTCTAGTCTACTTTCGAGGTCTCTCAGCATTATTTCCAACTCCCCTTTCGTTGGGATATGTGAGTCTGTACCTCTTTCCTCGCTTAGGGTCTGATCATGTTCCCCTTCTGATGAAACTTCAGGTGTTAGGGGGATAGTTTGATTCCCTCCCCTCTTCGCTGACCCTGTTTTCTCTGTTTTTTTTGAGTTAGCAGAGCTTTTAGCGCTCCCCTCCTGGGTCATATAATGTCTTATGGTACTTGCTGTAGCGTGTTCCTTAGGGGTTTTAGGGGCAGCGCCCCTTGTTCCCCTGCTCATCCTGTATATGTTTCTTGCCCGAATCCGCTTCCCCAGTTTTAAATATATTTACTCCTATTATTTAGGAGTGCCACTCTCCTATTACTGACTGTTGGCTCTTTGGCACGTTTAGGGCAGTAGGTATGAGCACCCAACAATAAGTAACGGACCGTAATCCGTCTCTAATTTAATCCTGGGGGGATGATTTTCCCACACCTTATTTCCGCATCCAGCCGCTAGTACCCTACTGGCGTCGCTCTGATTGGGGAGAGGGGTTTTTAAATGGGCTTATGCGATTGTTCTCATGGATGACCCCGGGCCTCTACTTTATACAGGAAGTCCCCTGGTGTATACATGCTCTGCTCCAAATAAAACCCTTGCTGGTAAGCGTTAGTTCCTGCTTTTTACTTTGAGGCCTATATTAACCCCCGCGCACCTCAAGGCTATTTAACGCATCAGGTTTGCTTAAGTTCCGCAGGTACAGGTGGAGTAATAAAAATCCAAAAGAGGTCCCACAGCCCTCCTAGCCTCAAGCAATTAATCCACGAATAGATATTCCAAGGATTAGATGTGGGGGTTTTTAGCGTAATCAAGAGGGCGTTTAGGAGAGGCAGATAGACACCATGTACGGCAGAACCCGTGTTTCTTTACAAATCATGCACCTTCTCCAAGTACTCAATCATAGCAAAGTTGGGCTAGCGTGCCGAGGGCTAGAATTGGTGTGAGAGTCCCCCAATCAGAGAGTCACAGAGTCGGTATATACAGCGCAGGGACAACACAAGCTAAGAACCGATCATCTAGTCCTGCACCTTATTTTGTCTCCTCAATTTATTTATTTATGGCACCCAGATCGTCAATACTTCACCCCCAAGAACAATCCATTATCACATCCGATATGGGGCATAGAAAATAGGTGCAAACTTACCCCTTTTCCGGGCACCGGGCATCAGCCGGGTTGAGGGGGGTGAGATATTACCTGCTATACCTTTAGCATGGGATCCTCCGTGCTGGGGGAGGTGGGGTTGGAGCCGTTGCAGCGTGACTCCCGATCTTTAGCATCCGGCTAACCTGCAGTCAGCTCCGTGGGGACATATAGCGGGAGGGCTAGAAGAGCCTCAGAAGAGGCGTCGAGCGTCGCGTTGGAGGGTAAGGAGGGCCGCCCGACACTCAGCGTGTCTTTGTTTGTCCTCCGGTGTGAGTATTTTGCTCCATCCCCGGGTCTGCTGGCGTCCGCAGCGGTATCAGCGTCCTCCCTCACCGCATCTCAGGTCGACTTCCCAGCGCGGGTTCGGCCCCTCCCTCGGCGTGCGTGCCTCACGTGCCGCACGTCATGTCCGATGTGCTGTGTACTTTCAATAAAGTGTGTCCTGTTTACATCCAGCATTAAGCTTTGGCTCATGTGTGGATTATTCGGCGATTCCAGGGATATTCCTACTCGTGGAATATTGGGTGATTTTCTTTTATTAGAGAAGAAGGGAATGCTTGACGGGGATATGTTCTACTACCGTCACAGGAGGTGATGTAGACAAATGCCTTTTACAAACTGAGGCAAAAGATTTACGGGCCACGCAACACCCTGGCTTAAATGAAAATATAAGCTATAAGCCCTTTCTTTAATTCTATTTTAAGGCAGTCACCTTTGGGTCTCTGAACCGTCACCATACTATCGGTAACACACCATCATGTTCAGCAACAATCTCCGTATGTGGATCTATGGTCCCACATTCCCAGGTGTCTATTATTTGCATACGGCATACTAGGGACTTTTGATTAGATTTTTCAGTAATCTCATTTTACTCCACTACTTAGGATTATGCAGCCCTTTGTACTCTAGCTTTGGTGGCTGCAGGGTTTCTTTCTGAACACTGTTGTCATCAATCCACCTCAATTGTATAAAATAATGGTACATAGACTAAACATAACATTAAAATGTCAAAATAGTACAGAAACCATAAACAGCGCTAGTGATAGTAATCCGGTGTAGATCCTAAAAGGAAAGGTATCACCTCTACACTGCAGTGCAATAATAGTGACAGAGTGTAAAATGGGAGAAGAAAATAATAATAATAAGTCCGTTGATAGTTGATTTTAAAGATAGGATAGCAAGCACCTTCCACCTATATTCTTGATCACCACGTGGGACTATAAATCCCCCTCTGGGGTACGCACTCACCGAAAACCCCTGGGGGTAAAGCAGTGTATGGATATCCACAGATAATATCACTCTTCACATTAGAAGGGATCCGGTCACATGTCTACGGGTCTCCAGATAGTACAAAAAACACAGGAAAGGGCATATAGCGTAATTCCGTTTTAATGAAGCTCACAAGAGAACCCACATATACAACCCTTCAAACAATGCACGTACATTAAAAGATAAAATAAGCGCCTATAATCACCCTCTCCAGCAAGAGAGACGAACCGTGCTGTCACAATGGATGAGCCGACTTCCAGCTCTTCCTGGTTTCAGACGCGGCTCAGGTGGAGCGCACGTGTCACTTCCTGGCGTCGTTGAGGCCAGGAAGTGACACGTGCGCTCCACCTGAGCCGCGTCTGAAACCAGGAAGAGCTGGAAGTCGGCTCATCCATTGTGACAGCACGGTTCGTCTCTCTTGCTGGAGAGGGTGATTATAGGCGCTTATTTTATCTTTTAATGTACGTGCATTGTTTGAAGGGTTGTATATGTGGGTTCTCTTGTGAGCTTCATTAAAACGGAATTACGCTATATGCCCTTTCCTGTGTTTTTTGTACTATCTGGAGACCCGTAGACATGTGACCGGATCCCTTCTAATGTGAAGAGTGATATTATCTGTGGATATCCATACACTGCTTTACCCCCAGGGGTTTTCGGTGAGTGCGTACCCCAGAGGGGGATTTATAGTCCCACGTGGTGATCAAGAATATAGGTGGAAGGTGCTTGCTATCCTATCTTTAAAATCAACTATCAACGGACTTATTATTATTATTTTCTTCTCCCATTTTACACTCTGTCACTATTATTGCACTGCAGTGTAGAGGTGATACCTTTCCTTTTAGGATCTACACCGGATTACTATCACTAGCGCTGTTTATGGTTTCTGTACTATTTTGACATTTTAATGTTATGTTTAGTCTATGTACCATTATTTTATATATCTGTTTGTATTTTAAATAGCTGCTTTTTCTTTATTGGTCTCGCTTTCTAGCCAACCAATTTAGTATGTAACGTTCTCTGGTTTATATTTTCTATATATGCAGTTTTTTGCTAGTGTTTTCTGATAGGCGCTGGGAGGTGTTCTATAGGCCGTGATACACCTTTTTCTAATCCACCTCAATTACCCGTTTTTTGCTATTGTCACATATTACAATCCATCTGATCCGCTGTACTATTCCATCTCTAAGTACTCTTCTCAATACCACTGACTTAGCCTGCTGTTTTTTCAGGCACCATTGGCAATAACAAAACGGTTTCTGACTATTCTGAGCCCATTGCAATAAAACACACATGAATGAGTGTATGTACATTAACATGTGTTGAACGTTGGTAGGCTCATTAGAATATCATTACTATATTTGTATACTTATATATGCATCCACATATGTGTGTTTTTGTGTGTACTATACCTATATAGGGCCAGATTCAGGTAGATGCGCGCATATTTTATCCGGCGTAGCGCATATACGTTACGCTGACGCGAACTAGTGAGTCAAGTACAGTATTCACCAAGCACTTGTTCGTTACTTTGCGACGGAGTAATGAAAATGCGATGGCGCAACCCGGCGTAAGTGTAAGTGGGTGTGACCATATGTAAATGATGGGCGGAGCCCAGCGCAGAGACTTACATTCAGCACATCATCCACGGAGCATGCGCAGTGGATGAAAGGGCTCCACTCGCTACCCTGTGCGCATGCTCACAACTTCCGTCGGCACCACTTCATGGGAAACGGCAGCGCAATGTGTTCCGTTGCGCGTATAAAAGCGGCCGCAGATGCGCCTTTCCGGCGCAAAAGTATATCCGGTTCCCCCCACCCCAGGGAAGTAACTTTTGCTGTGCGATGGCTGCCCCATTCCCCGCAAAGAGAGGAGAAACCTCAACTTTAATGCCCAGGAGCTGTCTGTAGTCATCTCGGCTATGGAGACCTACAATAATTTCCTCCATGGCAGGAAAAGTCGCAAGACAAGCCGGGACAGGAAGCAGGCTATCCTGGAGAGCATTGCTGCCAGGGTCAACATTTTGGGCTATTCCACACCGGACTGCTGCGGACATAGCCAAAAAAAAATACGATTTGAGGCTCAAAGTCCGGGGCAAGGTGGCCACCATCAGGAGTCATGAGAGGGGCACGGGGGGTGGACCCCCATGTGCGGTCAGCCTGACCACGGAGGAGGAGGTTATCGCCCGCTGCCTGGAGAGGGAGCAGTTGGAGGGGGTACCGGTATATGATTCCATGGAGGAAGGCTCCAGGACAGGTAAGTGTTTATTATCCCCACCAACATGTGTCTGCTTTGTGTCATCCACAGATGACAGAGCTGGGCCATCATCTGCCGGCGGCCAGTCCACCCCATCCCCCCAACTGCTTCCTGAGCCCGACCCCCTGGGTGGTGAAGACAGAGGTGGAGGGGAGTGCCCACACCTCACCTGCTGAGGTGGTTGAGGAGGAGCCTGTTGTCACCGAGCAGGAGTTTGTTCTATTTTTGGAGGAGTCCTCCCCTTCAGCAGGGCCCTCTCAAATCCCCTCCCCCATCCTAGGAAGCCCCTCAAGGGCGACTCCATCCCCCCGGTGAATACCATCTCCTGGCCCCAGGAAGGCCACCCGGAAGACCAGGGGGGTGTCTGATGTGGTCCATGACCAGATGGCGAGGGACCAGGCCAGGCAGACCCAGCAGATGGGGGAGAAAGCTGGGCACCTGGACCGGGTAGCTGACAGCCTGGGCTCCGTGTCCCAGATGACCAACGCAGTGCAGGATGTCAGCTGCAACTGCGCTGCAGTGGTGACCAGCCTGGGGGAGGTGCAGGCTGATCTTTGGCACCTCACTGCAGCCGTCCAGGCCAACACTGCTGCCATCCGGGACCAGGGGAGGCAGAGGCAGCGGGCCCAACATTATCAAGTGACCCGGCAGCTGAGGATGCAGGCCCACACCAATTCCTACCTCGGCCGGATAGCCATGGCCTTGGAGGGCATGCAGGCCACACCTGCCAGGAGTGGCCCACCCGGGGATCAGCCACCTCCAGATAGGGTTGCCACCAGGCCCGGAGTGGCCAATCGGGAGAACCGGGAGAATTCCCGGTGGGCTGGTCGGGTTGCGGGCCGCTGTGTTGCCAACTTAATTTCCGTTGATTTCACCCCATTTTCGGGGTGTCCGTAAAGGTCTGGTATGGGCAGCCGGTGCCAGTAAACAAGATGGATTCGGGCCGGCTATGCAACTGCGCATGCGCCGTTCCGAAGCCTGCAGGACTCGGCAAAGATCGTACAAGCTTGGCTAGGCGGCGCATGCGCAGTAACGTCATGTCGCCTTCTGGCGCCATTTTTGAATGGACGGTGGCGCGTCTCGGCAGTCATCAGTGGAGCGGGGTGTGGGCAGGAGACGGAAACCTGCCACACTATTGCTCATGTGAGGAGTCAGGGATTCCCACCCCCACAACACTGTGCCCCTACCTGCACCATCAGCCAAGTGCACTGGGTAGAGCGGAGGGGACTTCATGGTGGAGACAGTAAGTGGCTGGCAGACTATTATGCGGTCTGCAGGAGCGGGACAGATTGAGACTGTCGGACCATCTGCAGACTCGCAGCTGAAGAGTGGAGACACAGCGCAAAACAAAGCCCTGGGCTGAGGTGGAGAGAGACTGTCACTGTCTGTATCAGGTGAGCTATTTATCATCTGTGCTGCCTGCTGCAAGTTGCATTCAGTTTTATTGTTTGATCATTCTTTCCCTCTTGTCCCTGAGCCAGAAAGAGTGGGCTGCTGGGGACCAAGCCTGCCTTGAGACTGTAACTTTAATGGAGGTCATCTGTGTTGAACTGCTGAAGTGCTGTCAGAGTCAGTCATTTTCATATGTGCCCATATCTTGTCTTTCCTGAGCCAGAAGGGGGTAGCAGTCTGTTTGCTGGGCACTGCAGTCTGAGGCTCTTTTGATGTGGGGGGAAAGGCTGTTTCTCTCTGTGGGGGGGGGGAAGAGGCTGCGTCTATATGTGGTGGTGGGGGGGGGCAGAGGCTGCGTCTATATGTTGTGGTGGGGGGGAAGAAGCTGTGTCTATATGTGGTGGTGGGGGTGGGGGGGGCAGAGGCTGCATCTATATGTGGTGGTGGGGGGGGCAGAGGCTGTGTCTATATGTGGTGGTGGGGGGGGCAGAGGCTGTGTCTATATGTGGTGGTGGGGGGGGGCAGAGGCTGTGTCTATATGTGGTGGTGGGGGGGGGGCAGAGGCTGTGTCTATATGTGGTGGTGGGGGGAAGCAGAGGCTGTGTCTATATGTGGTGGTGGGGGGGGGGGGGCAGAGGCTGTGTCTATATGTGGTGGTGGGGGGGGGCAGAGGCTGTGTCTATATGTGGTGGTGGTGGGGGGGGGGGCAGAGGCTGTGTCTATATGTGGTGGTGGGGGGGGGCAGAGGCTGTGTCTATATGTGGTGGTGGTGGGGGGGGGGGCAGAGGCTGCGTCTATATGTTGTGGTGGGGGGGAAGAAGCTGCGTCTATATGTGGTGGTGGGGGGGGGGAAGAGGCTGTGTCTATATGTGGTGGGGGGGGGGGAAGAGGCTGCGTTTATCTCTCTCTTTTATAATAACCTGCCTTGCGATATAAAAAAAAAAAGTTTTTTTTTGCTTTCAGATCTACTTGAAATCACTAACTGTATATTGTAGTTGTTTATAGATTAAATACCAAAATTTGCGCTTATAACTGCAATTGTTATAGTCGTGAATTAAAGTGGGCTGGTCTAAGGCATGAAACTCCAGGGCTGAAAATTAGTCCCACTCCGGCCCTGGTTGCCACCTTTTCCTCAAGCCAAACCCGAACACTTTAGTGGCGCACATTTTTTTATGTTAGTATATGCTATAAGATTGTAAAATACAAGACCTGGAACACTTGGTTGCCTCAAGGAGAACAGTAATGTGTAGCGCAGTAGATGTGGCTGGATTGTGAGTGTTATGCATGGAATACGGGGGGTCAGGGATATTTACTGTGCAAAATGCAGGGGACAATAGTAGAAGTCATGAGTACAAGACAAAAGGGGTACAGCAGTCAGGGGTGTGTAACACAGCGTAGGGGTAAGAAGAGCGCAAAAGTCCCCCCCCCTCCCCCCTGCAAGCAATACTCTGCTCCATGTTACCCTTTTATCAAATATCCCAACTCCTTCTCCTGCAAAAACAAAATAAAAAAAAAACAGCACTAATCTTTATGCTCACTCTCCACCCCACCAACAAATTTTTTCTCGCCCTCCCAGAACACTTCCCCCCTCAAAACAAATCCTCTTCCCCCTTCCTCAGCACAAGTCCTTCTCCACTATCCCCAAAATACCCAGTCTAGCCCCCTTAAGCACTTATCCCTGCCCCCCTCAATTCCCCCTCCTAATAGAAATCCTCTTTCCCAACCAGTACAAACCCAATGACCTCTCGGAAAAAATCCTCTGCCACCACCAAATCCTACCTCCCAGCATAGCCTCCCATTCCAGTAGAACACCCCCCAACAAAAAAATCTCTTGCAGTATAAATCTTTCTCCTCCTCCCACTCCCCCACCAAGAAAAAAAAAAATCCTTCTAGCACAAACCTCTCCTTAAAAAAAAAAAAACCTTCCCAGCACAAATCTCCTTCCAATCTACAAATACCTATCCCAGCACAGCTCACCATCCCAGCAAAAATACCCCACCCCAACATCCCCCCTCCAAGCATAAATCCTCCTCCCAGAACAAATTCTCTCCCCCAAATCCCCCCTTCCAGCACAACATGCTCCCCATCCTGGAACAATTCCTTTCCCCTTGCCCACTCCAGTGCAAATCCTCTTTCCTCCAAGCCCCTCCTACACAAGTCCTCTCCTCAGTTCCATTACATATCTTCCCACCTAAATCCCCCCTGCCAGTACAAACTTTTCCCCCACAAACACAAATCCTTTCCCCCCTTCTAATCCAAACCTCCATACCGTCCCAGTTTTAATGGGTCTTTCCTGAGATTTGAACAAAATCCCAGCGTCCCATGAATACGGGCCGAGTCCTGGAGCCCAGTGCTGGAACAAGTTCTGGCAATAGGCTCCACTAACTTGCCAAGCAGGAGCTAGTGTGGGCATCCAGGGCAAATGTCCTCTATCTCTTGGGGTTCCAGATGCCATATGAGAAGTTGGATATGTGTTGGGGGGATATCTGGGAGGGAGAGGGCTAGTGCTGGAAGGGGGGCAAGTGCTGGAAGAGGGTTGGATATGTGCTGGGGGAGAGGGCTAGTGCTGGAAGAGGGGTTGTTGGATATGTGCGGGGGGCTGGGAAGGGTTTGGGAATGTGCTGGAGAGAGAGCGAGCTAGTACTGGAAGGGGCAGAGGGGCTAGTGCTGGAAGGGGGTGGCGTTAGAAATGTGCTGGGTGCAGAGGGGCTAGTGCTGGAAGGGGGGGTTGGAAATGTTCTGGGGGCAGAGGGGCTAGTGCTGGAAGGGGGGTTGGAAATGTTCTGGGGGCAGAGGGGCTAGTGCTGGAAGTGTTCTGGGGGCAGAGGGGCTAGTGCTGGAAGGGGGGGTTGGAAATGTTCTGGGGGCAGAGGGGCTAGTGCTGGAAGGCGGGGGTTGGAAATGTTCTGGGGGCAAAGGGGCTAGTGCTGGAAGGGGGGGGTTGGAAATGTTCTGGGGGCAGAGGGGCTAGTGCTGGAAGGGGGGGGGGTTGGAAATGTTCTGGGGGCAGAGGGGCTAGTGCTGGAAGGGGGGGGTTGGAAATGTTCTGGGGGCAGAGGGGCTAGTGCTGGAAGGGGGGGTTGGAAATGTTCTGGGGCAGAGGGGCTAGTGCTGGAAGGGGGGGTTGGAAATGTTCTGGGGGCAGAGGGGCTAGTGCTGGAAGGGGGGGGGGGGTTGGAAGTGTGCTGGGGGCAGAGGGGCTAGTGCTGGAAGGAGGGGTTGGAAATGTTCTGGGGCAGAGGGGCTAGTGCTGGAAGGGGGGGGGGGTTGGAAGTGTGCTAGGGGCAGAGGGGCTAGTGCTGGAAGGGGGGGGCGGTTGGAAGTGTGCTGGGGGCAGAGGGGCTAGTGCTGGAGGGGGGGGGGGTTGGAAATGTTCTGAGGGCAGAGGGGCTAGTGCTGGAAGGGGGGGGTTGGAAGTGTGCTGGGAGCAGAGGGGCTATTGCTGGAAGGGGGGGTTGGAAATGTTCTGGGGGCAGAGGGGCTAGTGCTGGAAGGGGGGGGTTGGAAATGTTCTGGGGGCAGAGGGGCTAGTGCTGGAAGGGGGGGTTGGAAATGTTCTGGGGGCAGATTGGCTAGTGCTGTAAAGGGGGGATGGAAATGTTCTGGGGGCAGATTGGCTAGTGCTGTAAGGGGGCGATGGAAATGTTCTGGGGGCAGAGGGGCTAGTGCTGGAAGGGGGGGGGGGTTGGAAGTGTGCTGGGGGCAGAGGGGCTAGTGCTGGAATGGTGGTTGGAAATGTTCTGGGGGCAGAGGGGCTAGTGCTGGAAGGGGGGTTGGAAATGTTCTGGGGGCAGAGGGGCTAGTGCTGGAAGGGGGGGTTGGAAATGTTCTGGGGGCAGAGGGGCTAGTGCTGGAAGGGGGGGGGGTGGGTTGGAAATGTTCTGGGGGCAGAGGGGCTAGTGCTGGAAGGGGGGGTTGGAAATATTCTGGGGGCAGAGGGGCTAGTGCTGGAAGGGGGGATTGGAAATGTTCTGGGGGCAGAGGGGGCTAGTGCTGGAAGGGGGGGTTGGAAGTGTGCTGGGGGCAGAGGGGCTAGTGCTGGAAGGGGGGGTTGGAGATGTTCTGGGGGCAGAGGGGCTAGTGCTGGAAGGGGGGGTTGGAAATGTTCTGGGGGCAGAGGGGCTAGTGCTGGAAGGGGGGTTGGAAATGTTCTGGGGGCAGAGTGGGACTAATTCTGGAAAGGGAAGAAGGGGCTGTCAGGTTTCAAATTAATCCCACACAGACTTCTGGCATATTTCCTTTCTCATATCCTCCTAACCCCCCAAATCACTCCACCAAGTGTACATCCTTTTAGTTTCCCCCTTATCAATCCCAGCCACTCTCTCCCCCTTCTACCTGTGTCCAGCTACAATGCATAGAAAAGTTTACACTGACCTGAAATCAACGTGTATGCTCCTCCCCTCCTCTTGTGTGTACAGAGCTGAATAGGAGGGGAGAGGAGAGGAGGGAGGGGACAGCTTCAAAGTGCTGTGTGTGAGTGAGACAGGCTGCTGCATGGACGGGGGACGCTGTGTATCTGATGATTTTGCAGACAGCAGACATGTCACTCCCGGTGTGAATAATGTGTCCGGGTCAGGAGAAGATGAAAACCCGTACAGATCATTCAAAAACCAGACTGTCCGGGAGAAAACTGTACAGATGGCAACCCTACCTCCAGATGCCCCCCACCCACTCCCTCCAGGCAGCTGAGGAGCCAGAGAGGGCCCACTAGAAAGAGCCCCCGTCAGCCCAGATGAGGGCTTTTTGGGGTGTTATTTTTTTTTCCGGCGCAGGTTATGATCTTTTTATTTTTTGTTTTATGTTGCTCAGGTTATGAGCTTTTTATTTTTTGTTTTATGTTGCTCAGGTTATGAGCTTTTTATTTTTTGTTTTATGTTGCTCAGATTATGAGCTTTTTATCTTTATTTAAACTGCACACGGTCAGTAGTGCAGGGGACAGTGTGAATGGTGTGTGAATGTGAGGGGGTGGCACTCCTGCCAGTAAGAGGTGTCACCCTTGGCCGTTGGGGAGAAGTTATCCTGCATGTTAGACTTGGGCTAATCCAATGCGATGTGGATGTAGTGTGTGTCATCTAGGGACCTCAGTGGTGTGCATGCGTGCATTGTCCGTGTGATCAATGTTTTGGTTTATTGTCCAAAGATGCCTACGGAGAGGACCCTCCTGACTGCTCTTCCATCAGCTGACAGGGTCTCCTCTGGCAGGGTGGGCTGTCTGGTTGGGGGGTCAGGTCATCACGTAGGGCAATCTGCAGGCCCTTTTTTTTTATTTTTTATTTTTTTCCACAATCAGCCATTTATCACACACAAGAGACCAGCTCACGGGGTGATGCTTAATTTTCGTCTCTTATTCGGATTTGCATCATTTGTGGTAAATATTACTTCAAGTTAATTTTGTTTCTGGTTTCTTTTTTTTCTTTTTTTTTAATTATTGTTATTTATTTATATTTTTTCTTTTATACTTATACCTCCCCTTTTCAACCCCTCCCCCTATCCCCCCCTCCCTCCCTCCTCACCAATCTCGTTGCTTTCACTTCTTATGTACGATTTTTTTATGCTTTTCACTTTAGGCGTCTGCCCGTAAATTTTTTATGTAACTCCATGTTCTTTTGAAGTTTCTCCACTTTTCCCATTCTGTATTACAGTCAGTTTCTTCTATGTTTCCCCTGAGGTCTTCCATCATATATGTCTCCTCTACGGAATCAATCCAATCCCATACCATGGGACATTCTGTTTCCTTCCACTTCCTAGGTATCAGTCTCTTAGCAGCGTTCAATAAATGGGGGACCAAGGATTTTTTGTATATTTTTATCCTTTCGTCTCCTCCGTGGAAGAGGACCGTCCATGGGTCTCTTTTCATTTTTTTCCCGGTAATTTCTTCCACTAACCTCAGGATGTTCTCCCAGTATATTTTCACCTTGGGGCATTCCCACCATATATGAGCCATTGTTCCCCGCGTACTACATCCTCTCCAACAGTTGGCTGACTGTCCTATCTTAAATTTGCTTAATTTTACAGGTGTAATGTACCAGCCTGATATGCATTTGAAATTCATTTCAGCCGTCCGGCTATCTACTGCTGATGAGTGGGTCAGTTTTAAAATTTTCTCTATAGTGTTTCTATCTCGGTGTGTCCCTAATTCCCTCTCCCAATTTATAACAAATGGGGGTACCTCTGGCTCCTCTAGTTTTAACAAGATCTTATATAGCTTTGATATTGTTCCTTTGACACTTTCCCCAATACACAGTTTTTCTATATCTGATAGCTGATCCTCTGTTCTTATAGGTTGGGGTAGTTTTTGAATAAAGTGTTTTAGCTGTTGGTACCTCCAATTATTTAGTGTTATAAAAATATCTTTCTTTTTTCCTTAATTCTTCTAAAGTTAGTAGGTGTCCTTGGTGCATGATGTCTCTTAACTGTGCCGTATCTTTTTTGATCCAAATTCCCACCACCTCTACTCTCCCTGGTGGAAAATATTCATTATTTTTTTAGTGCTATTAACCACTTAAGACCCGGACCAATACGCTGGTAAATGACCCAAGGTGTTTTTGCGATTCGGCACTGCGTCGCTTTAACAGACAATTGCGCGGTCGTGCGACGTGGCTCCCAAACAAAATTTGCGTCCTTTTCTTCCCACAAATAGAGCTTTCTTTTGGTGGTATTTGATCACCTCTGCGATTTTTATTTTTTGCTTTTGCGCTATATACAAAAATAGAGCGACATTTTTGAAAAAAAAAAACACTATTTTTTACTTTTTGTTAAAAAAAAAAATCAAATAAACTAAATTTTAGTCAAACATTTAGGCCAAAATTTATTTAGCCACATGTCTTTAGTAAAAAAAAAAAATCGCAATAAAAAAAAATAGCTACCTAGCGGGAACAGCGACACTAATACAGCGATCAGAAAAAAATGATCGCTTAGTGACGCTGGCAATAGGGAGTGAAAGGGTTAACTAGGGCGGTGATCAGGGGGTTAAAACTTTATTGGGGGGGTGGTGGGGGGGCTATCCTGAACCTAACACTAACTTTTTTTTACACTGTCTGTCACACTGACACTAAATGCAGTGATTTGATCACTGCATTCAGTGACACTGTGACAGGGGGGTGGGGGGGGGGGCGGGAGATCACAGGGGTTAATATGCCTATGTGAGTGTGTGTCAGTGTTGTGTTGGTGCACACTTACTTGTGGTGTCTTCTCTCATCAGCAGCGCTGGGAAACAGCGCTGCGATGAGAGATTACATCATTTCCTCCTTCCTGTGTAAACACAGGAGGAGGAAATGACAGGATGGGAGCGCGCTCCCATTGGCTGGGAGCGATCGCGGGGGGGCGGGTATTCGCCGACATCCGCCCCCAGATGCCGGATCGCTCCCGGAGCCAGGGGGACCCCCGCACGCCGCGGAGGGGGTCCCGATGGGACCCCCGAACCGCACTCAGGCGGGGACGTAAATTTACGCCCTTGTGCCTGTACGTGCCCTTCTGTGGCCGTATATGTGCGTGCGGGGGTCCTTAAGTGGTTAATGGTGAATTAAACTTCATTTCCATTTTTTTTTGTGTATTATCCCAAATTTTGAGTGCATTTCTTGTTATACTATGTGTGTCTCCATCTAAGGTTCTCAGTTGTGTGGGCTTCCAAATTTCCTTATCTAATCTCACCTTTGTTAGAGCGTTTTCTACACTGACCCATCTTTTTTCTTGATTGATTCTGGCCCATTCCACTACCCTAGACAAAATTATTGCGTCGTAGTACTTTTTGATATCCGGGACAGCCAATCCTCCTTTATTTTTTGTTTGTTTAAGAATCTGTAATGCGATCCTATGTTTTTTATTCCCCCAGATGTAATTCATAATAATATTTTTCAGTGTTCTTAATAGTTGTTTTGGAAGTTTGATGGGTATCATCTGCATCTTATATAAAATTTTTGGTACCAGCACCATTTTGCAGATGTTTATTCGTCCAAACCATGAGATAGGTCTATTTTTGATTCTAGTAATTTCCTTCTTTATTTCGTTTAACAGGGGTATATAGTTGATTTCATAGATTTTTTTCCTTGTGTTTGCCAGGTAAATGCCCAGATATTTAAGTTCTTTCACCCATGGAAATTTGTGTTCTGCTTTTAATGATTGTACTTCATTCTTGGACATGTTTACCTTGAGAATTTCCGTTTTGTTGATATTTAGTTTAAAGTTTGAAATTTCCCTATATTGTCCACAAAGATCTAATAGGTTTGGGATTGATGTTTTCGGATTGGTTATGTAAAAAAGCATGTCATCTGCGAAAGCCGATAATTTATGCTCATAATCGCCTATTTTGATTCCTTCTATCCCCGGGCAGTTACGTATTCTTGATAGGAAGGGTTCCATTGATAGAACGAATAGGAGTGGGGAAAGAGGACAACCCTGTCTTGTACCATTTTCCATTGTAAAAAATGGGACAAGTCCCCATTAAATTTTATCTTGGCTGTTGGGGTCTGGTATAATGTTCCAATCCATGCCAACATCCTCTGTCCAAAACCCATGATTCCCAGGGTTTGTAGCTTGAAACCCCAGTCTACCCTGTCAAACGCTTTTTCAGCGTCAATTGACAGGAGTAGACTGGGGCGTCCATCAGCCCTCATTTTATGTAGGAGGAGGAGTGCCCTTACTCCATTGTCCCTCCCCTCCCTTCCCTGGATAAATCCCGTCTGGTCGGGATGAACCAGACCCGTCATCTCCTGTTTTACTCTCTCGGCCAATACCTTTGCAAACAGTTTTAAATCTGTATTTAACAGGGATATTGGCCGATAGTTCGAGCATATCCTGGGGTCTTTGCTCTCCTTTGGGATTACAGTGACTGTGGCTTCCAGAGCTTCTTTACTCAATGTATATTCCTTTCCTACGCCATTAAAATATTGGCACAGTTGTGGGATGAGTATTGCTTTACATTTTTTATAATATAGTGCTGTAAGACCATCCGGACCTGGGCTTTTTCCTGATGTGGTGTTTGTTAAAGCTCTTTGTATATCGTTTTCTGTAATTGGTCTATCCATAGTTTCTGCTTCTTGTGGGGTTATTTTTGCCACCCCTGCTTTTTGTAAAAAGTCTGCAACTTTGCGTTTTTTTCTCCTCCTTTCCCCATTTTTTCTGCTCCACTGCGTATAAGTCCTTATAGTAAGCTCTAAAGGTCTCGGTTATATCTTTTGTTGTATACACCACCTCTCCTTGTTTATTTTTAATTTTTTCTATATAGTTTCTGGCTTTTTTCTTCTGTACTATTCTCGCTAAATGTTTACTGGTTTTATTGCCTCCCATGTATCTTTCTTTGGCGATTATCTGAAATTCTCTTTTTGTCTCTTGAAATAGTAGTGTTTTTAATTCATTTTGTTTGTTCATTAATTCCTTGTGTTCTGCTTTTAATGATTGTACTTCATTCTTGGACATGTTTACCTTGAGAATTTCCGTTTTGTTGATATTTAGTTTAAAGTTTGAAATTTCCCCGTATTGTCCACAAAGATCTAATAGGTTTGGGATTGATGTTTTCGGATTGGTTATGTAAAAAAGCACGTCATCTGCGAAAGCCGATAATTTATGCTCATAATCGCCTATTTTGATTCCTTCTATCTCCGGGGAGTTACGTATTCTTGATAGGAAGGGTTCCATTCTTGTTGTTTCCCGTCTTTTTTATGTTTTTGTTCTAGCCTGCATATCTCGCCAATTACTTTATTCTTTAGGAGATTCTTCTCTTTTTTTTTCTAGCGCCTTCTAAAATAAAAATTCCTCTAATTACCGCCTTATGGGCATCCCACAATGTGGCTTTCGATATATCGTTTGTGTCGTTTGTTTTAAAGTATTCCTCTAACTCCTTTTTTATTCTAGTTAAACTTATTTCGTCTACCACTAGTTCCTCATTTAATCTCCAAATTTGGGATGGTCTTGAATTCCCTTCGATGTTTAAGCTAATACTTATTGGGGCATGATCGGATATAGTCATTGGCTCAATCTTTGTCTCAATCAGTTTTTCCAAGAGGCAATGGTCGGCCAAAAAGTAATCAATGCGAGAATAGCATCTGTGTACCGGGGAGTAAAACGTATAGGGCCAGATTCAGGTAGATGAGAGTATCTTTCCTCTGGAGTAACGCTTCTAATTTACGTTACTCTGAAGACCCTTTCAGCGCAAGTCCTGTAATTCACATAGCAGTTGCGCGTAAACTTGCGCCAGAGTAACGATAATGCGCTGGCGTAACCCGACGCAAGTGGAACTGGGTGTGATCATATGTAAATGATGGGCGGAGCCCAGCGCAGAGGCTTACGTTCAGCGCATCATCCACGGAGCATGCGCAGTGAGTGCGGCTCCACTCGCCCCCTTGTGCGCATGCTCACAACTTCCGTCGGCACCACTTCCTGGGAAACGTCAGCGCAATGCGTTCCGCTGGGCGCTTAAAAGCGCTGGCGGAAACGCCATTCCGGCGCAAAAGTAGTTCCATTTCCCCCCACCCAGGGAAGATACTTTTGCCCTGTAATGGCTGCTCCCGCTGCCCCCAGAGAGAGGAGGAACCTAAATTATAATGCCCAGGAGGTCACAGTGATAATATCGGCTATGGAGGCATTTAATGATTTTCTCCATGGTAAAAAAAGCAGGAAGACCAGCCGGGAGAGAAAGCAGGCCATCCTGGACACCATAGCTGCCAGGGGTCAATGTGCTGGGGTACTCCACCCGGAGTGCTTCAGACATTGGTAAAAAAATCAATGACCTGCGGCGCAAGGTGAGGGGCAAGTGTGTCCACCATTAGGAGCCATGAGAGGGGCACAGATGGTGGTCCCCCATGTCCTGTCACCCTGACCGCGGAGGAGGAGGTGGTCGCCCGCTGCCTGGACAGGGAGCAGTTGGAGGGGGTCCCAGGCTATGATTCCGTAGAGGAAGGCTCCAGGACAGGTAAGTGATTTTTACCCCCTTTTTGGTGTGTTGCATGTGGGGCGGGGGTGGGTACATGTGCCAAGTGTGTGGGACCACCAACATGTGTCTGCTTTGTGTCATCCACAGATGACGGTGCTGGGCCATCTCGTGCCGGCCAGTCCACCCCAACCCCCAACGGGATGCTGAAGACGAGGCCCTGGGTGCTGGAGACACCGAGGTGGAGGAGGAGAGTGCCCACACCACTTCAGCAGAGGTGGTTGTGGAGGAGCCTGTCCCTGAACAGGAGTTCATTTTAATGTTGGAGGAGTCCTCCTCCTCTGCAGGGCCCTCTGTGATCCCCTCCCCCATCCTAGGTAGCCCTCAAGGGCGACTCCATCCCCACGGGGACAACCTTCCTCTGCCCCCAGGAAGGCCACCCGGAAGACCAGGGGGGTGTGTGATTTGGTCGAAGACCAGGTGCTTTTGGACCACGCGAAACAGACCCAGCAAATGGGGGAGATGGCTGGCCACCTAGACAGGGTCGCAGACAGCCTGGGCTCTATGTCACAGCTGCCCAGTCGCGTGAGGTCGTGTGCAGGGCGTTGTGACCAGCCTGGGGGAGGTGCAGGCTGATATCCGGCACTTGACAGCAGCTGTTCGAGACAACACTGCTGCCATTCGGGAAGAGGGGAGGGGGCAGCGGGCAACAGTGACCAGCGGCATCAGATCACCCGCCAGCTGAGGATGCAGGCCCAAACAAATTTGTATCTGAGCCGTTATCGCTGTGGCATTGGAGGGCATGCAGCCAACAGCTCCCAGGAGTGGCCCACCCGGGGATCAGCCTCCTCCTGATGCCCCCCCCCCCCACCACCACCACCACCCACTCCCTCCAGGCAGATGAGGAGCCCGAGAGTGCCCCCAAGGAGGAGCCCCCGTCATCCCAGATGAGGGTTTTTTGTTTTTTTTTGGTTGTTATATATTTTTGTTTATACTCAGGACATGAGTTTATTTATTTTATTTATTATTATTGTTTATACTCAGGACATGAGTTTTTGTTAATTTTTTTGGTTCTCAGGTTATGAGATTTTATTTTTATTTTTTGATACTGCACACGTTGCAGTGTGAATGGTGTTGTGAATGTGAGAGGGTGGCACTCCTGAAAGTAAGGGGTGTCACCCTCGGCCGTGGTGGTGAAGTTAACCCCACGGCTGAATGAATGACGTTGTGAAAGGTGTGTGAATGGACAGTGACATCATTGGGGCCTTGACGCGGCGTTACTGCTCCCAACTCCTACATGCTGGACTTGGGCTAATCCAATGCGATGTGCATGTGATGTGTGTGATCTAGGGACATCAGTGGTGTACACGCGTGCACTGTCTGTGTTATTAATGTTTTGGGTTAGTGTCCAAAGATGCCTACGGCGAGGACCCTCCTGACTGCTCTTCCATCAGCAGACTGGGTGTCCTCTGCCAGGTGGGGACTGTGTGGGTCGGGGGTCAGGTCATCACGTATGTCAATCTCTAGGCCTTTTTTCATAGCAAAGTTATGTAGTATGCAACATGCAGCGATGATCTGACACACAAAGGTAGGGGAATACAATAGGGTCCCCCCGGACTTATCCAGGCAGCGGAAACGGGACTTCAGGAGCCAAATGTTTGCTCCACCACTGCACGGGTTTTGATGTGTGCTTCATTGTATTTTCTCTCTCCTCTGGTTTGGGGGGTTCCGGAAAGGAGTCATTAGATGGGGTCCCAGTGCATATGCAGAGTCACCTGTAAGGTAAAAGACAGGAGAATGTTAGTCATGCATGTGCGATTTCTGTTGTGCATCACGGGAGGGGATAGTCATGCCTGACTCCCATGTCACTCACCAACCAGCCAGCTGTCCCCATACATGTTCTGTTCGAATTCTGCTGGGATGGGACTCTGACGGTATATGAAGCTGTCATGGCTGGACCCGGGGTGTTTGGCACGGACGTGCCATATGAGGCGTTGGGCATCGGCTTATCACCTGTACGTTGATGGAATGCCAATGCTTCCGATTGCGGTATATGTGCTCTGTGGCACTGGGGGGGCTGTAGGGCCACATGTGTGCAATCAATGGCCCCGATGGTGCGTGGGAATCTGGCAATGTTGTAGAAATCTGTCATTGCCTTCAGCCGCAGCTCCTCAGTGGTGGGTCTGATGAACTGGTTGGACATGCGTCTGAGGATTGCAGGGACAACCTGGTGCACACATCTGCTTATGGAGGGACTGTGACATCCCAGCCACCACTCCACTTGTACGCTGGAATGATCCACTGGCAAGGAAATGAAGTGTTGCCAGGACCTTCACCAGTGGCTGCACTGCTTGTGATCGGTTGTGTCTTGCTGGTGATGTCACCCTGCAGGGTTGTGGTTAGTTCAAGTATTGCATCTGGGCTGAATCTGAAGAGGCGATACACCTCCTCATCCCCCATGCCAAAGAGGTTCATACGAGTGCGGTATATCCTCTCACGTGCCCGCCTCCTCCGTAGCGAGGGGACCCAGTACTAGTCTTAGGACCACGAGTGCCCCTGGCATGTTGGCACACAGAGGTGTTGTCCTTGCTAGTGTTGTTGTTCAGCTTGCTAGTTTCGTCGGTAACGCTGCTGTAGCTGCTCTCCTGCTGACCTGTGACCGTCTGGAGTAAAGATAAAGCAGCCTTTTGTAGAAATAACTTTGCGCCGGACGGACCAGATACGCGCGGCGCATGTAGCCAGCGTATGGTGCTAATCCGATCGTGAATTGGGAAAAATCCCTCATTTGCATATTTGCAGGGGAAATCAATAGGCGCGACTGATGCGCCCAGCGAAAATAAGCGCTGACGATACTCTGGCGTCGGAACGTTCCGCCGGTCGCAAATGACCCGTTATTGGGCGCATCTAGTTTGGTGGGTACGGGCACATAGAAAAGACGGCGCATCATCACAGTTACGCGGCGCATATCCAAATACTCCAGCGCAAGTGTTCGTGAATCTGGCCCATAGTCTCTAGCTTCCGGATTGAAAACTCTCCATGTGTCCACTAATTGGCTTCTATATAGGCTATTCTTGACCTTTCTTAACTGTGTACTACTTATCCCTCCCGTCGGAGCAGATTTATCTATCGTTGGGTCTATGCTAAAGTTTAAGTCCCCTCCTAGTATGACCCTGCCTTTTTTAAAGTCTCTTAATTTTCCTAATATTTCTATTAAATACTTTGTCTGTTGCGTGTTTGGGGAATATATATTTACTAAGGTACACTCCATATCCTCTAATTTTCCTTTCAGGAAGAGGAATCTTCCCTCAGGGTCTATTAATCTTTCTGTCAACTGGAATCTTACCCCCCTCGCTATTCCTATAGCTACGCCTCTCGCTCGCTTTGAGACAGTATCCCAGTAGTACCAGACAGGGAAGTCTGTTGAATATAGTCTAATATTTGCTTCTAACGTGAGGTGTGTTTCTTGTAGAAACGCTACGCCAGTTTTGATTCTTTTTAACTCCTTTAGGACTTTATGCCTCTTCACGGGGTTGTTTAAGCCTTTTACATTATACGATACACATTTTATTATCGGCATTCTATCTTATATTGCCTGTTTAGCTTTAGTTCCATGTCCAGCCTCATCCTTATTTCGTCTTCTAACGAGATTTGGTGAGGTGGGTCCCTCCCCCCCTTCGGCACCCCCTCCTCTCCCCCCCCTCTCCTCCCCCTCCCTCCCTCAATCCCCCATCCCTCCCCCCCTTCTCCTATCCCCCCCTCCCTGTTGGCCAGCTATAGGCCTTTGAACCAATGTTCCACCTATGGTTCAAAAAACTCTGTGGTGGGACCTATTTCCAAATCCCTCATCCGAAAAGGATGGGGGAACAAAAGCTTTATGTTTTCTGGGGTGACAGAGCTACCTGTCTTTTCCGCTAGGTCCCCCCTCTGCCGTCTCCTCCCTTATTTATGCCCAGCCAGGTAAATCAGGTATCTGCAGCTCAAGTCTATTACAGAATTCTTTTAAGTCCTCTGGGAATCGTAGTGTTGCTGATTTCCCTTCTCTTGTACCCACTAAGCACGCCGGGAATCTCCAGTTGTATTTAACTTTTTTGGCTATTAGTTGTTCCACTAAGGCCTCGTACACACGAGGGGATATGTCTGCTGAAAACGGTCCGATGGACCGTTTCAGCAAACATCTCCGCTCGTGTGTATGGGCTAGCGGACAGATTTCTCCACCAGACAGATTTCAAAGCATGCTTTGAAATCCATCCGGTGGAATCTGTCCGCCCGACATGTCTGCTGGTTAGTACACTTACCAGCAGACATGTCGTCCCCCACCGCCGCCGCGCCGCCACCGAATGGATTCGGCGCATGCGCGGAAGTGTTTAACTTCCTGGTGCGGTGACGTGGCGGTGACGTGGTGTGTACACGCCATCGGATCAAACTCCCGATCGGACATATCCGATGGAAATGGTCCGCGGACCGTTTTCATCGGATATGTCCGATCGTGTGTACGAGGCCTAAGGGTTTTAAAAGTCGTCGCCTAGATAGAGTCTCTGGGGCCAAATCTGCAAAAATCTGTAAGATAGACCCATCGTAAGTGGGGGGTGGGTATCCCCTCAACTTTTTCCAGATTTCTTCTTTCTCTTCAAATGAGTGAAACCTCACTATGATGTCTCGGGGTCGTTCTGTTCTTTTAAACTTTCCTACGCGGTGGACTCTCTCCAATCTGGTCTGTTCTTCAGGTGTTTTCCCTAATATTGGGTTTAATATTGTCCTTATCTTTCCCTTTAAATCTTCTCCCTCTTCTTCTGGGACTGATCTAACTCTCAAATTTTGCCTCCTTGATCTATTTTCTTGGTCTTCCAGCTTATACATTATGTCCCTCTGCTGTGACTGTAACTGGGCCATTTGTCCCTTTAAGAGATTTGACTCCTGTTCTTGTTTCCCCGCTTGCTCTTCTATTGCTTCCACCCTAGTAAGCAGGTGACCCATGTCTATTCTTAAACTTTGTATTTCTCCCTTGATCGCGTTTTCTAGTCGCATCAGCATTATTTCCATGTCCCCTTTTGTAGGAATTTCTCCATCCGATCTTTGTCCCTCCATTCTGCTGGATTCAGAGTCTATTTCGCTAGCTCCTTCCTCTCTTGATTCCTCTGATGTTTCCCCTTGAATTGGACTCAGGTTTTTTTTGGGGTCTACCTTCTTATCTGTTTTTGTTTGTAGCGACTTTGGTGATCCTAACTCTTTTGAGATTGCTTTTTTTGTCATAAATTGTGTGATATTACTTGTTGTCACCACGCTGAAATGTGTTTTTGGGGTGCCTCCTTTTGTTGTTGCTGATCTACTTGTCATCCTAGACATACTGTAGTATCTTTCGCTTTTCTCATTCTTTTCCCCAGTTTGGCAGCCTGTTCTCTTCCCCTCCGCTTCAACTTCCAGCTCTCACTAATAGTAGACCAGCCTCCCACTTATCCAATCAGAGGTGGCTCACTTCCAAGTTCAGAGGCGTCCACGTCCCTCAGGGGTCCGCGTGTAGGGAGGAGTAAGGTTAAACTCATAAAATTAAACTCATATATTATCTTGTGAGGTTTTTTTTTCCCCCCTTTATAGTGGGGCCCCCCTCTTAGTCTGCTTCATGCAATATCGTATGTTAGTTCTGTTTTCTTGGGAGTACCCCGAGTTTGTTTGGGGTCCACTTCTATATTGTCTCTTTTGGGTCCCTCCACTTTGTATGGACTCCAATAGGCTTAAGTTTATTTTTACCACAGCATTTCCCCTACCCACATGGCGATTTGGCAGGAGACCCTTTATATTGTCAGGAGAGTAGGTGTGGGAGAAAGATCATGTGTCTGTAGCATTTAATCACACCGACAATAGCCCTGGTACAATAGTCTTATCACGGACAAGCTTTAAGTCACATTCATTTGTCTATATAGCATTTCAGCATCTCACCTTCTGTATCCATGTTCCTTTAAATTCTCCCATATAATATACCTGCCTCTCTCGGTCTCGCCGCTTCAATCCTCCATCTGTGTGTGTCACCTGGAGAGCGTCCTGCAGCTATAGTCTATCAGTGTAGCCTGGCTTCTGGTAATCGCCCTTGTTTGTAAGGTATGGAAAGTGCTGCAATAGGAGTGAGTTTAACTTCAGAGGCGGGGGAGGGGGATGTACTTTCCCCGCTCTATGCGCTGCTCCTGGGTACCTGGTGTATTCTGCGGGCCGCTACCCCGCTACTCACGGTTTGCCGACGTCCATGAATGTACCTCGGTCCAGTGGCGGGGACGTCCGGGGGAGGCATTCGCTCCCGTCTCTCCTCGGCTCCTTCGTGCGGTCCTCCGGGTGTTCGCGCATCCGCCGTACTCCAGGGCTGCGGCGTCTCGTCCGTCCCAATCCCCAGCGTGGAGCTTCCTCTGGTCCTTCCCACCTAGAGGCGCGTCACGTCTTCACGTACACGCCATGTCTGACTGCCCTGCAGGCCCTTTCTCATGGCAAAGTTGTGCAGAATGCAACATGCACCGATGATCTGATACACGAAGGTAGGGGAATACAATAGGGCCCCCCCAGACTTATCCAGGCAGCGGAAACGGGACTTCAGGAGCCCAAATGTTTGCTCCACCACTGCCCGGGTTTGGATATGTGCCGCATTGTATCTTCTCTCTCCTCTGGTTTGGGGGTTCCGGAAAGGAGTCATGAGATGTGGTCCCAGTGCATATGCAGAGTCACCTGTAAGGGAAAAGACAGGAGGATGTTAGTCATGCATGTGCCCCTTGTGATGTGTGCATCATGGGGGGAGGACAGTCATGCCTGCCACCCATGTCACTCACCAACCAGCCAGCTGTCCCCATACACGTTCTGTTCGAATTCCATTGGGATGGGGCTCTGATTGTAGATGTAGCTGTCATGGCTGGATCCGGGGTGTTTGGCACAGACGTGCCATATGAGGCATTGGGCATCGGCTATCACCTGTACGTTGATGGAATGCCAATGCTTCCGATTGCGGTATATGTGCTCTGTGGCACTGGGGGGCTGTAGGGCCACATGTGTGCAATCAATAGTCCCCACGGTGCGTGGGAATCTGGCAATGCTGTAGAAATCTGTCATTGCCTTCAGCCGCAGGTCTTCAGTGGTGGGTCTGATGATGTGGTGGGACATGCGTCTGAGAATTGCAGGGACAACCTGGTGCACACATCTGCTCACGGAGGATTGTGACATCCCAGCCACCACTCCACTTGTACGCTGGAATGATCCACTTGCAAGGAAATGGAGTGTTGCCAGGACCTTCACCAGTGGCTGCACTGCTTGTGAGCGGTGTGTCTTGCTGGTGATGTCATCCTGCAGGGTTGTGGTTAGTTCAAGGATTGCATCTGGGCTGAATCTGAAGAGGCGATACACCTCCTCATCACCCATGCCAAAGAGGCTCATGCGCGTGCGGTATATCCTCTCACGTGCCTGCCTCCTCCGTACCGGGGGACCCATTAGTAGTGCTAGGACCACGGCTGCCCCTGGCATGTTGGCACACAGAGGTGTTGTCCTGCAAATGTGGTTGCTCAGCTTGCTTTTTTCGTCGGTAACGCTGCTGCTGTAACTGCTCTCCTGCTGACCTGTGGCCGTCAGGAGTAAAGATAAAGCAGCTATTTGTAGGAATAACTTTGCGACAGACGGACGACTTATGCGCGGCGCATTTAGCCAGTGTCTGGTGCTAATCCGTTCGCGAATCAGCATATCTCCCTCATTTGCATATTTGAATGGGAAATCAATAGGCGCGACGGATGCGCCAAGCGAAAATATGCGCTTACGATACTCTGGCGAAGGAAAGTTAAGCCGGTTGGAGAAAGCCGATTTCTGTCGCATCTAGTTTGTTAGGTACGGCCGCATAGATACTACGGCGCATCTTTACAGTTACGCGGCGCATATCGATATACTCCAGCGCAAGTCTTTCTGAATCTGGCCTATAGGCTTTTCTTCTTTTTTTTTTTATCCATTTAGGTGGTATCACTTTTTAGGGATATTGTTTGTTTTTTGATCTGTTTCAAGCCATACAGATTGTTTGTGTGTACTGTGGTGTTTTTTGCAGGTTTTGCAAGAATTTACGTCATTTACCTATTTTTGTATCCATTTATTTTGATGTCTGCTTTATCAGAGTGGACTATTTCTATGGCCTGGCGACCTAGGTACTGGAGCGGATTTACTATTGTCACTGCGCTGCGCCGGTTCATGCCTTAATTAGTGCGCTGGATGAAGCCTTAATTAGGCGCATGAACCGGCCTCAGCAGCAGCGCAATGCAATTGATAAGTAAAGCCGCCGCCGAACTCCCTGTTAAAGTCTATGGGGGAAATCTGAAGTGTTCATTTTAAAGGCTAATCTGCAAGTTTTGTCCTAAAAAGTGTTTGGGGACCTCAGTCCTGCCCCAGGGGACATGTATCAATGCTTTTTTTATTTTTTAAAACAGACGTTTTTTCGGGAGCAGTGATTTTAATAATCCTAAAAGTGCAACAATAAAAGTGTAATATTCCTTTAAATTTCGTACCATGGGGGGGGGGGGGGGGGGGGTGTAATGTCAGCATGTGAAAAAGCACACTTTTCCAGTGGTTAGAAATGTCTCTGCACAAAATGACATTCTGAAAAAAAAAGCCCTTTAAAACTGACTAGGGTATGCGGGCAGGAGGCTTATTGAAATCTGGAAGACCCCTTTAACAAAGGGGCCCCCCAGATCCCGACCCCCCCTGTGTGAAATGGTAATGGGGTACATTGTACCTCTACCATTTCACGAAAAAAAAAGTGTCAAGTGTAAAAAAAAACAAGAGCCGGTTTTTGACAAGTCCTTTATTAATATCTTCTTTCTTCTTCCATCTTCTTTTCTTCTTTCCTTCGGGTTTCTTCCTCCATCTTCTTCTTTCTCTGCTTCTTTCTTGGTTCTTGTAGTGCCGCATCTTGACTGGCGTGTTCTTCCATCTTCTTCTCCTTCCGCTGGCCTTCTCGTCCGCATCTTCTTCGCCGGAGGCGCCGCTATTTGGGGGGAACCCCACGTACTTTTTTATTTTTTTTATGAATGAATCTTCTCCCAATTGCCGGGAGCCGACAATTCATTATAGCCGCGAGTCAGTTTTAAACCGCTTTTTTCCTTCAGAATGTCACTTTTCAGATGCTGACATTACACCCAGGGCCGCCATCAGGGGTGTACAGGCAGTACACCTGTAAGGGGCCCGGGGGTCCCCAGGGGCCCGGATAGGAACTCACTTTTTAGGGGTCCGGAGGTGCCCAGGTGCCTGGAGGCCCCCAGGGCCACAGATGGTAACCCCCCTCTTCTTTTCTTTATTTTTTTTTTTTAAATATATTTTTTAATATTTTATTTTTTATTAAAGGGCCAATTTTTTTTCTTTTATTTTTTTAGCAGTCCGGAGGTGCCCGGGTGCCTGGAGGCCCCTAGGGCCCCAGATGGTAACCCCCCTCTTTTTTGCTTTATTTTTTATAAATATATATATTTTTTAAGATTTTATTTATTTTATTTTTTATTAAAGGGCCAATTTTTTTTCTTTTATTTTTTAGCAGTCCGGAGGTCCCCAGGGGCCCAGAGGCCCCCAGGGCCCCCGGGTGGCAACCCCCCATTTTTTCATTTATTTATTTTTAAATATATTTAATATATTTTTATTTATTTTTTTATTAAAGGGCCAATGTTTTTTTTTAGGGGTCTGGAGGTCCCCAGGGGCCCAGAGATCCCCAGGGCTCCAGATGACAACCCCCCTTTTTTTATATAAAAAAAAAATTATATATATCACTTTTATTTTTAATATACATATAAATATACATACATTTATTATTATTATTATTAAAAGGTCCAGAGGTTCCCGGGGCCCCAGATGAGAACCTTTTTTCTTATAAAAATATATAGATACATTTTTAGTAAAAGGCTCAGAGGTCCCCAGGGCCCCATGTTATTTTTGTCTATAGATTTTTTTATTTATTTTTTATTAAAGGGTCCAGAGGTCCCCAGGCAACCCCCTTGTTTTTTTTATAAATGTTTATTTATTTTTTATATATATTTTTTTTTTATTTATTTTTTATTAAAGGGCCCAGAGGTTTCTTTTTATTAAAGGGCCCAGAGGTCCCCAGGGCCCCCGGATGGCTACCACCCTTTTTTTTATATATATTTTTCTTTATTTCATTTTTTTTAAAGGAACCCCCCGCTTCTCAAATCGCGGCAGCCCCCCCCTTCTCAATTTCAGGCGGCAGCACCCCCCCCAGTTCTCTGCTCCAGGGGGCCCATGCCTGAAGCTGTGTAAGGGGCCCCATAATTCCTGATGTCGGCCCTGATTACACCCCCCCATGGTACGAAATTTAAAGGAATATTTCACTTTTATTGTTGCACTTTAACCACTTCCATACCGTGCCTATTCTGGCACTTCTCTCCTTCATGTAACAATTATATTTTCTTCCTTGAAAATTACTCAGGACCCCCAAACATTATATATATTTTATTAGCAGACACCCTAGGGAATAAAGTGGCGTGCATTTTTTATTAAAACTTTCCAACGGTATTTGCGCCAACATTTTTCTAACGCCTTTTTTATTTTTGCTTA
This sequence comes from Rana kukunoris, assembly GCA_029574335.1. NCBI lineage: Eukaryota > Metazoa > Chordata > Amphibia > Anura > Ranidae > Rana > Rana kukunoris. The sequence goes on along the minus strand of CM056059.1, from coordinate 261,190,998 downwards.
AAAAAAACCTGTTTCATGAATTAAAAAATAACAAAGCAGTAAAGCTAGCCCAATTTTTAGGGATAATGTGAAAGATGATGTTACACCGAGTAATTAGATACCTAACTTGTCACGCTTTCATATTGCGAACACTCATGGAATGGCGCTAAACTTCGGTATTAAAAATCTTCATAGGTGACGCTTGACTTTTTTTTCAGGTTACCAGTTTAGAGTTACAGAGGAGGTCTAGTGCTAAAATTATTGCTCTCGCTCTAACGCACGCTATGATACCTCACATGTGGGGTTTGAACGGTGTTTACATATGTGGGTGTATTATTTTTCACTTTTCTTCCTATTACAAGGAATGTAAACATCCCTTGTAATAGGACTAGTGTGTGACAGGTCCTCTTTATGGAGAGAGGCGGGGTCAATAAGACCCCACATCTGTCCTCAAGGCTGGAAAGCATGGAATTTAAAAAAAAAAAACATCTGCCTGGAGTTTGCATGTTCTCCCTGTGCCTGCGTGGGCTTCCTCCCACAATCTAAAAACATGCTGTAAATCGGATCCAGTCTAAATAAGCCCTAATATGCAGTAGGATATTTAGGTTTTGTGCTGCCCTAGGCCTGACCAAATTTCTGTACCCCCTAATAGAAAAATGACCCACCCTTCCTGTCAAGGCCACACCCTGTTTTTTCATGACCCGCCCTGGAATTTTCAGGGGACACACACAAGTTCTGTGGAGGGGGGGGGGGAGACAGGAGTCCCTTAATTTGCCTAGTTTTTCTCTCACTTCCTGTTTGGCTATGGGGCAGGAAGTGAAGGCCAGTCTCCCCAAACGGACAGGGATAATACAAAATAAACTGACAGGGCTTATAATCCTTCCCCCCCAACTCTATCCAAAATGAAAGAAAACAAAAAAAGAAGTGTTGATTATAGTTCCAGTTTAACCCAAAATTTCAGAGAATTTTATTGAGAGGCCTAAGAAAATATAACTATGCCAATAGGCCAGGATCCAGCGTTGCTAATATGTATGAATGTGTGTTAGGGACCCCCACAAACACCACCCAATGTTAAATCAACAATTTTCTTGTTTGTTTTGGGGATGCCTGCACCTCTGATAGGGTAAAGACACCTCACAAATGTTGTCACTTTCTACTTAATTCATTCACTTCCTGCCATATAGCCAAACAGGAAATGAGGGTAAAACCTGATTAATGTCTTTGTTGGGTACACCGATCAATCTAAATAGTTTCCCATTATGGAAATTGCATTTTGCTGTGTGCACCCCAAATAAGTACGGATCTTGGACTTTGGGGTCCATTTACTAAAGGCAAATCCACTTAGTACTAAAAGTTTGACTACGCTTCTACTGCAGAGCGGCTGTCAGATAATTGACCGTGAAAGAACTGGCAGACCTGACGTGCACGGACCTATGAGCACAGTGCGCATGCGCGTATATACGAGCACAATGCGCGCGCATACGGGCAACAACACAATGAATACGTTGTTCTTTACTGTGCACGTGCGCGCACCATTACGCACGCATTACGGGCGGGACTCCAGGCGTCAGTGCCTATTTAAACCTTGTTGCAGCAGTCACCAAACTGCTGCATGATCTTCAGTCCTTGACCTGATGCTGATTCCTTGTTCCTGCTTCCTCTGTATGACCTCGGCTAGCCTTCTGACCTGTTCCAGTCACTTCCTGCTTCCTGTGTATGACCTTGGCTTGCCCTCTGACCCGTTCCAGTTACTTCCTGCTTCCTGTGTATGACCTCGGATTGCCTTCTGACCTGTTCCAGTTACTTCCTGCTTCCTGTGTATGACCTTGGCGCGGCTCCTGACTCCGCCCCTGGGTTTCCTGCCAATCTACTGGTACTTCCGTGGTACTCGAACTTCGTATCCTGGTGCACATCTGTTCCCCGACATCGCTCCAGCAAGTCTCAGCCGGCAACTCCTGCACCCCTGGGCATAGCGTCCCCTGCCTCACCTCCAGGGGGCGTTCTGCACTCGAGTGGCAAGGGAAGCCCTCTCGGCACTTCGGCCTCTGGTAAGGTACGTGACAGCGGCTTTGCCTTTACTAAACCCCAAACTAACTAATCATTTGGGGTGTACACAGCAGTGCAATTTGCCTAATGGGGACACTAGTTAGATTGACCTGTGTCCCTAAGAAAAGACCATTGGTAGGGTTTTAACTTCACTTCCTGTTCAGCTGTGTGACAGGAAGTGAAGCCAATTTTAAGAAAAGGGACACAAAGCCCAACCTAAAAACACAAGCAGGGGTTCTAACACTCACTTGGCTTCCCTCAAACACCCACAATTAGAATAGGATTGTCTTGTGCTAGATTCAAGCACAGTGCTGTAAATCAGAACTTCAAGCCTGTCCACCAATACACCACCCCCCCCCCCCCAACAGGCCATGTTTGCAGGTTTTCCTTCATCTTGCACATGTGCTTTAAAAAGACAGTCTGGACATCAATTCTAGGAAACAATACTTACAGCTTTGTCTTTCCTTTTCTGGTGACTAAACATGGCAGCAAACATTTCATGGATACACACCAGCAAAGACGCTTAGAGACAAATCACACCTGATGGTTTGGGCCCAAACTATTTCAGCTGCAGCTGTTAAAATCCGTAGCATGAAAAAATATCACAAAACAAACTTCAAAATTTGAAAGTAATTTTATTGGTCCACAAAACAAGGAAAGCAAAACAAAAAATTAAAAATAAACACACAAAAAAAAACATGAAAAACAAAAATAGACCTAGGTTGATTTCAGACAGTAAGTGGAATATGGTTTATGCTTTTGAAATAACAGGATAGACCCACAGGATTAAAACATTAGTCATTGAGAAACATTTTGCTAAATTATGCAGCAGACCAAAACATCAAAGTGAACATCATTAAAGGGACACTAAAGTCAGGGCTTTTAAAAAAAAAATAACAAACCTGTTATACTTACCTCCACTGTGCAGTTCGTTTTGCACAGAGTGGCCCGGAAAGCTGTCTTCTGGGGTCCCTCGGCGGCTGTCTGGGCTCCTCCTCGCAAAAGCTTTCCATCTTCATGCAAAGGGCGCTCGCACGGAGGAAAGCTTTTGCGAGCGCGCTCCCGTGATACAGCGGCGGCCATAGCCGCCGACTGTATCACTCGGGTCCGCCCCCCGGTGCGCCGCGTCATCCGCTCTGATTGACAGCAGCGCTAGCCAATGGCTGCGCGGCTATCAATCCGCCCAGCCTAGCCAATCAACGGCCAGGCTGGGAACCGAAGAGGACGACATGGACGCGCCCAGGAGATTCAAACGGTCAGGTAAGTACAACGGGGGCTCGGGGGGGGGGGGCGGTGCTGTGAGATGGTTGTTTACCTTAATGCATAGGATGCATTAAGGTAAAAAAACTTGTACCTTTACAACCCCTTTAAATAAAACAATTGCCCCCCCCCCCAAAACATACTTGCTCAAAAACATCTGTTTCACCCCGCCATTCTTGCCAGCCAGCAAGTCTGCCCCCTCTCAGGGCAGCTGACATGTGCTCTATCCACGCTTTTTATAACATGTGTGCTAATGAACCAATTGGAAACACATGAAGAAATGTCAGCCTCTAGTTTGTGTGCACTTGTAACTGCTTACACCTGTTAAGGATGTCCTTAAATTACTAAGCCAAAAAACAAGCTTTCTGAGCATGCTCAGAAACATGCAAATCCTTTTGAGGCACAAAAACCCAGCTTAAATTGTGTCCGAGCATGCCCAGTTCACTCGAGATGCATTAACATAATCAAAGCTGCAATGGCAGATGAAAGTATGAGTGCTGTTTTTTTTGCTTTTTCCCCCTGAACTGATGCTTCCCAACCTGAAGGGGAGGTCTTATTGAATTTTTACGTAACAAACATAAATAATAATAATTAAAACGCCCCTGTCCCTAGTAGCTCGCAGTCAGAAGCGAACACGCACATTTTTTTCCAGGTTACCAGTTTAGAGTTACAGAGGAGGTCTAGTGCTAAAAGTATTGCTCTCGCTCTTACGCACGCTATGATACCTCACATGTGTGGTTTGAATGGTGTTTACATATGTGGGCGGACCTTAAATGTGTAAGTCCCGCCCACATATGTAAACACCGTTCAAACCCCACATGTGAAGTATCATAGTGTTGCCTATGGTTATTTTCAAGTACTGAAGTTTGGCGCCATTCCATGAGTGTGTGCAATATTAAAGCGTGACATGTTAGGTATTTATTTACTCAGTGTAACATCATCTTTCACATTATGGCCAACAATTGGGCTAACTTTAGTGTTTTGTTAATTTTTAACCACTTGAGCCCCAGACCATATTACTGGTCACTGACCGGGCCAGTTTTTGCATTTTGGCACTGCGTCATTTTAACTGACAATTGCGCGGTTGTGCGACATGACTCCCAAACAAAATTGGCGTCCTCTTTTTTCCCCCACAAAATGTAATTAATTTTTTTGGTGGTATTTGATCACCTCTGCGTTTTTTCTTATTTTTGCTCGAACCAAAAATATAGCGACAATTTTGTAAATAAAAAGACAACTTTTTTACTGTTTGCTATAATAAATCTCCCCAAAAATATATATAAATAAACTTTTTTGCCCTCAGTTTAGGCCGATACGTATTCTTCGACATATTTTTGGTTCCAAAAAATCGCAATAAGCGTTTGATTGGTTTGGGCAAAAGTTATAAATAGGGGTTTGTTTTATGGGTTTTTTATGAATATATATATTTTTTTACTAGTAATGGCGGCGATCAGTGATTTTTATGGCTACTGCGACATTATGGTGGACACATTTTTGGGACCTTTGGCATTTTTCTAGCGACCAATGGTATACAAATGCATTGCTTACTATAAAAATGTCACTGGCAGGGAAGGGGTTAACACTAGGGGCGAGGAAGGGGTTGATTATGTTACCTGGGTGTGTTCTAACTGTAAAGGGGGTGGGACTGACTAGGGGAAATGACAGATCGTTGTTCATACATTGTATGAACAGACGAGCAGGCATTCCCCCCCTGACAGGACCAGGATAAAGGGGAACTCCACACCAAATAAAAAAAAAACGGCGTGGGGTCCCCCTCCAGGTGCACAACAGGCTCTTAGATTTGGTCTTGAACATAAGGGGTTAAACCTACGCCCAAAAAAACGGCGTGGGGTTCCCCCCCAGATCAAACCCTTATCCCAGGCACGCAGTCTGGCCGGACAGGAATGGAGGTGGGGACGAGTGAGCGCCCCCCCTCCTGAGCCGTACCAGACCGCATGCCCTCGACATGGGGGAGTGTGTGCTTTGGGGGAGGGGGGCACTGCCCCAACCCCAAAGCACTCTTGTCCCCATGTCGATAGGGACAAGAGCCTCTTCCCGACAACCCTGGCCGTTGGTTGTCAGGGTATATAAGGGGTTAATAAGGGGGCCCCCAGATACCGGCCCCCCACCCTATGTGAATGAGTATGGGGTACATCGTACCCCTACCCATTCACCTGGGGGAAAAGTGTAAAAATAAGACACCACACAGAATAAAATAATTTATTAGTCAGCTGGTGGTCTTCTGCCGGGGCTCCCCATCACCACCCCATTGGGCCCCGGGCTTCGCCGTTTTCTGCCGGGGGTGCGCTTGCCCCCGGGCTTCCAGCTGTCTTCCGCCTGGGGGGCGACACCCCCGGTCTTTTCCGCCGTCGCCCCCCACCCCATAAAGCTCTTTTACATCCGGGGGGACCCGGGGAAAAAGACCGGGGGTGTCGCCCCCCTGGGCTTCTGGCTGTCTTCTGCCGGGGGGGTGCTCCAGCCCCCCCGGGCTGCTGGCTGTCTTCCGCCGGGGGCGACACCCCCGAACTTTTCCCGCCATCGCCCCCACCCCATAGAGCTCTTTTACATCCGGGGGGGCCTGGCGGAAAAGACCGGGGGTGTGCTTCTGGCTGTCTTCCTTCGGGGGGGTGCACCTACTCCCCCCGGGCTTCTAGCCGTCTTCCGCCGGGGGGGGGGGGGGTGCTACAGCCCCCCCCCGGGCTTCTGGCCGTCTTCCGCCGGGGGGCGACACCCGCCGATGCTCTCCGCCATCTTCGGCTGGGCCCCCACCCCAAATTAAGCTCTTTTACATTCGGGGGGGCCGGCGGAAAATGGAGGAGCACACCGGGGGTGTCGCCCCCCCTCGGGCTTCTAGCCGTCTTCTGCCGGGGGCCCCAGCCTCCAACGGGCTTCTGGCTGTCTTCCGCCGTGGGGCCATCGAGAGCCCCCCCGGTAGAAAACGACGAAGCCCGCGGCCCTCCCCCATAAGCAGGAAGCTTTGTGGTGAAGGGGGCCGTGGTGGAAGGCGGCGGCGAAGACTGGGGTGGGTTGGCAGAAGACCCCCGGAGCTGACTAATAAATTATTTTATTCTGTGTGGTGTCTTATTTTTACACTTTTCCACCAGGTGAATGGGTAGGGGTACGATGTACCCCATACTCATTCACATAGGGTGGGGGGCCGGAATCTGGGGGCCGCCTTATTAAAGGGGGCTCCCAGATTCCGATTGCCTCCGCCCGCATACCCCGACAACCAATGGCCAGGGTTATTGGAAAGAGGCTCTTGTTCCTATTGACATGGGGACAAGAGTGCTTTGGGGGGTGCCCCCCTCCCTCAAAGCACACACTCCCCCATGTCGAGGGCATGCGGTCTGGTACGGCTCAAGAGGGGGGGGGGCGCTCGTCCCCACCCCCATTCCTCTCTGGCCAGGGCTTGGTCTTGGTTTTTGGCGTGGGTTTAACCCCTCACGTTCCAGACCAAGCCAAAGAGCCTACTGTACCCCTGGAGGGGGACCCGCGCCGGTTTCCAGTTTGAAATTTGGCGCGGAGTTCCCCTTCATGGTCAGCGCAGGCTGAAAACCGTTCGAAGATTCCCGTGCGCCGCGTCACGCACAGGAAATTCAGCTACGCCGCATGGAATTTACTAAAAATTTCTCGGCGTACTGACGAGGCGCACGGGAAGCCCCGAAGTTTCCCTCTGCGCATGCCCAGTATGCAAATGAACTTCGCGAGGTTCAGGCGCACTTTGCAAGTGCACGGGGATCGGTTCTCAAAAGTCACTTTCACTTTCGATTCGGCCCACCACACACATTCAAACACATGTCACTACACTTCCCCTGCATCACCCCCTCCCCTAATAAACTCCCGCCCGAATCCCCGATATTTACATTACTAAGTGCCGTACACCAGGTCTATACTGGCGTACCATGCGCCCTCTCCTGGGCGCATTAGGCATTTTAGAAAAAGAGGAAATACACTGCACTGGCAGCGTATCTCTTTTGTAAATGTCAAAAACACTTTTACTCCTGCTTGTGCACCATGAGTCATGGCGCACAGGCTTGGTAAATGACCCCCACAGTCTCTGATTGCCATTCCTACCTTTTCTGATTTATGGCGTATGAGCTATTGGGGAGCTCTACCGAGTGTTTATTTTTTTCTTTTTTTTCCCATTTTCTTTTGCATTAATTGAACTTTTTTGATAATTAATTATTTTTTGTATATCGTTGTTTGGACCCTACAGATTTACATCCTAGTGTGTCCTATATGGGCGGATAGGGGCCGAGACCGCCGCTGACATTTGTAGCGCCGAACCCGAGCGGAGGCTCGGATGATAGCCTCGGTCCAAGTTTGTTGTTGTTGTTTGGGTAACGGGGTCACCAGGTCCACCCTTTATCTGGGTTGCCCCCTGTGACTCTCCCCTGATTCGCTAAGAGCAGCCGTGCGTCATTCTCGTTACTGGGCATGCGCGCTGATTCCTCTTTGATTCGTCGGATGTAGCGACGCGTCATCTGCGTCATCGTGCATGCGTGTTGCTTGCGCATCGGATCGTGGCATTCCCTAACCCACGTCACATCCCCCGCCCATAGCTGCCAGGCATACCGCCCACCTCACAGGTGATCGGTATACAGCCTGTCAGTAAGAGCTATATCAAGGGCTCACTAGCTGCTCATTTGCAGCATTGAGCTCAGACATGAGACCTCGTTTTTGGTGGACAGATACAGCATATTGCAGGTATTATAGCTTCAAATTTAACTTTTCCTAGGCAAGTCCTTTGTCAATTTCTAGCATTTATTTTCTAATTTTGCTATCTCTTAATTAAGCGCTCCTGGTGGTAGATTCATCTGCAATACTTGCCCTTCCGAGGCTTTGTAAATTTTTGGCAAACATCTTTCTGGCATTAAGGTAAATCATTACCTATGTTCACTCTAATAGGCACCTATTGATTGATGGATGCTCTTTGAGCATTTATAGCCTGCACATCCTGCGTTCTGTTAGTGATGTGAGCCTATTAATCTAGGGTGACCAGACATCCCCAGTTTCAGGGGACAGTCCCCTGATTGAGGACACTGTCCCCGGACCAAGTCTGTCCCTGGTTTTGTCCCCAGATTGGATTTAATAGGGGGGCAGGGGCAATTTCAAAGACAGTCAGTGCAGAATTGAAATAAAAAAAAAATTAGAATTACACCCCCCAGCTCCGCCGTGCCTACTAGCTTAGGGGGTTGTATTTTTCCACATTATCTGTGCCTCTTTCTGATGATCATGTGCTGGTCGGAGCGGAGGGAATATTTCTTCCGTTTCGGCCGCATGCCCATTCAGCCTCACTCGCATTTTCTTCTGCCTTGGCTCAAATCCGAGCCAGCCTCCTGCCTATCTTCTTGTCCTCTCTGGCGAATTTATCTTCCACCGCTCCCCATCCAGTAGTAGTTGGAGCCCGAAAAGTAAGAGTCGCTGATTGCCGCCATTACTAGTAAAGAAAAAAATATGTCCCCGGATTTCATTTTAAAAATCTGGTCACCTTATATTAATCTGTAAATAGCAACCTTTAAGGCTGTTAATTTAGCCTTCTGTGTTGTTTTGCCCGCAGTGTTTAAACGAATATGCTATAAGTTATTTACCCGAGAGTGTTCTGCGCCTTAGGTGACCGTGACTCACAGATACGGGTACATCTCGCCCTCTTGCATAGCTGAGGTATAAATCTCAGTCAGCACAAGTGTGTATGTGTATGTATGTGTGTGTATATATATATATATATATATATATATATTTTTTTTTTAACGCATGTCCATGTGTGTTCTACGCCTCAATGAATTTTCCACCCTTTACATCTAGTTTGCTACAAGACTCCTTTCATCTTTCTCTCGTATTAGGTACACACATGGTGATTGGTCAGTAGATTGGTCCATTTTTGGTTAACGCTGTCCATTCCAGATTGCGGACAATTATTCTATCTTGGAAATTGTACCTTCATGGTTGCTTCCTCCCGTGGCTCTCCGCCATTTTTCATTTAAGGTACGAGCTGTACGTAGGTCCCATTGATATGTAAAGGCCTGGTTCACTCATTTTCAAAGCTATCAAACACAATATGTATTATCAATGAATGTTCTTATGATTAAGATAATATGTTTCTTGCTATGTTATTTTAGTTTATATCTATGTATACAATATGTTATTTCATTGCCATGTCATTTCATTGTTTACTTTCTATCTATATAGAATAATCTCCACCGTGGGTTCCCGATGAAGCCCAATTAGGGTGAAACAAGTAGAACCTTTTTAACATCAGTGGCCGGAAGAAGACTATATGCAGTTATCTGCACTTACAGTATTTTTTCCAAACCATGATTGTTTTTAATATTTGTTTATCAATTTGTATACAATAAAACTTTTTTTATTTTTCTACTAATATCTGTATCAATGATTTAGATTGTTTGGGGTTTGAGCAGACTCCTATATATTTCTAGTTGAATTCATTCAGCCACTTTGCATCTCCAAAAATCCCTATACCTCTACCCTCTAAGGGAATATTTCTAATCTTTATACACTGAGGGATTTTGATGCATTGGGCTTTGTTTATCATATATGTGCTCCCAATTAGGGTTTTGCTCTACACTACACACTGACCACTACACACTGACCACTACACACTGACCACTACACACTGACCACTACACACTGACCACTACACACTGACCACTGAACATCAGCCACATCATGGTGCATGGGGCACAGGTCAGCGTTTACTTGTTGTCTTTTTTCTTCACATGCAGAGTAGCGCAGGAAGCGTCTGTCATAAGTTCACTTCTCTGTCTCACGCTGCGGCTGCTCCCTGCCCCCCCTCTTCTCATCCATCCCAGGTGATATCACAAGCAAATGTGATTGGACGAGAAGAGCGGGGGGCGGGGAGCAGCCGTATCGTGAGACAGAAGTGAACTTATGGCGGAGACGCTTCCTGCGCTACTCTGCATGTGAAGGAAATCTACTCCCACCCCCCCTTCCCCGCGGCACTCCCCTGCCTGCGGGCCATTTTTAACCAGTCCACGGGCCGGTACTTTGAAACCACTGGTTTAAAAGCACCCGCAAAGGGCTGCTTTGGCTGTGCTGCCCATTGATTTCAATGGACAGGGATGCTTTTGGAGGTATAGTGCCTCAAAGATGCTGCTTGCAGGATTTTTTTTGGGCATCCTGTCAGCACAATGCTTCAGTGTGAAAGCACTTGGGATTTCACACTGGAGTGACAGGAGAGGCACTTTACAGGCGCTATTTTTAGCGCTACAGCACCTTAGTGTGAAAATTAGTCATAGTGCTGTTTGCAAAACGTATTACAGTCCATTTAACATGGTTTCCTATGGTACATATTAACATCTATGCATTTTTCTGCAGTGTGTTTTTGGAAAGGGTCAGGGACTGTTTCTCCCCGCAGCAGATTGCGTTTTGCATGTAATAGACTCGCACCAAAAATTAAAGTGTTGCATTTTTTTTTATTATGCGCTATGCATGTTTTTTTTTTTTTCACAGCAAATTGTGTATAGCTGGTTGTTAGCCACTCTAACCTGTATACACCATCAGCACTACCTCCTATTGTAGTATCCCCCTCTGCAGCATTTATTTTTATAAATCAATCACACACAAATACCTAATTTCACTGCCAAGATTTCGATCACGCGGCTGGTCAGCTTTCTCCTTTTCTCCTCTGAGAGATGCAGTGGGCGGGGTTGAGATTCCTCTGCTGATGTCAGTATGGAGGGAGGAGGGGGTCTTGTGATCGCAATCTTGGCTCTTAAATTACAGCATTTATATTTATAAATCATTCACAGAGGGGGACACTAATAGGAGGCAATGCTGATCGTGTATACAGGTAAGTGTTATGAGAGCAGCAGTAGGGGGGGGGGGCGGCTCGCACAAAGACAGGGATGGGAGGGGGAGGAGGACACAGGAGCAGAGAGGAGAGCAGATAGCAGGTTACTAATGACAGAGGCGTGTAACCTGTCTCAGCAGCCATGAACAGGGGAGGGCTGGCAGGGGGGCAGGGTGGAAATCCCCCCCCGTTCCAGTGACACTATGCACAGCCACCAGCCGCCACTACCAAATGCTGCACTGGACAGGAAGTTTGAACCCAAAAAATCATCAGACAGCCTGCCTGCGGCGCCTCAGCCTCCATCCTGGTAACCTCACCCTCTCTAGTTTCTCCTGCCTCTCAGTGTATAAAAAGGGGTGCTCTGTGGACTTTGTTAAAGGGGAGGGGGGGCAGGCTTTGGTGAGCAGAGACACCCTTCACACCATAGTCCACAGCATGCACCCTTAAATCAAGTTTCCGAGAACACCCCTTAAATCAGGGCCTCTGTGCGGACTCTGATGTAAGGGGAGACTCTGTGCGGACTCTGATGTAAGGGGAGACTCTGTGCGGACTCTGATGTAAGGGGAGGCTCTGTGTGGACTCTGATGTAAGGGGAGGCTCTGATGTAAGGGGGAGTCTCTGTGCAGACTCTTATGTAAGGGGGGCTCTGTGCGAACTCTGATTTAAGGGGAGGCTCTGTGCGGACTCATATTAATGTACATAACATAATGTATAGGATGCAGGGGTCAGGAGTGTGTAATGTAATGAGTGTGTAATGCACAGGGGTGAGAGTCATGGCACAAAGAGAGAGTCCCATGAGGACCAGAGTGAATGAAGGTGTTCACTGTACACTCTGTTAGAAAGAGGCCCCCTCCAGGATCCATTATACTACTTTGTAGTCTCTAATGGAGCCTGGAGAAGCTTTCAAACAAACTCTCTTTTGTACTTTGTACGAAATGTGGGGGCGAGGCCAGGGGTGGGTCATGGACAGGGCAGTGGTGGGCCATGGTTGGGGCCTGACAGGGGGCCCTGGCTTTATTTGGTCCGGGGGCCCTGAGTGTTGTTAGTCCACCTCTGTCGGCAAGTGTACCACAATGCTCTCCCTGTCAGGGATCTCCGCACGACAGGAGCTTCCTAGTTCCTGCCCATCATGACGTCATTCAGAGGCTGGGATAGAAGAGGAGGAGCGCTGTTGCGACCTGCAGGGAGCGTTCACTACAGTGGTTTATTAAAAAAAATTGGGGTAAGGGGTTAATCTACAATTCTATTTGGAATATGCAGCATGGAGGAGGTTAATGTATTGCTATTGGTCACTGATGCATTTGTGACCAGTGGCAGTTAATTAAAAGGTCACTAAAGGAACTTTTTTTTAGCTTACTGCAATCCTGGTTTCATGTCCTCATTGTTTGTTTTTGCTTTGAAGTTGCTGTAATCCTTCTCTAATCTCCACACTTCCTGCTTGTCTGTTTCTTTCTGAAAAAAGTCATGGGAGCTTCTCTCTATGGTCTCTGATCAAGGAGGTGTGATTACTGTGTGTCTAAAACCCCTCAGAACCAATCAGTTTAATTTTAAAAACAAACACTGCCCTGTTTTGGCTCTGTGTCTCTGTACTTCACAGGATCATGAAACTAGATGAAAAACTAAACTGAAACTGCAGGCACATTATATGATTGATTTTTATTTATTTTTAATCCTTTTTTAAAGGAATAAGTTAACTATTATGGGCCAGATTCAGGTAGAGTTAGGCTGGAGTATCAGTGATACTCCAGCCTAACTCTCACTTTGAGCCGGCGTTTCTGTTTTCTGTAAGCAGAAAACAAGAAACGCCGGGTTGGAGTTCCTATACGAGCGGCGTAATTGTATTTCGCCGTCGTATCGGAACTGCAATTTTAAAAATGGCGCTCGGGGCGTTCCCGCTGATTAACGCCGAGAATATGTTAATCAGCGAGAATCGGCAATTCACGATCGTATTCGGGCCCGACGCAGTGACTTTCCAACGTTTCCGTAAGAGATACGCGGCGTAAAGAAAAACCAGCCCCCTAGTGGTGTATTCTATGTTAAGTATGGCCGTCGTCATCGCGTCGAATTTAAAAATGTTTGCGTCGTTTGCGTAAAACGTCCGTGAATGGGGATTGATGTCATTGACGTTCACTGACAGAATTTGGAGCATGCGCACTGACAGTCGACGCATGCCCAGTACGTTCGCCGCGGGATCGCGCCTAGTTTAAATAATACACGCCCCCTACCCACCCAATTTGAATTCCGCCGGCTCATTTTCGCTACGCCGCCGCAACTTTAGTAGCAAGTGCTTTGTGAATACAGTACTTGCTCCTAAAGTTTCGGCGGAGTAACGTAAATGAGAAACGTTACTCCAAAATAAAGATTCGCCCATCTACCTGAATCTGGCCCTATGTCTCTATACCCTGTGTGACGAGACCCTTGCTTGCTCGGTTCTGCTCTCCCGACACTCCTCTGCTTCTATTGGATCAGATTGCCGATTGCAACGTCTGATGGTCCAGTCATCCAAGGTTCCGGGATCCGAACTACAGCTATGTGCCGTTCGGACCCATTAAAACAACACCAGGCAGGCTGTATGTAAGTAAGTTCAAACAGGACTCATTTATTGAAAGTACACAGCACACTTTTATACAGAATTTGGAACATCCCGCCCCCAACAACCGCTTTCCTATTGGTCAATTGTAAAGTATATGCAGTCTTCACTCAGATCCTCCTTAACCATGCAAATGAGGAGTTGAAAATTACGCAGCAGAGATAGTTTGAATAGAAGTACTGTTATGTGTATTGAGACAGAAGCTCCAGGGGGTAATCAATGTACACAATAGCCAGCCACAGAACAATGGAACCGTCTGGAGAGTGAGTTAGCCTTCAGACAGGGCAGAGACCCTTTTGACTTGAGCAATTACAACACAGTATTGGCATCACACAATAGAACATGGTATGTCTTTCAATCCACATCTTTAGACAGACGGCCTGTCTCTGACAAAAGATATTTACACCTGATAAACAAAAGGCTTTAAAACAGGGTTATCACATAATAGACAATGAAATGTCTCAGTATATCCTGTAATACATGAATTAGGATTTCAAGTAGAAAGACTCCAGCACTCCAAGGTCCACATGAAATCACCTGTTATATGTCCCATCTCATGTAATACATGAATTATGATTTATTAGCCACCATCTCCTGTGTAACCGATGTCAAGTAGAAACACTTTAGTATCCCAAGGTCCATGACATTACTCCCCCTGGGAAACAGTCCAACAGCCGCAGTGGGACCCACACAGGTCAACTCGAGGTTGTTGGAAAAGTAGTCTTAAGGTTCCAGGACTGTCTGCTGGGATAACCCATCCGCCTTTCTGTTTTGAGGCCCTGGCCCATAATCGGACGGCAAGAGGCTCGCATTCAGTCCTCTCCAAAAGCCCCTGTCCCAGCTAGGTCTGTCACACATCTCCCCTTTTGGCAGGAGATTAAGACAGTAGGAGACACCAGACAGGTTGACCTGCCGCTGGGGAGAGGCCTGGACTGGCCCTTCTCCCTGGAGTCCTTTCAGCCGCTGGAGAGAAGACAGGGTGGCTGGGCTCATTTCATCATGCTGTTGGGAATCTGGGCCAACTGGCCACCATTCCTGGGGTATACCAGTGGAGACTGAAGTCCCATCCACTGATGCTAGGTTAAAATCCCCCGGTGCTTGCAAAGCAAAGCCGACATCGTCCTGTCTCAGTGCCGCACCATTTTCTGGGGTTGTGTCAGTGGAGATCAAAGTCCCATCCACTACCACAGGAACCCCCTCTTCTGTTAGTTGAGAGCAGAGGCCTGGGGCACCCTGCTCTGTTGCCAGCTCTTCCGCTGGGTTGCTGTGAGTGAAGACCACAGTCCCATCCACCGATATCCGCTCAAGCTTTAGTTGTGTGCAGCAGCCAGTAGCATCCTGCCCTGCTGCCAGTGATTCAGCTGGAAGTAAAAGCTTTACTGTCTCAGATTGTTGCTGGAGAGAGGGGCCAACTGCCCCGGCTCCCTGGAACTCCACTGTTGGTTCCGGTGCTGGGCAGAGATTGCTAGCACTCTGCCCTGTTGCCAGCACTTCTGCTGGGGGTGCATAATCCATAACATCCTCTGGACAGCCCATACATTCTGTAACCTGCGGCTGGGGAGTGATCCCCACCTCCTCACCCTGAACCTCTGGAACTGCCACAGGGGTGAGGCAGAGGTATTGAACCCTCTGTTCGGTGACCAGCGCTTCAGCTGGGGAAGTTCCTTGTAACTCCACAGATACTGCCCTTGGTGCTGGGCAGAGCACAGTGAAGTGTGGCCCTGCTACCAGTTCTTCTGCTGGAGGCTCATCGGGTTGTTCTTCCTCAGCAAAAAAGTCTATTAGATCCCCTGTCTCTGCAACTGGTGTCTGGGGATAGAGGTTAGCAGAGCTCGGCCCTGCAGTCAGCACTTCAGCTTCCAGATTTTCCACTGCCGATTCATCAGCCAGGATTTCAGCTTTGTCAGCTGATATTTCCTCATAGTCCCAGGCAAAGGGAGCCCCACCCTGCTGCTTAGCGGAGTCTAGCAGCTGTTTGTAGGCGATTTCCAGCTCCCATTCCTAAACGGCCAGGAATTCCAAATCTTCCTGCAACCCGTGCACTTCCAAAACATTCAGTCTTCGCTCTCTGTGCTCCATTATTTCCTCCAAACGCCACTCCCGATCACTCCCAAAGTCGGGATCACTGGACATCCTCCAATACAACAATCCCAGGCCATCATAGTCAAAGCCTTCCGTAGGGCTGTCATCCGCTGACCCCGGGCACTCTTTGACTACATGTAACGATATTGCACGATGGCCACCCAGCGGCCATGTTGTTCAAAAGCCCTCAAAATAAACTCACTCACTCCCTCCCTCATGCTCAGGAATTCCTAGGCTTCCTACTTTAAAGGAATTGTTATCTATTCTGAGAAACAGACCCAAACTATGTTTCTTAATGTTGCCTGACAGGGTTCCTGTCCTGTCGTAAAGCTGTCACCCTCTCACCTTTGAGAATCAGCAGACCCTGGTCATAAATGCCTTAATGATCCTAAAGACTTAAAACTGGGAAATCAGTCTGAAAGTAAGCATATTTCATAACTTCCAACTAACGCGTAGCACAGCCACACAACGGGCATATTTAGTTTCCTCAGAGAATTTGTAACGTTTCAAGTTCAGACATGAATATGATCAATCATACGGGAAGGCCCCTGGCCCCATTTGTTCGTCCTAGGTAGAATAACGATTGTAGATGTTTAACGTTTGGACTTTTCTTAACCTCCCTGGCGGTATGATTCTGTCTGGAATTACGTACCAAAAGCGGTACAATTATTTTGCATGGAAATTCTGCGTTTTATACTGTAGGCCTGCAATTCTTAGGAATAACTCACTTAAATTTGTCCAAACAATAGTCTAGTAAACATCTCTGGTATGATAAAGTTTGAAACACAAAATCATAAAATTATAATATAATAAATAACTATAAATAATTATAACAAATAATAATGTAATTATAATAAAAATGATTCACTAATGTAATCAAATCAAAATTACTGAAATTTGCTCAGTTGCAGAATTGTCGCTGTCATTACTTTTATTTTTTTTATGACGAATTTCCCCACAAATCGCTATCGCTCAATTCTGCAAGTGATTATCATTTATTATCGCTGTTTTCTAGCTGTTTTAAAATCACTTTTGACATAAAGGGACACGTTTGGTTGCTATGGACAATCTACAGTTTGCAGGCACAAAAAAAATGTTTTTATTATGTAAAAGAACATGCAGGGCACTGGGCAGACCACTAGGGACAAGGAGGGTGTGTACTTTTTACATACAGTACTGTAATCTATAAGATTACAGTATTCTGTATGTAATGTGTTTGTTTACTTTTTTGAATTTGCCGCCGGTCTCCGCCCCCGTGCGCCATTACTTCGCAGGGAACGGAGATCGGCGGCGCGCGGGCACTGTGCCGCTCTGCATATTCACCCCGAGCGCGACTCGGGGATAACGATTTTTACATAAAAAATCCAACCCGAGTCGCGCTCGGGGATACCGCCAGGGGGGTTAAAGCAAATATCATGCTGAACAATAAAATGTATATTGTTAGTCTGTAAACATTAGAGCTGCAGAGATATGAATATGTATCACAAAGCGTACCTGGGATATGGGCATGAATGTGGACCCCTCCCAGTAACCAACCCCTAACTAATATGCCCAGACAATTGGTCACTGATCGTGGTCAATGCCCCTTGTGATCTGACAGAAAAGAGAGATGCTCAGTGATTAGAAGTCTCCGTTTTACCATCAAAGTAGGAGCACCTGCCCAGTTTGAGAACCAACTACCCAGTTCATCCATTGAACTCTGATCAACCCTGGACATTAATTGCAAGTATTATTCTTCAATTCTACCTTTATTACTGTGTGGCTGTACTGTATATTGTCATTATCTCTTTAAACATATTTTTCTGTAACACTTTATTGCACCAAGTTTGCTCTTTTTATAATAAACCTTTTGAAGTGTTAACTTTGTCTCTAAAACTCTTAATGCAAGCTACAAACGAACCTGCCTCTTGAAGAGCGCTACTGTGTGGAGTAAGGCCTCTGAGCAGACCTGCCTGTGGTGACAGTGTGTGCTACAGACGCTTATTCCAAAATCATAATTGGTATTGCTAAAACACGAGTATCCCCTAACTCGGTCAAAACAGGTGTGTGGCAGTTAAAGGGTTAATTGTGTCATTAGCCCACTGACAATCGCTCCCAGGCTACCAGCACTCAGATTGCGGTCCCGCAAGCTGGAAAATCTTTGTGCTGGGCGCAGCTGAGAGTGGCATTGTTACGTAAGTGACTGCGTGGTGTGAGGTCGGCCTGTCCTTCGTCGCAAGTTAGCGAGGAGGGCGGGGATCTGACACTCGCGTTCGTCACACTACATACCACCGGAGGGCTCTGTAGCTCTCGTCCAACCGCATCTCTGCCCGGATCAGCCTGCTTAACTCTGCTGTCCACTCCTGCTTCGGTTGTTCCCCCAATAACAGCATTCGTACTTCATACTGTGACCAGTACCTTATATGGATGGAGGGGAGAGCTTTTCCCTGGTGTCGCTGCTCACGGGCTAGCGCTTCTTTCCATAGTTTGCAGCGGATCGAATCACACCATCCAAGCAGGACCTCCTCTGATACTGGTCCTCTGCGATGTATCTGCTTCTCTCGCAACCTCCTTCTGAATTCCTCTTCCATGAATACTGGTATCTGTACCTCTCCTCTTCTTTCATTTGGTGCTGCTTTTTTAGGCGTTGTCACCGATTGCTGTATTTCTGCAATTCTCAGCTCATGTTGCCGCTCTCGTTCTCTCTGTTGCCGCTCTCATTCTCTCTCCTCCTGCAGCTGGATGTCTCTAATGGTATTCTGTATGACAGTCTCTGATGGGTTAGTACCAATATAATGCCAACCGTTGTCAAACTCGTTGCTGGAACAAGTCTTCAACTGACCGGGGTCCTGCATCACCATCCCTCTGATCTATCACGGCTAGCTCACTGATCAGGGAGGCCTTGTTCTTTGTCCCACCGGTCCCTCCACGGTTCTCAAGCAAGTCTTTTAGCACGGTTCTCCTGCAGGCTGCATAGCTGTTCATTCATGGTGGTGGTTTGGAGTTGTCCCAGTAACTGGAGAGCAAATCCCACCGTTGCCAAACAATGTGACAAGACCCTTGCTCGCTCGGTTCTTCTCTCCTGACATTCACTTAAAGTGAAAACAAAGACAAAAAAAAAAAAAGAAAAATTCCCTTAAATATCATACCTGGTGGGTGTCTATAGTAGTGGCACATGTTTAGAACTGTCCCTGCACAAAATGAGATTACCATAAGAAAAAGGCAATTTAAAACTGCTTGTGGCTTTAATGTAATGTCTGGTCCCTGCAATATGGATGAAAATCACAGATAAAAATAGCATGGGTTTCCCCGTCCCCCCTCCCCCCAGGTCATTACAAGCCCCTCTGGCTCTATATACTTTGAACAGCAGTATACAGGTGGTGCAAACAAGACAGGGACTACAGCTATGTGCCGTTCGGACCCATTAGAACAAACACCAGGCAGGCTGCATGTAAGTTAAAACAGGACTCATTTATTGAAAGTACACAGCACACATTTATACAGAATTTGGAACATCCCGCCCCCAACAACCGCTTTCCTATTGGTCAATTGTAAAGTATATGCAGTCTTCACTCAGGTCCTCCTTAACCATGCGAATGAGGACTTGAAAATTATGCAGCAGAGATAGTTTGAATAGAAGTACTGTGATGTGTATTGAGACAGAAGCTCCAGGGGGTAATCAATGTACACAATAGCCAGCCACAGAACAATGGAACCGTCTGGAGAGTGAGTTAGCCTTAAGACAGGGCAGAGACCCTTTTGACTTGATCAATTACAACACTGTATTGGCATCACACAATAGAACATGGTATTTCTATCAATCCACATCTTTAGACAGACGGATTGTCTCTGACAGAAGATATTTACACCTGATAATCAAAAGGCTTTAAAACAGGGTTATCACATAATGGACAATGAAATGTCTCGGTATATCCTGTAATACATGAATTAGGATTTCAAGTAGAAGAACTCCAGCACTCCAAGGTCCACATGAAATCACCTGTAATATATCCCATCTCATGTAATACATGAATTTTGATTTATTAGCCACCCTCTCCTGTGTAACCGATGTCAAGTAGAAACACTTTAGTATCCCAAGGTCCATGACACCCTGTAAACAGTCATTTCAGCAAAAAATGTTTTTTCCTTTACAACTCCTTTAACCTCTTTGTGCTCCATTAGCAGCAGTGTTGTCAGTGTTAATTAACCCCTTCATGCTGCAGTATAAAGTAGTTATTTAGCACTGACACTGGTGCCACTGCCACTAATGCAGCATAAAGGGGTTAATTAACTGTCACTGGTCACAAATGCATCAGTGACCAATAGCAATACACTAACCCCCTCCATGCTGCATATTCCAAATAGCATTGTAGATTAAAGTGGTTATAAATGTTGTTTTTCTCTCAAGCATCTTTCAGGACAGCCCATGAAACCTAGGGCTCCTCCTACCAGGACAGGAAACACGTTACCCTCCACCAGATAAAAGGGCGGTCCTCCAGGCCCCATGTTAGTATTAGGCTGCGTTGTCTGCTGGAAACGGGAGTTGGTTTGTGGTTGCTGTCCCTGTTTCTCGGTAAATGGGGAATGTCAGTACCGTCATAGCGTCCGAAGCTCCCCCTTGTAGAACCGCATGGTTTTCGGCTGCTGTAGCAGCAGTGGTGGCTTGTTTCCCTGCCAGTACAGCCAGGCTAGAACATTCAGGGCAAGGAGGAAGCCATGCGCAGGAAGGGGTGGAACTTGCATTCCAAGTAGGCTTACAGGAAGTCCCGGAGGGGTCACTTCCGGGGCATGTGACGTCATCGACGGGCACCGGAGACGCTGGTTCCAGTCTCAGAATGGCACGAACAGGGACGCTGGGAGGCTGGTCGTTTGAAAAGTGAAACCCAGCAAAGGCTGCGGATAGGGTTGCCACCTTTTCGTCAAGCAAAACCCGAACACTTTAGCGACACACGGCAATATTTTTGTAGTATAAACTATACATATATTTTGTGATGAAATAAAACTTTTAAACACTATTTGTGCACTGATTATATTATAAAATATTATTACCTATAATAAAGAAAATATATTGCATGTAATGAGTAAAAAAAGTCGAGATTTAGTAAGCGTTTTCACCTTACAAGGAAAAAGTTTAGTTAGTTACATTTTGTGCAAGTGTAAGAAGAGCCCATGATGACGCACCCTTAGGTTGGGTTCACATATGTGCAAATTGGATGCTGTTTTCACCACATCCAATTCGCATGACAGGTGAGTGTGACCAGCTCTCTATGAGGCCAGTTCACAAAGGTCTGGGGTGTGGCCACAGTCTGCATACAAAAAGGGTCCTGTGCATCTTTCGGTCTCGTTCAGGAGCGAATTCAGGCAGAAATTCAGACCCGATTTGATCCTGAACCAGTGAACGGACACGTCCAGACCCCACGAGCAAACATGCGGCCACACATATGTGAACCCAGCCTCAGGGGTTGTACCTTTGATAGCCTGGGCTCAGTGGGTTAAATGATGTTGGGTGTCATTCATCTGTGTAATTTTTTTCATACAAATAAAGCTCTATTGGTTAAAGCCCAAAAAACACATTAATACTGGACACCTTTCACCGGACTCTAATCTAATGGGGGGTCTTTAAGTGGTGGGTGCTGATATAAGGTGACTCTGATATAATGGGGGTCTCTAATAGGGGGTTCTAACTGTTGATCTAATGGTTGGTCAGCATCCCCCATTAGTTCATCTTATTAGAGTTATCTTATATCAGCACCATTGGCAACTATAGTGTGAATGAGCCCCACTGTAGTGACAACACTGATCCGCACTCCTCCTTACAGAGTGACCCCATTCGATTAGTGTCCCTTTATATTAGCAGCATAGACCTCCCAGAGGCCACCTTTATATCAGCAGCATAGAGCTCCCCTGGGCCCCCCTTTATTATAAAGGGGGGGCCAGGGGAGGTCTATGCTGCTGATATAAAGGGGGGCCCCTGGGGAGGTCTATGCATGCTGCCGATATAAAGGGGGCCCTGGGGAGGTCTATGCTGCTAATATAAAGGGGGGCCCTCGGGAGGTCTATGCTGCTGAAATAAAGGGGGGCCCTGGGGGGGGCAATGCATGCTGCTGATATAAAGGGGGGCCCCAAGGAGGTCTATGCATGCTGCTGATATAAAGGGGGGCCTCAGGGGAGGTCTATGCATGCTGCTGATATAAAGGGGGGGCCTGGGGAGGTCTATATGCTGCTGATATAAAGGGGGGCCCCGGGGAGGTCTATCCATGCTGCTGATATAAAGGGGGCCCTGGGTAGGTCTATGCTGCTAATATAAAGGGGGAGTCTTGGGGAGGTCTATGCTGCTGATATACAGGGGGGCCCTGGGGGAGGTATAGACCTCCCCCAGGGCCCCCCATTATATCAGCAGCATGCACAGACCACCCCCAGGGCCCCCCTTTATAGATGACCCGGTAGCCTCATGTCAGAAAATACTAACTTCAGTTAGTGTTGAGCTTAAATCCACTTTTAGCTCTTTCAAAACTCTGATTGATAAATTTCAGGCTCCCACAGAGGGTCCGTCTTCAAACAGGAAAACTTCAGTTAGTAGCAATACGCAACAAAATGTGGAGAGTGAAGACTCTGAGACTGAAGCCAGATCTGCCCGTTCTTCTCCTGAAAAATCAAGGTCAGATACAGGGCCCACGGATAGAGAATCCTCTAGGGGCTCAAGATTTAAGTTGTCTTTGGAAGACGTGGACAACTTATTAAAGGCTATTTATACAACTCTGGAAAGGGAAGAGGAGTAGGTACAATTGTCTAAACATGACCTTATGTACAAAGGTTTGCACAAAAATAAATCTAAGGTCTTTCCAGTGCACAGTTCCCTCCTTGATATTATCAAGCTGGAGTGGGAAAATCCAGAGAGAAAACCTTTCTTTTCTGATAACCTAAAAAGGTTTCCATTTGATGAGGATGCAGCACAGCCGTGGTACAAAAATCCAAAGTTAGATGCACCTCTTTCAAAAGTTTCAAAAGACTCAGACCTAGCGTTTGATGATTGGCACGCTTAAGGACCCGATGGACAAGAGAGGAGATACTCTTCTTCACAAAGCCTGGGATTCAGCTATGGGAAAGCTCAAGCCGGCTCTGGCCTCCACTTGTGTAGCCAGAAACCTGGAAGAATGGCTTACACAGATACAAACCCATCTGTTGGCAGGTACCTCTAGGGAAGAGATTCTAAAATCCTTTCCTCTCCTTTTTAGTGATGTGGGTTATTTAGCGGATTCTTCCACAGAGTCAGTAAGAATGACAGCCAGGACTTTGGCCTTAGTGAATTCAGCCAGAAGAAGCCTTTGGCTTAAAACCTGGTCAGGCGATGCAGCCTCTAAATTGCGCCTATGTGGGCTTCCCCCAGATCTGCAGGTCTGCAGGAGGCACTGGAACGTACGGCCAATAGAAAAAAGGCCTTTCCAGAAAACAAGAAAAAGCAGACAGGCAGAAAAAAATGTCATGGCCAAAACAGACAGCAGAGTCCTAGAGAAAAGGACAATAGGCCCAAGAAGCATTGGACGGGAGAAAGCGAGGGCTCTGGGACTCCAGATAGGAGACTTGTTAGACCAAAAAGTCCTGATTCCTGTTCCCTGCTCAGAACAGAACAAAGGGTTTTATTCCCATATTTTTGTTATCAGAAATCCGTCAGGAAAGTATCGGCTCTGAATCTTCGACCTCTATACTGATCGATCAGGTACAAGCACTTCTGTACGGAGACAGTGTTCTCTATCAAAAACCTGCTTTACCCAAACTGCTTCATGGCCACTTTTGACTTAAGGGATGCTTACCTGCATGTCCAGATCCACCCAGCACTCCAGAGATTCCTGAGAATAGCGGTCAAAATGGGAACAGAAATCCGTCACTTTTCAGTTTTAAGCCCTCCCCTTCCGTCTGTCCTCAGCCCCGCGCATTTTCACAAAAGTATTGGGGGAGGCGCTGGCTCCACTAAGGTTATAGACAACAAATAGCATCTCTTACCTGGACGACCTATTAATAGTGGCAGAGTCTTTCCAAAAATTACTAACAGATCTCCAGACTGTACAAGACTTCCTTCAATCCCTAGGCTGGCTGATAAACAGGGAGAAGTCTTCCCTAAATCCAGCCCAGAAGGTGAAGTATCTGGGCTACGATTTTTGCTCAGTAGACCAAAAAGTTTTTCTCCCAGAGGAGAAGGTCTCCAAGATGGTGCAAGCAGTTTCAGCTTTACAGACCAATCAGTCGGTCTCGCTGAGGGAAATTTCAAGAACGTTAGGTCTGATGACCTCATGTTTCCCTGCAGTGCCATGGGCAAGATTCCATCAAAGAACATTGCAGATGTTTCTCCTGAGAAACTGGGATGGAGATGCAAGGTCTCTGGATTTAAGAGTTCTGTTACCTACCAAGGTAAAAAGAAGCCTGTGGTGGTGGAGGACAAATCTTCACCTAACAAGAGGCCTGCCGTGGTCCTGCCATGGTCCATTGCTGTATCCAAGAGGATCACGACAGATGCAAGTTCCTGGAGATGGGGAGCACACCTCAGCCACAAAGTCGAACAGGGAAATTGGTCCGGTAGAGAAGCAAGAGCCTCATCGAATCAGAAAAGCTCTTAGCGGTTCAGAGAGCCCTGCAGGTTTTTCAGTCGGAAATCAGGGGTCACAATCTCCAGATCCTATCTGACAATATTGCGACGGTTGCGTACCTCAACAAACAAAGAGTCGGATCCTTCAAGCAATTGCCCAGGAAATTTTGTCATGGGCAGAAGGGAATCTAGCCTCAATTACAGCAGTGCACCTGAAGGGGACGCAAAACTGTCTGGCAGACTATCTCAGTCACCACAAGGTGGAGCGAGACAATTGTTTGATTCATCCAGAGATATTTGCAGAGATCACCCACAAATGGAGTTGTCCCGAAGCAGATCTGTTCGCAAATCAGGGCAACCGCAAGACAGAGGAGTTCTTTTCTTTAAACCCAGAGGATCAATCACTGGGGATTGATGCCTTGGCAAATCCATGGCCATTTGACCTCTGCTACGCCTTCCCGCCGATCAGACTTATTCTGGAGGTGCTCCGGAAGTTTCTCCGAGAAGAAACAGACCTTATTCTGATCGCCCTCTTTTGGCCCAGGAGGCCATGGTTTTCTCTGCTACATACTCTAGTCTCGGAGCCTCCAATGAGGCTTCAGAAGAGGGAGGTCTTGCTATCGCAGGGTCCAGGCGCACACCCACAGGTGGTTTCCTTAAACTTGACAGCCTTGTATCTAAAGAAAAGATACTGAAGGCTCAGGAATTTTCTGACAACGTAATCAAGACTCTGGTGAATTGCAGAAAACCAATCACTAGAGCCATATATTCCAAGGTTTGGAAAAAGTTAAATTCATGGTTGCCTGGAAATCAAAGATCAACGCATGATGTGCCTTCTTTTTTTGGAAACGTTTCAAGAGGGTGTCGACAAGGGTCTTTCAGTTAGTACCTTAAAGGTACAGGCGGCAGCTATCAGTGTTTTCCTCCAGTTTTCCCTTTTGGAAAATCCCACGGTAGCTAGATTCTTCAAATCCATTTCTAGGGCCAGGCCAGTAGTGGTAAGAAGTTGTCCAACTTGGGACCTGTCCCTGGTACTTCAAACTCTGGTAGAGTTTTCTTTTGAGCCCTTAGAGGATATTTCTGTTAAGTTACTTTAAAAACTATCTTTTTGGTAGCAATTACCTCAGCTCGTAGATTAAGCGAGTTACAGGCCTTATCAGTCCTCACGATTTTGGAGGATCGAGTTGTTTTAAATACTGATCCAGGTTTTTTTGCCTAAGGTAGCCAGTATATTCTACAGATCGCAGGACATTGTACTGCCATCCTTTTGTAGTTCGCCACAGGGCGACCAAGAAAAGAAGTTTAGTTTTTTAGGAAGACGCTTTATTTGTCCTTTTTTCAGGTACGCACAAGGGTAAGAGAGCATCTAAAGCAACATTGGCCAGATGGATAAAACTAGCCATCTCGGAAGCTTACAAAATTAATGAAGTTCCTACACCTTTTTGTCACTGCGCATTCAACGAGCGCTTTGTCTGCATCTTGGGCTGAGAGGGCTGGCGCCTCTCCGGAACAAAATTTTCAAGGCTGCCACGTGGTCCAGTTATTCGACCTTCATTAAACATTACCGCCTGGATCTGCTATCTGCTCAAGAACAGGCGTTTGGTCGAAAGGTCCTTTAGGCAGTTTTCCCACCCTAGACTGGTAAGTTCTGGCTCATCGTCTCATGGGCTGTCCTGGAAGACGCTTGAGAGAAAAGCTGAGCTAGGCTTATCGGTAACTACTTTTCTGAGAGTCTTCCAGGACAGCCGGATTCCCACCCGGTTTTGTATGGGAGTTATGTCTATTATGCATTCTTTTCGAGAAGACTGACATGGAGGACTGCCCTTTTATCTGGTGGGGGTAACGTGTTTCCTGTCCTGGTAGGAGGAGCCCTAGGTCTCATGGGCTGTCCTGGAAGACTCTCAGAATAAGAGTTACCGGTAAACCTTACTCAACTTTTTTTTATATAAAAATTACAAACTTGTCATACTTACCTGCTCTGGCAAAGGGTTTTGCACAGAACAGCCCAGACTCTTCTTCTGGGGTCCCCCACCGACACTCCAGGCCCCTTCTCTTCATCCTGTCTCCTGTCACCTTAGAATCATCACATAGGGGACTTTTTGTCCCTTACGTGATGAAAAACATTACATAAGGAAAAAGTTACACCCAAGTACATAAACCCCAAATACACATGAACGAACGTAAATGCATGCCTCAGGGGAGCCTACACGTAAAAACGATGATTGCGATGCACGTTACATATTACCATGCACACCGTAATGAGAGTAACACAAGACCTCCTCCGTAAGGCCGCGTACACACGATCGGTTCAAACCGATGAGAATGGTCTGACGGACCGTTTTCATCGGTTCACCGCTGAAGTAACCTGATGGTTTGATGTGCATATGCACCATCAGTCCAAAATCCGATCGGGTCAATGATTCCAAGCATGCGTCGACTTGATTCTGAGCATGCACAGGTTTTTGGACCGATGCTTTTGCGTACTAACCATCGGTTTGGACCGATGGTCAGGCGTCCATCGGTCAGATTTTTAAAGCAAGTTTTAAAACTTTGGTCCGACGGACGATGGGCCGTACACACGGTCGGTTTGGACTGATGAAACTGGACTTAAGTCCATTCTCATCGGTTTGAACCAATCGTGTGTACGCGGCCTAATACTAAACTGATACCTATAGGGGGATTTTAAAGCTTTGCCTATAGAAAATATAGGGTACTGAATTTTGCCGCCATTTCAGATTTTCGGTAATTTAATGTGTTTGCTTGCTTTAATATTCACTTTAGTGTGTTTTTTTACAGAAATGTTACGTTTCCTAGACCTTTGTGGTAATATCGTGTGACAAAAAAATTTAAATTTAAATTAATAGGGATGATCCGAACACCCCCCTGTTCGGTTCACACCAGAACCTGCAAACACATCAAATGTTCGTGTGAACTTTAGAACCCTGTTAAAGTCTATGGGGCTAATTTTAACCACTTAAGGACCTTGGGTGTTTTTCAGATTTAGCGTTTTACACATCTTTCTAGGTCTAGGGCTAGAATTATTGCTCTCGCTCTAATGTTCGCGGTGATACCTCACTTGTGTGGTTTGAACACCATTTTCATATGCGGGCGCTAGTCACGTTTGCGTTCGCTTCTGCGCGCAAGCTCGTCGGGACGGGGCGCTTTAAAACATTTTTTTTTTGTTTTCTTATTTATTTTTATTTATTTTATTATTTTTTACACTGAAATTTTTTTTTTTATCACTTTTATTCCTATTACAAGGAATGTAAACATCCCTTGTAATAGAAAAAAGCATGACAGGTCCTCTTAAATATGAGATCTGGGGTCAAAAAGACCTCAGATCTCATATTTAGACTTAAATGCAAAAAAATAATAAAGTACATTTTGTCATTTGAAAAAATGACATTTAAAAAATTTTGCTTTAAGAAGCATGGGTGGAACTGACGTTTTGACATCACTTCCACCCTGCTATGCTATGGGGACGGGTGGGGGCCATCTTGCCCTCACTCACATCCCCACACAGCAGGAGAGAGGACCCGATCGCCTCTGCCGCTATCGACGGTTCCAGTAAGCTGCCGAGGGCGCGGGAGGCCCCTCTCCCGCCACCGATAATGGGGGATCTCAATATAACCATGGATTCGTTTATGGATTGCCCGGCACAGGCCGGAGGGGTGTCGGGGGGGTCCAGACTGACCAGACTGGACCGCTGGATGAAAGAATTTGCCCTGATAGATGTGTGGAGGCAGCAGAACCCAATGAACCGGGCTTGTCACTCAACTAGCCATGCCACTATGTCTCGCATAGATTATATCATGGTTTCTGCGCTACTCATGCCGAGAGTGGGGGGGGGGGCTGGTTTTGCGCCTAGAGCCTTATCAGATCACTCACCATGTTGGGTGCAGATGTCCCTGTTGGGAAAGGACCCTAAACGGGTGTGGAGACTGGTTGAACGCTTTGACAGACCATGATAGTATTGAGCGGGAACTCCAGTTTTTCTTTCCAGAAGGTCATGGGTCCACCTCACTTAATTCCCAGTGGACAATTAAAGAGAATCAAGAGACTTAAAATGTTGTCCAAGATAGTGGTGAGCGTGTCTGAAGACACATTACAGAACTTTTTTTTAACAGGTACGTTTTTATTCATCAAAATGCACTACAAACGAACACAGTACATTATATTATGGTACATAACTCAGAACACACAGGTGTAGTCATACAAACAAGAAGTTGATGCATACATAAGAGAGCGTTGAGGTTGCTAGTCCAGGGAGCATCACTCCGGGTATCAACAGCATAGGTATTCAAGCACATCGTAATCAGGCATTTACCAGGGGGAGGGGGGGGGAACCCTCCCAGACGGATAAGGGGGACCACAGGGTAAGAGGCACAGGGAGGGCCCCAGGGGGGGAGGGGGGAGAGGCATAGACACCCCAAGGGACAGGAGCTGGAGGGTCAGAGCCCACAAATTTAATTTTACCCTAGAAACAGTGCAGTTCACAACATTAGATCCAGTAGCCCCATCCGTAGAACGTCTAATCAGTACCTGGACACTTCCCAACCCACTTCCCCCAGATTTTATCAAATTTCTTGGGGCACTAACGGCTCATATAGGTTAATTTATAGAGGGGGAGCACCCGATCAACCAGTAGCCTCCACTGTGAGACCGTGGGGGGATCGGGTAGCTTCCATTTACACAAGATCGTCTTCCTGGCATAGAAGGCCGAATAGAACACAAAGAACTGTCGGTGCCTTTTGGGCGTTACTGTGTCACAGACTCCCAGCAATAGGACTCTAGGATCAACAGCCACCCTCAGCCCACTAACATCATTAATCTCGGCTACCACACCTCTCCAAAAATCCTGTATTATGGGGCATGTCCAAACCACGTGCATAAAGGTTCCCACCTCTAGCAGGCACTTGGGGCATTGATCCGAGCAGGACGGGTAGATCCTAGCCAGTCTCTGGGGGGTATAATAAGCCTTGTGTAGAAATTTAAGTTGTATATACCAGTCTCTAGCAGAGATCATCAGCGAGATGTACTGTTGGATCCCCTCATCCCAGTCATCTGAGTCCAGGCTCGGAATGTCGCTCTGCCAACTGTGAAAAAGTTGGGACATCTGGTCGGTGTCAGAGGAGGATATCCTAAGATACAAAGACGAGAGAATTCGATCCGCGTGTCGGAAAGACAAGAAAGACTCAATACTGTGGGTCACGACTGTCGGGGGCCGGGGGAACTGCGCCTGGATAGCATGGCGCAGCTGTAGAAACCTGAAAAACATCCAGGAGGGCAGCTAAAATTTGTTCTTGAGGGTGTCATAGTGTAAAAGGGTACCAGCCGGCATCACATGCTGAATCTTAGTTATTCCATATCTGGCCCACACGCCAGGGTCGGGGATCCCCTGCAGGTGCGGGAACCGCGGGTTCCCCCACAGTGGAGCGTGGGGGGAGACCACCTGACATCTGATCCCAGACCCTGACCGTGGTTTTCATAGACGTGGTCATTTCCACGTGGGCCTTCAGCCCTCTGTAGACAAGATTACTCAGTGTAGTGTAGGAGCCTAGGATAGCCGCCTCGAGGTTGACCGCCGGGTTCGATTTGGTCTGTGCAAACCACCATCGTACGGTCACTAGGACCGCCGCCCAGTAGTACTGGCGAAAACAGGGTAGGGAGACACCCCCCCTCATCACTGGCCACTGAAGCTTAGATTTGGCGATTCTAGGGGAGCCACCTGCCCATATGAAAGTGCTAATCACTCGATCTATTTTTAACAAAAAAAGCATTAGGGATGGGGACCGGTGTGTTTCGAAAGACATATAGAAATTTAGGGAGAAAGGTCATTTTAATAAGATTGACTCTTCCCACTAGGGAAAGGGGCAGCGTCTTCCAATGTTGACACTTGAGTGTCAGTTGTTGTAGGATCGGGTAGACGTTGTCTACCAGATAGGAGGAGGGGTCGGCCTGGACTTCAATACCTAGGTATTTAAATCTAGGAACCCACGAGAGCTGGGAGCCATCATGGGTGGGGGGCTGGGCAGAGGGGGAGAGAGAGAAGAGAAGGGATTTCGACCAGTTGACCCTAATGCCCGAGAACACCCCAAAGCGGTCTACCAAGTGCAGAGCAGCGTCAAGGGATTCCAGGGCATCGGGCAGGTACAACAGGGCGTCATCCGCATACAAAGAAACCTTTTCACAAACAGGTCCTACTCGAATGCCCGGTATCAAAGGGGATGCCCTAATCTGGAGAGCCAAAGGTTCCATGGCCAATGCAAAAAGGGCCGGGGACAGCGGGCAACCCTGTCTGGTACCCCGGCCGAGGGGAAAGGATGAGGAGAGGACCCCGTTGGTACGGACCCTGGCCACCGGAGACCTATATAGTAGCTGTATCCAAGCCAAAGCCAAATTTGATCAGGACATGCCACAGGAAAGGCCACTCGACTGAGTCAAAGGCCTTTTCCGCATCGAGGGATGCCACCACCCCGGAGGGGGCGACGTCCCTCGACCTCTCAATATTGGTATAGAGGCGCCGGACATTGATATCCGTGCCCTTTCCAGGCATAAAGCCCGATTGGTCTTCATGAACCAGGGACAAGATCACTGAGTTTAGACGATTAGCAAGAACCTTCGTGAAAATCTTTGCGTCTACATTAAGGAGGGAGATAGGGCGGTAGGACCCACAAAGCTCCGGATCCTTACCCGGCTTGGGCAAGACAACAATGATTGCTTCCGACATAGAATGGGGAATTTGATCAGCCTCCAACACAGTCAGGAACAGGGAGTGTAGCCGGGACGCCAGTGCTTCCCCATGCTCCTTGTAGAACTCCGCCGGGAGTCCATCCGGACCCGGCGTCTTCGACGCCTGGAGGGAAGCAACCGCAGATTGTACTTCTTTCAGTGTAAAGGGAGTGTCCAGTCCAGTACGAGCGTCTGGGGTGAGCTCCGGGAAATCAACCGTCTCGAGGAAGGTGAGCAAGTCCTCTGTAGTATACGTCACTCGGGAAGAGTATAGTCTAGCGTAGAAGGTACGAAACTGGTCATTAATGTTCACTGGGTCTAAAACCAGGGAGCCATCATCTATGTGTCTAATACGAGCAATGTGAGTCATCGAGGCGCGCTCCCTCGCAAGCCAGGCCAACAATCTACCCGTGCGTTCCCCCTGCTCGAAAATTCTCTGAGACTGGGATAGCAGGATCTTCCGAGAGGACGTGGCGCGGAGAACAGCTATCTCTTTGTGAAGGACCTGCAGGCGGCCATAAACCTCCCTATCCCCCGTATTAACATATTGCGCCTCTAGGCTCTGCGCACGGTCCTCCACCTCTCTAAGAGATAGGGAAGATTCTTTGCGCACTTTAGCGATGAGCTGCTGATACTGACCACGGATGTGGGCTTTAAAGGCATCCCACACGACTGCAGGTGCAGCCGTACCGTCATTCCGTGGCCAAAAATCAGCCGTACCGTCACTCCGAGGCCACTACTGGAGAGACTCGCTCATCAGAGACCCAGAAGCTAGACAGCCTCCAAAGGGGGGGACCTGCATCCAAACCAATATCCAGCTGTAAGTATACTGGAGCATGGTCAGAGATCCCCCTTGGGAGGATGGAGAGCGCCAGCGTGCGGGGCAGCAGGCGATCACTGAGATACACTAGGTCTATACGGGAGAATGTGGCGTAGGAAGCCGAGTGGCACGTGAATTGTCTTTCCCGCGGATGCTTCCACCTCCAGACATCGTGCAGCCCATACGTGTCAGCCCATCTAGATAGGGGAGAATCCACTGCCTGATCGGGAGAGAACTTGTCCAGGCTAGGTATAGGGGGCATGTTAAAATCCCCAGCAAGGAGGACCTGTGCGGATGGATACTGCGCCACAATGGGAGCTAGCTTAGACAGCAAAGACATAGTGGCAGGGGGCGGCATATAAATCCCTACGATTACCAGTTCACATCTAACACACATAGCATGAATCA
Source organism: Rana kukunoris (assembly GCA_029574335.1). Lineage (NCBI taxonomy): Eukaryota > Metazoa > Chordata > Amphibia > Anura > Ranidae > Rana > Rana kukunoris. Next base: position 261,158,690 of record CM056059.1, on the reverse strand, counting down.
CAATATACCGCCCTTCAGCGTCCAGGTGGAGATCCAGCAGCTCAAACTGCAGGGACTTGTGGATAAGAACACTAACCCCTCTGGCGTATGAGGAGTACACCGAGTGATAGGATAGTCCTACCCAGGGTTTCTTGAGGGATAAAACCCTACTACCCATTAGGTGGGTTTCCTGGAGTATACAGATATGTGGGCGGTGCTGTTTAAGGAAGTTGAACACAAGAGTGCATTTAATTTTGGAGTTTAAACCCCGGACATTCCAGGAAATAACCATTATAGGGGCCATTGGGAAAGAATTGGAATCCGTGATGCATGAACGATCTCCACCTGTATCGCATCGGGCACCGATGTTCCATTATGGAGCAACTGTATAATCAGCCCGGGAGACAAAGCTCCTGAGAGCCAGCAACAACATAGTACCTGTGAAATTATATCCAGAGCATGTACCAAGGGCATAGCTACCAAACGTAACAGAAACAAAAACCACCCACCCATAACATAAAACCCAAACAGCCTCCCCACCCCCCACCCCGCGCCACCCCCCGAACCCGGGTGCGCCTTCATCCCAAAAACAAACATGGCTACTGCCAGTAGGGATCCCGCACCGTGGCGAACCAGAGCAGACAGCAAACAGGCGCCGCCCCAATTCCAACCTGAGGAGAGACCTCCGTACCCACAGTCAGAGCAAATCTAGATCAAAAATGGGTCACTAGAGGATAAAGTATCCCTGCAGAAAGAACTTCTCCCAGTGTCACTGGGGGTACAAACTTGGTGGATTACATTGCATTTCAGAGCGACAGTCTCTCCACGAGCCTTGGCCATACAAGGGGTAGATGAAAAGCAAAAAAAAGGGCAAAATAAAAATATATCCATAAAAAAACCTCCCCAAAAAAAATAAAAAAATAACATAACAACATACAGGTCCATCCAGGAGGGGGGGGGAGGAAGAAGCCACGGTCAGTGCCAGCCACAGGCAAGACCCCCCACACACCGGTCCCTGCCGCGACCAGTACCACCAGGGTCAGCAGAGAAGGAGATGTTCAGCAGTCAGTCAGCAGCAGTGCGTCACATACAGTGTACCGTCAAGGAGTCGTGGAAAGAAGAGTATCAGGCTCTGGGAAGGCTCTCCAGCCAGTTGGAGGCGTCCTCCGGGGACGTGAAGAATCTCACCGATTCGCCATCTTGCACGCGTAGCCTCGCTGGAAAAAGCATGCTGTACTTTATCTTCCTATTGCGGAGGTTGAGCTTGACATGGTCGAACGACCGCCTCTGTCGCTGGGTGTCGATAGAATAATCAGGGAAGATCATTAGTTTAGTAGCTTCAAAGCGCAGGGCATCTATCTTCCTGGCTTCCCTAAGCACCATGTCCCTGTCTCTAAAGTTGAGCAACTTTAGGATAAACGTGCGTGGTGGGCTGCCAGGCGGTGGTCTAGCAGCCGGCATCCGATGCGCACGTTCCACTACAAAGTGTGCCGAAAACGCGGCCTGGGGTAAAAGTGAGCGGAGCAGCCGCTCCGTGAAGGTTGTCGCATCAGTCCCCTCAGCCCCCTCCGGGAGCCCCACTATGCGAAGATTGTTCCTCCGGTTTCTATTCTCCGCATCTTCAGCGCGAGATTCCAGGCCTTTAACCCTCACTTTTAAAGTGTGCAACGAGGCCGCATGGTCCCGCAGCACATCCTCCGCGTCACTCACCCTGTGCTCCACTGTAGAGACTCTAGATCGGATCGCGTCCACGTCTTTGCGGATCAGGCCCAGTTCCAGCTGCACCGAATCTATCTTGCCTGTCAGCGTGGATTTGCAGTCCGTAATGGCACTCATCAGGGCAGCTTAATTACTCTGCTCCAGCAGGGTGGGTTCCTGATCGCCCCCCTCCGTCTGGGACGCCATATTGGAGGTCTGAGCGGGAGCAGGTGAGGCCGGGATTCCGCCGGTGAATTTAGGGCGTTTGGCAGTGCCGCGGGAGTACGAGGAGGACTTCCCCCTGCGCATTACAAGCCGGGTCACACAGAGCGGCACCTCCGATGTAAGGTAGGACCGTTATAGCAGGGATAAACGGGTGATATTTGCTCTGTCAGGTCGGAGCTCCCCTAATGTGCTGCCGCTCCAGTCGCCATCTTGGACACACCCCACACATTACAGAACTTAGAGGAAACTTATAATACGCAGCCCACACTTGAGAACCTAACGTAGGTGCAGTTACAGACTAGGGTAGTCTCACAGTTACATATGGAAAAGGCCAAGCAGCGTATTTTCTTTTGTAAGACGCGGGTGTATGAACACTGGGGAAAAGGCGGGGAAGATGCTGGCCTATTTAGGGCACTTGGAGGATAGACCGCTGGTGGTGGTATCTCTGGCTGAGCCAGACAGCTCAGTTATTACGGATCCCCCGCAGGTAGCGGAAAGATTTATGAAGTTCTATGGGGATGGGGATTTATATAGCTTCCAAAGCTGCCACACTCCATGGGAAATACAGGCTTATCTGCACAGGCTGCAATTTCCACAGTTGGGATTGGAACAGGTGCGAGTGCTTGAGGCCCCTATCACTACTCAGGATATTGCTACAGCAATATCACAACTGGCCAAATCCAAGGCTCCAGGGCTAGATGGTTTGCCCCTGGAGTTCTACGCTACGTACTCTGAGACACTTGTCCCTAAACTGAAGGCTCTATTTCACTCCATATTTGAATTGGGAATTCTTCCCTCCTCGATGCAGGAAGCCCAGATAATAGTTCTTCCCAAGCCGGAAAAAGAACCCACGGTATCCAGAATCATAAAGACCTATACCTCTGTTGCAAGTAGATATTAAATATTAAAATCTTACCTAAAATCCTATCCTCTAGATTAAATACAGTTAGGGCCAGATTCTCGTAAATGCGCGCCTAATTATGGAGGCGATGCGCATCTCAGATGCACTACGCCGACGTAACGCGGAGTGGCAAGTACCGTATTCCCTAAGTAAATGCGCTCCAAGATGCGCATGTGTCGCGTAAAATCATCGGCGTAATCCGGCGCAACAACAAAGTAGGAGGGAAGTGGGCGTGTTGCATTGTAATGAAGCGTGACCCCATGCACATGCAGGCCGGGACGAACGGAGCATGCTCCGTGACGTGGATGACCCGCGCCATGACGTGGTTGACCGGCGCCATGACGTGGATGCCTTCTGCACATGCGCAAAGCCTCCCTACGATTCGCCGGCGCAGGGTATATAATGCGGCCACACATGCGCCCGTGCAGCGCAAACGTCTCCCATTTTATTGATTGTCACGGCAAAAAGTTGTGCAGGACCAAGACTACTGTTGGTAAGGAGAGGAGGAAGAAATATTTCTCCCCAGAGGAGAGGGCCATTGTTGTCAGGGCAATGGAAAAATATGATTCCCGGCTCCATGGTGCTGACAGTGCCCGGACCAGCAAGTCCCGGAGGGATCAGATCCTCATGAAGGTCGCTTGCCAAGTAAATGCCCTTTCTCACGAGGTCCGGACACCGCAGGACATTCAAAAAATGAATGACCTGCGGCGTCTCGTGAAGGGCAAGCTGGCGACTCAAGCTCGCCATGCCAGGGGCACTGGAGGGGGCCCACCCTGCACCGTCCGCCTGACTGAGGAGGAGAAGGTGGTCGCCCGCTGCCTGCAGACGGAGCAGGTTGAGGGAGTTGGGGGCTATGAGTCTGTTGTGCCAGCCCTGAGGACAGGTAAGTGTGTTTTATATTCTATCTGTTGTGTAGCATGTGTGGGGGTGGAAGGGAACATGTGCCAAGTGTGTGGGTCCACCAACATGGGCATCTTTTGTGTCATCCACAGATGTGCAGGAGGGAGCGGGGCCATCTGTGGCTGCCAGGGCCCGTCCGGAGACATCCCCCGAGCATCCAGTCCCTCTGGTTGCCCCCCTGGAAGAGGACTTGGAGGGAAGTGGGCACACGTCTACGGAGGAGGTGGTTGAGGAGGAGCTCGTAGACCAGGAGCTCTACTTGGTTTTGGAGGAGGAAAATGGGTTGCCCGGACCAGCCTAGGCTATCCCCCCATCTTTATCAAGCCCCTCAATGTCCCCCCCAGTCCCTCTGTTTCCCCCCCTCATCTCCGGCCCCTCAACATCCTCCCCTTATGCCCGGTCCCCTGATACTCCCCGGAAGGCGACGTGCAAGACCAGGTGTGTTCACAAGGTCCTGCCGGAACAGCTTGACAGGCAGCAGGACCAGCAAAATCGGCACCTGTCAGAGGTCGTGGAGGAGATGAGGCGCCTGGCCGACAGCCTGGCCTCCTCGGGACACCTTACGGATGCCATACAAGACATTGCTGGCAACAGCGCAGCGACGCTGACCAGCCTTGGGGAGCTGCAGGCGACCACCTCCGACCTTGTAGGGGAGGTTCATGCCCTGCGCCTTGCAGTCGTGGAGGGCATGCAGGCAGCCAGGGAGGGACATGGGGATGCTTCTCCTCCACCTGCTACCCCACCCCCCACCTGTGGCTGCCCCCAGGCTAGTGAGAGGCAGGAGCCGTGGCACCAGGCGGAGCCCCCGCCAGGCCCATTAATTTTTTTTTCTTATTATTTTGCTCTGGTTAAGAGCTTTTTATTTATTTTTTTATTTAATGCTCTGGTTAAGAGCTTATTTTTTTATTTTATTTAATGCTTTGGTTAAGAGCTGTTTATTTTTTACTTGATACTGCACACGGTGCAGTGTGAATGGTGTGTGAATGTGAGGGGGTGGCACTCCTGCCAGTAAGGGGTGTCACCCTCGGCCGTTGGGGAGAAGTTATCCCCACGGCTGTGTGAATGGTGTATGAATAGACAGCGACATCATTGGGGCCTTGACGTGGCGTTGCTGCTCCCAAGTCCTACATGTTGGACTTGGGCTAATCCAATGTGATGTGGATGTGAGGTGTGAGCTAGGGACCACAGTGGTGTACACGCGTGCATTGTCTGTGTGCCATGATGAATGTGTGTGTTTAACGGTCAAAGATTCGTAACACGAGGACCCCCCTGACTGCTCTTCCATCAGCAGACGGGGTCTCCTCTGGCAGGGGGGGGGGTGTGTGGTTGGGGGGTCAGGTCATCACGTAGGGCAATCTGCAGGCCCTTTCTTATGGCAAAGTTGTGCAGAATGCAACATGCACCGATGATCTGATACACGAAGGTAGGGGAATACAATAGGGCCCCCCCAGACTTATCCAGGCAGCGGAAACAGGACTTCAGGAGCCCAAATGTTTGCTCCACCACTGCCCGGGTTTGGATATGTGCCGCATTGTATCTTCTCTCTCCTCTGGTTTGGGGGTTCCGGAAAGGAGTCATGAGATGGGGTCCCATTGCATATGCAGAGTCACCTGTAAGGGAAAAGACAGGAGGATGTTAGTCATGCATGTGCCCCTTGTGATGTGTGCATCATGGGGGGAGGACAGTCATGCCTGCCACCCATGTCACTCACCAACCAGCCAGCTGTCCCCATACACGTTCTGTTCGAATTCCATTGGGATGGGGCTCTGATTGTAGATGTAGCTGTCATGGCTGGATCCGGGGTGTTTGGCACGGACGTGCCATATGAGTCATTGGGCATCGGCTATCACCTGTACGTTGATGGAATGCAAATGCTTCCGATTGCGGTATATGTGCTCTGTGGCACTGGGGGGCTGTAGGGCCACATGTGTGCAATCAATAGCCCCCACGGTGCGTGGGAATCTGGCAATGCTGTAGAAATCTGTCATTGCCTTCAGCCGCAGGTCTTCAGTGGTGGGTCTGATGATGTGGTGGGACATGCGTCTGAGGATTGCGGGGATAACCTGGTGCAGACATCTGCTTATGCTGGTTTGTGACATCCCAGCCACAACTCCACTTGTATGCTGGAATGATCCACTGGCCCAGGAAATGGGGTGTTGCCAGGACCTTCACCAGTGGCTGCAGTGCATGTGAGCGGTGTGTCTGGCTGGTGATGTCATCCTGCAGGGCTGTGGTTAGTTCCAGGATGGCAGCAGGGCTGAATCTGAAGATGCGATACACCTCCTCATCACCCATGCCAAAGAGGCTCATGCGCGCTCGGTAGATCCTCTCACGTGCCCCCCTCCTCCTACTCCTCCTTCTATGCTCCTCTTCATCTGCATACATTAGTAGTGATAAGACCATGGCTGCCCCTGGCATGTTGGCATACGAATGTGTTGTCCAGTAAGCGTGATTGCTCAGCTCGTCCGTTATGGTGCTGCTGTAGTTGCTCTCCAGCTGACTTGCACACGGTCTTGAGCAAAGTTACCCGTGCTTTTATGAGGGGTATGTTTACTCAAGGCTTTTGTGTTACGCGCACCACGAGTAGCCAACGCCGAATGCTCGTAGTTTCGGGAATCCGCGCATCTCCCTCATTTGCATATTTGCATGCTAATTCAATGGGAGCTGAATATTTACGATGCGTAACTATGCGCCTACGCCGCGCTAGCTTAAAGCATTTTCGCCGCTCAGACGAAAAAGATTTTCTCGCGTATGTGGTTCTGTGTTTACCGCGCATCAATACGCAGGCGCACATTTACAATTACGCCGCGCATATCCATTTACGCAGGCAAGGTGCCGCTGAGAATCTGGCCCTAATTCTCTCCCTGATCCATTCAGATCAAACAGGGTTTATGCCAGGAAATAATACCGCCATGAATATCAGGAGGCTATTTATGAACATCCAAGCCCAGCATGAGAATGTGGGGACCAGGGTGGTAGTTGCCCTCAACACGGCCAAGGCCTACGATAGCTTCTATACCAGACCCCCAAGGCCAGAATTTTTGTTAATGGGTGGCTGTTGGATCAGATTTTCCTGGAACGGGGCACGAGGCAGGGGTATCCCTTATCACCACTGCTGTATGCACTGGCAGCTGAGCCATTAGCCATTGCCATCAGAATGAGCCCGGAGGTGATAAGCCTTAGAAATGGTGAAGCATGGGAAAAGATAGGATTATATGCAGACGACACGGTCCTGTATTTAGCGGACCAGGGACCATCACTGCAGCGGCATTGAACATCATAGAGGAGGTTGGCAAATACTCAGGCTTAAGGATTAACTGGGATAAATCTCGAATTCTCCCTCTAGATCAGTTACACCCCCCCCAGCAATGTCTCCAGAGTTACCTTTACAAAGAGTGGCGGAGGTTAAATACCTAGGGGTGAGAGTCACAAGGAACCTTAGAGACTATATCCCTCTCAATGTGGAACCCTTATTCGCCACTATTAAATCTAAAACCCAGGCCTGGTCCAGGTTACCCCTGGGGGTTATGGGTAGAATTAACCTAGTAAAAATGATTCTGTTACCTAAGATTTTATATATGGTTTGGCACGCTCCCTTATATATACAGTACCTTTAAAAGTATTTAAACAGATGGAAGCAATTTTAAATTCTTTTGTTTGGGTCACGGGCCGACATAAATTGGCTTGGCACATACTTAAGAACCCTACTCTGGAGGGGGGATGCTCCCTTCCAGATGTTCAGGATTACTATATAGCGTCGCAACTGTCCCATCTATATTATTTTAATACATCTGAGGCACAGAGATATAGGTCATTAGTATGTAACAAACCGGGCAGCCCTTTTCACACTCTCTTACAGGCAGTGTTCAGGAAGGGGCATGGAGGGTGTAAGTGATCTCACTTTGGTGTGGACAGTGTTGTCAGTAACGGCGTTTAAATAAACGACGTTGCCTAACGCAACCACTTTTGAGGGTAACGAGTAATCTAACTGATTACTCTTCCCCTCATTGTAAAGCCGTTCCCATTACTACGGCGTTACTAGATGGCAGCAGAGTAATTGCCGACGATGTCAGAGAGACGACTGAGGAGGAGAGAGAGAGGCAGGGCCGGCCCTATGGGACCGCAAACTGACGTCTGTAGCCCTCCGCCGCTCATGTCCTCCCTCTCCCCACCTCCTCCTCCCTCCCCCACAGTCCGGAGCCACCAGGAGGAGGCCGCCCGCCGAGTCACTGACAGCAGGGAGCGGCCACCCCAGCCATGTCCACACCCGCCCGCGCTTCTGTAAGTCGCCACTATCTTCTCCTCCATGGCTCCACCTTTGCTCCTGGCGCCGGATCTGGAAGTGTGCAGTGCCACTTTGTGTTTGTGTTTGTGGCAACAAAAAAAGGTGAGTGACGACGAGTGAGCCTGTGAGGGGAGGCAGGGAGCCATGGAAAGTCACGCCACGTATTAATACATTACATGCCAAAAGCCCCCTCCAAGCCCCCCCCCTCTTACTGAGGTTTATGATGTATCCCTCAGGGCTTTCAGACAGCATGTAAGGGGTTAAATGATCCTGCTATGTAATGTATCCCTCAGGGGTTAAATGATGAATCCTGCTAGGTATTTGGCATGTCGAATGTCCTAAAGGGATACATTACATGCCAGGATTAATCATTTAACCCCTTACATGCAGAAAGCCCTGAGGGATACATTACATGGCAGGATTAAAAGAGAAGTATGTTTTTTCTTGTATATTAATACTTATTAAGATGCTTTTTATCATCTGAGGAGCAGTGGGTCATGCTCGGGCTCTGTGGCGGAGGACGGTGCGGTAGCTACACTGGCGGATATTTGTGAAACAGATGCCTGTGGTGTGATAGTATGGAGTCTGCAGGAGCAATGTCCAGCTGCTCAGGTAGATGGAGCGTACCAGCTGCTCCATCCTTGGATACTGTCACGTAGTATCCAAGAATGGAGCTGCTGTATACACTCAATCTAAAGCTGTCAACATCCCAGATAGGCATATTTAATGTTAAGGGGCACACTGATGGGCACATTTTATGTTAAGGGACACGCTGATTCTCATATTTTAGTGTGCTCCTTAACATAAAATGTGCCCATCAGCATGCCCCTTATTTTGTTAAGGGGGCCGGCTGATGGGGACAACTGATGTAAGGTGGCACTGTGATGGGGGTACATAATGTAAAGGAGCACTCTGATGGGCACACCTGATGTAAGGGCCTCTCTGATGGGCACACCTAATGTAAAGAATCACTCTGATGAGCACACCTAATCTAAAGGGGCATACTAATGGGAGACACCAGATGTAAAGGGGGATTCTAATGAAGAAACCTGATATAAAGTAGCACTGTGATGGGGACACCTAATATAAGGGTGGTGCCGGTGGCAACTGATTTATAGGGGTAGTCTGATGGGGGCACGAATGGACTCATTGAGTACTAAAAGTCTGCATGTTAGGGGGGTGCAAATTACTTGCCTTGCCCCGGGCACTGACAGCCCACTGCTGCCGCCGCTGCTGTTCAATCAGTTAATATAAACATCTTTGATATTGAAGATGTTTTAGAACGTAATTGCATTGTAGAATATTAAAAAAAGTCACAGTTACTTTGCTAAGTAACTAATTACTTTTTCAATGTAGTAACTGAGTCACTAACTGTAACGGAATGCACCGTGACAGACTGAGATATTCCTATGTCTAGGGTCACCTTATGTCCACTAGGGCCATAGGGTGACAAAGAATCATAATTCATATATTACAGATGGGACATTATTAATACTTCATATTTCAGGACTGAGATATCACAAGGAGTTCATGATGACATGACCAGGTCAGCCAGACAGTGAGTCATACCTTTTGTATAATAGGCTATTGAAATATCTTAAGGTGTTGGCTATTCACTGTAAAGACATTCCGTTGAAGGTGTTGATTGCACCCACTCTCACAAGACTCTGCCATTGTGTGATAAAGCTGTCTAGATAACTTATTCAACTAGATGTCTGTGTTATTATTCAAGGTTAATTGAACCCTATTGATGATACGGTGCCGTCATGTCTAGCTACCAATTAAAGAATTATCCTCAGTGAGTGAATAGGGGGGTGGAGATTGCATTGTCCTGTGATTAACTGCATTATGCTTGAGACTGTATAAGAAGCTGAGAAAATACAAATAAATTGCCATATCTTTGAAAGCAAGTGCAGAGCTTGAGTCTCGTCTTGTTTATGGGAATGGATATGGATCGTGTATGCAAGATTGTCGCAGTGTGTCAGATAAGCTTGTCGTGGATGGATGGAAGGTCGTAAGCGGTGGTGACCGTTACACTAACGCAATTACTTTTTCGGAGAAGTAATTTGTAACTGTAACTAATTACTTTTTTAAAGTAAGATGAGCAACACTGGGTGTGGATATGCTAATAAACCACCAAAGAATATGGGACATTGCCCTCAAGAAACAGGATAGGACACATATACACTCCCATACTCCGTTATGGAACAATGGATGTCTGCCTGAGTTGGGTACGGTGCCGGACCCAGGGCTCTGGGCATCATATGGGGTGCTATATCTGTCTCAGGTCCTGACGGAATCCGGAACTAAGTCCCTCTCGAGTCTCAGGGAGGAGTTCTCCCTTCCAACACAATTCCTATTTAGGTATTTGCAGCTTAGACATGCGATTAGAACACAGTTGGACTTAGTCACTTTTGACCTGAAGGCTCCGCAGGTGCTGGATGTCATTTTCGGAGCAGATTCAGCCAAGCTCACATCTAGCCTATATTATATTATCCGACAGCGTAGGATAGGCAGGGTATCTCAGACGGCTAAGTTAAATTGGGAACAGGATGTAGGACCTATAGACGACACTGATTGGGGAGAGATTCTGGAGGGAGTCCAGACTTTACCCCCCAAACTCTCGGACAGATTGACACAATTGTATATAATTCACTGTGCATATCTTACACCCCTAAGACTGGCAAAGTTCCAACCCACGGGAAGCCCCTTGTGCCCCATGTGCGCCTCAACTGCAGGCTTGTTTTACCATCTGTTATGGCACTGCCCGGACGTGCAGGTCTACTGGTTGCAGGTGACACAATTCCACCATGACAATATGGGGTTCCCGGTGGACATGGACCCAAAGTTATGTCTCATGGGCTTACTGCCAGATATCGAGGTAGACAAGTATCAAGCTATCTTTATATATGAGACATTATTTCTGGCCAGGAAGGTGGTGACCAAGGCCTGGATGCAGGCGAGGGCCCCATCACTGTGGGACTGGAAAAGGGAGATGAACACCACTCTTCTGTATAGGAAGATGATCTATGTCCATAGGGGGCGACCGCAGAAGTTCTCCAATGTGTGGGATAGGTAGGACGGTGAAACTTGCACGGTTTAAAGGGTCACTAAAGGAAAAATTTTTTTTTGCTGAAAAGAATGTTTACAGGGTATAGAGACATAAAAGTTAACCGATTCCTTTTCAAAATGATTAAAAATAGATAAAAATCAATCATATAATGTGCATGCAGGCTTGTTTCACTTTTGAACTGGCTTCATGTTTCTGCAAAGTAGAAATAGACACACAGAACAAAAACAAACAAATCCAGGGCAGTGTTTTGTTTTTAAAATGAATCTGACTGGTTCTGGGAAGTTTTAGACACACAGTAATGACAGCTTAAACCATCGTGAGAAAGCTCCCAGTATGGTGCTTATAAGGAAACAGACAAGCAGGAAGTGTGGAGAACAGAGCAGGTTAACAGCAACTTCAAAGCAAAAACAAACAATAAGGACATGAAACCAGTACTGCAGTAAGGTAAGGGAAGCTATTTAGCTAAAAAAAAAAATTCCTTTAGTGACCCTTTAAGTTAACACAAGACGGAGTATATAGGCTGTGAGAGATGGTTATGGGGGGAGGGTGTAATACTCAGGGGGGGGGGGGGAACTATTACGGTGTTATATATGTCTAACTCAGAAAAGGCTGTATTGGTTTTCCTTTGTTTCCCATCCTTGTTTTCGTTTTTTTTCTTCTTTTGTATTTTCTCTCACCAATGGTAATGTTATGCCCATGCATGCAAGGACTTGTACGAACCGTGCGGATGGCCTAAATTTACAATGTACAACTGTAAACCCTTTTTAAACCTTGTTAGATGTTAGTGCATTGCTTTATCTGTTTGTATACCTCTTTTACATCTCAATAAACTTGAAAATTTCTGGTAAAAAAAAAAAAAAAAAAGTGTTTGGGAACCTGGGTCCTGCCCCAGGGGACATGTATCAATGCAAATAAAAGTTTTAAAAACAGCCATTTTTTCGGGAGCAGTGAATTTATTAATGCTTAAAGTGAAACAATAAAAGTGAAAAATTCGGGGGCGTGTCTTGGCTATGGAGGAGTGAAGATGTGTGTCTCCTCAGCTCCGTTCCACCACAGCACTACATCGCAGCTAAAGGGGAGAATCTTACCCCATCTGCCGCTCACGATGTTCCAGAGGAACTGGTCAACCTACCAGCCACCAAGGACCGACCGAACCAGGCAGGGGCAGCTAGATTTTTTTGCCGGGAGTAACACCAGCGGCCGCAAGGCTACAAAGAGGTCCAAGGCTGACCTAGAGCGCTTTGCAGACAGGGTGGAGAAGGCCCTGAAAACTGACACTGCACACCTGGGGGGAGGATGGAGTCCCTGGAGCAAAGGTTTGAGGAGACCCTGCCTGTCATTTCAATGCTCCAGGACAAATGCACTGCTCAGGACCAACAGATTGAGGCCTTACTCTGTCCGTTAGATGACATGGAGAACCGCAGCCGTAGGGCCAACATTAGGGTCAGAGGCCTGCCAGAAGCCACCGGCGCAAGAGACATTATCCCTACCCTGGAAGGCGTCTTTAAAGAAATATTGGTGTTACCAGCGAGGGCCACTATTGAGATAGATCGGACACACAGGGCCCTGAAACCCTCCTCCCAGGATGTAAACAACCCCAGGGACATCATCTGTAAGCTCCACAAGTACACTCTTAAAGACTGCATCATGCAAAAGATGCGTGGGAACCCCTTTTTTTATTTTGACAGAGCACATCTGGCCTTTTACCAGGACATTTCTAGACGCACTCTTATTCAGCCCTCTACTGACTGCTGTTCAAAATGCAGGCCTGACGTACCGCTGGGGATTCCCCTTCTACCTCCAAGTCACTAAAAATGGTAGAACTGTGAAGCTTCGTACCAAAGATGACCTCCCGAACTTCCTGTCCTCCCTGGACCTGGAGCTGGTGGAGTTTCCTGATTGGAGGGGTTCGCCTGATCTTCTTGCTCCAAAACTACCACAATTTCAACCATGGCAATCGTCAACACGCAAGAATCGTAGACGGGACCGCGGACGCCATGCTGCTGAACCCTCTGCTGACCCGGCCCTGTAAGAGTCTGACAGCTCTGCTATTCTACGCTGATATTACTCAGTATGTTACTCCTCTGTTTGCTAGGCCGTAGACATTCCTATGTTAATACACTGAGGCCGCATTTGCTCTGACTTCCCCTCACATAACCAACCACCAGGTTTGGCCTTTTCTTCTTCTCCAAAGGCCACTGTGAGGGAACACCTTTGCCCGCGGCCCTGGCATTGGACGCTACTACTGAGCCTTATTGCCCCTTTTGCCTACAAACTGGTTCCCCCGGCTGGAGACTACTCTGTTCTCCCTCTCCCATCGCACCGTGTTAGATGTGGTGGGCGGGGCTTGGAGTCTTCCTACCTTTTCCCCATATTGGCTCACGTACCCCCAGTAGGCCACCCTTTAGGGGGTAAAGATCCCGGTTGGGATCACAGGCCGAGGCTCAGGACCCCCCCCATATAGGGGACGGGGCCCTGTGCACGGCCCTTAGATGGTGTTTAGATTGTGTTGGCTCCGGCCATACTGTTTTATTTGATATGTATTCTCTACTTGAATACATATCAGACTGTGATATTCAGACTGTGATGTCTGAATATCGTTTTTCACTCATTATAAAAAACGTACACATCGTCAAAAACGAAGAGTTTGGTGAGGCCACGCATCCTGCGCCCAAGCTAAAGAAAATCTTTGAGGTGTGCCAGATGATTGTCGCCAACTTCCAGCGGACCTACGTGCCAGAAAGGGATGTCAGTGTGGACCAAAGTCTGATGGCCTACAAGGGACACCTGAGCTGGATCCAATTTATTGCGTCCAAAAGGGCGCGCTTTGGCATAAAATGTTATATGCTATGTGAATCTTCCACCGGATATATCTGGAATGCGATAATTTACACCGGGAAAGGTACCAAATTCAATCCCAGGTACAACCGCTATGGGATGGCCACATCGTCAGTCCTTTCACTGCTGGACCCATTACTGAACCAGGGATATTGCGTGACAACAGACAATTTTTATACGTCATCGGAACTTTATGAGGTTTTGCTCCTCAACAAAACGGATGGGTATGGTACAGTGAGGCCAAACCGGCGTGACATGACATACGTTTGGCAAGAAAAAACTAAAAAAAGGAGAGATGGTTGCTTTCCAAAAGGGTAAAATTATGGTAATGAGATGGAGAGACAAAAAGGACGTGTGTCTCATGAGCACCGTGCATAGCACCTCCACTAACATGGTCCGTACAAAACACGGAAAAGATGTGCTGAAGCAACAAGTCGTGATCGACTATAATCACACGATGGGAGGTGTCGACCGAGCCGATCAGGCAATGACATTTTACCCGGTGTGACAGGAAGTCAGGTAAATCTGTGTGTGTTGTCCCAGATGGAAGATACTTTCCTGCCTTGTGTAGACAATACACCAATTACTATTGGGCGTCGGCTGTAGAAATGTCCAGAGAGGTTTGGGGAGTTAGAAGCCTTCAGCTGTTCAAAATTAAGCAATTAAAGCCCCCTATAAATAAAGCCTAAGGATAATGACTTATTGCTGCATCCTGGGGGGCTTTGTGAGTGAAGGAGCAGACACAAGCACTTCTGAAGAGGTGAGGTGCTGATGGATATTTCTGTGTGAGAAATATCAAAGAGACTTCTGTTGTTGTTTTCTGCTGTAGGACCAGCAGTGTCTGCCCAGCAGTAGGCTGTGCCAGACTCAATAGGTAGGTTCCTGTGTTGGGAAGGTAGACGCCCCAAGTGGCAAGGGTTTATTTTATGTTTTGTTTTGTTTATGCTGTTTTGATGCTTGCACGTGTATCCTGCAAGATGGAAAAATAAACCATATAATTTGTTTTCAGTCATCCTCAAGTGCCTTTTTGTACAGTTCAGCGTGTAGTGAACCTATAGAGGGGGTCACACACACCCGCTACCGAGTTAATCCCTCACACATGGTGGAGTGCCGCGGGCAGTTAAAGTAAATCCAAAATGGAGGAGATGCTGAAACAGCTGATTATAGCAAATGCAGCTCAACAACAGGCTCACCGAGAGAGCCTTGCAGCTCAACAACGGGTTCACCAAGAGAGCATGGCAGCTCACCGAGAGAGCCTTGCAGCTCAACAACAGTGTAACGGTCACCACCGCTTACGACCTTCCATCCACCCACGACAAGCTTATCTGACACACTCTGACAATCCTGCATACACGATCCATATCAATTCCCAGAATAAGACGAGACTCAGCTCCGTATTTACTTCAAAAGATATGAACCCTTTATTGGTTTTCTTCTCAGCTTTTATATCCAGTTACAAGCATGTGACAGTAATCAAAGTGACAATGCCATCTCCACCCCCCTATTCACTCACTGAGGCTAATTATCTAGCAGACAGGTTGGCACCGATACTGACAGATCTGTCACATTCCAAACTACAATTACACAATGATTTTCCCTTTTGAATAATACACAATCACAGATAGTCTTCACACACAGAAAGGGAACCTCAATCACATTACCTAGACAGACTTACTGTCTCTAAAGGGCTTGACACATTTGTGTACCATAGACAATGTATGGTCTAGGAGTAGATTCATTTAACACCTTTCAAAAGAAGGAAATGTCTTTCACAAGCCGGGTCATTTAACATTTCAATAGCCGGAGCTAAGCATTGAATAAGCTTGTAATGTCCCTCTTCTGTGTAACAGGTGTCAATATGGACCCCTTGTAATATACCAGTCCTGCAATATGAATTAATATTATTAATGTCCCATCTTCTGCAATACATGATATAATTTCTTTGTCACCCTATGGCCCTAGTGGACATAAGGTGACCCTAGACATAGGAGGATCTCAGTCTGTCACGGTTCATTCCATTACATCTCTCCCCTTTCGGTGGGAGAAGGACACAGGTGGGAACCCCAAACGGGTTGACTCCGAAGTCCGTCAGTAGTTCCAGTCCTCCAATGCTGGTATCCATACTGTACCCCAAATAAATGGCTCCAAACTGAGCATTACTCACCCCGCCAACCTCTCCCTCTATCAGAGAACACGCCTGCTGCTGGGGAGAAGGCAGGGTGGCTGGGCTCAGTTCATCATGCTGTTGGGGGTCTGGGCCAACTCCCCCCCCTTCCTGGGGTATACCAGTGGAGACTGAAGTCCCATCCACTGGTGCTAGGTGAAAACTTCCCGGTGCTTGCAAAGCAAAGCTGACATCCTCCTGTCCCAGTCCTGTACCATTTTCTGGGGTTGTGCCAGTGGAGACTGAAGTCCCATCCACTACCCCAGGAACCCCCTCTTCTGTTAGTGAGGAGCAGAGGCCTGGGGCACTCTGCTCTGTTGCCAGCTCTTCCGCTGGGTTGCTGTGAGTGGAGACCACAGTCCCATCCACTACCACAGGGTCCCCCTCTTCCGTTAGTGAGGAGCAAAGGCCTGGGGCACTCTGCTCTGTTGCCAGCTCTTCCGCTGGGTTGCTGTGAGTGGAGACCACAGTCCCATCCACTACCACAGGGTCCCCCTATTCCGTTAGTGAAGAGCAGAGGTCCGTGACCCTCTGTTCTGTTGCCAGCTCTTCCGCTGGGTTGCTGTGAGTGGAGACCACAGTCCCATCCACTACCACAGGGTCCCCCTCTTTCGTTAGTGGAGAGCAGAGGTCCGTGACCCTCTGTTCTGTTGCCAGCTCTTCCACTGGGTTGCTGTGAGTGGAGACCACAGTCCCATCCACTACCACAGGGTCCCCCTCTTCTGCTAGTTGGGAGCAGAGGCCTGGGGCACCCTGCTCTGTTGCCAGTGATTCAGCTGGGGGTAAAAGCTTTACCACCTCAGCTTGTTGTTGGAGAGAGGGGCCAACCGCCCCGGCTCTCTGGAACTCCAAACCATCCACTTTGGCTTTAGGAATGGCAATCTCCATATTTTCCACTGCCAATTCATCAGCCAGGAGTTCACGGTTGTCATATGAACTTTCCTCATAGTCCCAGGCAACGGGAGCCCCACCCTGCTGCTGGGCCGAGTCTAGCAGCTGTTTGTAGGCGACCTCCAGCTCCCATTCTTGAATGGCCAGAAATTCTAAATCTTCCTGTGACCAGTGGCCTCCCGAGATCACTGAAGTCTGGATCACTGGACATCCTCCAATACAATAATCCCAGGCCATCATATTTATAGCCTTCTGTGGGGCTGTCATCTGCTGACCACGGGCACTCTTGGGCTACATACCACCGGAGGGCTCTGTAGCTCTCGTCTAGCTGCATCTCTGCCCGAATCAGCCTGCTCAACTCGGCTGTCCACTCCTGCTTCGGTTGTTCCCCCAACAACAGCATTCGTACATTATAGTGCGGCCAGTACCTTGCATAGATGGAGGACTGGACCTTTCCTTGGTGTTGCTGCTCCAAAGCTAGCGCTTTCTTCCAGAGTTGGCACCGAATCACATCCGACCATCCCAACAGGACCTCCTCTGATACTGGTCCTCTATGCTGTATCCGCATCTCTTGTAACCTTCTTTGGAATTCCTCTTCCATGGAGACTGGTATTTTCACCTCTCCTCTCTGTTTAGTTGGTGCTGCTGTGACTTCAGCTGCTGCAGCACTTCTTCGCTGTAGCAAGGTGGCATTCAGAGCCGCTATAACTCGGTCCCTGACCATAATGTGTCAGTCTTATGTTAACCGCCTGATCAAAACTTGCTTCTTCGGGTGTCCTGTCTGTTACGGCGGGCCTTTTAGCTCTATCCATTTCGACCAGTTCTGCGATAATGTCCCTTTTCTTACGGTTGCTGGCCGGTCTGCCCCGGCTCTCCAGTAAGTTCATGAGGGAAGAGAGCTTCATCCATTCATACACCGTCTCCATTGTCATGTGCCCTTGTAGCCGTCCTTCTGGTGATGGAATCATCCCACCGCTGCTAACCAAATGTAACAGTCACCACCGTTACGACCTTCCATCCAACCACGACAAGCTTATCTGACACACTCTGACAATCCTGCATAAACGATCCATATCAATTCCCAGAATAAGACGAGACTCAGCTCGGTATTTGCTTCAAAAGATATGAACCCTTTATTGGTTTTCTTCTCAGCTTTTATATCCAGTTACAAGCATGTGACAGTAATCAAAGTGACAATGCCATCTCCACCCCCCTATTCACTCACTGAGGCTAATTATCTAGCAGACAGGTCGGCACCGATACTGACAGATCTGTCACATTCCAAACTACAATTACACAATGGGCCAGATTCAGGTAGATGGGAGAATCTTTATGTTGGAGTAACGTTTCTCATTTACGTTACTCCGCCGAAACTTTAGGAGCAAGTACTGTTATTCACATAGCACTTGCTCCTAAAGTTGCGGCGGCGTAGCGAAAATGAGCCGGCGGAATTCAAATTGGGCGGGTAGGGGGTGTGTATTATTATAACTAGGCGCGATCCCGCGGCGAACGTACTGCGCATGCGTCGACTGTCAGTGCGCATGCTCCAAATTCTTTCAGGGAACGTCAATGATGTCAATCCCCATTCACGGGCGTTTTACGCAAACGACTCAATTTTTTTTTTTCGACGCGATGACGACGGCCATACTTAACATAGGATACTCCACTAGGGGGCTGCTTTGTCTTTACGCTGCGTATCTCTTACGGAAACGTCGGAAAGTCACTGCGTCGGGCCCGAATACGATCGTGAATTGCCGATTCTCGCTGATTAACATATTCTCGGCGTTAATCAGCGGGAACGCCCCCAGCGCCATTTTTAAAATTGCAGTTCCGATACGACGGCGTAATACAATTACGCCGCTCGTATAGGAACTCCAACCCTGCGTTTCTTGTTTTCTGCCTACAGAAAACAGAAACGCTGGCTCAAAGTGAGAGTAAGGCCCCATACACACGAGCGGACAGATTTGTTCAAATCTGTCCGTCCGACAGATTTGAACAAATCTGTCTGCTGGGATTTTGGTTTGCTCGCGTGTACACACGAGCAAACCAACATCCCCGCCAGCAGAGAGCGCGCTGACGTGGCGGTGACGTGGCGGTGACGTTGACGCCGCCACGTCACCGCACCAGGAAGTAAAACACTTCCGCGCATGCGCCGAATCCATGCGGCGGTGCGGCGGCGGCGGTGCGGCGGCGGTGCGGGACGACATGTCTGCTGGTAAGTGTACTAACCAGCAGACATGTCGGGCGGACAGATTCCCACCCGATAGATTTCAAAGCATGCTTTGAAATCTGTCGGGTGGACACATCTGTCTGCTCGGCCGTACACACGATCGAATCTGTCTGCTGAAACGGTCCAGCGGACCGTTTCCAGCGGACAGATTTGATCGTGTGTACAAGGCCTTAGGCTGGAGTATCACTGATACTCCAGAGTAACTCTACCTGAATCTGGCCCAAATGATTTTCCCTTTTGAATAATACACAATCACAGATAGTCTTCACACACAGAAAGGGAACCTCAATCACATTACCTAGACAGACTTACTGTCTCTAAAGGGCTTGACACATTTGTGTACCATAGACAATGTATGGTCTAGGAGTAGATGCAATTAACACGTTTCAAAAGAATGAAATGTCTTTCACAAGCCGGGTCACTTAACATTTCAATAGCCGGAGCTAAGCATTGAATAAGCTTGTAATGTCCCTCTCCTGTGTAACAGGTGTCAATATGGACCCCTTGTAATATACCAGTCCTGCAATATGAATTATTATTATTAATGTCCCATCTTCTGCAATAACATGATATAATTTCTTTGTAACCCTATGGCCCTAGTGGACATAAGGTGACCCTAGACATAGGAGGATCTCAGTCTGTCACGGTTCATTCCGTTACAAACTGGTTCACCAAGAGAGAATGGCAGGTTGGGAAAGGAAACACCAGCAGCAAATGGAGGCCATCGTGAAACTATTTGAGAATCCAGAGGACCATAATGCTATGGAGGTTACCACGTCTGTTGTTGAGACGGAATCATCACCGGAGTGTAGTACTTCAACAGAGGAACAAGAAGTGGAGCCAGAGGAGTGTGCCCTGGCAGAGCCTGAAACTGCCGAAGTGAAGGAGCCGTCATTAGTAGTAGAGGAGTCTGTAGAGCCTGTGGAAACCAATGTTGTGAATGGCGTTCCAGAGGTCAAACCAGATGAGATCAAACCAGAAGAGAAAGACCCTCATGTACAAGAAGGTGCTGAGGAGGTCCCGGCTGTCCCCGCAGTAGCAGCTCCTATGAAGCTGAATCAACGGTCTGACAGTTTTGCTAAATACAGTAGAGAACCGTTAGCAAATACTTTGAAGAAATTTGATGATCCAGCTACCAAAGCTGTTACCTTGGAACTGGAACCCAACAAGTTTAAAGGCAAGATTTTGGATTGCTCCAGATCTTTTCGCAAAGCCAAATTGCTGCATTACCATATGAAGTGGTACAGAAGATGAAGAGGAGGAAGTGAAGGTGGCAGTAAAAAAAAGAGCCGATCATGTCACTGCTGGATGTCCTGGAGAAGGATTACGCCCTGCAGGATGAGCCGTCTGCTGTGCTGGCGGGGAGCGATTCCGAAGAGTACTCCTACCCCCTGGGTTATGTGAAGAGACAAGCGCTGTACGCCTGCAGTACTTGCACCCTGGATAAAGAGGAGCCTACTGGGATATGTCTGGCCTGTACATACAAGTGTCATGAAGGCCACGACCTGTTTGAGCTCTACACCAAGAGGAAATTTTGCTGCGATTGTGGAAATGCCAAATTTAAACAGCGGGAGTGCAAGTTATTTCCGGATAAAGAGAAGAAAAACCTGGCTAATAATTACAAGGACAATTTCTTTGGCATCTACTGCACATGTAAGAGACCGTACCCCGATCCTGAGGATGAGACCCCAGATGAGATGGTGTGCCAGAACTGTATGGATCACTGTTCATTTCTTTGGGACTACTCTGCCAAGTTAGGAGTTCCTGGTGTCACCAAGATTACCAAAGCAGAAACGGAACATGAAGATGTTAAAGTTGATGATTGTCCTACGGAAACAGCCAACCCTCAGAATGGACTAACAATAAATAATGACGAATGTGTGGAAGATAACGACGATGAGGAGGAGGCAATTCTTAGAAAGCTAAGTCTGAAGGACTTTCTGGAAAATGAACTTGAACTTTCTGGAAGTGATGTTGAAAGTGAAATCCCTGACCGCTTCAGGGCAAATGAAGTGGCTGAAGTGCAGGAAGTAGGGGTTTGCACATCTTCAGTTCTCAGTCAGTTTCTTGATGGAAATACAGCTGAAAAACGTAATTCTGACACTGCACTAAATGATGTAGAAAAAGTGTGTCCAATATCCACTGAGCCTTGTGAATGTAGTAAGGCAGGTGATATTCATGACTTTCCCATAATTCATGATCAGCAGAGCAGGGTCATTGAGGAATCTGAATTGCAAGAAATATGCACCCAGACTGAAGCTTTTTTTGCCTCTGTGAATTATTTGCATGTTGAAGAGCAGTGTGTTAATTTTTATGTTAATGAAATCGGATTTGAATATAAAGGTAATGTCACATCCTGTGAAACCCAGTCTTTAGAAAGGGTTCTGTCAGAGCAAGTAACGCAGGATAATACTTTGGACTTGACTACCAAGAGTCCTCGGGAGATAAAATCTATTTTTTCAAAGTGTAGAATCTGTAATTGCAGGTGAGCCCTCTGAACGTTGTGAAACCTCCATCACTGAAGTGGTCAGAGAGGCTAAATGTACTAATTTATTGGATGCTTTTTCCAAATGTCTTGAAAGGAATGAAGAATATGAGAATTTGTGTCCAATAGTCGATGGTTTCAAAGAAACAGATACTAAAACATTTTTGGGAGACTATGAGGCAAAGATAGTTGAACAACTAGCCATAAACATAATTTCAAAAGTGATTGTATCTGCTAGACAAGAAATTTTGTCTAGCTCAGTTAATGATGTGTCCGATAGCAGTCGTCAAGTTCTTGGTGAGAATAGGGGTGTGCGAACAAGTGATGCACAGAGTAAGCAGTTGCTTCAAGAAAAAGAAGAGGATTCAGGTTCTGAAAACCTTACATTGGGTTTGGTAGATTTTTACCATACTTGTGAGTCTGAACTATCACAAAGTAAGAAACGTGGAAATGTAGAATTGACAAGTAATGATTTCCGTCTAGCGCACCAAAGGGAAGAAAAACCGCCTAGTACATCGGTTTATCAGAGGTCTTCTGCGTCAGACTTTAGTCCAGTTCATAGAAGAACAGATTTTTTTGGGTGTCACCTTGCTTTGGAGGATTCCAGTCTTGGTGTGTTTGCATCTGAAGAGGGCATCCAAATGGATGATCCATTGCAGAGCACAGTGTTGTCAGCTCTTGGTGTTGGTTATGACTCGGTGAGTTCTTCAGGGATTGAGCTATCGAGGGAAACCTTTGTGTCCATTGAAAAACCAATTAAGGTTTTGCATGGTTTACAACTGAAAATTAGTATATTACAGAGCAAGAAACACCCTCTTATGTACTTCAGCCGAAATTCGAAGACCAATAGGAGAATAAATAGGTGGTTTCTGGCCCTTCAGGAATTTAGTTTTGTCGTAACGCATCGCCCCAGTGTTAAAATGGGGAATGCAGATGGTTTGTCCCGAGCGCATGCGTGCCTGGCAACCTGTGTCCCAACCCTACGGTTGAAACAAGAGGGGGGGCGGTATGTGACAGGAAGTCAGGTAAATCTGTGTGTGTTGTCCCAGATGGAAGATACTTTCCTGCCTTGTGTAGACAATACACCAATTACTATTGGGCGTCGGCTGTAGAAATGGCCAGAGAGGTTTGGGGAGTTAGAAGCCTTCAGCTGTTCAAAATTAAGCAATTAAAGCCCCCTATAAATAAAGCCTAAGGATAACGACTGATTGCTGCATCCTGGGGGGCTTTGTGAGTGAAGGAGCAGACACAAGCACTTCTGAAGAGGTAAGGTGCTGATGGATATTTCTGTGTGAGAAATATCAAAGAGACTTTTGTTGTTGTTTTCTGCTGTAGGACCATCAGTGTCTGCCCAGCAGTAGGCTGTGCCAGACTCAATAGGTAGGTTCCTGTGTTGGGAAGGTAGACGCCCCAAGTGGCAAGGGTTTATTTTATGTTTTGTTTTGTTTATGCTGTTTTGATGCTTGCAAGTGTATCCTGCAAGATGGAAAAATAAACCATATCATTTGTTTTCAGTCATCCTCAAGTGCCTTTTTGTACAGTTCAGCGTGTAGTGAACCCATAGAGGGGGTCACACACACCCGCTACCTAGTTAATCCCTCACACCGGCGGTGCGCAAACAACAGAAAAAATACTACAAAAAGATTTTAAGGCATCTCCTTGAACAATGTCTTTGGAACGCCTATATTCTTTATAAGGCAAACACGAACACACCTCTTATTCATTGCGACTTTATATGGAAGGTGGCTGAGCAGATTTTTATCAACCACCCGACGCCATCAGTGTCTGCTAACAGACCCGGACGACGCTCTGTTGACGTTGGCAATCCAGAGCGCCTGACAGGTCGTCATTTTGTACACTTTGTACTGCCAACTGCACGAAAGTTAGCGCCTACCAGGATTGCTGTTCCAAATAGGATGGAAATGGAAAAAAAGTCCGAAAGGAAACCAGGTACTTTTGCCCAGATTGCAACGTCGGACTTTGTCTAGTTCCATGTTTCAAACTTTTTCACACCCAGGATGTGTATTGAATTTCTTTGTTTGACTAATTTCTTTATTTTTTTTGCATTATTGAATAAAATTATATTATTTATTAGATTATAATTCATGTGTTTGTGTTTCAAATTTATCACATCTGGAATGTCTACTAGAGTCTTGTTTTGGTCAGGTTTAAGTAAGTAATTACTAAGAATTGCAGGCCTATAATACATATCACCAAATTTCCATGCAAAAAATTGTACCGCTTTTGGTACGTAATTCCAGACAGAATCATACCGCCAGGGAGGTTAAACACCCTCCTGACCAGACCAATTTTCAGCTTTCAGGGCTCTCACATTTTGAATGACAATTACTCAGTCATGCAACACTGTACCCAAATGATTTTTTTGTCCTTTTTTCCCCACAAATAGAGCTTTCTTTTGGTGGTATTTGATCACCTCTGTGGTTTTTATTTTTTATTATTAATGAAAAAAAACAGAAAATTTGGGAAAAAATGATTTTTTCTTACTTTCTGTGATAAAATTTTGCAAATTATTAATTTTTCTTCATAAATTTTGGCCACAATTTATACTGCTACATGTCTTTGATAAAAATAACCCAAATTTTTTGTAAATTATTTGGTCTGTATGAAAGTTTTAGAGTCTACAATCTATAGTGCAAATCATAATAAATTATCACATATGATCACACCTGATGTACTGAAGGCCTATCTCATTTTCTGAGACCCTAACAAGCCAGGAAAGTACAAATGCCCCCCAAATAACCCCTTTTTGGAAAGTAGACATTCCAAGGTATTTAGTAAGAGGCATGGTGAGTTATTTGAAGTTGTAATTTTTTCCCACAACACTTTTCAAAATTAAGATTTTGATTTTTTATTTAAAACATTTCTCAAAAGTGTCATTGTAATAGCTTATTTCTCTCACATGGCATGCGCATACCACAAATTACACCCCAAAATACACTCTGCTACTACTCCTGAGTAAAATGATACCCCATGTGTGAGACTTTTTCACTGCCTGGCCACATACAGAGGCCCAACATGCAGGGAGCGCCATCAGGGGTTTTAGGAGCATAAATTGTACTAGCATCTAACTAGTTGACAACCTATTACACTTTTGAAGGCCCTGGAACACCAGGACAATGGAATTACCCACAAAATGACCCCATTTTGGAAAGCTAACACCCCAACGTATAATCTATGAGGCATAATGAGTCTTTTGAACGGTTTATTTTTTTCCAGCAGTTTTTGGAATCTGTGGAAAAAAAATGAAAACGCTTTTTTTTTTACACAAAGTTGTACATTGATAAGATATTTCCAACACATAGCATGTACATAGCAAAAATGACACCCCAAAATACATTCTGCTACTCCTCCTGAGTAAAACAATATCCCATGTGTGAGACTTTTTCACTGCCTGGCCACATACAGAGGCCCAACATGCAGGAAGCGCCATCAGGGGTTTTAGGAGCATAAATTGCACATCTAACTAGTTGACAACCTATAACATTTTTGAAGGCACTGGAACACCAGGACAATGGAATTACCCACAAAATGACCCCTTTTTGGAAAGCTAACACCCCAACGTATAATCTATGAGGCATTATGAGTCTTTTTATCGGTTTATTTTTTTCCAGCAGTTTTTGGAATATGTGGGAAAAAAATGAAAACTCATTTTTTTTACACAAAGTTATCCATTGATAAGATATTTCCAACACATAGCATGTACATAGCAAAAATTACACCCCAAAATACATTCTGCTACTCCTCCTGAGTAAAACGACACCCCATGTGTGAGACTTCTACACAGCCTGACCACATACAGAGATCCAACATGCAAGGAACACTGTTAGGTGTTAGAGGAGACACATAGCATGCACATACCAAGAATTACACCCCAAAATACATTATGCTGAGCAAAGCGTAAACAAAAGATTACCTGTGGTAATAGTAGTGCAGTTCTACACAGCAGGATAGCACTGGTCCAGGCAGCAGGCAGGGACTAATCTAGGATGAGAAATCAAAAAAATAGTTTTCTTCATGTAGAAAAACTTTTCTGAAACCCCTCACATATGTGAGACCCCTGTGTTGAATCCCACTAGTCCAGTAGCAGGGTACAAGATCAGTCCAAGAGGCAGGCAAAAGGCATGGTCAAACAGTCCAAGGTCAGTT
This sequence comes from Rana kukunoris, assembly GCA_029574335.1. NCBI lineage: Eukaryota > Metazoa > Chordata > Amphibia > Anura > Ranidae > Rana > Rana kukunoris. Next base: position 261,132,854 of record CM056059.1, on the reverse strand, counting down.
CCAGATCAGGCAGAGGCATTACAGAATTGTTAGGCAGAAGAGTGGTCGAAAAACAGTCCAGGGTCAATTCCAGATCAAGCAGAGGTATTACAAAATCATTAGGCAGAAGCGTGGTCCAATAACAAGCCGGGGTCAGTTACAAAGCAGGCAGTGGCATAAGGGGTGTAAAGGTGTGTGAAGGCAGGAACGGAGGATTACGATTTCCATTCTAAACGAATAATTTAGTTTAATATGATAACGGCAAAAACAGTCAGGCCGCGTACACACGATCAAATTTATCTGCTGAAACCGGTCCGACGGACCGTTTCAGCAGACAAATCCGATCGTGTGTACGGGCGAGCAGACAGGTTTGTCCATCGGACAAATTTCAAAGCATGCTTTGAAATTTGTCCACTACAAACCTGTCCGTCGGATCTGTCCGCTGGTTAGTACACTAACCAGCGGACAGAACTGTCCGCGCATGCATCAAATGGATTCGACGCATGCGCGGAAGCATTTTATTTCCGGGTTTGGTGACGTGGTGGCGTCAACGTCACTGCCACGTCACCGTGTTCCCTGGCCGAGGGGATTTTCTTTTTTTTTTTTTTTTCTTTTTGTTTTTTTTGAACTCGAGAGAGAGGAGCCGGACTGCAGGAGTTTGGAGTAGGCAGACCCTCCCCCTGGAGGCAATCGCCATCCTTCTCCATGCCCCTGGTGGCAATGGCGGGTGTGAAGGGGGGCCTCCCACTCACCCCGCCCTACCTGCTCCTCTTGGGAGCCCAACTGGGGCCCAATGGGACCCCAATGGGGCAGAGGGACTCCCCCTATGGGGGAGTGAGGGGGCCTAGCCCACCCAGCCAGCCCCGTAGGTCCTTCGCCTCTCTTTATTTTAAGAGACCGCATGGCCAAAGTGCATGTGTTTTAAACCAATTTTGTGTGCGTGCAAGTGTGGTGGTTTTTGTGGGGGGGGGGGGGGTGGGCGTACTAAGCACAGGCGTACCTTGCATAGCACACCCACCGGGAGCCGGGTTGAGACCACCAAACTCAATTCACATGTAGCCGAGACCGGGATCCGAACACTTGGCTGCAGAGGTGAATGGCTTGTCAGCGCAGTGCCAATCACGTTGAGCCACCACAGCTCCCTCTCCGAGGGGATTTTCATCCGATGGTGTGTACACACCGTCGGACGAAAATCCGGAGGGGACATGTCCGCTGGAAACGGTCCGTCGGACATGTTTCAGCGGACATGTCCCTCCATGTGCATGCGGCCTCAGTTACACAGAGGCCTGGTTGTGAAGGACACTGGGCACAATGATAAACTGTGTCTGGTCTGACTCCTTCACTGGCACACACTTTACATTTTTTTTACCTTGTCGGCCTGTTGCTGTGAGAGGGACTTTATCTGGGAAGTGCCGTTCGGAGAGTCGACTTAGAACATCTGATCGGATATTTTGGGGTAGGTCAGTCTGGAATATCAGGGTAGTGGTCCTCCTGGTAGCCAAGGAAGGTTAGGGGGTTTTGGGTGGACTTGCGGTAAATAATATAGGAGTTGTAGACGGCCAAATGAAAAAAATAAATTGCTACTTTTTTGTACCAATGGTACGTGCGCCTTGTGGCAAGGTATGGTTCCAACATTTGGTAGTTTAAGTCGACTCCCCCCATGAACGAATTGTAGTCCCGGATGCAGGTGGGCTTCTGCGGGTTTCCACAAAAGAATTGTTGTGGATGGAGGACAACATGTATACGTCTCTTCTGTCCCCCCACTTCACTGCCAGAACCTCCTTGTTGCGCACACTTGCCGATTCCCCTTTCCTCAGCTTTTGATTCACAAGGCTTTAAGGTAAGCCTTTCCTGTTCTTTCTGGCGGTGCCACATGCTGGGGTCTGCTTCCGGTGCAGGTTGTGGAACAGGGAAAGAGAGGTATAAAAGTTGTCCACGTACAGGTGGTATCCTTTATCCAGGAGGGGGTTGATGAGTTGCCAGACAACTTTTCCACTTGATCCTAAGTAGTCTGGGCAATTGTGGGGATTCCGCTGGGTTTCCTTCCCTTCGTAGACCAAGAAGGAATACAGGTACCCTGTGGCTCGTTCACAAAGTTTATAAACCTTCACCCCATAACGGGCCCATTTGCTGGGGATAAACTGTTTTATTTTAAGTCGGCCACAAAATTTTACAAGGGACTCATCGACACATATGTTTTGTTCCGGGGTATATAATTGGGGGAATAATTCCGAAAAATAATCTAATAAGGGCAAATTTTGAAAAGCATGTAAAAATTTGGGTGATTTCGGGGAAGGCACTGGGTATTATCATTGAAGTGGAGGAACCTCATGATTATAAAATATAGGGATATGGGCATTGTTGCAGAGATGTGGCATGTGGTAAATGGAGCGTTTTGACCAAAAGGAATGCTTTTTATTTTTTGGGTTGAGTCCCATGTGAGGCCTAAAAAAAAACTAAAAACTCTCTCCACTGGAAGGGACGGGCATAAGACGATGTTGGATTGTTTGGAATAAATTGTTGGGCATATAAGTTGCACTGGGCCACAATGCTAAATAGCAGCTTCTCAGTGAAAAATAAATAGAAAAAATAAATTGGGGAAAAATTGTCCGTGTCCACCTGGACTCCTGGCTGGGCAGTGAAAGGGGGAATGTTGGCTTCTCCGGAATTTGGAGGAAGCCACAGGGGGTACTGAAGGGCATAGGGAAGGCTGGCATGGGTCCTTGGCCTTTGTTGCTGAGGTACTGTGGTGCTGGTGGATGGCACTTTGGTGCTGGTGGATGGCACTTCGGTGCTGGTGGATGGCATGTCGGTGCTGGTGGATGGCATGTCGGTGCTGGTGGAGGCCACTGCCTCCTCACCAGAGCGCCTTCTTTTGGCGGGCTGACTATCTTCCCCCTCTGAGCCTGTCACTGTTTCACTACTGTAGAGTGGCTCATAGTTTACATCCGAATCCGAATGGGAATTGGAAGAAGAGACCTCCCCGTTGCTTTCGTCAGGTGCAGAAAGAATTTGATATGCCTCCTGTGCGGAAAAACTACGTCTTGACATTGCTGGCGACTTCACAGGTGTGTGTGGCACAGATGTGCACTGAGGCGGCACAGATGGGCAGAGACTGTGACTGAGGTGGCAGAGATGGGGACTGAGGTGGCAGAGATGGGGACTGAGGTGGCAGAGATAGGGACTGAGGTGGCAGAGATGGGGACTGAGGTGGTGGAACAGATGTACACCGATGAGGCAGCACAGATGTGTACTGATGAGGCGGCACAGATGTGCGGCTGAGGCGGCACAGATGGGCACTGAGAAGGTGTTACAGACGGGCCCTGATCACAGGTGGGCACAGGCGGTACAGGTGGGCACAGGCGGTACTGGTGGCACAGGCAGTACTGGTGGCACAGGCAGTACTGATGGCACAGGTGGTACTGGGGGCACAGGTGGGCACTGAGGAGGCAGCAGATGGGCACTGATCACAGGTGGGCACAGGCGGTACTGGTGGCACAGGCGGTACTGGTGGCACAGGCGGTACTGATGGCACAGGCGGTACTGGTGGCACAGGTGGGCACAGGTAGTTCTTGTGGCACAGGCGGTACTGGTGGCACAGGCTGTACTGGTGGCACAGGAGGGCACAGGTGGTACTGGTGGCACAGGTGGGCACAGGTGGTACTGGTGGCACAGGTGGGCACAGATGGTACTGGTGGCACAGGTGGTACTGGTGGCACAGGTGGGCACATGTGGTACTGGTGGCACAGGTGGTACCAGGTGGTAAAGGGGGGCACTAATTGGGCACTGATTGGGTGCTGATGGGCACTTTTTTACTGTCACTTTTCACTTCACAAAAAACTGTAGCAAAAAACTTACAAAGTCTCTCTCCTCAAACGCGGTGTCTGTGTGAGGAGAGAGAGACGGCAATAAGAGATGATCTCATATGTTTACATTTGAGATCATCCCTCATTGGCCGCCCAGATCGCGCTGTAAATAGCCGATGTGATTGGCTATTTACCGCGATCTGCGCTTGGCTGTGTCCAGGGGACACGGCCAGCACAGTAGTTCCCCGCTGCGCGCTCGGGAGCGCGCGCGGGGAACGCCAAAAGGGACTGCCGTAAAAACACGGCCTGTTAGGGATTCAGAGCTGCGCTGCGGCTGTACAAAGTCGTACGGCCATCAGCAACTGGTTAATGTCAGCCCTGACCCTCTGCTTGACACATCCCATGCGAGACTCCCGCACTCCTATGCTTTCCTCAGGCATTTCCGCAAGACGTTTCAGTCCCACCTCCTCACTGACTGTTGGCGGATGCTACACACCACAGACTGCGACTTTAGCTACTACTCCAAAGCACGTGATGTCTATACCCGTATAGATCACCTATACGTAGATCTTAAAACACTGGACCTCCTCCGGACCGCAACCATTGGCAACATATCCATTTCAGACCACGCCCCGGTCACGATTGCTCTTGACCTGACGTTGGGCTCGCATAAGACCTGGACGTGGAAGTTAAATGACAATCTATTGGATGACCTGGTGGCAGTGAAGGGAGTGTCGGACACATTGTCCCACTATTTTGCCGAAAACTCAGTTGATGGTATGGAGGACGGCCTGATTTGGGAGGCCCACAAGGCAGTGATTTGAGGGGAACTGATATCCCAGGGTGCTAGACTTAAGCGAGAACGCAGGGCAGACTTTCTTAGGGTAGACACCGCCCTGGGGAAGGCTGAGCCGCAACATAAGGCGAATGGGACTCCTGAGGCCCTGAAGGAGCTGACCGAGCTGCGAGAGTTGTTCTTGCGCTTGTTAGACCGCCAAGCCCGTAAACAATTCCGCTACATGGCCCACAAATTTTATGAGCACAGGAACAAATGCGGACAGATGCTTGCGCGTGCCCTTAGAAAGCAACACGCCCTGTCACACGTTCAAAAACTGCGTTCCCCCTCGGGAGACCCGACGGTGCACTGCTCTAAGATCGCTGTGGGGTTTAGAGACTACTACGCTGGTCTCTATAATTTGAGCTCAGACCTCCCTCCTACTGCACCGGATGCTAGACAGCATGCGATCCGTGACTACCTTGACTCAGCCGACCTTCCCCCCCTCTCACAGCCGAGCAATCTTGGGCGCTAGAGTCCCCGATCACTGCCACTGAGCTTGGGGCCCACGGTGGAGGCCTTGCCTAATGGGAAGAGTCCTGGCCCTGACGGGTTTAACAAGGCATATTATAAGAACTTCCTCTCCCATTTGGCGGCTCCCATGTGCAGGTATTTTAACTCTCTTGCGGGAGGCAAAAACTTCCCCCCGGAAGCCCTGCTGGCTCACATCACTGTGATCCCTAAAGAGGGCAAGGACCCCACCGTTCCCCAGAGCTATCGCCCCATTTCCCTTCTTAATTTGGACATAAAACTCCTAGCAAAAATCATAGCGAATAGACTCAAACACCTACTGCCTACGATCGTGGACCCTGACCAGACGGGCTTCATAGTGGGTAGAGAAGCCAGAGATAATTCCCTTAGGGCTGTCCAGCTCATCCATTGGGCCCGCACCAGTCCGAACCCCCCACATTATATTATTCATTCAACAGACGCGGAAAAGGCCTTCGATCGCATAGATTGGCCATACATGGCGGAGGTACTGCGATCGATTGGTTTAGGCCCACGAATGATGGTGTCAGTCCTGGCCCTGTATTCCACACCTTCTGCTCAGGTCAGGGTGAACAGAACCCTTTCTTCTAGGTTCCCTATCCGGAACGGTACGAGGCAGGGGTGCCCCCTGTCGCCCCTCTTGTTTGCCCTGGTTCTGAAGCCCCTGCTCCGAACTGTGCGAGCCAATCGAGATATTAGGGGCTTGCGGGTCGGAAATACGGAACACAAGCTCTCGGCATATGCCGATGATGTCCTTTTCCATCTATCAAACCCACTGATATCATTGCCTAATCTGATGAAGGTGCTGAAGCTCTTTGGAACTCTGTCCAACTTTAAAATTAATCTAACAAAATCGGAGATTCTCCCCATTTGTCTTCCCGCCCGTCTGGCTGCTAGTCTCCAGACCTCCTTCCCCTTTACCTGCACCACGTCGTCCCTACGCTATTTGGGAATACAAGTCACTGATAGGTTTGATGCCCTTTATACTGCGAATTACACCCCATTACTGGCCGCGGTTAAAAAAGACCTCTTGCAGTGGACCCGCTCAGCTTTCACATGGCTGGGTCGGGTGAATATCATATAAAACAAAGAAAAAAAGTGTAGCGCTAAAACTAAACAGAGACTACTACTTATGTAGCTCTTTTAACAACAAAAAATGTCCATGTGTGTAAAAAGTTCAAAATAGCGATCCTGAGACTTCTATTCACCACAGATAGTGACTCAATGGATAATGTGATAGGTATAAAGGGATCCGCCACCAATAAAACGAAACCTTTGAAGGCTTACCGGAAGATGAGGATCTGAATAAGCATATACTCATCAGATCTAGAAAGCTTCAACGGATATCCTCGATCCAAGTGTGTTTGAGAACTCCTGGGATGTCGTCATAGGTAAAGTGATGAATCCACGGGAACCATTTGTTTGGTTTTAGGTGAAAAAAACTCGAGTGAAGTGATTACCATATAAGGTAATGGTAGCCAAAGGAAAAAATAAAAGTGCACGTAGCGTGATTCTGTATTGCAGATATAACAAATTTTAATAAAAGGTTGCACTTACATTAAAGTAGGATACAAACAAGCGCTTAGAAATACAGCAGTAGGGTCAGTGGGGTCTCCCGACGCGTTTCGTTCCCTTAGAACGTCATCTGGGGCACTGACAGACTGCTGGAAGACCCTCTTTATATAATAAATACCCCCATACCTTAATTATGGCTCCAATGTATCGGAAGAACGTTTACAATGGTTACTTCCGGTTTGCGGCTAGCATGTGAATGAGCGTGAGTTCCAAGCCTCGTTCTGAGACAATTGGTCGGAAGAGTTACAGTGGCCATTTCCGGTTCACGGCTGGCATGTGAATGGGCGTGAGTTCCAAGCCTCGCTCTGAGACAATTGGTCGGAACGTACCGCTTACGACACATCCGCCCAATGCGCTCAACAACTCATAATGGTTCCCGGGGCCCGGACGCAACGCGTGCAACGCCTGAAATGCGACGTGCACCACGTCCGTAATAGAGGCGGAAATGCTCCATCACGTGGACGCAGCTAAAATATGACGTCACGCGTTCCACACAAGCCAAGAGCCTGGAACGCAACGTCCGCAAAGCAATCCCGATACGACGTCATGCGCTCCAGAGTGGCCAGAATGAAGGCGCACAACGTCAACAATAGCCAAGAAAACATGACCTTAGTATAGATGTAGTGACTGGGCTACTGCTGACACATAAACCGGAAGTGCATCAACACTCAGAGATGAACTGAACTAGTTTATTGTCATCAAACCTAGGTTAAAAATGGTCGAATTTCACACCGGTTAATAGCATCAAGGGGGGGTTTTTTTAAAATTAAATTAAAATGAGCCATCATGAACATAAATAAACAGTTAATGATAGCGAAAAAGGGGATTTATCAATTTAAAATAAACCATCTTGTGCGTTAATGGTAGATCAATTTTGAATGGACTGATACTCAAAGTTGATTTTAGATAAGGTTAAGAATATCAAAATTATTAGATTTATGATATTCAATAACTTAATAAAATAAAATAAATGAAATAATAATAAAATTTACCTAAGAAAAGCTAAGATAGAGGAGCCATAATTGGATATGGTGTATTTATAGGAAAATTAGGATACATTAATAAAGGCATTAATGTCCCATTCAACATTTAACCCATGGGGTACATAAGTCTGAAGTTCATAAATCCAATAGGTCTCTAACCTTGATACTCCTCTAGTCTTAGCCCCGCCCCTCCAGGGTGGCACATACTTGTCGATGACAAGAAACTGTGTACCAATTGGATTGCGAGCATGACATTCTCTGTAATGTCGAGGCACGGTATGCTTTGTGCCACCACTGAGAATTTTACTCACATGCTCACCAACCCGTACAGAGAAAGATCTAATAGTACGGCCCACATACTGTTTCCCGCACGGGCAAGTAATTAAATAAACAATATGTGTAGTGGCACATGTACAAAAACTCTTAATCGGATACGTTTTCCCAGTAGTACGTGATTGGAATTCCATAGTCTTAGTTCTTCCACTAGAGTTCACGGCACAAACATTACACATTTTACATGGATAATAACCCTTCATATCCTGGAAAAATAACGGCCGAACAGGAGGGTCGACAATATTGGGGGCCACACTATGTCTAAGAGATGGTACTCCTTTGAAAATTAATTTAGCTTTTTCAGGTAGTATGGGGCCCAACACCTTGTCTTGTTTCAGCACACCCCAATGTCTATCAACAATCTTTTTGATGTCTTTATGCTGATTAGAATAGGAGGTGAGCATAGAGAGTTTAAATGACTCATCAGGCTCACGGGGCATCTTGTCTAGCAACAAGGATTCCCTACTTGTCAAAGCAACCCTGTTGAGCTCCTGCTCTACCAATAAAGAGTCGTATCCCTTGTCAGCAAATCTCTGTTTTAACATGGATGCTTGAGAATGGTAATCATCTATGTTGGTACAATTTCTCCGGAGGCGGAGAAACTGACTCCTGGGTATCGAATTTAACCATGATTTGTGATGGCAACTATCTGTGGGAATGAAGCTGTTTCTATCAGTAGCTTTAAAGTAAGTCTGAAACCTAAATTGACGAGATTCAAGACTGATCTCAAGATCCAAAAAGTTGATTTTAACGGGACTAAAATCAAATGAAAACGAGATTCCACGGTCATTGGTATTCAAAAGGGAGAAAAATTCACCCAAAGATTCCGATGACCCATCCCACAGGAGGAGGACGTCATCAATGTATCTGGCCCAAAGGATCAGGGCTGGATTCCTTTCGGAATAGATGACATCCTCCTCCCATTTGGCCATAAAGAGGTTTGCAAGACTGGGGGCAAATTTAGCCCCCATCGCAACACCCTTCTGCTGCAAAAAATATTTCTGGTCAAACCAGAAATAATTGTGAGTGGTAGCGAATTCTAACAACTCCAAAATAAACGACTTTTGTGGGTCAGTAATAGAATGGTCACGACCCAAAAAAAGCTTAACGGCCTCTATTCCCAATGATTGAGGGATGCAGGTGTAAAGTGATGCTACATCAGCCGTAGCAAGCAAATAGTCCCCTTTGACGTCAATGCCTTCGAGTAGACGTATGGTGGAAGTCGTATCTTTAAGAAAAGACGGAGTTAGTTTCACTAAGGGTTGCAGGTAATGGTCAATGTATCGACCGATCCGAGAAGTGATCGAGTCGATACCACTGACAATTGGTCTCCCTGGAGGTTTAACCAGATCTTTGTGTATCTTAGGTAAAAAATAAATGGTCGGAATTCTTGGAGCTGTGGGTATTAAAAATGCTTTCTCCTTTTCGTTTAAAATAAAAGAGCTAAAGCCTTTAGTAACTATTCTATCCAATTCTTTCTTAAAAGCATAAGTAGGGTCATTAGGAAGGACTCTATAGGTATCTTCATCCGCTAATATGCGGTTCATTTCAGCTACATAGTCAACCTTGTCCATAATGACAATCCCTCTGCCCTTGTCTGCAGGGCGTACTACAATGTCTTTGCGATTGCATAGGGACTGAAGGCCTTCCTTGGGTATAGGGTGACTATAATGTTTTTTTACAGGTAGAGATTTGAGGTCTTTGAGAACCAACTCTTTAAAAACATTAACCGAGGAGGCAACGGGAACAGAGGGGTTAAACAAAGAAGGGTTTGATAGTCCTGAGTGGACAGTCCCTGATGTTGCCGCTCTTTCCATAGGAGGTGCAGTGTTCGTAAGAAAGTATCGTTGGATGTTAATTTTCCTAATAAACTTATGAACGTCTACAAAGGTCTCAAACTTGTTTAACTTTTTAGGTGGTGCAAATTTTAAACCCTTGTCAAGGACTGTGAGTTCATCTTTTGTAAGTGTTTTGCTACTCAGGTTAAAAAGGCCTTGTCCCTTCAGACCCTTCGTTTTTTTCCTTTGACATCTCCTCCCTCCCCTGCTACCTCTCTTACGTCCGAAGGCCTTTTGAGGCCTTGTCCGTCCCTGTGAAAATCCTTCCGGGTACCAGAGCCTGAACCATGGTGGTCCTGACTCTGATATGGCCGCTGATATTCCGAAGGACCATCACGATTATCTCGCAGAGGTAGAAATCTATTTTCCGTACGGACAGGGGGATAATTATGATAGTAGGAATCTGAATCATAGGTGGTTCTAGATTCATTAGACCTCCTAGGTGAATCATCATAATTATAATAGTCGTTATGTTTCTGGAAATATGGGGTTCTTGGAGTAGGATGATTACCCCTAGACCTTCCTCTGCCACCTCTCCTATTGTGATTATTACCACCTCCCCTAGATGGAGTACCATAGCCAGGATGTCTTGCTCTACCAGGCTGGTCAACGGGAGGGGGAGGGGGAAGGGGTTGAGTGTGGCGTGGCGGTTGTCTATCCTGTTGTTGGTTATTAGATTGTCTCTCCATCTCTTCCCCCCTATCAGAGGTATCAGATGTGGATGACGCCAACAATGTTTTCTGCCACTTATTCTTGATAAAGAAATTAAGGAAATAAAGGATAAACTTTTAGCCTTTAAAAATTCAACAGAATATAATGCCCTCTCCTCTAATCTCCAAGCACATCTGGAGAAAGAGGATAGAGATCAAAAAATTAAAAAGCATAAAAAATATTCAAGAGATGCTGTTGATTACAAAACAGGGACCGTGTTTAAGTGGCAGAAAACATTGTTGGCGTCATCCACATCTGATACCTCTGATAGGGGGGAAGAGATGGAGAGCCAATCTAATAACCAACAACAGGATAGACAACCGCCACGCCACACTCAACCCCTTCCCCCTCCCCCTCCCGTTGACCAGCCTGGTAGAGCAAGACATCCTGGCTATGGTACTCCATCTAGGGGAGGTGGTAATAATCATAATAGGAGAGGTGGCAGAGGAAGGTCTAGGGGTAATCATCCTACTCCAAGAACCCCATATTTCCAGAAACATAACGACTATTATAATTATGATGATTCACCTAGGAGGTCTAATGAATCTAGAACCACCTATGATTCAGATTCCTACTATCATAATTATCCCCCTGTCCGTACGGAAAATAGATTTCTACCTCTGCGAGATAATCGTGATGGTCCTTCGGAATATCAGCGGCCATATCAGAGTCAGGACCACCATGGTTCAGGCTCTGGTACCCGGAAGGATTTTCACAGGGACGGACAAGGCCTCAAAAGGCCTTCGGACGTAAGAGAGGTAGCAGGGGAGGGAGGAGATGTCAAAGGAAAAAAACGAAGGGTCTGAAGGGACAAGGCCTTTTTAACCTGAGTAGCAAAACACTTACAAAAGATGAACTCACAGTCCTTGACAAGGGTTTAAAATTTGCACCACCTAAAAAGTTAAACAAGTTTGAGACCTTTGTAGACGTTCATAAGTTTATTAGGAAAATTAACATCCAACAATACTTTCTTACGAACACTGCACCTCCTATGGAAAGAGCGGCAACATCAGGGACTGTCCACTCAGGACTATCAAACCCTTCTTTGTTTAACCCCTCTGTTCCCGTTGCCTCCTCGGTTAATGTTTTTAAAGAGTTGGTTCTCAAAGACCTCAAATCTCTACCTGTAAAAAAACATTATAGTCACCCTATACCCAAGGAAGGCCTTCAGTCCCTATGCAATCGCAAAGACATTGTAGTACGCCCTGCAGACAAGGGCGGAGGGATTGTCATTATGGACAAGGTTGACTATGTAGCTGAAATGAACCGCATATTAGTGGATGAAAATACCTATAGAGTCCTTCCTAATGACCCTACTTATGCTTTTAAGAAAGAATTGGATAGAATAGTTACTAAAGGCTTTAGCTCTTTTATTTTAAACGAAAAGGAGAAAGCATTTTTAATACCCACAGCTCCAAGAATTCCGACCATTTATTTTTTACCTAAGATACACAAAGATCCGGTTAAACCTCCAGGGAGACCAATTGTCAGTGGTATCGACTCGATCACTTCTCGGATCGGTCGATACATTGACCATTACCTGCAACCCTTAGTGAAACTAACTCCGTCTTTTCTTAAAGATACGACTTCCACCATACTTCTACTCGAAGGCATTGACGTCAAAGGGGACTATTTGCTTGCTACGGCTGATGTAGCATCACTTTACACCTGCATCCCTCAATCATTGGGAATAGAGGCCGTTAAGCTTTTTTTGGGTCGTGACCATTCTATTACTGACCCACAAAAGTCGTTTATTTTGGAGTTGTTAGAATTCGCTACCACTCACAATTATTTCTGGTTTGACAAGAAATATTTTTTGCAGCAGAAGGGTGTTGCGATGGGGGCTAAATTTGCCCCCAGTCTTGCAAACCTCTTTATGGCCAAATGGGAGGAGGATGTCATCTATTCCGAAAGGAATCCAGCCCTGATCCTTTGGGCCAGATACATTGATGACGTCCTCCTCCTGTGGGATGGGTCATCGGAATCTTTGGGTAAATTTTTCTCCCTTTTGAATACCAATGACCGTGGAATCTCGTTTTCATTTGATTTTAGTCCCGTTAAAATCAACTTTTTGGATCTTGAGATCAGTCTTGAATCTCGTCAATTTAGGTTTCAGACTTACTTTAAAGCTACTGATAGAAACAGCTTCATTCCCACAGATAGTTGCCATCACAAATCATGGTTAAATTCGATACCCAGGAGTCAGTTTCTCCGCCTCCGGAGAAATTGTACCAACATTGATGATTACCATTCTCAAGCATCCATGTTAAAACAGAGATTTGCTGACAAGGGATACAACTCTTTATTGGTAGAGCAGGAGCTCAACAGGGTTGCTTTGACAAGTAGGGAATCCTTGTTGCTAGACAAGATGCCCCGTGAGCCTGATGAGTCATTTAAACTCTCTATGCTCACCTCCTATTCTAATCAGCATAAAGACATCAAAAAGATTGTTGATAGACATTGGGGTGTGCTGAAACAAGACAAGGTGTTGGGCCCCATACTACCTGAAAAAGCTAAATTAATTTTCAAAGGAGTACCATCTCTTAGACATAGTGTGGCCCCCAATATTGTCGACCCTCCTGTTCGGCCGTTATTTTTCCAGGATATGAAGGGTTATTATCCATGTAAAATGTGTAATGTTTGTGCCGTGAACTCTAGTGGAAGAACTAAGACTATGGAATTCCAATCACGTACTACTGGGAAAACGTATCCGATTAAGAGTTTTTGTACATGTGCCACTACACATATTGTTTATTTAATTACTTGCCTGTGCGGGAAACAGTATGTGGGCCGTACTATTAGATCTTTCTCTGTACGGGTTGGTGAGCATGTGAGTAAAATTCTCAGTGGTGGCACAAAGCATACCGTGCCTCGACATTACAGAGAATGTCATGCTCGCAATCCAATTGGTACACAGTTTCTTGTAATCGACAAGTATGTGCCACCCTGGAGGGGCGGGGCTAAGACTAGAGGAGTATCAAGGTTAGAGACCTATTGGATTTATGAACTTCAGACTTATGTACCCCATGGGTTAAATGTTGAATGGGACATTAATGCCTTTATTAATGTATCCTAATTTTCCTATAAATACACCATATCCAATTATGGCTCCTCTATCTTAGCTTTTCTTAGGTAAATTTTATTATTATTTCATTTATTTTATTTTATTAAGTTATTGAATATCATAAATCTAATAATTTTGATATTCTTAACCTTATCTAAAATCAACTTTGAGTATCAGTCCATTCAAAATTGATCTACCATTAACGCACAAGATGGTTTATTTTAAATTGATAAATCCCCTTTTTCGCTATCATTAACTGTTTATTTATGTTCATGATGGCTCATTTTAATTTAATTTAAAAACCCCCCCCCCTTGATGCTATTAACCGGTGTGAAATTCGACCATTTTTAACCTAGGTTTGATGACAATAAACTAGTTCAGTTCATCTCTGAGTGTTGATGCACTTCCGGTTTATGTGTCAGCAGTAGCCCAGTCACTACATCTATACTAAGGTCATGTTTTCTTGGCTATTGTTGACGTTGTGCGCCTTCATTCTGGCCACTCTGGAGCGCATGACGTCGTATTGGGATTGCTTTGCGGACGGTGCGTTCCAGGCTCTTGGCTTGTGTGGAACGCGTGACATCATATTTTAGCTGCGTCCACGTGATGGAGCATTTCCGCCTCTATTACGGACGTGGTGCACGTCGCATTTCAGGCGTTGCACACGTTGCGTCCGGGCCCCGGGAACCATTATGAGTTGTTGAGCGCATTGGGCGGATGTGTCGTAAGTGGTACGTTCCGACCAATTGTCTCAGAGCGAGGCTTGGAACTCACGCCCATTCACATGCCAGCCGTGAACCGGAAATGGCCACTGTAACTGTTCCGACCAATTGTCTCAGAACGAGGCTTGGAACTCACGCTCATTCACATGCTAGCCGCAAACCGGAAGTAACCATTGTAAATGTTCTTCCGATACATTGGAGCCATAATTAAGGTATGGGGGTATTTATTATATAAAGAGGGTCTTCCAGCAGTCTGTCAGCGCCCCTGATGACGTTCTAAGGGAACGAAACGCGTCGGGAGACCCCACTGACCCTACTGCTGTATTTCTAAGCGCTTGTTTGTATCCTACTTTAATGTAAGTGCAACCTTTTATTAAAATTTGTTATATCTGCAATACAGAATCACGCTATGTGCACTTTTATTTTTTCCTTTGGCTGCCATTACCTTATATGGTAATCACTTCACTCAAGTTTTTTTCACCTAAAACCAAACAAATGGTTCCCGTGGATTCATCACTTCACCTATGACGACATCCCAGGAGTTCTCAAACACACTTGGATCGAGGATATCCGTTGAAGCTTTCTAGATCTGATGAGTATATGCTTATTCAGATCCTCATCTTCCGGTAAGCCTTCAAAGGTTTCGTTTTATTGGTGGCGGATCCCTTTATACCTATCACATTATCCATTGAGTCACTATCTGTGGTGAATAGAAGTCTCAGGATCGCTATTTTGAACTTTTTACACACATGGACATTTTTTGTTGTTAAAAGAGCTACATAAGTAGTAGTCTCTGTTTAGTTTTAGCGCTACACTTTTTTTCTTTGTTTTATATGTCTCCAAAATTGATCTATTTTGTAGTGTTGGCTGCTTACATTTCCATTTGAACAGCGCGGTGTTATATATACTACTGTATATACCTTTTTTTTTGCGGGTGAATATCATAAAATGAATTTCCTGCCACGCATACTTTTCTATCTACAAATGCTTCCGATACCCTTGCCCAAATTATTCTTTGACCGTATCTCCAGCTTGCTGTCCGCTTTCACCTGGAATGCACGTAAATCCAGAATAGCTTTTAGGATGTTGCGATGCCCGAAGCGTGGAGGAGGCCTAGGGGTCCCAGACATTAGACAATACTACCGAGCAATAGCTTTACAGAGGATTCTCAACTGGCGTTTCCATACCCACTGGAAGCTCTGGGTGCCCCTGGAGAAGAGCCTGGCAGGTAGGAATTTCTCTTATGCGCCTTGGTTGTCGCAGGAACACAGGGGGCTGTCTGACACGACTCCCCTTTTAGCATCCAATGTACTGTCTGTTTGGGACAAGACTAATGCTGAGCTCAACTTGGCCCCCCCATGTGTCCCCGTTGGCTCCCATGGGTGGTTTCCAATGGTTTCCCCGGGTGAGCAAATGTTTTTTTCTGAATTCTGGGTCGATGATGGAAACGCTAGTTGTGGAAAACTCATGAAAAATGGTAGACTCCTGAATTATGAAGTTCTCCCAGTCGGCCGCCAAGGCTCGCTCATGAACTTCTGGAAGTATAGACAAATACACCACTTCTTTGAGATACATGGCCGCACGATTAGAGACCCCTAATCCCTCACCCCATTCGAGCGCTTGTTCACTGACGACACCTGCACCCCCTATCTAGTGTCAGAACTATACCGACTTCTTTGCTCGGCTTTACCACAACCTAAACCCGCCTACATTACACAATGGTAAACTGACCTAGGGATAGAGTTCAACGATGCGCAACTGACCCACCTGTACCACCTAACTCACTCGTCCTCCATTGACTCCAGGACACAGGAAACAAATTTTAAAATTCTGTCCCGTTGGTACAGGGTCCCGGCGGACATGGCCCGAATCTACCCCTCTGCGTCTGCGCTGTGCTGGCGCAGCTGCAGGCTCAGAGGAACACTTATACACATATGGTGGGACTGCCCCTTGGTTAAACCTTTCTGGGAAGACATGCCTGAGCAAATTAAGATAGTGACCGGAACAGAGGTTCCTTTCTCCCTGACGCATTTCCTGTTGCATGTCCCCCCGATCCCCCTCCGACAATATAAAAGTGTGCTGCCTCACCTGCTTAACGCGGCTAGGCGCTTGCTTCCGCTCCACTGGAAAAAATCCAGAATCCCTACTCGAGAGAAGTGGATCGATGTGGTGAATGCAGTCAGGGAAGCCGAGGACTGGAGAGTTGTCATGACACTAGAGACCAGTTCCACAGCGTATGGGCACCCTGGTCAGATTACGCTTCTGATCCTGCCTTTGTCCCGTCCAGTCTAGACATCGCCTTAATAGAACTATCAGACCCCTCCCTTAGGACTTGCAGGCTTATGGACACTTAGGAGACCATTTCCCTACTACTGGCTATATACATGGACTCCGACATCTGATTGGACCGAACTTGGCGTGCCGTGCTCGGCGTGGAGAAGTGCACAGCTCCCTACTGGACTGCAGGTACACCTGGATTCTCTTTGTCTGTTTTTTTTTCTCTCACCCCCCCTTCCTTTTTCCCTATCCTCCATCTTTAACACTGCTCCCTATCTTTCTCTTCTCCCCCCAATTCCATGTTTTATGTTATATTTGCCACTGCAAGTAACCGAACGGGAATCCTACCGGGCGGTCAGGGGGTGACATGGCTGCACAGAGCCTCAGGGTGCACGAACCTGTCCCTAGCTTCTATGGGGACACTGGTGGTTTTGTGTGAGGGCCCTGGTTGCCGCATTTGGTGCCCTTGGTTTGCGGGCGGGGGTGGGAGATGGTTTGACGGAGGCCATGGTGCCCCCCCTCCTGCCTCGGCTGTGGATCATGGGCCCATGTGTCTCAACAACCTCTGGGGGCGGTCTCCGGGCCCATCATTGGGTGGTGGGGCTGTCCGCAGATGAACCTCAATGCTACATGTGTTGCCTACACCCTCATGACTATTCACCATTGAATCGCCCGCTAAGAACTTGAACTTTCCCCGATACGGTGTAGATTACGAGCCCTCTGTTTGGCGCCCGCTGAATTAGCATTGTTTGTTTATGTTTTTTATGTTTAACTGGTCCCTTTGGGATACTGGAGCTTGTATGACCCTGCGTGGTCTAAGTTGGCCTTGGCCTACATCATTGCTGTTGGACGTGTCTTGTATGTGTTTTATGTTAAAATGGCAATAAACTTGATTATCCAAAAAAAAAAAAGGGGAAATATTTCTTTAATCACTTAACGACCGCCGCATGTATATGTACGTCCACAGAATGGAACGTACAGGCACATGGGCGTACATGTATGTTCTTGCCTTCTTGCGGGTCGGGGGTCCGATCGGGACCCCCCCCACTACATGCGGCGGTCGTTTTACCTGTGGGAGCGATCCGAGATGAGGGGACGGCTGTTCGTTTCTGTCCGTCCCCTCGCGATCGCTCCCAGCGAATCAGCAGAGCCCCCACCCTGGACTTCCTCTGCCTGTGTAATGTAAACACTGGCAGAGAAAGTGATGTCAGCTCTCCTCTCGGCGGTATTTTCAATCCGACGAGAGGAGAGAAGACATCACAAGTAAGGCGCACCAACAGCACACTGACACCACACACATAGGCACATTAACCCCTTCCGATCACCCCCCCAGCCCCCTATCACAGTGTCACTGATTGCAGTGATCATATATTTACTGATCACTGCATTTAGTGTCAGTGTGACAGTTAGTGTGACAGGCAGTTAGTGTTAGGTCCAAGGTAGCCCCATACCCCCCCCTAATAAAGGTTTAACCCCTTGATCACCATCCTAACCCTTTCACCCCCTATTGCCAGTGTCACTAAGCGATTGGTTTTCTGATTGCTCTATTAGTGTCACTGTTGCCGCTAGGTAGCAAATTTTTTTTTATATTGCGATTTTTTTTACTAAAGACATGTGGCTAAATACATTTTGGCCTAAATGTTTGACTAACATTTAGTTTATTCGATTTTTCATATAACAAAAAGTAAAAAATATTGGGCCAGATTCACAGAGCGATTACACCGGCGTTACAGGAGATGCGCGGCGTAAGTCTAATTTTGCGCATGCATTTTAATGCGCCGCATCCCCAAAACGAGATACGCAAGAAATCTACTTTTTTTTTGACCGGCGTAATTTCGATAGACCGGCGTATCCGTCCGCGCAAAACTGCGCTAGACACACCATTGATTTGCTATTCAAATATGCAAATGAAGGAGTTAAGGGGATCCACAAAAGAACGTTGTTGCAGTGCAGGCTACGCGCTGTGCGCAACAGCTGCACGTCCTGTCTAAAATTTGACCATATAAAAGGTGGTATAAAATTAGACAATCCGTCCACATGTCAGCTAAAGCAACACTGTTAGTGAGGAGCTGAGCAGTCACACTTGCTTAACAACAAACTTTATGCCAAGATGCCCGGGGCATCCTTGCTCATAGCTATACTAATGACTTTAGAGGAGCAAAGAAGGAGGAGGGCACGGAGGAGGGCACGGGAGAGGATATACCGCACCCGCATAGACCTCTTTGGCATGAGTGATTCTGAGGTGTATCGCATCTTCAGATTCACCCCTCATGCCATCCTGGAATTAACCATAACCCTGCAGGATGACATCACCAGCCGAACACACCGCTCACATGCAGTGCATCCACTGGTCAAGGTCATGGCAACACTCCATTTCCTTGCCAGTGGCTTTTTTCAAAGAACAAGTGGAGTGGTGGCTGGGATGTCACACTCCTCCATGAGCAGATGTGTGCACCAGGTTATCCCTGCAATTCTCAGACGCATGGCCAACCAAATCATCAAACCAACCACTGAGAAGCTGCGGCTGAAGGCAATGACAGATTTCTACAGAATTGCCTGATTCCCACGCACCGTGGGGGCCATTGATTGCACACATGTGGCACTCCAGCCCCCCCATGAGACAGAACACATATACCGTAATCGGAAGCATTGGCATTCCATCAACGTACAGGTGATAGTCGATGCCCAAGGCCTCATATGGCACGTCCGTGCCAAACACCCCGGATCCAGCCATGACAGCTACATATACAATCAGATCCCCATCCCAATGGAATTCGAACAGAACGTGTATGGGGATACCTGGCTGGTTGGTGAGTGACATGGGTGGCAGGCATGACCCCCCCCCCCATGATGCACACATCACAAGGGGCACATGCATGACTTACATCCTCCTGTCTTTTCCCTTACAGGTGACTCTGCATATTCACTGGGACCCCATCTTATGACTCCTATCCGGAACCCCCAAACCCCAGGAGAGGAAAGATACAATGAAGCCCACGCCCAAACACGTGCAGTGGTGGAGCGCACCTTTGGCCTCCTGAAGTCACGTTTACGATGCCTGGATAAGTCTGGGGGGACCCTGTTGTATTCCCCAAACTTTGTGTGCCAGATCATCGTTGCATGTTGCATTCTGCACAACTTCGCAGTGAGAAAGGGCCTGCAGATTGACACGTGATGACCTGACCCGTGAACCAGACAATCCCCCCCTAACCGAGGATACCACATCTTCTGAGGGAAGAGCAGCCAGGAGACAGCTCACATTAGGCATCTTTGCACGTTAAACACACACATTAATCATGGCACAATGAGAATGCATGCATGCACACCACCGTGGTCCCTAGCACAGACACATCACATCACCATGCTGGACTTGTGAGCAGCAATGTGGGGATCACTTCCCCCTGGTCCTGGGGAACCCTTCTCCACCACAAATGAGGGTGACACCCCTTTGCCAGCAGGAATGTCACCCCCACATTCAGAAATCATTCACAACACAAAAAACAGCAAAAAAAAATAAAAAATTAACTGGAAATAAAAACTGGAAAAAAAAAGTCCAGAAAAAAAAAAAAGGGGGAAACCAAATTAATGCCGCTGGCGTGACCCACGCCTGGGGTGACCACGGCCCCGGCTCCGGCTCCTCAGGGGAGACTCATGGGGAGGGGGGGTAATCAGGGGAAGGAGGAGCAGCCCCTGGTCTCTGCCCACCTGGCGGCCTGCCCTCCAAGGCCACGGCAATTCTGGTCAGGCCAGCACTTAGTGATGCCGTATTGGCCTGGATAGCCTCTGTGAGGGCCCTCACATCCTGCCCAACATCTGCTGTAGTAGTCTGCAGTACGTTTAGGCAGTTTGTAAGAGCCAGGGAGTGGCAGTCCAGGTCCCCAAGCGTATCCTTTATGGAGGACAGGTTCTCCTCCATCCGCCCCAAATTCTGGCTGACCTGTCCCAGATGGCAGGTCTGAAGGGCCTGGTCCCTTCTCAGATTGGCGGGCAGAACCTCGGCCACACCCCTGGTCTTCTGGGACGACTTCCTGCCTCCAGCTGATGCTTGTGGCCGGGGAGAAGGGGGGGCCCTTTTGATGGGGCCAGGATCTGGGGGTCCCCTTTGTTAAAGGGGTCTTCCAGATTCTGATAAGCCCCCTGCCCACAGACCCCCATAAATACTGGCCAGGGTTGTGGGGATGAGGCCCTTGTGCCCATCAACATGGGGACATCCTCCCCATGTTGAGGGCATGTGGCCTGGTACGGTTCAGGAGAGGGGGGGCCACTCTCTGTCCCACACTCTTTTCTGCGGCAGCCCAGGTTACGTGCTCGGATAAGGGGTCGGGTGTGGATTTTTGGGCGAACTACATTTTTTTTCAATTGATGGCAGGGTTCCCCTTAATATCCATACAAGACCTGAAGTACCTGGTAATTGAATTTGGGGGGACCCCACGCTTTTTTTTATGAATTAATTCTTTCTGAATTGCCGGGAGCCGACAATTCATTATAGCCACGAGTCCCGTTTAAATTTTTTTCTTTCAGAAATTACACTTTGTGCAGAGACAGTTCTAAGCACGGGAAAAATGCGCTATTTCACATGCTTACTTTACACCCCCCCAGGTACGAAATTTAACCACTTCAGCCCCGGACCATATTGCTGTCCAAAGACCAGAGCACTTTTTGAGATTCGGCGCTGCGTCGCTTTAACTGACAATTGCGCGGTCGTGCGACGTGGCTCCCAAACAAAATTGGCGTCCTTTTTTTCCCACAAATAGAGCTTTCTTTTGGTGGTATTTGATCATCTCTGCTGTTTTTATTTTTTGCGCTATAAACAAAAACAGAGCGACTATTTTGAAAAAAATGCAATATTTTTTACTTTTTTCTATAATAAATATCCCCAAAAATATATATAAAAAAATATTTTTTCCTCAGTTTAGGCCGATACGTATTCTTCTACATATTTTTCGTAAAAAAAAAATCGCAATTAGCGTTTATTGATTGGTTTGCGCAAAAGTTATAGCGTTTACAAAATAGGGGGTAGTTTTATGGCATTTTTATTATTATTATTTTTTTTACTAGTAATGGCGGCGATCAGTGTTTTTTTTCGGTACTGCGATATTATGGCGGACACTTCGGACACTTTTGACACATTTTTGGGACCATTGGCATTTTTTTAGCGATCAATGCTATAAAAATGCATTGGATTACTATAAAAATGCCATTGGCAGTGAAGGGGTTAACACTAGGGGGCGGGGAAGGGGTTAAGTGTGTTCCTATTTGTGTTCTAACTGTATGGGGGGGTGGCCTCACTAGGGGGAATCACTGATCTTCTGTTCATACATTGTATGAACAGAAAATCAGCGTTTCCCCCGCTGACAGGAACGAGCGCTGTGTGTTTTCACACACAGCTCCCGTTCCCCGCTCTGTAACGAGCGATCGCGTGTGCCCGGCGGCGATCGCGCCCGCCGGGCACACGCACGGGACTCGGGGGCGAGCGGGGGGCACGCGCGCGGGCCGCCGGCGGCGCGCACGCGCCCCCTAGTGGCCGCGAAAAGCGCGACGTAGAGCTACGGGCTCTCGCGCAGGAGTGCCGACCTGCCGCCGTATAACTGCGGCGGCTGGTCGGCAAGTGGTTAAAGGAATATTTCACTTTTATTGTTTCACTTTAAGCATTATTAAATTCACTGCTCCCGAAAAAAAGTTAGTTTTTAAAACTTTTTTTTGCATTGATACATGTCCCCTGGTGCAGGACCCAGGTCCCCAAACACTTTTTAGGACAATAACTTGCATATTAGCCTTTAAAATTAGCACTTTATATTTCTCCCATAGACTTTAACAGGGTGTTCCGCGGCTTTTCGAATTTGCCGCGAACACCCCAAATTGTTCGTTGTTTGCCGAACAGGCGAACAACAAATGTTCGAGTCGAACATGAGTTCAACTCGAACTCGAAGCTCATCCCTAAAAATAAACACAACATTACATTAACAACAATGACAACAATAACAACAATATGGGTCTATCCTACATCCTCCTAGTTTTTCATCTCTCTTCTACCCCAACTTTCCTCTATCCCTCTCCCCATCGTGGAGAGGGAGAAAAAAAATTAAACACCCTAATCACCCCACCCTCCCACCTGTTATTTACCCACTTAAAGACCGCCGCATGTACATTTACGTCGGCAGAATGGCACGGACAGGCACATCAACTGCCTTGACGTGGGTCGGGGGTCCGATCGGGACCCCCTCCGGTACATGCGGCGGTCCGGTTTGCTGTGCAAATGATCCGGGACGAGGGGGCGGCGGTTGGTTTTTGTCCGCTCCGTCCGGATCACTCCTAGCCAATGCGCATGCTCCCCCTGCAGTGCACTTCCTCCTCCTGTGTAAACACAGGAAGAGGGAAGTGATGTGATCTCTGCTCTCGGTGGTATTTTCAACCGCCGCTGAGGAGAGATCACATCACACAGTAAGTCTGCACAACACTACACTGACACACACTACACATAGGCACATTAACCCTTTGCGATCACCCCCCCCCACCCCCCTGTCACAGTGTCACTGAATGCAGTGATCATATGTGTACTGATCACTGCATTTAGTGTCAGTGTGACAGGCAGTTAGTGTTAGGTCCAGGGTAGCCCCCGTACCCCCCCTAATGAAGTTTTAACCCCTTGATCACCGCCCTAGTTAACCCTTTCACTCCCTATTGCCAGTTTCACCAAGCGATGTGTCGCTGTTCCCGCTAGGTAGCTATTTATTTATTTTTTGCAATTTTTTTTTACTACACATGTGGCTAAATAAATTTTGGCCTAAATGTTTGACTAAAATTTAGTTCATTTGATTTCTCTTATATCAAAAAGTAAAAAATATAGATTTTTTTTCAAAAATGTCGCTCTATTTTTGTATATAGCGCAAAAAAATAAAAATTGCAGAGGCGATCAAATACCACCAAAAGAAAGCTCTATTTGTTGCACGACTGCGCAATTGTCTGTTAAAGCGACGCAGTGCCGAATTGTTAAAACCCCTTGGGTCATTTAGCAGCATATTGGTCCGGTCCTTATGTGGTTAAAATGCTATGTGCCCAATTCCCCATTTCTTATCTGTTAATAACCGTGACCTCCATTTTTTTTGTTTTGTTATGAGGGGACAAGAGTATCCCTCTCTTTCCCCATTTCCTATTTACCACTCTGCACATAAAGTGCATCGTGCTCGATTTCCCATATCTTACCCTTTAATTAACTTCTGTGACATCTATATTATAGGGGGGCAGGGAAATAATTTTCTTACCCCAATACCCCCACTGACCTCGTGAAGAATAAGAAAAAATAAATAAAAAATTTTTCTAACCACCTATATTATTAAAGTGCAAAGTGCTCAGTTTCCCAATCTTGTCCTTTAATTAACTCCGTGACATCTAAATTGTTCTATTTATTTATAAAGGGGCAAAAATATCCCTTTCTTACCCAGAATCTAGTATCTCCACTTTTAGCTTCCCTATGTAGATCCATTGTCTCCATAATTCTTATTTTTTCTACCTCCTTCAACCATTCCTGAATCGTCGGGGCTTGCTTTACCCTCCACTGTTTCGGAATCAACATCTTTGCTGCGTTCAGTAGAATTGGGATAATTGCTACTTTATAATTCTTCCTAGGGATAACTATTGCATGGAACAAACATTGCCAAGGGTCCATATCAATCTCCAGTCCACTGATCTTCTTAATTAACTAATATTTCCACCCAGTATAGCTGGATCTTAGGGCACTGCCACCATATGTGGGCATGGGTTCCCACCTCCCCACACTCCCTCCAACATAAAGGTGACGCCTGGGGATTTATCCTATTTAGTTTTGCTGGGACATAATACCACTTAGTTAATAATTTAAAGTTCATTTATTTTATCTGTGTGTCAACAGAGGTGGAATCAACATAATCTAAAACTTTACTTCTCATTGTTTCTAGCAATGACTGATTTAATTCCAATTCCCAAATCTCCGTTGGGCACACGGCTCCTTCCTCTAGGTGTGTCATCAACAGTTTGTAAATAAAGAAATTCCACGCCTATTAATCCCCATTTGATCAACTAGTATTTCCCATAGGTTCAACCTACCAACCCCCCGAAGGGGTTTTGGGAGGGAACCTACAAAATGTTGAAGTTGTCGATATCTCCAAACTTCCCATGGAGTGGACCCGTATCTTTCACGTAATTCAGATCGTGAACATAGGACATTCCCCTTCATAACATCCTTTAATCTCAGGGGGGAGCCAAGTAATCAGACGCTATTGTACACTAGTTGGTCAGGCATAAGCCTCAGACCCTGGTGGTGTGTTTTTTAATTCATGGTTTTTTAATTCTTTTCGATGCTGATACATTTTTGTTTTCTATCTGCACCATGAATCTCTTTCTTTTTCTTTTACATACCGCATCCATTGTTTTCTCAATTATCTCACCGAGAGGAAATAGCAGTGGTTGGAGCCATAGCCACCTGTGGGGAAGATCTTGCTGATTGATAGCTGCCTGTCTTTCTTACCGAGGAGTGAGGTTCAGAGACTGGAGCCATCTTCCGTTGGTTGTTTGTGAGCTGATTTGACTTCTGTTGCGGTAAGGAGACATCTATTCACTATACTGTTGTAGAGTATGCAGGCTGAGGAAATTTGAATGAGTATCTGCAGACAAGCTGATTACCTGCAGACAAGCCGTTTTTCTTTGCTACATTGTTACAATTGGGAACTTTGCTATTATCAATATTTGTGTTATGTTTTCTTTTTTCACTTTGGGACTTTTTTTGGTATATTAATTCCTTTCTCATCAGGAATTTTTTTATCACTATATATATATTTTTTGAATTCACATACATATATTTATTTTTCTATGTGTTTTCCTTGCTGATTAGCAGATTGATACTAACACCAGGTAGCACATTTTTACATATATTTTCTACATCCTTTAATCTCAGGTCGGACAATGTAGTCCATTTTAAATATAATTTATTGTCTTAGGGGCTGTTATACTGTCCCTGTGTATTTTTAATTAATTTGTCCCACATTCTCAGTGCATCCAAAGTAATTGGGGCTGCTTCAACCAAAGGACATCGGAACTGCCTTGGGATCCAAATAATCTGTCCTAGCACAGATTTACTGATTTTTTCTTTAAATTCTACCCATTGTTTTTGCCAAGGAGCAAAGGCCCAATCCATCACTCTCTGCAGAATTGCTGCTTCGTGATATTTTTGAAGATCCAGGAGGAATACCCCCCACCCTTCTCTTTTGATCTAGTTAATATTCAAAAGGCAATTCGGTAACTCCTGTTTTTCCATACAAATTTCTGTATTACCGATCTCAATGTTTTAAAATATGCCCCAGGAATATTTATCGGCAAGCTTTGAAATATATACAGGCCTTTTGGGAGGATCATCATTTTAATCACGCTTATCCTGCCGAACCATGACAGTCTATGAGCAGGATATCCCTTCAATTAACTTTTAATTTTGTTCAGTAGAGGCATGTAGTTTTCTTGATATAGATCTACAATTGATCTCGACAAGAATACTCTCATATACTTCACACCTTTTTGTTTCCACCTAAAGGGAAATAGTTTTTGGGGGTCTCTACTCTCCCTTGACGGAACAGAGATATTTAATATTTCAGTTTTTTCCATGTTTACCTTTAAATTTGATATACTCCTATATATATTTTCCCAGTTCTGCCAGATTTTTTGGAAGAGTTTGCGTGGGATTTGTTACATACACCAGGGCTCAAAATTTCAAGTCCTGAGCTACTAGCCATGCCTCAAGAGTTACTCACCACCAGTTGCCCCACCTAATTCATACACTGCCCTGCGCCTAATTGAACCCGTAAACACGCCCTCGTAGATTATCTGATGGGATGACACTGTTAAATGTTTTATGCAGAATCAAGGTACAAAATTAAATATTACCAACAACAACTTTAACAACATGGGACAGGGCACTGGGGCCAGACCAGAGGGACAGGGCACTGGGGCCAGACCAGAGGGACAGGGCACTGGGGCCTGACCAGAGGGACAGGGCACTGGGGCCAGACCAGAGGGACAGGACACTGGGGGCAGACCAGAGGGACAGGGCACTAGAACTGGGTCTCTTCCCCATTCTCTTGCTGTCTCCTCTGCAACTCCCATCCATCCTCTCTCTCTCTCTCTCTCTCTCTCTCCCCATTCATCTCATCATCAGGAGCCTGTGTGTGCGGCTCCACTCTTGCATTTCCCCACTTCCCCCTTTTATTCAGGCTGGCAGTGAGGAGAGGAGCTGCAGCACAGCAGGAGGGAGTACAATCCAGCGCTGAGATCCACACAACTGCACAGCCATTGACACCATAGCACAGCGCACACTGACACCGCACAGCACACATTTAGACCAGTCTGTTTGCAGTGCTCAGGCTGAACTGTTGGACACTTACATAGAGCACAAGGAGAAGCCTGCACAAACTGGAAGGCTGCCGCTCTCATGTCAGGGCAACTTTCAGTGAGCGCTACACCGGAGTGGTAATTTTCGCAATCCTCCACCTCACTCATTACTTTCTGCTATCTAGCTGGTCGGGGGGAGGGGGAAGGCTCAGAGAGGTCATACTGTTTGGTCCCATGGCTTAATGAGAATTGTAAGGAGAGCACCTGTGTACTGCTCTGCCTGTGCACAGCTCACCAGACTACTTTTCCCGAGCATGCATATTTCCTCTTCGGCCGCCAATCTCATCGGGACTCTAAGTGTAGGCACAAATTGGAGGGAGATTGGTCATGCAGCCCTGTCATCACTCGCCCCAAGCTTAAATCCACTCGCCAAATGCTAGTAGGCGAGTGGAAATTTTGAGGGCTGACATACACCATGTTACGGTCAGGGGTTAACGCCGTTTACAATATTCCATTCCACCAACCCATCACAGCTTATCGACACTCCACATTCCTGCAGACAAACACGGTCCAAAAGATTCCCCAGAAACAAAACACACAGCTCTGTCTCTGGATCCAAATGAATGGATACTTTAATGGTAAAATCAGGCTTTAATACAGTAGAAAGCATGCTGCAGTAATCAAAGGGACAATGACACACTCCACCCACAACATCATACGATGGGTACCAATGAGCCTCCAATACACATTATCTTGGGTAGGCTTTCTGGCACCGGATCTGACATAATCCACATGAGCTAATTAGCTACAGCTGACAAGTCAGACATCAAGACTCCAGCTTTTCTCACCTTCTATACAATACACATTCCTTTAGTAAACATAAGTCAGACATCTTTTTCATGTAATTCAATATATAATTTCTCAGTCATCCTATGCCCCTAGTGGATATAGGATGACCCTAGACACAAGAGTCATTGGTGAAGCTGAAACAGGAGTACCCCACACCCTTTAAGAGCCTCTGGGTCCCACGGGCCATACCGTTACATCTCTTCCCTTTCTGCAGGAGACTAACACAGGAGGGGACACCAGACGGGTTGACTCCGAAGTTAGTCCATAGTTCCATTCCTCCAATGCTGGTATCCATACAGTACCCCAAATAAATTGCTCCAAACAGAGCATTACTCACCCAGCAAACCTCTGCCTCTCTCAGAGAACATGCCTGCTGGGGAGAGGCCTGTGCTAGCCCTTCTCCCTGGAGTTCTTTCAGCGGCTGGAGAGAAGACAGGGTGACTGGGCTCAGTCCATCATGCTGTTGGGGATCTGGGCCAACTGCCCCCCATCCCTGGGGTATACAAGTGGAGACTGAAGTCCCATCCACTTGTGGTAATTGAAAATCCCCCTGTGCTTGCAAAGCAAGGCTGACACCCTCCTGTCTCAGTGCCACACCAATTTCTGGGGTTATGTCAGTGAAGATCGAAGTCCCATCCACTACCGCAGGACCTCCCTTTTCCGTTAGTTGGGAGCAGAGGGCCGTGGCACTCTGCTCTGTTGCCAGCTCTTCTGCTGGGTTGCTGTGAGTGAAGACCACACTCCCATCCCCCGATATCATCTCAAGCTGCAGTTGTGTGCAGCGGCCAGTAGAATCCTGCCCCGCTGCCAGTGATTCAGCTGGGAGTAAAAGCTTTACCACCTCAGCTTGTTGCTGGAGAGAGGGGCCAACTTCCCCCGGCTCCCTGGAACTCCACATCATCCGCTTCGGTTTTAGGGATGGCAATCTCCATATTTTCCACTGCCGATTCATCAGACAGGATTTCAGAGTTGTCATCTGAAATTTCCTCATAGTCCCAGGCAACGGGAGCCCCACCCTGCTGCTAAGCAGAGTCTAGCAGCTGTCTGTAGGCGATCTCCAGCTCCCATTCCTGAAACTCCAAATCTTTGTGTGCCCAGTGCCCTTCCGAAACATTAAATTATTCCTCTCTGTGCTCCATTATGTCCTCCAAGCGCCACTCCCGATCATCCCTGAAGTCAGGGTCACTGGACATCCTCCAATACAACAATCCCAGGCCATTAGTGTTGAGCAGAATATGCCATATTCGATTTCGCGATATATCTCGAATATATAGTCGAATATTCGAGATATATTCGCTAAATACGAATATTCGTGATATTTTTTGGAAATGAAAATATTGCGAATTTTCGCTATTGCGAATTTTCGCTATTGCGAATGCGAATTGCGAATGCGAAATTTCGAGAAATGCGGAAAGGAGCACTCTGATTGGCTCAGAATATTCGTGATATATTACAATATAAAATAATTGCGAATATTCGAGAAATGCGGAAGGAGCACTCTGATTGGCTCAGAATATTCGTGATATATTACAATACACAATAATTGCGAATATTCGGCAAATGCGGAAGGAGCACTCTGATTGGCTCAGAATATTCGTGATATATTACAATATAAAATAATTGCGAATATTCGAGAAATGCGGAAGGAGCACTCTGATTGGCTCAGAATATTCGTGATATATTACAATACACAATAATTGCGAATATTCGGCAAATGCGGAAGGAGCACTCTGATTGGCTCAGAATATTCGTGATATATTACAATACACAATAATTGCGAATATTTGGCAAATGCGGAAGGAGCACTCTGATTGGCTCAGAATATTCGTGATATATTACAATATAAAATAATTGCGAATATTCGAGAAATGCGGAATGGAGCACTCTGATTGGCTCAGAATATTCGTGATATATTACAATATAAAATAATTGCGAATATTCGAGAAATGCGGAATGGAGCACTCTGATTGGCTCAGAATATTCGTGATATATTACAATATAAAATAATCGCGCGATATCGCTATTGCCGAATAATCGCATTGCGATTTTTCGGCAATATAAAATGAGCGCTGCAGCTACTCGGCCCAAGGTCTCTAATCATACCAGCAATGCTTTTAGACGTCGATGGGGATCTCTAGGATGTGATCTGTTCTAAAAAAAAAAATTGAAAAAATTTGAATATTCGAAATAGCGAATATTCGCCGCGATATTCGTGTTATTCGCGAATACTCGAATATGCAATATTCGTAGCGAATATTCGCAATGCGAATATTCGTGAGCAACACTACAGGCCATCATAGTCATAGCCTTCCGTGGGGCTGTCATCCGCTGACCACGGGCACTCTTGGGCTACATACCACCGGAGGGCTCTGTAGCTCTCGTCCAACTGCATCTCTGCCTGGATCAGCCTGCTTAACTCCGCTCTCCACTCCTGCTTCGGTTCCCCCAACAACGGCATTCGTATAACATACTGCAGCCAGTACCTTACATGGAAGGAGGAGAGGACCTTTCCCTGGTGTTGCTGTTTAAGAGATAGCGCTTCCTTCCAGAGTTGGCAACGAATCAAATCAGACCATCCCAGCAGGGCCTCCTCTGATACTGGTTCTCTGTGCTCTATTTGCATCTCTTGTAACCTCCTTCTGAATTCCTCTTCCATGGCGACTGGTATCTGTACCTCTCCTCTCTCTTCAGTTGGTGCTGCTGTGAGTTCTGCTGCTGCAGCACCTCTTTGATGTAGCCAATTTGCATCCACAGTCGCTATAACCAGGTCTATGATCTCCAGTGGAGGATTAGGACCATACTGTGCCAGTCTTAGTTTAACAGCCCGATCAAATCTTGCCTCCTCGGGTGTCCTATGTGTTACGCTGGGCCTTTTAGCTCTATCCATTTCGACAAGTTCTGCGATAATGTCCCTTTTCTTACGGTTGTTGGCCGGTCTGCCTCCAGTAAGTCCTTGAGGGAAGAGAGCTTCAGCCATTCATACTGTGTCTCCATTGTCCCGTGTCCTCTTGTAGCTGTTCTTCTGGCGATGGAATTATCCAACTGCTTGCCAACAATTGTAACGTCAGGGGTTAACGCCGTTTACGATATTCCATTCCACCAACCCACGACAGCTTATCGACACTCCACAATCCGGCAGACGAACACGGCCCATAAGATTCCCCAGAAACGAGACACACAGCTCTGTCTCTGGTTCCAAATGGATAGATACTTTAATGGTAAACCCAGGCTTTAATACAGTAGAAAGCATGCTGCAGTAATCAAAGGGACAATGACACACTCCACCCACAACATCTGTACATTGGTACTAACAAACCTCCAATACACATTATCTTGGGTAGACTTTCTGGCACCGGATCTGACACAATCCACATGAGCTAATTAGCTACAGCTGACAAGTCAGACATCAAGACTCCAGCTTTTCTCACCTTCTATACAATACACATTCCTCTGACCTTTTAGATTGTGTTAATTCACATTCCACATCTATCATCAATAGAACTTTCATACAATACAGTGTTAATTAGCATCACACAATGAAAAGGTCTTTAGAAACCAGACCAAGGCTAGTTTACATGACAGTAGCAGACTTAATTACCTCCTTACCAGCCTATTGACCTGTTGGGTTCAGAATTAACTACCTGTAATATTTTAAGATATCCATCAATACATTGTGAATTATCATTACTGTCCCATCTCATGTAATTCAAGATATAATTTTTCATTCATCCTATGCCCCCAATGGACATAGGATGACCCTAGACACAAGAGTCATTGGTGAAGCTGAAACAGGAGTACCCCACACCCTTTAAGAGCCTCTGGGTCCCACGGGCCATACAGTTATACACCATAATATCATCCGCAAAAGCAGATATCTTATGTTTTTGACCTCCAGCCTCTATACCTTGAATTTCCTGATTATCTCTTATGGATATTAAAAAAGGGGTTCTAACGAGAGCACAAAGAGCAGAAGGGAGAATGGACAGCCCTGGCGTGTCCCATTCAAAAGCTGAAAACTTTCCGAGAGGGTTCCATTAACTTGAATTTGGGTCATAGGGATAGAGTACAAAGCCTCTATCCATCTAAGCATGCAGAGTCCTATACCAAATTTATATAGTGTCTGCAACATAAAGTCCCGTCTATCAAAGGCCTTCTCGGCATCAATTGATAGAAACAGGGCTGACCTTTTACTTTTCTTTGCTTCGTGTATTAGGAGGATTGTTTTTAAGATATTATCGCTAGTCTCTCTACCCAGGACAAAGCCCGCTTGGTCTTTCTCTATAAGTTCTGTCACATGAAGCTTTAGTCTCTCGGCCAGTATCCTCGTGTAAATTTTCATATCCTCATTGATCAGGGATATTGGCCTAAAGCTAGAGCACATTGTAGGGTCTTTTCCCTCTTTAACTAAGAAGGATATATAAGCACCCAGGGCTTCTCCTCATATCTTAAGGCCTTCCCCTATAGAATTCATATATACGTGAAAATGAGGGGATAGGATTCCAATAAACTTCTTAAAATATAAAGACGTATAACCATCTGGACCGGGACTTTTTCCAGCCTTACTATTTTTAATAGCCTGCTCTATTTCTTCTCTAGAGATATCGCTATCTAATCTCCTTGAGTCTTCTTCTGCTAATTCCGGCAGTTTTATTCCCTCCAGGTATCTTTCTATTTTTTCTTTTCTATCTTGTATGTCCCCTAGATCCTGTAGGTCAGTGGTCTCCCCCCGGAGAGCCATAATTGGCCAAAGCCAGGGTGGATCAGGGGGTTTAGTACACGACCCACACTATAAAAGGCCGCCTGCAGGTGGGCCTTGTGTAGTGTGTTCCGGCGCTGTTTAGAGAATAGTTCAGTCAGAGAGAGAGAGAGAGAGTGTCATTTTTTCTAGGTAGATAGAGCAGGCAGGCAGGCAGGTTAGTCAGATAATTTTACAGTGTGTAGAGCATGGGTCTTCAAACTATGGCCCTCCAGTTGTTCAAAAACTACAATTCCCATCATGCCTAGTCATGTCTGTGAATGTCAGAGTTTTACAATGCCTCATGGGATCTGTAGTTCTGCAACAGCTGGAGGGACGTAGTTTGAGGATCCCTGGTGTAGAGTATATATATACATCCCAGGAATTGTACATATATTTATACACTGTATAGCTTAGCTAGATTAGTTCTTCCTAATCTACTGCCAGGTAGTTGATTGTTCTAGCTGCAGTATTCTCACGTGGTGTATTGCCTGTGTCCTCTGCAGTGTGCACCATAAAGCTACTCAGGCAAACTATAGACAATATGTAGGTACAACAGCAGGTACAATATGTAAAGGAATTTTTCATTTGTTTTATTTAAGCATCATTAAAATCACTGCTCCAGGAGCAGTGATTTTAATGATGCTTAACCACTTAAGGACCCCCGCACGCACATATACGGCCACAACATGGCTCGTACAGGCACAAGGGCGTAAATTTACGTCCCCGCCTTCGTGCGGTTCGGGGGTCCCATCGGGACCCCCTCCGCGGCGTGCGGGGGTCCCCCTGGCTCCGGGAGCGATCCGGGACGAGCGGGACGAGCGGGCGGATGTCAGTGTTTACCCGCCCCCCCGCGATCGCTCCCAGCCAATGCGCGCGCTCCCCCTTTGTGTCACTTCCTCCTCCTGTGTAAACACAGGAAGGGGGAAGTGATGTAATCTCCCATCGCAGCAGTATTTCCAACCGCTGCGATGGGAGAAACACCTCACAGTAAGTGTGCACCAACACTACACTGACATACACACACATAGGCATACTTAACCCCTTGCGATCTGCCCCCCCACCCCCCCTGTCACAGTGTCACTGAATGCAGTGATCTAATCACTGCATTTAGTGTCAGTGTGACAGGCAGTGTAAAATCAGTTAGTGTTAGATTCAGGATAGCCCCCCCAACCCCCCCTAATAAAGTTTTAACCCCCTGATCACCGCCCTAGTTAACCCTTTCACTCCCTATTGCCAGCGTCACTAAGCGATCATTTTTCTGATCGCTGTATTAGTGTCGCTGTTCCCGCTAGGTAGCTATTTTTTTTTATCGCGATTTTTTTTTTTTACTAAAGACATGTGGCTAAATAAATTTTGGCCTAAACGTTTGACTAAAATTTAGTTTATTTGATTTTTTTTTAACAAAAAGTAAAAAATAGTGTTTTTTTTTCAAAAATGTCGCTCTATTTTTGTATATAGCGCAAAAAATAAAAATCGCAGAGGTGATCAAATACCACCAAAAGAAAGCTCTATTTGTGGGAAGAAAAGGACGCAAATTTTGTTTGGGAGCCACGTCGCACGACCGCGCAATTGTCTGTTAAAGCGACGCAGTGCCGAATCACAAAAACACCTTGGGTCATTTACCAGCGTATTGGTCCGGGTCTTAAGTGGTTAAATAAAAAATAAAAAAGAAAGAAAAATTCCTTTAAATATTGTACCTTCTGGGTGTCTATAGTATGCCTGTGAAAACGTCTTTGAAACCCCAGGTCTTGCACCAGGGAACATGTCTCGGGATATAAAACAAATACGTTAAAGTCCACAGCCCTCCCAATTAATATCCCAGAGGCCGAGGTCCACCATTTGCAGTCTAGCTTTAGTTATGAGTGGGAACGTACTTCCCTTAAATATCTGGGGGTGCATATCACCGCTTCCTTTAACACCTCGTATCAAGCAAACTTCCCTCCCCTATATCGGTCAATTAGGGAGCTCCTCCAAAAGTGGAGGAACCACGAGATCTCCCTTTTGGGGAGGATCGCGTCCGTGAAAATGGTAATCCTCCCCAAGCTCCTTTATTTGTTCCAGACATTGCCCATTCCGATTTCATATGCTCATTGTAGCGGTCACCACCGTGTACAACCTTCCATCCACCCAAGACAAGACAGTTTAGCCGACACTCTGACAATCCTGCATACACAATCCATTCCCCCAGAATCTAGACGAGACACGCAGCTCTGTACTTGTTCCAAAATGTATGAACGCTTTAATGGTATCCTTAGCTTGCTTATATATCCAGTACAGCATGTTAAAGTTAATCACAGGAACAATGAAATCTCCACCCCCCTCATAACACACTGGCATACAGATTTTAGAGAGACACTTAACATGATCTAATTACTACCCCTGAGAAGTCACATTCCTTTATCAATAGAATTCAAACAAAACACCATCACACAATAAGTTGCCCTCAACCCACATCTTTAGACAGACGAATTGTCTCTGACAGAAAGGTATTCACACCTGGGCATCAATAGGCCTTAAACCATGTTATCACACAATGAAAGGTCTTTCACCTGTTACACAACAACATTCCTTTACTAAACATAATTGACACGCTAATTCAATACACCTGAAGAGAGACATCTGAGCTTTAGTACAATACACAATCTTTTAAGTGTAAACACAGAGCCTCACACAATGGACAATGAAATGTCTAGGAGTAGATGCAATTAACACCTCTCAAAAGCATTTGTCCCCACATTGAATAAGCCAACAACTTGTAATATCTCAAGACATTCTGCAATATGAACTATCAGTAATGTCCCATCCCATGTAATACATGAATTATGATTTATTAGCCACCCTCTGCGCAAAAGGGCACAGGGTGAACTTAGACCCACGAGTTATTAGTGACACTGACACAGGAGTACCTCTCATCCTTCCAAAGTCTCTGGTTGTCACGGGTTATTCCGTTACACTCATCTATCCAAACTCCAGAGCGATACGATACGCTTTGTCTGGAACTACAAGAAACACAGGGTATCCTGCTCAGTTATGCTGGCCTCGCACACGGACGGGGGACTAGCGTTTCCCAATCTGATTAAATATTATCAAGCAGCCCAGCTCCGTGTGGTAGTCTCGTGGTTTCCCCAGAGATCCTATAACAAGTGGACAGAGATTGAAAAGATTTGGTTACCCCTAAACATCCAAACAGCCTCCTCTGGGGCGCGAATGCGGAGGTGGACTCGGGCAGACTGCTGGGATCAATGTCCCAGCTTCGACAGCTCTGGCGTAAGCTGTCTCGGGAATGCAAGCTCTCGTTGGAATGCTCATTGCTGACTTCCTTTCTTTGCAATCCTAAAATACCGGACAGTCTGACCCACCAGATGTCCTGGCCGTGGGCGTCACGGAATCTGTTCCATTTTGGCCACTTAGTAGACCCTAGGTCTCGCAGACTGCTGCCTTTCTCGGAGCTCCAACGAAATATGACCTGCCAAAACAGGTGTTTTATAGTTATCTGCAGAGCAGACATTTTGCCCAAACCATAGCCCCACATCTACAATTATCCCCACCCTCTCCGTTTGAACGTATTTTTTTGGGAGGGCTCTTCCGAAGACGGTTGATCTCGGACATATACCAGAGTTTGAACACATACACCATTCCAGCTAGGGCAAAACATGCATACATGCTACGGTGGAGAGAGAGCTGGGGGAGGAACTCCCAATGGAAGCATGGCAGGCCGTCTGGAGGCAGGCTGCTAAAAGCTCCCTGTGTACCCTATATAAGGAAAATGAATGAATGAATGAATGAAAACTTATATAGCGCAGCACATGCGAAGTAAATCGCCTCTGGGCGCTTGTTGTTCCTATCTCCTTTGGAATCAAAAGAGATGAGTCTTAATCTTTCTCCTGAAGACCAAGTAGTTCTCCTCCAGCCGAATGCTGGCTGGTAGGGCGTTCCATAGCCTTGGACCTTGGACAGCGAATCTTCTGTCCCCTTTGGACTTGTATCTGGCTTTCGGTATCTGAAGCCGATTTTGATTGGTGGATCGTAGAATACGATTGGGATTCTGAATTTTTAACTTTTCGCATAGATAATGGGGAGCATTCCCATGAATACATCTATGCGTTAGACAGAGAGCTTTAAAGGTGATTCTGTCTTTAACTGGTAGCCAGTGAAGGGATCTCAGTGAAGGTGAGATTGATTCCCAGGGTTTTTTCCCAGTCACAAGTCTGGCGGCCGTATTTTGAACGACTTGAAGACGAGCAATTTGGTACTTAGGGAGTCCGAGGTAAAGGGCATTTGCATAGTCCAATCTGGAGTTTACAATTGCTCCCACCACGACTGCTACATCTTTCTTGGGAATGAAAGGAATAAGTCTGCGTAGTAGGCGCAGCAGATGGTGAGATCCGCTGACTACTGACCCTATTTGTGCGTTCATTGTCATGTCGGAGTCAAAGATGACCCCAAGACTTTTGACTTTGGCGCTAGGGGAGATGATTTTGCCCAGAATGGGCGGGGGGAACCAGGTTGTTGCTGATTGGTTCCTACGCTTAGCGTGAAACAGAAGAAGTTCTGTTTTCGCTCCGTTGAGTTTGAGATAACTCTTTGTCATCCAGTCCTCTATCAGAGAGAGGCATGTCTCTAGATTGAGGTGGTGATCCTTTTTATTGCAAATGCGGAAGTACAGTTGCGTGTCGTCTGCATAAGAGTGATATAGCAGTTTTTGGCTGCTGATGATTTCGAAAAGAGGACGCACATAGATGTTGAATAACATC
Source organism: Rana kukunoris (assembly GCA_029574335.1). Taxonomy (NCBI): domain Eukaryota; kingdom Metazoa; phylum Chordata; class Amphibia; order Anura; family Ranidae; genus Rana; species Rana kukunoris. Next base: position 261,095,548 of record CM056059.1, on the reverse strand, counting down.
GGCGACAGGGGAGATCCTTGAGGGACCCCGCATGATAATGTGCGTTGTTCAGAAGTGAAGGGTCCTAACTTCACTATTTGCGATCGGTTATCCAAAAAAGAGGAGAACCAGGATAGATCGCTTTCTGCGACTTTGGCTATTTTAGCCAGCCGAGTCAATAATAGCTTGTGATCTACTGTATCAAAGGCTGCGCTTAGGTCCAGCAGAACCAGAAGAGAAGATTCTCCTTCGTCTGCGGCCTCGAGAACGTCGTCCCATATCTTAAGCAATGCTGTTTCCGTCCCGTGTCCGGGACGAAATCCTGATTGAGATGGGTCTAGTAGGTTGTGGGTGTCTAGATGCTGTTGCAGCTGCTGTACCACTGCCTTCTCCATTACCTTGGAGAGAACATTTAGGCCTGTTATGGGGCGCCAATTGAGTGGAATCTTTCGGATCCAGGGTGGCTTTCTTCAATATGGGTTGAATAAAGCCCTCCTTCAGCTGGGGGGGCATTATGCCCTCCCTGAAGGATTGGTTGATAAGCTGCGTGACAGGAGGTGCCAGGATGTCGGCGCATTCCTTCAGCAGTTTGGTGGGGATAATATCATTTGGCGCAGTGCTGTTGCGCAGAGTGCCGATGATATTTTTTGTTGTCTGAATGGAGATGGGTTCCAGCATGAACTCACCTAACTTTGGTGAATTGCTGCCGGTGCTGTGTAAATAACTACGGGGGGGGCTGGGAGAGCAATTGTTTTGCTGAATGCTTTGCCGGATTGCCTCAATTTTGTTAATGAAGCAATCCGATAACTCATCGCAAAATTCTTGTGTGTCCAAGTTGGGGGCTTCAAGACATCCTGGATTCATGGTCTGAGTGACCATCTTGAAGAGTTCGCGGGGGCGATTTAGGGCACCGTTGATAGCCTCAGAAAAATAGTTTTTCTTGGCTTCGAAGATTTGCTTGTAGTATTTTCTGGTTATTACCTTGTAGATCGAGAGGTTCTCATCTGAAGAATTTCTTTTCCAGGCTGCTTCTGCCCTTCTGCGCTCTTGCTTCAGTGACGCCAGCTGGTTGTTGAACCAGCTGGAGTTATTTTTCCTGATCTGGGTCTTTCGTTTCGGCGCTATCAAGTCAGCTGACTGCAATAGTGCTGTGTTTATGGCCTCTAATGTTTCTTCCGCTGTTAGGTGCGGCTGAATTGTATTTATTTTTTCCCCTAACGTGGCTTTGAAGAGTTCCGAGTGGAGCTTCTTCTGACATCTGGTCCAGTGTGTTGTCACTGGGTTTGATGTTTTTGTTAAGGGGGGGAATTCGGAAATAATGAATTTAATTGCATGGTGATCGGTCCATGGCAATGGTTCATTTTCCAAGATTTTTATTTTCAGATCTTGCCTGAAAATAAGATCGAGCGTGTGACCAGAAGCATGTGTGGGCCCACATACTAGTTGCTGAAGGCCTAGTCCTTCCAGGTGGTCGATACAGGCGTCGGCAATGGGGTCTTGCGCGGAGTTGGCCCAGAGATTGAAGTCCCCGAGCAGCAGAACATGTTTGCTGTTGAGGGTGTAAGTGGAGACAAACTCCGTTAATGGAGATATCAGCTGCGATTTTGGGCCGGGTGGCCTATAGCAGAGAAGAATGTGGATAGTCTCCTTGGAATTTGTTTGCAATTGCAGGGTAAGGGTTTCCATGAATGGAAGAGGGTTTTGAAGGGCTGGTTTAGTGACCGCAAGGTGCATCTTGTGGATTACCGCCAGTCCTCCCCCTCTTTGCCCTATTCTGTTTTCCGTTACGATACGGTAGTTTTCTGGCACCAGTTCTCCTAGAATGGTGTTACAGTCGGCTGTAAGCCAGCTCTCTGTAATAAAGAGGCAATCTAAGTCGCATTGTAAAATGAGGTCACGGATTTCCAGTCGGTGTTTTACTGCCGATCTTGTATTGATCAAAGCACAAGATATGTGCTTAGGTTGGGGTGAATGGCTGAAATACCTGACAGTCGATCGTTGATCGACTCTCCATATTCGCTCAATTTTTATGGCTTTTTTGGTGATGGCTGGTAGTATTGCGGCGGATTGCCTCAAACTCCAAATGGTTTCAGCAGAATATTGCTGATGTGCCATGGTCGCCAAGCACCGGGGAGGGGGGGGAGGGGGGAGCTTCCGGGGTGATGGGGAGAGGAATTCGCCGATTCCTCTCTCCAGGCTTGGTCCAGAGGAAGGCAAAAAAAACCCTAGCGGTGCTAGGCCAATGTGCTCCGTTGGGGTAAAAAAAATTCCTTCCTGACCCCTGTGAAAAGGCGATCGGATGAGCCCTGGATCAAGTGTTAATAGGAGCAGTGGCTGGGGGTTAGGGGTATGCTTCTTGCTAATATAGCAGGAGAGCTGCCTGATCAGGCAGCAGGATGCAGCCTGGAGCAGACAGCTGGGATGGATGGAAGTACTGGGGGCCCCACAGGTAAGCCAGGGAAAGGGTGGCTGTCTTAATAAGGAAGGGGGAATTCCTAGAGGATTTGGGGGGATACAGGGAGTGGGGAGCGCCGCGCCGGTAGGCCCCGGGTGAAGCCGCGGTCTTTCCTAGATCGCGGCCCCGCGAATCAGTGCAGGCCGGCGCGGGTGTAAAAAAGGAATGCCCTAGGAAGGCGGGCTTCTGGCTGGAGGGTAGTTGGTGGGTGTCTCAGTTGGCGGTATGGGGGGATAGGGGGTGGAGGAAAGGCGTGGAGGTGTGGGGAGCGCCGCAGCGGTAGGCCGCGGGTGAAGCCGCGGTCTTGCCTGGATCGCGGCCCCGCGATTCAAAGCAGGCTGGCGCGGGTGTGCTAAGAATTTCGCGATTAGCGATGATGGTATGGGGGCACAGGGGAAGGAGTATAAAGGTAGAATAAAGCCGAGGGGGCATGAAATGTTTGCCACGGCTGTCCTGACAAGGACGGCCGACAGCAATTTCTTACCTGGGGCCAGAGGGCCAGGGAGCTGATCCGCTGTGGTTCTGTGAAGGAGTGATGGAGGAGAAAGGCCAGGTTGGGGACGAGCAGTGCTGGGGCTGGGGCTGAAGCTAGCAGGGAGAGGCTGGGAGACCTAGCCTGCCTGTCTACCTCCTACACCTGCCTGGAGCTATAGCACACACGTTTCCACTCCTGGGAGACGTGCGCCGTGTGGAGCTCCTGCTGCTAATCCGAGGCCTCACTGACTCTCTGTACAGGGGCACAATGATCTCTCTCTCTCTCATTACGACAAAATGCATACAAAATTATTTTTTCTGGTACCAAACCCCAGGCGTACTCCATAAAATTTACCCCTCCACATCGGACCGTTGCTAGCATTGCCAGAGGCACAGGGGCTCTCTCTTCCACATATATTGGTCATGTCCCCTCATAGTTCCGTTTTGGCAATCTACTCAACAATTTCTATCACGCCTCTTTTTCCTTTCTCCCTCTTTGGAAAGGCAGACTCTTTCTGCCAAGTTATATGCGTTACTATCTCTAGAATACTGCTTAATATGTTTAGTATTGCTGACACCGAGGCCAAGGAAGATTGTTTGCATTTTACGCTGTTTTATGTCGTCGGCCCACCTCCCTCTACTCTGGCTGCACATCCATTGCGCACTAATATGACTGTAAATGGGCTTTTTCTGACTCCTTTGGTGTTGCTTAACAGCACCAGACCTGAAAAGACCAATTATAGAAGTTTGAATAGGAGAAAGGTGAGAAGACTAAATTACTGAGTCTATTAATCTTAAATCTAGGAACCAATCCCGGTCCAAAAGAGCAACATTCTATCATCTTACAAAAGCTTAATCATCAAAATATGGCCAAGTTCCTGTTGAGTCAAAAGATTGACCCAATACAAGAAGCCAGAAACAGCAGAGAAGCCAGAAGTATGAATACAGATAGAGGAGAGAGGTAGGCAAAAAGTACCTTGTTTAGGAAATAAGCCCATGTGTGTATCCTCACATACGTCCTGCAGCATAAATGAATGATGACAGCCTACCTCCTTAAATACCCCATTCACTCCTACCACACGCCCGAGCGGACGAATCCCTCGGACGTGAGCGGACAACGATGTCAGTGCGCATGCGTCAAAAGACGCTGCAGTGTCCGCGCCTACACTTCCCATGATCCCCTAGGGGTGGTCGGAGGGGATGAGGTGGGGAAACCCGAGCGCATAGCGCATCAGAGGGAGACCAACACGTCAGGGAAAGTGGACCTCCTACTAAATGAGTAGGAGCTCTCTGAATGGACCAAACGCCGAGGAGGGCGTAGTAGCCAGCAGGGGAGGCGGAGAGTGATTGTGAGACCAGCTAGAGCACTGACAGGAATGGGCTAAGAGTGTAAATAGCCCTTGGGTGTCCATATGGATGAGAAAAAGGAATTAACCCCTAAGGACACGTGGTAGGGACCGACACAAAAAAAAGAAGGAGGTAGCAAAGGAACATGAGTACATAACAAAGTGGTACTCAACATCCACAGCCTGACAAAATCAACCAGCGGACAGCAGGGCATCACAAATGCAAACAGTGGCTGAGCGATTTACAAAAGAATAATGACAAATTTAAAGAATCAAAAATGATTCAAAAATATGGAGCTTTTACAAGTAATCATACATAGTTACACATAGGGCCAGATTCAGGTAGAGTTAGGCTGGAGTATCCGCCAGCCTAACTGTCACTTTAAGCCGGCGTTTTTGTTTTCTGTAAGCAGAAAACAAGAAACGCCGGGTTGGAGTTCTGATGCGATCGGCGCAATTGAATTTCGCCATCGCATCGTTACTTCAACTTAAAAATGGCGCCGGGGGCGTTCCCGCTGATTAACGCTGAAAAAATATGTTAATCAGCGGGAGTCGGAAATTCACGATCTTTTTCGGGCGCGACGCAGTGACTTTACGACGTTTCCGGAAGCGATACGCGACGTAAAGATAAAGCAGCCCCCTAGTGGAGTATCCTATGTTAAGTATAGGCGTCGTCATCGCGTCGGAAAAAAAAATTATCGTGTCGCTTGCGTAAAACGTTCATGAATGGGAATGTGACGTCATTGACGTTCACTGACAGAATTTGGAGCATGCGCACTGGGATGCATTGACACTCGACGCATGCGCAGTACGTTCGCCGCGGGATCGCGCATAGTTTAAATAATACACGCCCCGTACCCGCCCAATTTGAATTCCGCCGGCTCATTTGCGATGCGCTGCCGCAACTTTAGGAGCAAGTGCTTCATGAATAACAGCACTTGCTCTTAAAATTTCGGCAGAGTAACGTAAATGAGAAGCGTTACTCCAGAGCAAAGATGCTCTCATCTACCTGAATCTGGCCCATAATTTCTATAGAGCAATAGCCTATACACAATTTATAAAAAGAGGCGATCACAGTTATATGTTGCTAGTTCACAGGTACACAATAGGTGGATGAGAAGGGGGAAAGAGGAGGAAGGGGGGGGGAATAAACTCAGAAGATGGGCAAAGAAGAAGAACAAGCAGGAAATATAGATAAATATGCACAGAGTGTGTTGCAGGTGTTACGGAGCAGTAGGTGTTCCGGCCCATGATGGTCAGTAACTAGTATCCTAGATAAAAACAGAGTTTGGGCAGAATGGTCCCAAGGCCAAATGGTCACTGGAACTGAGATGGAATAAGTTGCAGAGGAGGTTAAATATATACATTGAGATAAAATGAGTAAACAAGCTAAAAAAAGGATTTGTAGCTTATGTACTCATTCAGCCCAGGATAACGGACAGCATTCAAAGTTTGAATCCATTTCGTTTCCAACTGTAGCAGAGTGCGGTCTATACCTCCACCCCTTACGTGTGTGGGTATATGCTCAAGTGTAGTAAATTTGATCATAGAGAGTTCAAAGTTATGTTCGCAACCCATATGTCGACTGATGGCAGTAGTGAGTCATTTTTTCCGTATAGGTCCAATGTGATCAGAGATACGTATGTAAAAGGGTCTTTTAGTTTTTCCCACATAAAAACATCCACATAGGCATTTGGCTAGATAGACGACACCGATAGTACGACATGAAGCGCGGTGTCGGATGGTATGCGTGTGACCATTAGGTAGTAGGACTGTTGGGCCACTAAGAATATAGGGACACATATGACAGCCTTTGGACTGGGATTGGTTCCTAGATTTAAGATTAATAGACTCAGTAATTTTGTCTTCTCACCTTTCTCCTATTCAAACTTCTATAATTGGTCTTTTCAGGTCTGGTGCTGTTAACAGCTATTGGCACTTTCTGCGATTATCCTCATATTTGCCCTTTGCAGTGGTAGAACCCTGTACTGTAAGTGCAGTTTTCTGTTTATACTCACTATATTTGTCTAAACTATAATTATATTTATACACTTTTTATGATATTATAACTATGGGGATTTTTATAAATTTGTCTTTTATAGCCACTTGTCCTCCTCCCCTCTTCCTCGTATGGTTGGGTCTATTTGACCCCTGTGCGTGGCACGGACCGATCCATAAGCCCCGCACCACCTTTCCATTGTGGCTGAGGCTTCAAGTTTTTAGGACCGCAAACTCACCACCAACTCCTCTCCCCTTCTCCTTCGTCCTGGTACAGCAGGTTAGCATTCTTTGCATGCAATGGCTAAGTGATAATATGCATCTATATTTATGTATATTTTTCCTTCCCTTTTTTTTTTTCTTTTTCTTGTCATTATATCTATTGTGTGTTTTTCACTATGTATTTTCTTATTATCACTAGAACTGCGTGATCCTTGATCTTAACTAAACCCCTGAAGAAGCCACAAAAGGCGAAATATATTGGGCTGACCATCTGGGTTGTAATCTTTTGTTCTATACAGTTTGTTGTTCCCACCACTAATGGGATTATGCAATAACTTTGTAAACACATGTCTTACCAGATAAGTTTCCTTCTCAAACCATCTGGTTTTACAGTGTATTATGTACTTTGATGCATTTTTTAATAAATTATTAAATTATATAAATTTTCCTGTGATATTGTTGTTACATTAGCACCGGGATAGTCCCTCCATTGTCCATATTTTGTCCATTATATTTTTGGGATGAGGTGCATTCTTATGTATATAGTTTAATCTTGGCCAATCAGATCTTCTTTACCCTTTCTACCTTTGGTGTCTGTGTACTGCTAATATATGTGAGAAATTTAATAAAAACTGTTATTTGAAAGAAAAAAAAAGAGCACCTTTGAATTCGAACGTTTGAGTACCATTGACATCAATGGGGTTCTAAATGTTCGCGCGAACGTTCGGTCCGTTCGAAGGTTCTGGTGCAAACCGAACGCGGGGTGTTCGACTCATCCCTACTCCGGACCCATTTACATTACACAGCACCTCTGAACCCCTTTACATTACACAGCACCCCTGGACCCCTTTACATTACACAGCACCTGAACCTCTGAACCCCTTTACATTATACAGCCCTTGTACCTCTGGACCCCTTTACATTATACAGCCCTTGTACTTCTGGACCCCTTTACATTACACAGTACCCTGCACCTCTGAACCCCACAGCTCTCGACACCTGCATGTTAAACAGACCCCCCTACAATACAGACCCCCCTACCAATACAGACCCACCCCCTAACAATACAGACCCACCCCTTACAGTGCAGATCCCCCCAGGGACTGTGGGGATCTGCAATTATGTACCTCAGATGATCACAGCACTAGTGGACTGGTCGGGTCCTCCCCTCCCCCTGTGTTGACATAAAGAAGGAGGGGAAAGGCGGCTTCACTCTGCTCAGAGTCGGGACCATGGGGAGAAGGGAATCTGACGGGTCAGGTGTGAGGTGTCACACACACTTCGGTGCGGCTCGCACCCCTCCCCCCGCAAAGCCAAGCCCCTACCTCAGATTCCCTCTGCTGTGTTATGCCTCACGTGCCGCCCCCTAAACCCACCCACTGTCTCTTACGTCCAACTCGCCCGCTCAGCCCCGCTGTCTCGGCTTCAGTCGCGGAGGGGGGGGCCTGCCACTGTCTAAACCCGCCCACTACCTAAACTCACCTGCTGCCTCGCAAGTTAAACCCGCCCGCTCACTGTCTCTGCTTCAGTCGCGAAGGGGAGGGGCCTGACACTCCCCCAGCATGTGGCACCCGGGGCGCCCCACTTAGTACGCCTCTGCTGCACGGGGAGTGTCCGCGTGAGAGACGGAGGGAGGGGCCGCAGTGCATAACAAACAACACTTCGCTCTCACCTACATTGTTCATCTACTCAGAGGAACTTTCCTGTTAGTGGGCTGCGGACTTGGGATTGACAACCCCTGCTGTAGGTCATTTACTTTATATAATAATTGATAGTACTCCATAAAAAGTTTTATTAATATCTCTGGTAGAAAATTTAATCTCTCCTATTTTATTTTTTATCTTAGCTATATAGTTCGGATTCCTTCTAGGTTTAATCTGCCCTGCCAACAATCTCCCTGGTTTATTACCAAATTTATACAGTTTTTTTGGCCATTTTAATAAAAGCTTGTTTTGTATCTAGCTCCAACATATCTCTCAAAGCTTCTCGCTTTCTTGTCAGCTCAACCATTACCTCCTTATCATTTACTCTTTTATGTTTCTGTTCTAACTCCTTAATTTCTTGTAGCAACGATTGTTTTTGAGCTGTCCGAATTTTTTCCTCTTTGCCCCTTCTGCTATCATTCATCCCCTCATGGAGACTTTATAAGCTTCCCACAGGACAGTTGGTGCGATATTCTCTATATTATTCTCAATAAAAAAGAGATTTGGTTCTTTTTCCAAATCTTCCACTATAGCCTGATCATATAGAAGTGATTCGTCCAGCCTCCAGGATCTTTGCCTATCCAGTATATCTTTTAGCTCCAAACTGGCCAAAACCGGTGCATGATCAGAGAGGGTGATCGATTTCACTTCTGCCTTAATTAGACCTTCTAGGAGCTGGTGGTCTAAGAACACAAAGGAAAGAGATACGACGGCGTATCTCAACTTACACCGTCGTATCTCTGCGTCTGAGCCCTCCTATTGTCAGGAAAGGTTCCATCCGCTGGTGCTATTTATGTTCTGTCTTGCAGTGCTGCGTCCCACCAGCAGGGGTCTCCTGGCAGTTCGGAGCTGTCAGGGGAACTTCCCCCTGCTGGTATATCACCTTTGGGACGCAGTACTGGCCTCCACCAGCGGATGGATCCTGACAGTTTGTAGCACACAACCTTTCTTGCGCTCAGCTGTACCATGAACTTAATCAGCAGCTCTATTTATACCCGGCAAGCTCAAGCAGAGCTCGCCCTGGTATCGTCATTCCTTCCTGACCTGAGCCTGTATCCTGACCCTGTCTGTTGGATCCTGATTCTGAGCCTTGACCTGTTCCGTGATCCTTGATCCTGACCCCTGCCTGGACTCTTCCGCCCTGTATCCTGGTTCTTGTCTTCCCTGGAGTCTTACCCCGCAGCTTGTCCATCCATCCTCTCCCTGCTCTGTTCCGTCCCCATCCTCACCTATCTGCTGACATCCCATGTGTATGACCTCGGCCTGGCTTGATTTATGAATACGGTATCCCCTTTTGTTTGTATATACTGTTTGCTGTTTCTCACTGGTTGTCCCCACTTATTTTGTAAATAAACACCTCTTCACTTCACTATCTCTTTGTTTGGTTTCCTCTGTGCAGTCACACAGTACTGATCTATAACCTCTCCTGACAGTATACCAGGGCCACTCTTGATCAGACGTGACTGCATTAGGTAACCATCCTGGTGTAGTGCATTGCTCTAAACATGAATTGCGATGACATCCTTTATTATTCTCTGCTGGCTGAAGAGGATGAGGGGTATTGTCGCCAGGTTTGGAGGGGTGGACTAGTGACCAGCTAATGGAAACTATCCGATTAGCTCATTTCTGTGTGGATCAGGGTTACATGACATTTAATGATGTTCAGCCATTAATTTGGTTGTGTGTAAAGCCAGCCCTGTCATCTATTCCTGTCGGTAGGGACGATTTCTCTCCCCCTTTAGTCATAACCAAGTTGAATCCCTGGTGTGGTTATTAGAGGATGATCCGGCGTCTTTTGATGAGTATTATTTTTCTTGTCCCCAGCAAAAGTTATCTGAGTGTATTAATTCTGTGCAGTCTCTGATTAGACAAGGTGTGTGTGAACCTGCTTTTGTTCGACCTGTGCTGCAGGCATGGTCAGATCTCCTGATTCCAGCCAAACCAGTCTGTTCCAGCCCTGCTAATAACCCCCTACCTTCCCAAGGATCTATCCGCCCATCGCCAATGACAACCTCAGCTTTCGCCCAGTTAATTCCGCACCCTACCAAATGTTACTACCCAATTTCTACTAATTGTACCTACCCTGCCTATAATCCACCTGTAACAACTCCACAAAAACCTCCTCCAGTCACCATCCCTGTGTCTCTGCCATATTCCAACCCCTCCTCCTACTTAATTCCATCTTCTTCATACATCGCCTCTGTTAACAAACCCGCAGTGTCTAAGTCTAAAAAGAAACGGAAGTACTTCCCAACCCATACCATCGTGCCAGTTACCCAGCCTGTCCCAGTGCCCTCTGCTCAACCTGTCCCAGTGCCACCTGTTCAGCCCGTCCCAGTGCCGCTTGTTCCTGTGCCAGCCTGCCAGCCTGCTGTTCCTGTGCCAGTTTGCCAGCCTGCTGTTCCCGTGCCAGTTTGCCAGCCTGCTGTTCCCGTGCCAGTTTGCCAGCCTGCTGTTCCTGTGCCAGCCTGCCAGCCTGCTGTTCCTGTGCCAGTCGACCAGCCGCTTGTTCCTGTGCCAGCCGACCAGCCATTTGTTCCTGTGCCAGTCGACCAGCCGCTTGTTCCTGTGCCAGCCAACCAGCCACTTGTTCCTGTGCCAGCCTGCCAGCCTGCTGTTCCTGTGCAAGTTTGCCAGCCTGCTGTTTCTGTGCAAGTTTGCCAGCCTGCTGTTCCTGTGCCAGTTTGCCAGCCTGCTGTTCCTGTGCCAGTCTGCCAGCCTGCTGTTCCTGTCTGCCAGCCTGCTGTTCCTGTGCCAGTCTGCCAGCCTGCTGTTCCTGTGCCAGTCTGCCAGCCTGCTGTTCCTGTGCCAGTCTGCCAGCCTGCTGTTCCTGTGCCAGTCTGCCAGCCTGCTGTTCCCCTGCCAGTTTGCCAGCCTGCTGTTCCTGTGCCAGTTTGCCAGCCTGCTGTTCCTGTGCCAGTCTGCCAGCCTGCTGTTCCTGTGCCAGTCTGCCAGCCTAATGTTCCTGTGCCAGCCTGCCAGCCTGACGTTCCTGTGCCAGCTTGTCAGCTTGATGACCCGGAGCCTCTGTCTGCTGCCCAGCTCGATGACCCGGAGCCTCTGTCTGCTGCCCAGCTCGATGACCCGGAGCCTCTGTCTGCTGCCCAGCTCGATGATCCGGAGCCTCTGTCTGCTGCCCAGCTCGATGACCCGGAGCCTCTGTCTGCTGCCCAGCTCGATGACCCAGAGCCTCTGTCTGCTGCCCAGCTCGATGACCCGGAGCCTCTGTCTGCTGCCCATCTCGATGACCCGGAGCCTCTGTCTGCTGCCCAGCTCGATGATCCGGAGCCTCTGTCTGCTGCCCAGCTCGATGATCCGGAGCCTCTGTCTGCTGCCCAGCTCGATGATCCGGAGCCTCTGTCTGCTGCCCAGCTCGATGACCCGGAGCCTCTGTCTGCTGCCCAGCTCGATGACTCGGAGCCTCTTTCTGCTCCCCAGCTTGATGACCCGGAGCCTCTGTCTGCTGCCCAGCTCGATGACCCGGAGCCTCTGTCTGCTGCCCAGCTCGATGACCCGGAGCCTCTGTCTGCTGCCCAGCTCGATGACCCGGAGCCTTTGTCTGCTGCCCAGCTCGATGACCCGGAGCCTCTGTCCGCTGCCCAGCTCGATGACCCGGAGCCTTTGTCCGCTGCCCAGCTTGATGACCCGGAGACTTTATCCACTGCCCGGCTTGACACCATAAGCCTTCCCCAGCAACAGCTGGTTGGAGCGTCCAGAGGGCGCTCCTTTGAGGGGGGGTACTGTCAGGAAAGGTTCCATCCGCTGGTGCTATTTATGTTCTGTCTTGCAGTGCTGCGTCCCACCAGCAGGGGTCTCCTGGCAGTTCGAAGCTGTCAGGGGAACTTCCCCCTGCTGGTATATCACCTTTGGGATGCAGTACTGGCCTCCACCATCAGATGGATCCTGACAGTTTGTAGCACACAACCTTTCTTGCGCTCAGCTGTAACATGAACTTAATCAGCAGCTCTATTTATACCCGTTGAGCTCAAGTAGAGCTCGCCCTGGTATCGTCATTCCTTCCTGACCTGAGCCTGTATCCTGACCCTGTCTGTTGGATCCTGATTCTGAGCCTTGACCCTGTTCCGTGATCCTTGATCCTGATCCCTGCCTGGACTCTTCCGCCCTGTATCCTGGTTCCTGTCTTCCCTGGAGTCTTACCCCGCAGCTTGTCCATCCATCCTCTCCCTGCTCTGTTCCATCCCCATCCTCACCTATCTGCTGACATCCCATGTGTATGACCTCGGCCTGGCTTGATTTATGAATACGGTATCCCCTTTTGTTTGTATATACTGTTTGCTGTTTCTCACTGGTTGTCCCCACTTATTTTGTAAATAAACACCTCTTCACTATCTCTTTGTTTGGTTTCCTCTGTGCAGTCACACAGTACTGATCTATAACCTCTCCTGACACCTATCTATGCAACTGATTCATAGAATCAGTTACGCATAGATTTCTATTAGATCCGACTAGCGTAAGTCTCTTACGCCGCTGTATCTAACTTGCATATTTACGCTGGACGCTAGGTGGCATTCCCTTCTAAAATATGCAAATGAGCCTAATACGCCGATTCCCAAACGTACGCCCAGCGCATTTTTTTACGTCGTTTGCATAAGCGTAGGTACGGCGTAATATTACCCCTGCTGTATGAGGTGCAGCCAATGTTAAGTATGGACAGCGTGCCGGTGTATTTTTTCCCATCGCTTACGTCGTTTACGTAAAACGTTCGCGAATAGGGCTTTGCGTAAGTGAAGTTCACGTCGTTTTCATTGAGTATTTGCGTCGTGATTTGGAGCATGCGCACTGGAATAAATTCACGGACGGTGCATGCGCAGTACGTTCAGCGTGGGATCGGGCGTAATTTAAAAAATTCACGCCCCCTACCCGCCCAATTAGACTTACGACGGGCCATTTACGCTATGCCGCCGCAACTTTTTAGGCAAGTGCTTTGTGAATACAGCACTTGCCTGTAAAAGTTGCGGGGGGCGTAGTGTAAACAGCGTACGCTACGCCAGAGTGGAGATATGCCGCTCCTACCTGAATCTGGCCCATAATCTATTCTTGAATAAGAGGAATGTACCTGGGAGTAATATGTAAATTCCCTCCCTCTCGGGTGTAAAGTTCTCCAAGCCTCCACTAAGCAGTGCTGATGTAATTTTTGCTTAACTGTCCTTAAATGTTTTCCCTCTCACCGGAGAGAAATAGGTTGAATGTCCAAACGTGGGTCAAACACAAAATTTAAATCTCCTGCCATAATCACTTTTCCAATTTTAAGAACCGGCTAGGGTGGACATTAGGGGTCAGATCCACAAAGAACTGCCTATCTTTAGGCAGGCGTAGCGTATCTAAGATACACTACGCCGCCGTAACTTAGAGCGGCAGGTGTCAGGGACCCAGCTCCTCTAGCCTCCGAGTGGCGCACATGCGCTGTGGATTGGCGCTTCTGTGCATGCCCGTGCGCCTAGGATGCGCGCGCGTGCGCGCTGCGGCGGGGTGGCGTGCACCCTCCCAGGACCATTCAGAGGCCTGACCGGCCTATTTAAACCAGCCTCTGTCTCATGATGGGTTGCTGGTTTGCCGTTAGCTCCTGTCTGAACTCCTGTTGCTGTACCTGTGTTATTGACCCGGACTTCCACACAACTCTGCTCTCTCTCCGAACCTGACCGTGGCTCTTGTCCCTGGATTCGCTGCCTTCTCTAACCCCTGACCTCTGGACTGTGACCTGGATATGCTGCTCTCTCCTGCCCTTGAACCTTGGCTCTCACCCTGGACCTGCCCCAGCCTTTCTCCAGTGTACCTGTGCTGTGTACCAGAAGCTGCTCAACCTGTTACCTACCTAGTCTGCTGCACCACATCTACTTCCAAGCTGCTTCTCTCCAGCATAGACCACCAAGTTCAACTACTTCGCTGGTACCGGTGCCTCCTTGTGCCTCTGCCTCCTGTCTCAACTCCAGGGGGTGGGTGCGCTAGGTCGCAAAGGTGAGCCGCTCTCAGCATCTCGGCCTCGGTAAGTACTTGGCTCCTGACAGTGCAAACCAGCCAGATGTCTGAGGCCGACAGGGCGCACTCACCTTTCGAGACCCTCTGTCAGCAGGTCTCCATGCTTACCAAAGCGGTTCAAAAACTCCAAGAAGGATACCTACAAATAGACGGCCGTCTCCAGCAATTAGCCGGTTCTCCTGGGCCCTCACCTCCACCTGCGACACCACCTTCTGGAGCTTCAACACCTCAGGCCGCCCCAAGTCTGACCGTAGTGGTGACCCACCCGGAACCTCAGGTCCCCACTCCTGAGTGATTTACAGACGACCGCCGGAAATATCGGGCCTTTAAGAACGCTTGCTCCCTATACCTGGCCCTACAGCCCAGAACTTTCTGTTCAGAACCCATGAAGGTGGGGTTTGTGATATCTCTCCTGGCAGAGGAGCCACAAGCATGGGCTCACAGCTTAATGGAGCAACGGAGCCAGATCCTGGATACGATCGATATCTTCTTCGAACACATGGCAAAGTTGTATGATGACCCGCAGTGCACGGCCACGGCCAAAGCTACCCTCCATCACCTTACCCAAGGAAGAAGGCCTGTTGAGGACTATACCGCCGAGTTCCGAAAGTGGTCGGCCGACACCGGCTGGAACGAAGCCGTCCTGAAATACCAGTTCCGCCAAGGACTCTCGGAAGCCCTTAAGGATGAGTTGGCAAGGACGGAGACTCCTGCCTCTCTTGAAGACCTGATTCAGTCCGCCACCCAGTTAGATAGGCGCCTACGAGAACGGTGCTCTGAGCATTTTCAAACCACACGCCCTAACTGGATACCTCCATGGCCTACCCCAGTTCCACCGCCTCCCTTGGCTCCTCAAAACGCCTCCTTTCCTGATCCTGAGCCTATGCATCTCGGTTTGGTCCGAGCTCCTCTTACCATCGAGGAGAGACAACGGAGGTGCCAGAACAATCTGTGCCTGTATTGCGGAGGTGCCAGCCACTTCCTCCGCAATTGCCCTGTAAGACCTAGTAAGTCCAAGCCTCAACCTGCCCTCAATTACCATGTTGCAAATGTTCCACAGACTCATGTTGTCCTCTTTATTTCTTTACAGTTACCGGAAGGGGCAACCCGCCTCCCGGCCATTGTTGATTCGGGAGCTTGCAGCTGCTTCCTAGATTCCATATTGGCCCAGAAACTGCATGTTCCTCTTCGTAGCAAGGACCACCATTTACAAATTCATTTAGCAGACGGTTCTCTTCCCCAGTCTGGACTTATTACACAAGAGACTGAACCCATTTGAGCCACCACCGACTCCGGCCACCAGGAATTTCTACGACTAGACATTATTCCATCCCCTCTGTTTCCTATCATCTTGGGCCTTCCCTGGTTACAGGCGCACCAACCCTGCATAAATTGGCTACAAAAGGAAGTTAGGAAGCTATTGTTCCCAACATTGCTTCGCACTGGCCCTGGGAAGTATGTGCGGACCGTTTAAACGACAAGTGGTCTCTTACCTAGATCATTTCCCTGTCTGCTGACATGGCCAAACCGTCTTTCTTCAGCTATCCTTGTGGCTTTTTCTTCCCAAATTGCTGCTTAGTACATGATCCCAGGGCCAATACCTTTTCAATATATTTATACAGTTGCACACAGGCTTCCCTCCTACAGCCGGGCAATTCAATTCCCATCTGCCCCCTTCCCCATGTGAGACAACTCTCCACATTGGATTTCTTCAGGAGGTGGACGCTTATTGCACAGAAAAAAATCTCCTGACAAAGCTACCACGGTAACGAAACTAGTAGAGATGAGATCTTGACTTATATGACCTCTTCCACATCTCACCTTACCCTCTGCTTGAGGATTCCATACCATCTGGGTGATGAACTGGCTGGTCGTATGAACTGTCTATTTTAAGAATACTGCTGATGTCTTTTATTAACATTGTGTATCGCCTGTCTATTTTATATTTTCCCCAATAAATTGATTTATATTTGTACTTCTATTACCCTACTTCTCTATTTTTTGTATTTAGTACCGGTATAGTCCCCCTGTCTCCACATACTCCTTAGGTATTGGCTGGGCCCTTAGGGTCCCAACAAATCCCGCTCTATATTCAAAATTGCTTCTCACCTACAGTTGTCATCTGCTCCACCATGACAACCCCACCTGAGAAACTTCAACATGTCCCCTCCGTCTACTTGGGGTTTAAAGATGTTTTTAATAAGCAGCAGGCCGACTGCCTTCCACCTCACTGGCCATATGACTGCCCATTGACCTCCTACCTGGTTCCGAGGTCCTCTTTCGGCCGTATCTTTCCGTTATCTGAAACTGAACTAAAAATCCTCAAGGCATACATTGATGAAAATCTGCAAAAGAACTTAATTCGACCATCGTCCTCCCAAGCTGCTGCGGGAATTTTTTTTGTTGAAAAAAAGGACGGATCTTTAAGACCTTGTATTGACTATCGAGAGCTCAATAAGATTACGATCAAAAACAGGTACCCGCTACCTCTCATACCGGAATTATTCCAGCGTTTCCGATCAGCTCAAATTTTCTTCAAGCTGGACTTGAGAGGTGCCTACAACCTCGTCAGGATCAGGGCTGGTGATGAATGAAAGACTGCATTCAGGTCTAGGTTTTGACATTTTGAATATCTCCTAATGCCGTTTGGACTTTGTAATGCTCCAGCCACCTTTCAGCATCTAGTTAACGACATCTTCCGTGAACATCTGGATGATTTTTTAGTCATGTATCTAGACGATATTCTCATATTTTTAGCCTCAGTCAAGCTTCACTGGTGCCATGTCAAAAGGGTGCTTACCATACATAGAGAGCATAAGCTGTATCTAAAAGCCGAAAAATGTCAGTTTGAGAAGACTTCTGTGCAATTTTTTGGGTTCATTATCTCCACCAGTGGGGTTGCCATGGATCCTCAAAAGGTCAAGGCCATTCAGGAATGGCCAGCTCTGGCGGACAAGAAGGGGGTGCAGCGGTTCATCGGCTTTGCCAACTTTTATCGAAGATTTATCATCGTAGCCCCTATCACCAAGCTTACCTGTCAGGGTAACCGCTTCCAGTGGCCACAGGAGGCCCAGGAAGCTTTCGAGAAACTCAAATCGGTCTTTTCTTCTGCACCTGTTTTGCGACACCCAGACCCAACGTTGCCCTTTACCCTGGAGGTAGACGCCTCGGAGACCGCCACTTGGCCCATCCTATCACAGAGACAAGGGTTAAAGTCCCTATTACATCCTGTGGCCTATGCCTCCCGAAAGCTGAGTCCTCCCGAGAGGAATTATGACATTGGGGACAGGGAGCCACTTGGCATCAGGTTTGCGCTGGAAGAATGGAGGTATTTACTGGAGGGAGTGGCCCACCCTATAATGATCTTCACCGACCATAAAAACCTTGAGTATTTACGATCAGCGAAACCTTTAAAACTCAGGCAAGCCCTTTGGGCTCTTTTTTTTTCACGGTTCAACTTTCATATCACCTACAGGCTGTCAAGGATTCTAAATAGACCAGTACTGTGTGCCTACACGGAGGAGACCAACACTGTATGCAGTGAAATAAAAGCGGGTAAAACAGACTGGGGAGCAAACACATCAGGCTGGGCAGCGGACAGAAATTCAACCAGCTGGGCAGCAGACGGGAACACCTCGAGCTGGGCAGTGGGCTCCGGGTCGTCGAGCTGGGCAGCAGACAGAGGCTCCGGGTCATCGAGCTGGGCAGCAGACAGAGGCTCCGGGTCATCGAGCTGGGCAGCAGACAGAGGCTCCGGGTCATCGAGCTGGGCAGCAGACAGAGGCTCTGGGTCATCGAGCTGGGCAGCAGACAGGGGCTCCGGGTCATCGAGCTGGGCAGCAGACAGAGGCTCTGGGTCATCGAGCTGGGCAGCAGACAGAGGCTCCAGGTCATCGAGCTGGGCAGCAGACAGAGGCTCCGGGTCATCGAGCTGGGCAGCAGACAGAGGCTCCGGGTCATCGAGCTGGGCAGCAGACAGAGGCTCTGGGTCATCGAGCTGGGCAGCAGACAGAGGCTCCAGGTCATCGAGCTGGGCAGCAGACAGAGGCTCCGGGTCATCGAGCTGGGCAGCAGACAGAGGCTCTGGGTCATCGAGCTGGGCAGCAGACAGAGGCTCCGGGTCATCGAGCTGGGCAGCAGACAGGGGCTCAGGGTCATCGAGCTGGGCAGCAGACAGGGGCTCCGGGTCATTGAGCTGGGCAGCAGACAGAGGCTCCGGGTCATCGAGCTGGGCAGCAGACAAAGGCTCCGGGTCATCTAGCTGGGCAGCAGACAGAGGCTCCAGGTCATCAGGCTGGCACTGGTGGGACTTTAGACTGGAAGGCAGGCACTGGTGGGACTTCAGACTGGAAAGCAGGCACTGGTGGGACTTCAGACTGGAAAGCAGGCACTGGTGGGACTTCAGACTGGAAGGTAGGTGCATCGGACTGGTTAGCAGGTACTGGAACTGTAGACTGGGCAATGGGCACAGGCACTGGCACATCAGACAGAACAGCAGGTGCTGGCACAACAGGAAGAACAACAGGTGCATCGGACTGGATAGCAGGTACTGGAACTTTAAACTGGGCAGCAGGTACTGGAACTGTAGACTGGGCAACGGGCACAGGCACTGGCACATCAGACAGAACAGCAGGTGCATCGGACTGGTTAGCAGGCACTGGAACTTTAAACTGGGCAGCAGGTACTGGAACTGTAGACTGGGCAACGGGCACAGGCACTGGCACGTCAGACAGAACAGCAGGTGCTGGCACAACAGGAAGAACAGCAGGTGCATCGGACTGGATAGCAGGTACTGGAACTTTAGACTGGGCAGCAGGTACTGGAACTGTAGACTGGGCAACGGGCACAGGCACTGGCACATCAGACAGAACAGCAGGTGCATCGGACTGGTTAGCAGGTACTGGAACTTTAAACTGGGCAGCAGGTACTGGAACTGTAGACTGGGCAACGGCCACAGGCACATCAGACAGAACAGCAGGTGCTGGCACAACAGGAAGAACAGCAGGTGCATCGGACTGGATAGCAGGTACTGGAACTTTAAACTGGGCAGCAGGTACTGGAACTGTGGACTGGGCAACGGGCACAGGCACTGGCACGTCAGACAGAACAGCAGGTGCTGGTACAACAGGAAGAACAGCAGGTGCATTGGACTGGATAGCAGGTACTGGAACTTTAAACTGGGCAGCAGGTACCGGAATTTCAGACTGGCAAGCTTGGAACAGGAGCATCAGACTGGCAAATTGGCACAGAAACGTCAGGCTGGGTAACTGGCACTGAAACATCAGGCTGGGTGACTTGCACGTCAGGCTGGGTGGCTGGCACTGGCACTGGCTGGGCAGAAGGCACTGGAACAGGCTGAACAGAAGTCACTGGAACAGGGTGAACAGAAGGCACTGGAACAGGCTGAACAGAAGGCACTGGAACATGATGAACAGGGGGCACTGGAACAGGTAGAGCAGATGGCACTGGAACAGGCTGAACAGATGGCACTGGGACAGGCTGAACAGATGGCACTGGGACAGGCTGAACAGCTGGCACAGGAACAGGTAGAGCAGATGGCACTGGAACAGGCTGAACAGATGGCACTGGAACAGGCTGAACAGGTGGCACTGGAAAAGGCTGAACAGATGGCACTGGGACAGGCTGGGTAACTGGCACGATGGTGTGGGTTGGAAAGTACTTCTGTTTCTTTTTAGACTTAGACACTGCAGGTTTGCTAACAGAAGTGATGTATGAAGAGGATGGAATTAAGTAGGAGGAAGGATTGGAATATGGCAGAGGCACAGGGATCGTGACTGGAGGAGGTTTTTGTGGAGTTGTTACTGATGAAAAGGAAGAAGCAGGTGGATTAAAGGCAGGGTAGGTACAACAAGTAGAGACTGGGTAATAATACTTGGTAGGATGCGGAATTAACTGGGCTATAGCTGAGGTTGTCATTGGCAATGGACGGCTAGATCCTTGGGAAGGTAAGTGGTTAATGGCAGGGCTGGAATGTAAGGGGCAGGGGCCCGGATGGCTTGGCTGGAATCAGGAGATCTGACCATGCCTGCAGCACAGATTGAATAAAAGCAGGTTCACACACAGGCCTTGCCTAATCCCAGAGACTGCACAGAATCAATACACTCAGATAACTTTTGCTGTATTTGGGACAGGAGGAATAATGCTCATCAAAATAAGCCGGATCATCCTCTAATAACCACACCAGGGATTCAACTTGGTCATGACTGAAGGGGGGAGAGAAATCATCACTACCGTCAGGAATAAATGACAGGGCTGGCTTTACACACAACTGAATTAATGCCTGAACATCATCAAAAGCCATGTAACCCCGATCCACCCAGGAATGAGCCGATCGGATAGTTTCCATCAGTTGGCCACTGGTCCAACCCTCCAAAACCTGGCGACAATACCCCTCTTCCTCTTCTGCCAGCAGAGAAAAGTAAAGGATTTCATTGTAATCCATGTTTAAAAAACGCACCACAACAGGATGGTTCTTTATGCAGGCACGTCTGGTCAAGCAGGCCCTGGTATACTGTCAAGGATTCTAAATAGACCAGTACTGTGTGCCTACACAGGGGAGACCAACACTGTATGCAGTGAAATAAAAGGTGTTTATTTGCAAGGTGAACAAAACAGGTGAAGACAACCAGTGCACAAATAACAACAAAGTATATACTGTATATATATACAAGTCAAGGGGAAATGCCGTAATCATAAACCAAAAGCCAAGCCGAGGTCATATACCAGGAGATCATAGAAGAAGCTGCAGACAGGGAATGGGCAGGAAGGGAATGTCCAGGAGAGGGATCAGGTCAGGTCGGATCAGATCAGAAGTCCAGACAGGGGACAGCAGGCTCAGGGTCAGATATCAGGCTCATGGTCAGATGAGTAGACGGATACCAGGGCAAGGTATGATTACACATGCTGGGTATATATAGGGGTGTGTTGATTAGGTTCAGGTCACACCTGAACGCAGCAAAGGCCAAGTGCTCCACACTACCAGGATCCATCCGCTGGTGGAAGCCAGTACTGCGTCCCAAAGGTGATATACCAGCAGGGGGAAGTTCCCCTGACAGCTCCGAACTGCCAGGAGACCCCTGCTGGTGGGACGCAGCACTGCAAGACAGAACATGAATAGCACCAGCGGATGGAACCTTTCCTGACACAGGCCCGGCTCAAAGAATGGGAAAGCGGACACTCTCTCTAGGATGTTCCCGAAACCCCCTGTACAGCAGAACCGAGTACCATCCTGTCCTCCCGGAATTTTCTCCTGGTCTCTCAACTTAACTTGCTAAACTCCATTAAGGCAGCATCCAGACAATGTTCCGATCTGGAAGTTTCTTCATTAGCAAAGCATGATGATCTACTTTGGTCTCGATGCAAAATTTTCGTCCCAACAGGAACCAGACAATTGGTCTTGAGCACCTTTCATGACTGCAAACTAGCAGGTCACTTCGGGGCATGGAAAACGACTGAATTGATCTCCTGGTACTTTTGGTGGCTAAGCTGGAGACAGGATTGTAAGGCCTATGTTGCATCTTGTACCGGCTGTCAACGTAATAAGGGACCTAACACCAAGGCTTGGGGATTACTCAAACCTTTGCCGGTTCCAGAACGCCCATGGGTGGAAATTTCCATGGACTTTATTGTAGACCTACCTCCATCTGGAGACTTCACCACAATCCTGGTCGTCGTGGACCGCCTCTCTAAAATGGCACACTTTCTGCCCATGGTGGGGACTCCCTCCGCTGTAGAGACAGCCAAAATCTTCAGCGAGATCATCAGGCTTCACGGGGTACCCAAGAGCATCGTTTCTGAAAGGGGTGCTCAATTTACATCCAAATTCTGGAGGGAACTCTGTAAATCCTTGGAAGTTAAGACCTGCCTCTCTTCTGCTTATCACCCTCAGAGCAATGGCCAAACAGAAAGGATGAACCAAACGTTGGAGCAGTACCTCCGGTGCTTCTGTTCAGCCTCTCAGGATGATTGGTCGTCCTTGTTACCTTCCGCTGAATGTGCCTACAACAATTCTGTTCACTCTACCACAAACCAAACCCTCTTCTGGGCCAACTTTGGCTTTCATCCATCCTTCCTTCCAGATTCTCTCCCGGAGATACCCGTTCCAGCTGCCCAGGAGCATATAACTGCTATTCAGTCTAACTTTCTGAAACTTCAAGAGGTGATGCAACAGGCCCAGGAGGACTACAAAAAATCTACGATAAGGGGAAGAAGGACTGTCCTGCTTTTGAAGTTGGGGAGGAGGTCTGGCTGTCTGCCGCCAATCTAAAATTGCCGGTCCCCTCTCGGAAACTGGGCCCAAAATTCATTGGCCCTTTAGGATCAAGCGGAAGATCAATGCCGTAAGTTCTTTGTGGATCTGGCCCTAGGACAGTAAATATTTACTAATGTGTACTCTTTATTAAACAAAAAACCCTTTACAAATAAAAACCTTCCTTCAGGACCTGATTCCATTGCTTTTAAAATAAATGTCGTATTCCTGTCAAAACCCACAGCTACCCCCCTAGATCTCTTATTGGGGGAGTGTCCATGGATCCACACTGGGAAGCCTATAGAATTCAGACCCACCCTGGATGAGTACTTGAAATGAGTCTCTTGCAAGAAAACTATATTTGCTGCCCAACCTTTCAGTTCCTGCAATATTTGGTGGCGTTTGCTAGGGCTTTCCAGGCCTCTAACATTGTATGTAACTATCTTTAAAGGGCCATTTCTTAAATAAGTATGGTTCATATTGCTGACTATTTATAGCCCTAGAGGTAAAAAACAATTCTTGTATTTTTACAGGATTGACCCATTCAACTAACAATATAAAAACATCATAACAAGACAACATACCCCCTCCCTCATATACCTACCCCCTCCCCCTCCCACCCCGACTACATTGAATATCAATATTATGGCCCATCCGGCTGCCGCCCATATAGAAGGTGCCCAGCCGGGTGGGGCATCCTCTAGGGGTCCTTATATGACCTCCCGATTGCCCGGACCTCATACCCCCTACGGAGATGGTCCCGGTAGACCGAAGGGGCATCGCCAATCCCCACCATGCCCTGCCCAAACGGACATCCATTCTCTTACCCCCCCCACCTCACTGTCAGTATTGCTTATTTATTAATACTTCTTACAATCCTGTCTCCGATCACCCCCAGGATTGGACGGGTGATCTGTCTATCAAAATGCCCGGGCAAGGGGGAGAGTCTATACATGACGAGGCGTGGCGGGAAACACACAATTCTTCAAATGAAAGCTGTTATGTTCCATGTTCCCCAAGCGCTGATCAACTAGATGTCGGCAGCGGCGCGGGGGGGGGGGGCGACACTTGGCTTTCTCTTAGGGGAAACAAGGCTGCATCTAGGGGACAAGTCTGCATCTAGGGGACACAAGGCTGCATTTGGGGACACAAGGCTGCATTTGGGGACACATGGCTGCATTTAAAAAAAAATATCGGTAATCGGTGTCGGCGAGTACAAGAAAAAAGAATATCGGTACTTGTACTCGGTCTTAAAAAAGTGGTATCGGGACAACCCTACTTTTTTCCATGACTGATCTTTTAACTTCTTCCATTCTGTTTTTTTCCCCCCAGTTTTCAATTTGTGGCATTGGCACATCTAATTTACTACATAAACCTTTCAGATCCTCTGGAATTAGCAGTGTGGACGAAACCCCCTGGTTCTTTGTTAGACAGACTGGAAAGCCCCATCTATAAAAAATCCTGTAACTGTTTTATCAGAGGTTTCAAGGCCCTCCTGCGAGCCAGGGTTTCTTGTGATAAATCTGAAAATACCAGAATCTCAATGCCCATATATTCAATTGGTGCAGAACTTCTCAAGCCCTGTGAGACTTGTTGTTTCGTTTCAAAGTTTAAAAACCTCGCTATCACATTTCTCACTAAATCTGTTGATGGAGTAGTTTTTCTCTGTACTCTATGCACTCTTTCAAACATCATGGGAGTTGTTCCTTTTTTCTTCAAAATGTTATTAAACAATTCACGTATCGTTATTTCTAAATTGCTATTTCCAACTGACTCCGGTAATCCATGTATCCTCAAGTTATTGCATCTGTTAAAGTTCTCTTGGTCTTCTAGCTTATACCGGATATTCCTCATTTCTACCCAGTCCGATTCCTCCCTTTCTCGTAGCTCCAGAATTGCATTGTTATGATCATCCAAATGTGCTTCCGATTCTTCCACTCTCTGTATTACATTTTGTATATCTGTTCTGGTAGTGCTCAATTCTCTTTTAATCATACCTTCTAAATGGGCAATCATCTCTACCATGTCTGGCTTTGTGGGGAGTGCCTGAAGCTTATCTATTTTTTTCTCCATTTTCTTTTGGTGCTAATCTTGCTGTGGGGCCCCTCCTTCTCCTAAATCAATGTTTTTTTCCTGCACTTCTACTGAGGGAGTTATTCCCTTTTCTATTGCTTGTTTCACCCTTTGATCTACTTTATCTTGTACCAAATAAGTTTTTATGGAATTACTACCTCCATTATCAGCTTGATTAGTTTTTGCTCCTCTTCTCCCCATTTTGTCGTCCCTGTCTAAAGATTCCTATTCCTGTTCTACTCACTCTAAGAATTTACTTCCACTCAACTACTCCACAATCAATCATATAAAGCTTCTTAAAAGAAAAAAAAAACAGGCCTCTTATCTAAGAGTCTAAATTATGTATACTTATAAGGGACTTCCGAGTTTCTTTATATGTTTCTTTATATGTTGCAGCAACTGCAAGTCAGAAGAGAGACTGCACAGACCGTCCGCCTACAGCTTTCAGGCTCCTCACAGTCCTCTTTCTCCTGATTCAGCTCCCCCAGCCTGTTTCCTTAGCTTTTATACACAAAGCAAATTTTCTTCCCAGTCTTTCTAATCTGCGATGGTTATGGTGGTTTATGA
This sequence comes from Rana kukunoris, assembly GCA_029574335.1. Taxonomy (NCBI): domain Eukaryota; kingdom Metazoa; phylum Chordata; class Amphibia; order Anura; family Ranidae; genus Rana; species Rana kukunoris. Next base: position 261,070,465 of record CM056059.1, on the reverse strand, counting down.
AGCTTTAAAAAACTCGGTATAGCTTTATGTGTATCTTTGTATCCAGGAACCTCCGTCAGCTCCTTATCCCCTTCTACTCCAAAAAGGCTAGATCAGTACAAAGCTTTCCCCAGACTTACCCAGAAGTCGCTGTCCCACTCTACCTATTCCGATCTCCTAACCTCCAGGCTCAGCTTGGCTTGTTGATTCTCCCGCCCTCCTAAGCTGCACACATCCGGCGCACGGCACAGGGCCACCTCAGCAGCAGTGGCGGCAATAGCTTCAATACCTCCTCTTCACTCAGCCCAGCTCTCACACAGCTCATGCGACAACACCGCCCACCAGGCAGCACCAGCAGGCAGCACCAGGCAACACCGCCCACCAGGCGGGATGCGGCAGGACGCAGTGGGACACAGCGAGCGCACACCTGGGTGCAGGGGAGACAGACAGCGACAGTGAGGAGATCCAAAAGCCAACGAGCAGGTAGCCAGGACAGACACCACAGATGGTCAGCCGTGACGGACACCAGGGCCACACAACAGGTATCAGCCAGGTTACAACTGCGACAGGTGGGGGCTTGGACGGTTTAATTCCCGGCACAGCATCAACCTGCTTGGCGCCATGTTGTAACTACCCCCCCATCCGCACCCAGCTTACCATGTTTGGGGGTTTTGTGTAATCTTCAAGCCTAAAATAATTTTTTAAACATGTGTGCAAAAATGTCTCTGGCTAAGAAACGGTAAATTAACATGGATGACAAAAGTGGGAGTTGGGAGGAGGCAGGGAGGAGGGAGAGTATGGCAAAGTTGCTCCACCATGGGCCTCTGGGTTATAAATTCGCCCCTGGGACAAAAGATGCCAGTCAGGCCCTGCCAGGGTTTTTGGAGGGCCACATTGTCCTCCCCCCACCTTTGTGATCATAAATAATCTTAGACTGTTTTCCTCGATCCATCTCTTTCCCACGCTCTCTGGGCCACTTGACTGGACTTGCCCCCCAGGCCTAAGGCTGCCAGCCCTCCCCTGGCCATGAAACACCATGGTCAGTTTAAAGAGGGTTGGGGAGAAACTGGCAGGATCGGACAGATTTGTTAGGTGTTACGGGGGGCAAATGATACAGGACAAGCACTGTGTCATATAACATGCTTTAAAAGGCGCAGGATCCATTTTTTTGGGGGGGGGAGTGGTTCCTCCCCCATCCACACAAGGCCCCTCACGGCCCCCCCAAATCTATACCAGACCCTTATCCAAGCATGCAGCTCAGGACCTAAAAGTGACCAAAGACGCACAGAAACCGGTTCCATAGAGAGCTGGTCACAATATCCTGCTATTGCGAATTGGATGCGGCCTCGCACTAGTGTGAACCCAGCCTCGGATGGCGGAACCTTCAGCACAAGCGGATCTTTCGTTTTTCTTTTTTTTTGTGGCGGCAGGCGTCGTGATTGATGATGGATTTACACCAGGGGGCGCTATTTTTATTTAATTTGTTAATAAAGGACTTGTCAAAAACTAGTCCATGTCACAGTGTTACCCTGGCTGACAGCACCCACCCCCCGCACCACTTTGGTGGAGAGGAAGATCTGTCATGGGAGCCTTACCCACACACTCCAGCTGAATTGGTAAGTAGATGTGGAGGGGCCCCCCCTGCCAGATGTGGGGTGCGGGTGCTCCCTGGGGCAGTTGGTCCCCATGGGGTTCTCCTCTACCCCCACAGGCCTAGAGTTCTGTAGCCCCTCTCTGTGTGACCCTTGATGTGGGTATTGCTTGGGGATGCTGTATGCTCCTGTGCCCATAGCTCTGGTGGACAACCCCTGGGTTTCCCACCGCAGCGATGTGATAGTGCTTGATGTTTTACTGCCTAGGGGGCACCCCCTCGCTTTTCCTGGGGTCAGGTTGTCTATAGTTGACTGGGGACCTCAACTCTGCCAGCGGCCGGGGTGGTGGATGTTGTCAGGGGTATGTGCATGTAATGCAGGCAGTAAAGTGCTGTGAACCTCTTAACCTCGCTGGAGTTCTTTGACTCATCCCTTCCATAGGTGAATGCTCCTTGTGGTCAGTCGGCCAAAACATTTATTCTGGGGCTCTGTGGCCTATTGTGGTGGCCTGAAATCTTGGTTACGGGCGGTTTGCCCTTCCTCTGTCATCACTTTCCACCGCCGTGGAGCTAAAGGTGTCTGTTCTGTCAGATAAGGAAACCTATTGGATCGCATAGCGGCCATGTTGGAACGCATGACGCATTCATAGTAAGCATTTTTTGCTCAGAACGTCACCTCTGGGAAACATCTTCTGATAGGTAGCGGTATTCTGACAGAACCCCAGCGGACATTCGGGAGGTGGGGCTGGTTGGGGTGGGGTGGGCCGGGGCTCTCGGCACTGTCATGTTTAATGGGGATTTTTTTTGCCCCTCCTAGCCTCTCTATCAGGGTGCTCTCCTTTGGCACTGCAGGGAGTGCTGGTGGGCCTGTCACCCTGTAATGATTGCAGGGCCAAGCATGGACCTCCTGCTATTTTGCATTGCCATGGGCAATCCCACCAGTTAAGGATCTTGATTTAGCATGCTAAAGTGAGTATCTCTAGCAGCTTAGCAAGGAGTGCTTCGCCCAGATGGAGCAGAGGTCCTGGGCTTAGATTCCCATCCTGACACTGACCCTTCAGGTTACAACTTCTTTAGTACATAGCCTCACTAGCTGGTGCTGCCCATCCATAGATCGGCATAGGTGTCCCTCTGGGGTGGGCACGGCATCCACCGGCGTGCAAAAGTAAATCTGGATTAAAAAAATAAATAAATACAAAAAGGGTTCTGTGTTGCTTTCTTGTAGCAAGGGTCTGCTGTCCTTTCTCTTATAGCGCTATGGGAGACTCTTAAAGTGGTGGATTCCTCTGGGGCATCTGCTGGGGTGCCTGGCCTTTCTCGGAGGCCACAGTGACCCTTGTTGTGGACTCCTCGCTCTTTTCGTGACCTTGCAGACTGCTTTTGGTCCACTGCTCCACACGGCCCTGGTGTCCCCCTTGTAGTTGAGCCTTGCCAAGTGTGGGGGGGGGGGGGGGGGGGAACTGGCGGACCTGTTGTTTGTAGGATTAAGGTATATTTGTGATACACCCCCCCCATCTCCAAATCTTATGGTTTGGCATTGGTGCTGTGGTTGTTCCTTTTTGTTCCAGTGTTGTTCAGCTGACTAGCCATCCAAACCAGACTACCCTTTTAGGGTCCTTTCACACGTACGGACCGTTCGTCCGTTTTTTACAAGTCCGTTTACGGACTTGTAATGCATCCCTATAGGATCGCGTCCGTCAGCGGATGATGCATCCGCTAACGTCCGCAAAGATCCGTGTCCACAAAGATAGAACCCTATTTTTCTTCCGTCTGAAGGATTGGATCGGATGAATACGGACACACGGTCCGTATTCATCGATTCCCCATAGGGGAGAGCGGAGGAGAGACAGGGCGGTCTCTGCACAGTGTGCGGGGACCGCCCTGTCCACCGACAGCTCAGCGGGGATTTACGGATGATCCCCGCTGAGCCGACGGACACACACATGGTGGATCAAAAACGGTCCGCTCCGTGTGAAAGGACCCTTAGGCCTCGTACACACGAGGCAATCGATTTGTTCAAAACGGTCTGTCTGACCGATTTGAACAAATCTGTCTGCTGGCATTTTGGTTTGCTCGCGTACACACACGAGCAAACCAAAATCCCCGCCAGCAGACAGCGCGCTGACGTGTCGGTGACGTGGCGGTGGCGTTGACGCTGCCACGTCACCGCACCAGGAAGTAAAACACTTCCTCGCATGCGTCGAAATCATTCGGCGCGTGTGCGAGAAGACATGTCTGCTGGTTAGCATACTAACCAGCAGACATGTCGGGCGGACGGGTTCCTAGCCGTCAGATTTCAAAGCATGCTTTGAAATCTGTCGGGTGGTCAAATCCGTTGGCTTGCCCGTACACACGGTCGAATCTGTTTGCTGGGACGGTCGGGCCGACCGTTTCCAGCAGACAGATTTGATCGTGTGTACAAGGCCTTAGAGATAAAAAAAAAATCCAAACAGGAAAAAACACTGCGCTAAAAAGTAAATGAGTGAATGTGAAAAAAGATTTTCCCACGATGATAATGGGATAGGAAGCTGCCAGTACCAAAAAAATTTAGATACTAAATTTTAGAACAATATGTATAGCAAGGTACAGCGCTAAGTAAATAAACTGTGATAAACTTATTGTGTGAACACAAGTGTGAATAAATGACTGAACATAAATTAGATCAATATTATAAAATAAAATAAATTGATATATCAAAGAAAATAAAAATAATGAAAAAAACTGTTCCAAATCTGTGAGAAGCAAATGAAACACAGAAGACGCAAAAAAAGTCCATATGCTATGATTCACATCGGTGCACATAAATTAAATGTGTGAAAAGAGGAGTCTTCTTCCACCAGTGAAATACCCAAAGTAGTGGTAATGTAGTCTCCTTACCAGAGGTAGATTACCGTTATTACAGCGGTCTCTCTGAGCACAGGGTTTAAAGTCTCCCAAAAGGCTCAATCCAGATGGTCGAAAGGCCCAGGGTGATGACTCAATGGGGCTGATTTACTAAAAGCAATGCGCTGCGCTGGTTCATGGCTTAATTGGCACGCCGGATGAATCCCTAATTAGGCGCATGAACCGACGCAGCACAGGGCGCAATGCAATTAATATGTAAAGCTGCCGCCGAACTCCCTTTAGAAGTCTATGGGAGAAATCAAAAGTGTTCATTTTAAAGGTTAATATGCTAGTCCTGCCCCAGGGGACATGCATCATGCTTTTTTTATTTTTTAAAACGGCCGTTTTTTTCAGGAGCAGTGAATTTAATAATGATTAATCACTTTAGCCCCGGACCATATTGCTGTCCAAAGACCAGAGCACTTTTTGCGATTCGGCACTGCGTCGCTTTAACTGACAATTGCGCGGTCATGCGACGTGGCTCCCAAACAAAATTGGCGTCCTTTTTTTCCCACAAATAGAGCTTTCTTTTGGTGGTATTTGATCATCTCTGCGGTTTTTATTTTTTGCGCTATAAACAAAAACAGAGCGACTATTTTGAAAAAAATGCAATATTTTTTACTTTTTTCTGTAATAAATATCCCCCAAAAATATATAAAAAAAAAATGTTTTTCCTCAGTTTAGGCCGATACGTATTCTTCTACATATTTTTCGTAAAAAAAATCGCAATTAGCGTTTATTGATTGGTTTGCGCAAAAGTTATAGAGTTTACAAAATAGGGGGTAGTTTTATGGCATTTTTATTATCATTTTTACTAGTAATGGCGGCGATCAGCGTTTTTTTTCAGTACTGCGACCTTATGGCGGACACTTCGGACACTTTTGACACATTTTTGGGACCATTGGCATTTTTTTAGCGATCAATGCTATAAAAATGCATTGGATTACTATAAAAATGCCATTGGCAGTGAAGGGGTTAACACTAGGGGGCGGGGAAGGGGTTAAGTGTGTTCCTATTTGTGTTCTAACTGTATGGGGGGGTGGACTTACTAGGGGGAATCACTGATCTTCCGTTCATACATTGTATGAACAAAAAAACTGGGTTTCCCCCGCTGACAGGAACGAGCGCTGTGTGTTTACACACACAGCTCCCGTTCCCCGCTCTGTAACGAGCGATCGCGTGTGCCCGGCGGCGATCGTGCCCGCCGGGCACACGCACGGGACTCGGGGGCCATCGAAAGTGGTGACGTAGAGCTACGGGATCTCGCGCAGCAGTGCCGACCTGCCGCCGTATTACTGCGGCGGCTGGTCGGCAAGCGGTTAAAGTGCAACAATAAAAGTGAAATATTCCTTTAAATTTCGTACCTAGGGGGCCTGTAAAGTAAGCATGTGAAAAAGTGCATGTTTCCCGTGGTTATAACTGTCTCTGCTCAAAATGACATTCTGAAGGAAAAAAAGTCATTTAAAAAAATGACTCATTGCTATAATGGCTCCCGGCAATTCTGAGAGAATTCATTCATAAAAAAAAAAAGCGTGGGTTCCCCCCAAATTCCATTACCAGGTCCTTCAGGTCTGGTATGGATATTAAGGGGAACCTCGCTGTAAAAAAAAATGATGTGGGGGTCCCCTCCAAATATCCATACCAGGCCCTTCAGGTCTGGTATGGATTTTAAGGGGAACTCCACCCCATTAAAAAAAAATAAAAATTACGTGGAGTTCCACCCAAAAATCCACACCAGACGCTTATCCGAGCACGCAACCTGGCCGGCTGTAGAAAAGAGGGGGGACAGAGTGCGACCCCCTCTCCTGAACTGTACCAGGTCACATGCCCTCAACATGGGGAGGGTGCTTTGGGGTCCCCCCCAAAGCACCTTGTCCCCATGTTGATGGGGACAAGGGCCTCATCCCCACAACCCTGGCCGGCGGTTGTGGCGGTCTGCCGGCTGGGGGCTTATTGGAATCTGAAAGACCCCTTTAACAAAGGGGACCCCCAGATCCCAGCCCCCCCATGTGAAATGGTAATGGGGTACATTGTACCTCTACCATTTCACCCAAAAAAAGTGTCAAAAATGTAAAAAATGACAATAGCCGGTTTTTGACAATTACTTTATTAATGTCTTCTTTCCGCGCTGCTTCTTCTTCCATCTTCTTCTTTTCTGCTTTCACTCGGGTTTCTTGCTCCATCTTCTTCTTCCTCTGCTTCTTTCTTGGGTCTTCTCGTCCGCATCTTGACCGGCGTCTTCTTCCATCTTCTTCTCCTTCTGTCGGTCTTCTCGTCTGCATCTTGCACCGGCTTCTTCTTCCATCTTCTTCTCCTTCCATCGGCCTTCTTGTCCGCATCTTGATTCTTCTTCGAAGCACTTCCAATTGAAGTTCCTGCTGTGTGACGCTCCAGTGACCCCACCTCCCTCTTACGCACATGTCACACATGGGTACTTTCTTATGGCTTTCCCCGTGGCTTCAGAGGGGGGCGGGGTCACCGGATGATGCCACATCCCCAGTGATAAAAATACTGTCTGAAGAAAGGGTACGTCACACGGCGGGAACTTCACACTGCGGGAGCGCATCGTCTGGGAGGAAGAAGCAAGATGCGGACAAGAAGGCCGACATAAGGAGAAGAAGATGGAAGAAGACGCCGGTCAAGATGCAGATGAGAAGACCAAAGAAAGAAGCAGAGGAAGAAGAAGAAGCACGGAAAGAAGACATTAATAAAAGAATTGTCAAAAACCGTTAAAGGGGTTTTTCAAGTTTCCGATAAGCCTCCCGCCCGCAGACCTCCACAACCACCGTCCAGGGTTGTGGGGATAAGGCCCTTGTCCCCATCAACATGGGGACAAGGTGCTTTGGGGCGACCCCAAAGCACCCTCCCCATGTTGAGGGCATGTGGCCTGATACGGTTCAGGAGAGGGGGGGCTCTGTCCCCCCCCTCTTTTCTGCGGCTGGCCAGGTTACGTGCTCGGATAAGGGGTCTGGTGTGGATTTTTGGGGGGACTCCACGCCATTTTTTTAAAATTTGTGGTGGAATTCCCCTTAAAATCTATAACAGACCTGAAGGGCCTGGTATGGATATTTGGTGGAAACGCCACATCATTTTTTTTTTTATTTGACAGCGGGGTTCCCTTAATATCCATACCAGACCTGAAGGGCCTGGTAATTGAATTTGGGGGACACCCATTTTTTTTTTATGAGCAATGACTGTATTCTTTATAGCACAGTACTTTAAACTACTTTTTTTTCCTTCAGAAATGACATCTTGTACAGGGACGGTTCTAAGCATGGGAAACATTTGCTACTTCACAGGCATGCTATACCCCCTCCCCCCTATGAAATGTAAAGGTATATTTCACTTTTATTGTTCCACTTTAACCACTTCCATAACGCGCCTATTCTGACACTTCTCTCCTGCATGTAAAAATTATATTTTGTTCCTGGAAAATTACTCAGAACCCCCAAACATTTTTTTTAGCAGAGACCCTAGGGAATAAAGTGGCAGTCATTAATTTTTTTTATTTCCAACGGTATTTGCGCTATAATTTTTCAAACGCCTTTTTTTTGGCCAAAAAAAAACGGTTTCGTGAATTAAAAAATAACAAAGCAGTAAAGTTAGCCCAATTTTTAGGGAAAAGTGAAAGACGATGTTACACAGAGTAAATAGATACCAAACTTGTCACACTTTAATATTGCACACACTCATGGAATGGCGCAAACACTTTGGGACTTAAAAATATCCATAGGCAACGTTTTTCTATTTTTTTTTTACAGGTTACCAGTTTAGAGTTACAGAGCAGATCTAGTGCTAAAAGTATTGCTTGCGCTCTAACTCACGCGTCAATACCTCACATGTGTGGTTTGAACGGCGTTTACATATGTGGGCGGGACTTACATGCTGTTTGCTTCTAAATGCGAGCTACTAGGGACAGGGGGGTTTTAATTTATTTTTTATTTATTTTTTACGTAATATTTTTTCTTTTTGCACTTTTTTGTCCCTTTTTTTGATCATTTTTATTCCCATTACAAGGAATGTAAACATCCCTTGTAATAGGACTAGTGTGTGACAGGTCCTCTTTATGAAGAGAGGCGGGGTTAATAAGACCCCACATCTGTCCTCCAGGCTGGGAACCATGAGATCCGAAAAAAAACGATGATCTCATGCTTTTAGCCGCAATCATGTTCGTTCAGCACAGTGGTGTAGTGGATAGCATTTTCACCTAGCAGCAAAAAGGATTTCTGGTTCGAATCCCGCCCGTGACACCATCTGCCTGGAGTTTGCATGTTCTTCCTTTACCATAGGGCAAACAGGGGCAGCTGTCCAGGGCCCTGTCACTGTTGGGGGGCCCAAAGCAGAGCCGCCCGTTAAGCCCCTGTGCTGCCCACAAATCAGCACTGAAAATCATCAGCGGCACGCAGTACTGCTTCCCTTCCCAGTGTTTTAAAATGTAAAGCACCCCTGGCTTCCCTTTAGACGTGCACTTCTCCCTTCCTGCCACTGGGTGCTGCTTGTATATAAAAGTGAATTAGAATGTGATTTTATAGCATCCCCAGTTTGCTCTTCCTGAGGCTGACTTCTTCTTCATGTCCTGCTCCTCAAGGTATGTCACTGTTTGCTAATCTATATTGTAATTAGAAGTTTTCTGTAGAGTGTGCCCAGAGTCTTTATAAATATTTGATGATTCACTGCAGGCCTGGTGAGTGTTTTAAAAAGTTCCTGTATTTTACACGTGGCATGGCATGGGGTCACAGCACCGTCTGTCCATTCTGCTTAAGCACCATGGGACCCCATGCCATGCCATATGTAAAATACAGGAACTCTTTAAACCACAGACCAGACCTGCAGTCCAGGCTGAGTAAGGCCTCGGAGCACATGGCATTACTGTCTGTATTTAACTGCTTTATGGGCTTATTTTGGGCCTGTCTGGTTCACATGTATGTGTTTTGGCGGCCCAGATTTGCGCAGGCACAGCAGCCCATTCATTTGAATAGGCCACCATGCCTGCGTTTCCTGCAAAGAAAAGCGCCTGCCTCGTGTAATAGGCTGCGCACACGGCACACCTATGCCCATCAAGCAATGAAATACAGCAACATCTGTCTATTCTGCTGTCTGCTGTGACTTATCTGCAGTTCCTGCACTGTCAAACTTGCTGCATTTTTTTTGTTTAAAAGATTTTATTGGTATTTTGGAGTAAATAACATATTAAATATGTAAACAGATGAAAATACAATATAGCAATATTTGGGAACAGAATCATATTATCATATATGAGACAAGAATATTGACAATATAAATACTTATAGCATAAAACCAAAGTAAACATAAATCTATGTAAAGGTGGCTTCTAAATTATTAATTTGTAAAGGTTGTAAAGTATATTTCGGAATATATGAAATAAATTAAAGTATAATTGTCATATTTAAATTACGAGAAATAGAGGGAGGGAAGAGAACGGCGGAAAGGAGAGAGAAAAAAAATGGGGGGGGGGAGAGATAAATAGTGAAAGAACCAAGAGGTCGTCCAATAATATTCTTTATCGTATGACATAAAAGTCATACGTCGTTTAAGCCAGTGAAGGTTGAAGCGATAACGTTTTGAATTCAGTAGATTCAGTAAAGAGTGTCCAGCAAGCCCATTTTTCATGAAATTTTGTGAGAGAGTCTTTAGCTTGTAGAATTAGGTCTTCCATTTCGGCAATTTTATTGATCCGTTGGAACCATTCGGACAAGCTAGGAGGAGATGTGTCTCTCCAATGTGTAGGTATGCAAAGTTTGGCTGCGTTTATTAAATGTATTATTGTACTATTTTTGTAGATATAATGAGGTAAAGATGTGTGATGAAGTAGGTATTGAGCTGCGTTGAAATTTGGAGAATATGACGTGACAAGAATAATAATGCGGTGTATTTCCTTCCAGAATGTTTGTATAATGGGGCAGTCCCACCAAATGTGTAGGAGAGTTCCTAGTGAATTTTTACAATGCCAGCAGGTAGGTGGGGTGATAGGGTTGAATTTATGGATGATATAAGGTGTCCTATACCATCTTGAATAGAGCTTATAGCCATTTTCTTGATTTGGGACATTCATTGAGCCTTTATGTATGTATCTTAAAATGTGTGTCCAGTCATTGAGAGAAAGATCTAACTCAAGCTCTTTTGTCCAGTGTTTGGCAATATCATCTTCCATTGGGTTAATGTCAGAAAATAATAAAGAATGTGTTTTTGATATCAGGTGTTTTTGAGGAGTAGAATTAGTACACAGCATTTCAAAGGTCGTTTTATGTCTATGCCACGAGGAGGTTGATTCAGAATTGAGTAGTGTATCCTTAATAATATCGCAATCCGTTGTTGAAATTTGGAAGTCAGGGTTTCTTTATCGTACATCACGGGACACAGAGCGCATAGCCATTACACTTGGGTTATATGGGTACCTTCAGGTGTGGACACTGGTGTAATCAATTTCACAGGAAGTTTCCTCCCTATATAACCCCCTCCCACTGGGAGTGCTTCAGTTTTTTCGCCAGTGTCTTAGGTGTTGGTCACGTCTAGCTGTCCCTCGGAGGTCTCGGGACCCAGGATAGCTAGCCGGATCCGTCCGAAGTGCTTCAAAGCCAAGGTGTACGGTACCCGGGCCCTGCTGGAGTGGGGTTTTGCCTATAATGCCTCTCCTTGGAGGGCTGGATTCTGGGCTCCAGTGCCTTAGTCTCTTCCAAGAACTAAACGCTACTGATGCCAGGATGCTATATAGGTCCAGGTGTGTGGGTTCCTTAACACAGGACCCCGGTCCCTGAAGGTCCAAGACAATACCCACGGAGATGGGGGAAGATTGGGCCTCTTGCATTTTGCAATACCCTGTGGCGTGGAGCAGGTAAGAGGGAACCTGCGGGACTTGGTTCGACAGTAGGTATCCCCCTGGGGGTTCTGGGTCGGCTAATGGTATGCTTGTGCATCAGCCACTATCTCCACTATGTCTTTTAGCCTTAGATCTGGCAGTATCTGAGTCGGTGCAATCTTGGGCTCCAGCTAACGGGCATTGGTGTGGCAATACTCACAGGACTTCCTCGGTATTGCCGCCTTCTTGGGCGTATGAAAATTTGGAAATTTTTTACCATAGCCTGTTCTTATTAACCACTTAAGACCCGGACCAATACGCTGGCAAATGACCCAAGGGGTTTTTGCGATTCGGCACTGCGTTGCTTTAACAGACAATTGCGCGGTCGTGCGACGTGGCTCCCAAACAAAATTCGCGTCCTTTTTTTCCCACAAATAGAGCTTTCTTTTGGTGGTATTTGATCGCCTCTGCGATTTTTATTTTTTGCGCTATATACAAAAATAGAGCGACATTTTTGAAAAAAAATCAATATTTTTTACTTTTTGTTATAATAAAAAACCAATAAACTAAATTTTAGTCAAACATTTAGGCCAAAATTTATTTAGCCACATGTCTTTAGTAAAAAAAAAATCGCATTAAAAAAAAATTAGCTACCTAGCGGGAACAGTGACACTAATACAGCGATCAGAAAAATGATCGCTTAGTGACGCTGGCAATAGGGAGTGAAAGGGTTAACTAGGGCAGTGATCAAGGGGTTAAAACTTTATTGGGGGGGGTGGGGGGGCTACCCTGACACTAACACTGACTGACTGTCACACTGTCTGTCACACTGACACTAAATACAGTAATCATACATGTATAATTACTGCATTCAGTGACACTGTGATAGGGGGGAGGGGGGGGGGCGATCGCGGGGGTTAAATGTGTTTTTGTGTGTGTGTAAGTGTGCTGTTGGTGCAGACTTACTTGGTGTGTTGTGATCTCTCCTCAGCGGCGCTTGAAACAAACGCCGAGGGAGAGATCACGTCGCTTCCTCCTTCCTGTGTTTACACAGGAGGAGGAAGTGACAGGGCGGGCGGGCGCGCGCATTGGCTGGGAGCGATCCGGAGGGGGCGGATGAAAACAGATAGCCGCCCCCACTTGTCGGATCGCTCCTGCAGCCGCGCGGACCGCCGCATGTACTGGGGGGGGGGGGCGGTCGGACCCCCGATCCCCCCCAAGGCACCAACGTATATATACGTTGATGTGCCTGTCGGTGCCATTCTGCCGACGTAAATGTACATGCGGCGGTCCTTAAGTGGTTAATGGTTCACTTCTAGCTACAACAGTTGGGTGTTGGCTTTAGGGGTGTCTCAAGGTTGTGCAATGGCTCCCAAGGGATCAGGACCAGCTAAGGCTGCAAAAGGTACCAAAAAACTAAAGGGGTCTCCATCGGGGTCAGAGGATTTGGGCCAGGCTCTAGCGGTCCCACCCTCACCAGATAGACCACCGAACAGCATGTTGCAGGAGCCATTGAGGGTGCTAGGGACAGAGGCGGCCCCCAATCAACCCATTCCCGTTTACGTTACGGAAGAAATGCTAGCGACCACCCTGGGTGGGCTAGAGGAAAGGTTAACTGCTTTAATTGCCCGCTCTTTGCCAGGTGGCAAGCGGGCTAGATCCCCGTCACCTAGATTGGTGTTTTCAGATGCAGAGGTCCTCTCTTCGGAGGAATTGGACCCACAGGGGGATCAAGCGGACCCGAGTCCCGACGGTTCAGACATTGAGGGTTCCACTGTAGATGACATTTTTTCGGCTTCTCAAGCGGAGAGCCTGTGGATCCAGTCTCTGACAGATATGGTTCGCACTGCTTTTAAACTTCCAGTGTCAGAACAATTAGCCCCCGCGGTATCCTCTTTAGGTTCCTTGAAGGCACCGTTGAGTGGTGCGTCTTTTCCGGTTCACCCCCTTCTGGAGAGCGTGATTTTTCAGGATTGGGCTCGACCTGATAGGATTTTTATCCCTCCTAAAAGGTTCACTATTCTCTATCCTATGGAAGAGGAATTTGCAAAGAAATGGGCACTCCCTACCGTGGACGCAGCCATTTCCTGCGTAAATAAATCCCTGACCTGTCCGGTTGAAAATGTCCAGATGTTTAAAGATCCAGTCGACAAAAAGTTGGAGACCCTACTGAAGGCTTCTTTTACCACAGTAGGTGCCGTGGTTCAGCCAGCGGTGGCAGCCATTGGCGTTTGTCAGGCTTTAAAGGATCAGACTAAACAAATATTAAGGGACATACCGGCTCAGCAAGCTCGTGAATTGGCTGACCTCCCAAGGGCTCTCTGCTTTGCAGTAGATGCTATTAAGGACTCCATTCAACAGGCGTCCCGTTTATCTCTGCTATTGGTTCATATGCGGCGCCTTTTGTGGCTGAAGAACTGGTCAGCAGAGACACCCTGCAAAAGGCTTTTAGCAGGATTTCCCTTTCATGGTGGGAGACTATTCGGTGAAGACCTAGATAAATATATCCAGACCATATCAAGTGGTAAAAGTTCTTTCTTGCCTGTCAAGAAAAGATCGCGTGGGGCCGCGTTTACGCGACAGGCCTTCGCAGGCTCGGCCCCTTCAACTTCCCGTCAGTATCGACCGCCTCCCGGGCGTTCAGCATTTAATAGCCGCCCACAAGGACAAGCCACAGCAGGCAGGAGGCCATGGTCTCGCAAGCCGGTTAAACCAGTCATCAAGTCAGATTCATGAAGGGGCGCCCCCACTCTCTTGGGAGGGGGGAAGGCTTCGGTTTTTCTCCGAAGTTTGGGAGGCCAGAATTCCCGACTCTTGGGTACTGTCCGTGGTAGCCACGGGCTACAAGCTAGAGTTTCGGGAAGTCCCCCCTCCTCATTTTCAGGGGTCAAGTCTTCCAAGCGACCCATTAAAGAGGGCCTCTCTTGTAAAAGCATTGGATCGTCTCTTGCTCCAAGGAGTAATTGTAGAAGTACCAACCCAGGAATGGGGTCTGGGATTCTACTCCAACCTTTTCATAATACCAAAGCCCAATGGCGACGTCAGGCCTATCTTAGACCTCAAATGCCTAAATCGCTTTCTAAAGATTCAGACCTTTCGTATGGAGTCCATACGTTCGGTGGCAGCCAGCCTACATCAAGACGACTTTCTAGCATCTATAGACATAAAGGATGCGTATCTGCACGTGCCGATCTACCCGGCACATCACAAGTTTCTTCGTTTTATGATAGATCACCGTCATTACCAGTTCGTAGCCCTCCCTTTCGGGTTGGCAACAGCTCCGCGGGTATTCACAAAGGTGTTAGCCCCGGTGCTAGCCGTCCTAAGGACAGAAGGCATTTTGGTCCTGGCATACCTGGACGATCTTCTGGTTATCGACAGATCAGCTTCCAGCCTCAATCATGCAGTAGTTCGCACAGTTCGGCATCTAGAGGAATTCGGGTGGATTGTGAACCAAGAAAATCGATATTGAAACCCACAAAGCAGTTGGAATATCTAGGCCTTCGGCTAGATACAGACTGCCAGAGGATATTTTTACCTCAAGCAAAGGTCAGATCAATAACTCAAGCAGTTCAAGTGATCTTAGGCAAGAAGAGGCCGACTATTCGCCTATGTATGCGACTGCTGGGGAAGATGGTTGCCGCCTTCGAGGCAGTGCCCTACGCCCAGATCCATACCAGATATCTCCAGGCAGCCATTCTCTCTGCTTGGAACAAGTCCATTCAGGCGTTAGATCGTCCGTTAGTTCTCTCCCCAGGAGTCCGGCGCAGCCTGTTCTGGTGGCTGGTCCCTCAAAATTTGTCAAAGGGGAAATCCTTTTGCCACATCACGTGGAAGATAGTAGCCACAGATGCCAGCCTGTCAGGTTGGGGGGCAGTTCTAGAAGGACAGACCCAGCAAGGGCAGTAGTCGGAGGCAGAAAAACTCCTTCCCATCAATATCCTAGAGATCAGAGCTGCTCGGCTGGCCCTGGTCGTCTGGACTCTCCCTCTTCAGGGTCTGCCAGTAAGGATACAGTCCGACAATGCCACTGCGGTGGCATACATAAACCACCAGGGGGGCACGAAGAGCCTAGCGGCCCAAAGGGAATTTCTCATGGGCCGAAGCCCATGTACCCTGCATCTCGGCGGTGTTCATCCCAGGGATAGACAATTCTCAAGCAGATTTTTTGAGTCGTCAACAGTTGCTCCCGGGGGAGTGGTCTCTTCACCCCCAGGTATTCCAAGAGATTTGCCAAAGATTCGGAGTTCCAGATGTGGACATTATGGCAACAAGATCCAACAAAAAGTTGGACAAATTCATATCCCGAGCCAGGGATCCCTCGGCCTACGGGACCGATGCGTTGGTTTGCCCCTGGCACCAGTTTTCTCTCCTGTATGCGTTCCCTCCACTGCAGATGATTCCCCGCCTTCTACGGAGGATCAGGGTGGAGCGCAGGCCTGTGATCCTGGTGGCCCCAGCCTGGCCCAGGAGGGCTTGGTATGCACTCATCGTGAGGATGTCAGTCGGGGCGCCGTGGCCGCTCCCCCTGCACCCAGATCTGCTGTCTCAGGGCCCAATCTGCCACCCTGCTTCACAGCAGCTAAATTTGACGGCTTGGCGGCTGAATCCCTAATTCTTAAGGGCAGAGGCCTCTCAGCTCATGTCATATCTACGTTGATTCAGGCTAGGAAACCAGTCTCTAGAAATATTTATTACAGAGTCTGGAGAACCTATGTGGAGTGGTGCGAGTCTCAAAAATGGCACCCTCAAAAGTTTTTTATTGACAGGATCTTGCGATTCCTCCAGGTTGGCGTTGACAAAGGGTTGGCTCTTAGTACTCTAAAGGGGCAGGTGTCGGCTTTATCGATATGGTTTCAAAGACCCTTGGCCACCCATTCGCTTATGAAAACCTTCTTGCAGGGGGTCTTGCATGTGAATCCCCCTATTAGAGCTCCCCTCTGCCCCTGGAATTTAAATCTGGCCTTGTCAGCTTTACAAAGGCAGCCGTTTGAACCTCTGACAGAAATCCCTCTTGTGCTACTAACCCGAAAGTTGGTTTTCTTGGTGGCTATGGCTTCGGCTAGAAGGGTTTCCGAGCTGGCAGCCTTGTCATGCAGGGAGCCATACCTTATTCTGCATAAGGACAGAGTGGTTCTGCGGCCTCAACCTTCTTTCCTTCCTAAGGTCATATCCAGTTTTCACTTGAATCAGGACCTAGTCCTACCATCCTTCTTTCCTGCTCCTCAGTCCAGAGAGGAAAGACTGCTTCATACTTTGGACGTGGTTCGAGCCATGAGGGTCTATCTCAAGGCTACAGAGAAGATTCGGAAAACAGATGTGCTTTTTGTTCTTCCGGATGGCCCCAAGAAGGGTCAGCCGGCTGCCAAGTCTTCCTTGGCTAAGTGGATTAAGCAGCTGATTTTTCAGGCCTATGGTCTGAAGCGCGTTCCACCTCCCTTATCAGTTAAAGCCCATTCTACGAGGGCCATGAGTGCCTCCTGGGCGGCACACCATCAGATCTCTATGGCACAGGTTTGCAAGGCGGCAACCTGGTCTTCCGTACATACGTTTACTAAATTGTATAAGTTGGACGTTGCAAAGGCTACGGACGCAGCATTTGGGCAGGCGGTCCTACGGGCAGCAGTATAGAATCCTCTGGTCCGGGTCGCGCCCCCTTTTCTCTGTTGGTGGAGCTACTTTACTTCCTGATAATTTTTTGTTTGGCTATTCTTGGCCTTACGGTCTCCCTCCCTTCATAGAGCATTGCTTTAGGACATCCCAAGTGTAATGGCTATGCGCTCTGTGTCCCGTGATGTACGATAAAGAAAAAAGGATTTTTAATAAACAGCTTACCTGTAAAATCCTTTTCTTGAAGTACATCACGGGACACAGAGCTCCCACCCCTCTTTTGGGGAACATTGTGTAACCTCGGAGGAATTGCTTGCTACAAAACTGAAGCACTCCAAGTGGGAGGGGGTTATATAGGGAGGAAACTTCCTGTGAAATTGATTACACCAGTGTCCACACCTGAAGGTACCCATATAACCCAAGTGTAATGGCTATGCGCTCTGTGTCCCGTGATGTACTTCAAGAAAAGGATTTTACAGGTAAGCTTGTTTATTAAAAATCCTTTTTTTTAAGACAGAAGGTGGCATAAGGGATAAAATTACCATCTTTGAAGAATAACTCTGCCCTCAATGAGGAGGCTGAGGCAGTAACTTGAGGAATTGAATCTGAGGTGTTAAGAAAAATATTAGGGTGTACAGGGACCGGTGACATGGGACTTGTAGGAGAAGAGATATCAAATTTGGAACACATTGATCTAAATATTTGTAGTGTGGGGCCTGTGAGGGGGTGTTTGTTGTTTTCGCAGGGTATTTTTCGAGGGATAGTCCAAGGAAGTTGGTGTAATGGGGTTTTAAAGGACAATTTTTCGAGGTTTACCCAGTCTTTAGTATTATTATGAATGTGCCAGTCAACAATACGGGATAGGTGGCAGGACCAGTAATATTTTTGTATGTCTGGCAAACCTGCACCTCCCAATAGTTTAGGGTTGGTTAGTTTATTCCATTTGATCCTAGGTTGTTTGGAGATCCAAATAAATTTCAAGCACAATTTTTTATATGAGGTGAAGAAAGAACTAGGTAGTTTGATTGGGATGGTTTGCAAGTGATAGAGAATTCTAGGGAGGACATTCATTTTAATTATAGCTATTATTCCAAACCAGGAAAAGATGTCTTTGTCCCATTTTAGAAGGTCTTCTTGGACAGATTTAAGGAGTGGAAGAAAATTATTAAAGTATACGTTTTTTAAGTTATGGGGAATTCGTATGCCGAGATAAGTAAGGGTATGTTCTTCCCATTTGAATGGAAAATTCTGTTTGCAGAGGGAAACTAAATTGTTTTTCAAAGAGACATTTAAGGCTCTGGATTTATTAAAATTAATTTTTAAATTAGAAATTAAAGAAAAGAATGAAAAATCTTTCAATAGATTGGGTATAGTAATAAGAGGTTCTGCTAAAAATAGTAGAATGTCATCCGCATATGCGGCTACTTTGTATGTTTTTTTGTTAATTTCAATGCCTTTGATATCTGGATTTGATCACATTTTTCTGAGAATGGGTTCTAAAGTTAGTATAAATATAATGGGAGATAGGGGACAACCCTGGCGAGTCCCCTTCGACACGGAGAAAGCATCCGACAACTGTCCGTTAACTTTTATTCTTGCAGTGGGTGTTGAGTACAGAGCAAGTATAAATTTCAACATGCGTTCACCAAATCCGATTGCCTTTAGCGTCTCTGACATATAGTCCCATGCAACTCTATCAAATGCCTTCTCGGCGTCGAGTGATAGGGAAAAAACAGGTTTAGAGTTGTTTGTCAACCAGTGATGGATGTTTATGGCTTTTTGAGTATTGTCCCTGGATTCTCGTCCAGGAACAAAGCCTTCTTGGTCTAGGGAAACCAAATTAGGGATTAAGGGTAATAAACGGTTTGAAATAATTTTGGCATAAAGTTTCAGATCAACATTAAGTAGAGAAATGGGTCTATAATTAGATACTAATAGTTTGTCTTTATCAGGTTTCGGAATCATCGTGATGTGGGCTTCTAGGAGGTCTCTATTATTAGGGAGGGATTGGTCCGAAATGGAGTTAAACGCTTTTAAAAAGTGGTGAAGTATAGTATCCGTAAAGGATTTATAGTAACTGACTGATAGGCCATCAGGCCCGGGACATTTACCCGTTTTAATTTGTTTGAGTGCCAATTTAGATTCATCCCATTCAATCGGACGTTCCAAATATTCGGCTTCTAGTTTTGAAATTTTTTTGGGACTATAAAGTGAGAGGAAGTCAGTAATTAATTTTTTTCTATGAGTGATTTGATCAGAGAATGGATTTGCAGAAATGTTATATAGTTTAGAATAGAAGTTTTTGAATTGAGTGGCAATGTCTGAAGAAGAAAATAATTTCTTGCCCGAAAGGTCAGATATGGAATGGATGGTTGAATCTGCTTTTTTAGCTCTCAGAGCTCTAGCAAGCAATTTTCCTGATTTGTTACCAGATTTGTAGAAAAGTTTGCGTTGTAAAATGAACTTTCATTTAGTTATTTTTCCCAATTCATCAAGTAGGAGTTCCCTAGTCTTAAGAAGTTATGTATGTATTTCCGTCGCTAAAAAACGCTTATGCTTACTTTCAAGTACATGGATTTTGTCAGCTAAAGTAGCTAAAAGAGCTTGTCTAGTTTTCCTATGTTTTGAAGCTATAGCGATGAATTCTCCCCTAATGACACATTTGTGGGTCATCCAGAGAGTTAATGGATGTATATGAGGGGATGTGTTTTCTGTAAAAAATTGGGTTAAGCGTGAGTTTATATGATGAAAGTTTAAAGGGTCATTGAGAAGAGAGTTATCCAATCGCCAGATTAATGGATTATTGACCATTTTGGAGAGTGTGATGGAAATTGAGATTGGGTGGTGGTCTGATAAAATCATAGGTTCAATTGATGCTGAGATTAATGTATCGAGATTTGTTTGCTCTAAAGAGAAGAAGTAGTCTATTCTGGTATAAGTATTATGTGGGGGGAGGGAAAAAAATGTATAATCTTTAGTGGTTGGGTGTAGAGTGCGCCAGGTATCGTGCAGAGTTAAATCTTTTAATAGATTTTTACCCGATCGGAGAGCAGAATAGGGTAAAGTTGATGAGCCGGCAGATGTGTCTATTAGGGGGTCAAGAGCTATATTAAAATCACCTCCCAATATCAGTAAACCGGATTGAAAAGAGCTTAGACTGTCAATGGTATTCCTGATAAATGGAATTTGTTGTTTGTTCGGGACATAAATGTTAGCCAAAGTAATATCTCTGTTGTAGAGGGAGCCTTTTAGAAAAATGTAGCGTCCTTCAGTATCTATTAAGGTGTCTTGAACTTGTAGGGGACAATTTTTAGAAATAAAAATGGAGACTCCTTTTGTTTTAGTATTAGGGTTAGTGGCGTGATATGTTGATGTATATAAATTACTATGACATTTTGGGACATTGTCAGATTTAAAATGGGTTTCCTGTAAAAAAACAATATCAGCTTTTGCCTTCCGTAACAGTAGTAACAATTTAGATCTCTTTTCAGGAATATTTAAACCTTTAGGGCCAGATTCAGGTAGATGGGAGCATCTTTGCTCCAGAGTAACGCTTCTCATTTACGTTACTCTGAAGACCCTTTCAGCGCAAGTACTGTTATTCACATAGCAGTTGCGCATAAACTTGCGCCAGAGTAACGATAATGCGCTGGCGTAACCCGACGCAAGTGGAAGTGGGTGTGATCATATGTAAATGATGGGCGGAGCCCAGCGCAGAGGCTTACGTTCAGCGCATCATCCACGGAGCATGCGCAGTGAGTGCGGCTCCACTCGCCCCCTTGTGCGCATGCTCACAACTTCCGTCGGCACCACTTCCCGGGAAACGTCAGCGCAATGCGTTCCGCTGGGCGCTTAAAAGCGCAGGCGGAAACGCCATTCCGGCGCAAAAGTATATCCATATCCCCCCACCCCAGGGAAGATACTTTTGCTCTGTAATGGCTGCTCCCGCTACACCCAGAGAGAGGAGGAACCTTAATTTTAATTCCCAGGAGGTCTCGGTTATGATCTCAGCGATGGAGTCTGTGAATGATTTGCTTCATGGGAAAAAAAGCCGCAAGACCAGCCGGGAAAGGAAGCAGGGCATCCTGGAGTCCATTGCTGCCAGGGTGAATGTCTTGGGGTATTCCACCCGGACTGCTGGGGACATTCAGAAAAAAATAAACGACTTGCGGCGCAAGGTCAGGGGCAAGGTGTCCACCATCAGGAGGCATGAGAGGGGCACAGGTGGTGGTCCCCCATGTCCTGTCACCCTGACCGCGGAGGAGGAGGTGGTCGCACGCTGCCTGGAGAGGGAGCAGGTTGAGGGGGTCCCAGGCTATGACTCCATGGAGGAAGGCTCCAGGACAGGTAAGTGTTTTTTATCCCCTATTTGATTTGTTGCATTTGGGGGGGAGGGTACATGTGCCAAGTGTGTGGGACCACCAACATGTGTCTGCTTTGTGTCATCCACAGATGACGGAGCTGGGCCATCATCGGTCAGCGTCCATTCCACCCCATCCCCCCCACGCCATCGTGTGCCCGAGCCCCTGGGTGGTGAAGAGGTGGTGGAGGAGAGTGGCCACACCACACCTGCCGAGGTCGTTGAGGAGGAGCCTGCTGTGGCAGAGCAGGACTTTACTTTAGTTTTGGAGGTCTCCTCCCCTTCTCCTGGGCCATCTGTTATCCCCTCCCCCATCCTTGGAAGCCCCTCAAGGGTGACTCCTTCCCCCCGGGGACAACCATCTTCTGGCCCCAGGAAGGCGACCCAGAAGACCAGGGGGGTGTCTGATGTTGTCCAGGACCAGTTGGCGAGGGATCACGCCAGACAGACTGAACAAATGGGGGCCATAGTTGGCCACTTACAGAAAGTGTCTGACAGCCTGGGCTCCGTTGCCCAGATAAGCAACGCAGTCCAGGATGTCAGCTGTAATTGCGCTGCAGTGGTCACCAGTTTGGGGGAGGTGCATGGTGAAATTACGCAACTCACTGCAGCCGTCCAGGCCAACACTGCTGCCATCCAGGGTAACAGTGCTGCCATCCGGGACCAGGGGAGGCTGAGTCGGCGGGCCCAGCATTACCAGGTCACCCGTCAGCTCCGGATGCAGGCCCAGACGAACTCATACCTCGGCCGGATAGCCATGGCCTTGGAGGGCATGCAGGCCACACCTGCCAGGAGTGGCCCACCTGGGGATCAGCCACCTCCAGATGCCCCCCCACCCCAACCCACTCCATCCAGGCAGACAGGGGCCCCCAGAAGAAGCCCCCGGCATCCCCGATGAGGCTTTTTTTTGTTTTGGTTTCTATGATTTTTTTAAAAATACTCAGGTCATGAGTTTTTGTTTATTTTTTATTATTTATTTTATACTCAGGTCATGAGTTTTTGTTTATTTTTTATTATTTATTTTATACTCAGGTCATGAGTTTTTGTTTATTTTTTATTATTTATTTTATACTCAGGTCATGAGTTTTTGTTTATTTTTTTTCTCAGGTTATGAGATTTTGTATTTCTTTTTTTACTGCACACGGTCAGGAGTGCAGGGGACAGTGTGAATGGTGTGTGAATGTGAGAGGGTGGCACTCCTGACAGTAAGGGGTGTCACCCTCGGCCGTGGTGGTGAAGTTAACCCCACGGCTGTATGAATGACGTGTGAAAGGTGTATGAATGGACAGCGACATCATTGGGGCCTTGACGCTGGCGTTGCTGCTCCCAAGTCCTACATGCTGGACTTGGGCTAATCCAATGCGATGTGGATGTGGTGTGTGTGATCTAGGGACATCAGTGGTGTACACGCGTGCACTGTCTGTGTTATTAATGTTTTGGTTTAGTGTCCAAAGATGCTTACGGCGAGGACCCTCCTGACTGCTCTTCCATCAGCAGACTGGGTGTCCTCTGGCAGGTGGGGACTGTGTGGGTCGGGGGTCAGGTCATCACGTATGTCAATCTGCAGGCCTTTTCTCATAGCAAAGTTGTGCAGAATGCAACATGCACCGATGATCTGACACACAAAGGTAGGGGAATACAATAGGGCACCCCCAGACTTATCCAGGCAGCGGAAACGGGACTTCAGGAGCCCGAATGTTTGCTCCACCACTGCACAGGTTTTGATGTGTGCTTCATTGTATTTTCTCTCTCCTCTGGTTTGGGGGTTCCGGAAAGGAGTCATTAGATGGGGTCCTAGTGCATATGCAGAGTCACCTGTAAGGTAAAAGACAGGAGAATGTTAGTCATGCATGTGCCACTTCTGTTGTGCATCACGGGAGGGGATAGTCATGCCTGACTCCCATGTCACTCACCAACCAGCCAGCTGTCCCCATACATGTTCTGGTTAAATTCTGCTGGGATGGGGCTCTGATTGTATATGAAACTGTCATGGCTGGACCCGGGGTGTTTGGCACGGACGTGCCATATGAGGCGTTGGGCATCGGCTATCACCTGTACGTTGATGGAATGCCAATGCTTCCGATTGCGGTATATGTGCTCTGTGGCACTGGGGGGCTGTAGGGCCACATGTGTGCAATCAATGGCCCCCACAGTGCGTGGGAATCTGGCAATGTTGTAGAAATCTGTCATTGCCTTCTGCCGCAGCTCCTCAGTGGTGGGTCTGATGAACTGGTTGGACATGCGTCTGAGGATTGCAGGGACAACCTGGTGCACACATCTGCTTATGGAGGACTGTGACATCCCAGCCACCACTCCACTTGTACGCTGGAATGATCCAGTTGCAAGGAAATTAAGTGTTGCCAGGACCTTCACCAGTGGCTGCACTGCTTGTGAGCGGTGTGTTGGGCTGGTGATGTCATCCTGCAGGCTTGTGGTTAGTTCAAGTATTGCATCTGGGCTGAATCTGAAGAGGCGATACACCTCCTCATCCCCCATGCCAAAGAGGCTCATACGAGTGCGGTATATCCTCTCACGTGACCGCCTCCTTCGTTCCGGGGGACCCATCAGTAGTTCGAGGACCACAATTGCTCCTGGCATGTTGGCACACAGAGGTGTTGTCCTTGCAAGTGTGGTTGTTCAGCTAGCTCCTATCGTCGGTAACGCTGCTGTAGCTGCTCTTCTGCTGACCTCTGACCGTCTGGAGTAAAGATAAAGCAGGCTTTTGTAGAAATAACTTTGCGCCGGACGGACGAGATACGCGCGGCGCATGTAGCCAGCGTATGGTGCTTATCCGTTCGCGAATCGGGAAATCTCCCTCATTTGCATATTTGCAGGGGAAATCAATAGGCGCGACTGATGCGCCAAACGAAATTATGCGCTGACGATACTCTGGCGTCGGAACGTTCCGCCGGTCGCAAATGCCGCGTCTTCGGGCGCATCTAGTTTGGTGGGTACGGGCACATAGAAACGACGGCGCATCTTCACAGTTACGCGGCGCATATCGAAATACTCCAGCGCAAGTGTTGCTGAATCTGGCCCTTAATATTCAAGGAGTATAAATTGACCATTTGAGTAGAGGACGAATTTGTATGAGAATACGACATTCTATCTTAAGAATAAAGTTCTTTCACCTTATTTATCTATTTTTCTAAAAAAAATATATATAAAAATAAAATAAAATAAAAATAATAAAAAATAAATAATAATTAAAAAGTAAGGGGAGGGGCAGAAGTTATCATGGGAGGGGTAGATGGGTACGAGGAACTTATTTAAAAATAAAATAACCACGGAGAAAACTATATTTTTTTTTTACCGTATATACTAAACAAGGTAGGGAACAGGATAAAGTAAGGGATATATATCAAAAGAGAACAACACCCAGCACTCTATCACTGTGTGGGGGTTGGAGAAACTATCACCAGAAGAAACTAAACAACGGATCAGCATTCCGCCGCTACAGGTTTGTATCAATAAGCAAATAAAATCAATGGAGGGAGAAATAAGAAAATAAACAAATAGAAAATTATGTGTTAGTAATTTATAGAGGGTATTAAAGAAAAGCTGACGTAAATATGTAAGGTGGCTGTGAATTAAAAAATTAAGCACTGAATTGGAAACAATTCAAAAGAGTTATGTTTCAGTAGTGACAGGAAAAAAAGGAAACAACATAAAACTTTGTATGAAAATAAAGAAGTGTTACTTAACCACTTGACCACTGGGCACCCCCTTCCTAACCAGACCAATTTTCAGCTTTCGGTGCTCTCACAATTTGAATGACAATTACTCAGTCATACAACATTGTCCTTTTTTTCACACAAATAGATCTTTCTTTTGGTGGTATTTGATCACCTGTGGGTTTTTTTATTTTTTGCGCTATAAAAGAAAAACGACTGAAAATTCTGTAAAAAAAAAGAAAAAATCTTGTTTATGTCATATCAGCGGGTTATTTCTCACACACAGCATACACCCCAAAACACATTCTGCTATTTCTCCCGAGTATGGCGATACCACATGTGTGAGACTTTTACACAGCATGGCCACATACAGAGGCCCAACATGCAGGGAACGCCACCAGGCGTTCTGGAACACCCAGACCAATTCTGACACTTCTCTCCTACATGGAAAAATCATAATTTATTTGCTAGAAAATTACATAGAACCCCAAAGCATTATATATGCTTTTTTAGCAAAGACCCTAGAGAATATAATGGCGGCAGTTACAACTTTTTATCTCGCATGGATACTTTCGTAGAAATTTTTTGAACGCGTGTTTTTTAAAAAAAAACTGTTTTGTGCTAAAAAATAAATAAAAACAGTATAGTTAGCCCAATTTTTTTTCATAATGTGAAAGATGAAGTTACGCCGAGTAAATAGATACCCAACATGTCACCCTTCAAAATTGCGCACAATGATGGAATGGCGCCAAAATTCGCTACTTAAAAATCCCCATAGGCGACGCTTTAATTACTTTTATTGGTTACATGTTTTTAGTTAAGGAGGAGGTCTAGGGCCAAAATGATTGCTCTCGCTCTAACGTTCGCAGAGATACCTCACATGTGTAGCCTGAACACCGTTTTCATATGTGGGCGGGACTTACGTATGCGTTCGCTTCTGCATGCGAGCACACGGGGACAGGGGTGCTTTAAAAAAATGGGTATTGCAGAGTATTTGGGTATTGCAGAGTATTTGGGTATTGCAGAGTATCGTGCAGGGTATTGGGGTATTGCAGAGTATTGGGGTATTGGAGAGTATTGGGGTATTGCAGAGTATCGCGCAGTGTATTGGGCTACTGCAGGGTATTGGGGTACTGCAGGGTATTGGGGTACTGCAGGGTATTGGGGTATTGCAAAGTATTGTGCAGGGTATAGAACAGTATTGGGGTACTGCAGAGTACTGGGGTACTGCAGGGTACTGGGGTACTGCAGAGTATTGGGGTACTGCAGGGTACTGGGGTACTGTAGGGTACTGGGGTATTGCAGGGTACTGGGGTATTTCAGAGTATCGGGGTATTGCAGGGTACTGGGGTATTTCAGAGTATTGGGGTACTGCAGAGTATTGGGGTACTGCAGGGTACTGGGGTACTGCAGGGTACTGGGGTATTGCAGAGTATTGGGGTACTGCAGGGTACTGGGGTACTGCAGAGTATTGGGGTACTGCAGAGTATTGGGGTGCTGCAGGGTACTGGGGTATTGCAGGGTACTGGGGGATTGCAGGGTACTAGGGATTGCAGAGTATTGGGGGATTGCAGAGCTGGGATGGATGAAGGGATGGCTGGATCTGTGACTGCATTTGTCACAGATCCAGCCACAGCACAGCTGCTGACACCCCGCTCCCCCTCCCCTCTCCTCGCACACTGTACTGAACGGTACAGAGAGGAGACGCAGGAGAGGGAGGAACCGGCGTCATCAAATGACGCCGGTTCGTTTACAAGTGATCGCGCCGTCATTTGACGGCGCGATCACGTGGTAAACAGCCGCTATCAGCGGCAATTTACCCTGATCCGTGATGCGCCGGGTCTTCTAGACCCGGCGAGCACGGACACTTCCGCGAGCGCGTCCCAGGGGACGCGCAATCGTGGAAGTGAAGGACGACGTCCCAGGGATGTCGTCCCAAAATAACTCTGCCGCGCTGTAGCAGTATTTTTGCTATAGCGCGGTGGGAAAGAGGTTAAAAAGTAATTGAACGAGTAGGGAATGTTATCATATATAAAAAATTATGAGGAGGGGCCTGCGGAAAAAACGAGGGAATGAGTAATTGACACATTATGTCAAAAAAAAAATGCTTGTTACTTTTTTATTTCCCTTCTCTTTTACTGCCCCTCTCTCTCCCATTTCCCCCACTCTCCTCTCAAAATGAGGGAAAAATATCAAGAGAGTTGGCTACATGTTAATATGTCATTTAGTAAACGATTAGTCTGGTGTTAAGTAACAAATCTTTTAGAGCAAAAGTGGAAATTAATTCATGACAATGGGTGAAGATATGTGTTTTAAAATTAAATCAAGAAGAGAGGTGAATATAAAAAATAAAGAGGAAATTAAAATGAAAACACAACGAATAATTAATAATCAGTATTCTAAAAACTAACCCCTCAAGAATTAAAAATACAGGGCCAGATTCAGGTAGAGTTGCGCTGGAGTATTTCGATATGCGCTGCGTAACTGTCAAAATGCGCCGTTGTATCTCCGCGGCCGTACCCACCAACCTAGATGCGCCAGAAAACTGGCCTTTTCCGATCGGCTTAACTTTCCGAAGCCAGAGTGTCGTTAGCGCATATTTTCGCTCGTCGCATCCGTCGCGCCTATTGATGTGCCATGAAAATATGCAAATGAGGGAGATTACCCGATTCGGGAACGGATTAGCACCATACGCTGGCTACATGCGCCGCGCGTATCTCGTCCGTCCGGCGCAAAGTTATTTCTACAAATAGCTGCTTTATCTTTACTCCAGACGGACACAGGTCAGAAGGAGAGCAGCTACAGCAGCAGCGTTACCGACGAAACTAGCAAGCTGAACAACCACACGTGCAAGGACAACACCTCTGTGTGCCAACATGCCAGGGGCAGTCACGGTCCTAGCACTACTGATGGGTCCCCCGGTACGGAGGAGGCGGGCACGTGAGAGGATATACCGCACACGCATGAGCCTCTTTGGCATGGGGGATGAGGAGGTGTATCGCCTCTTCAGATTCAGCCCTGATGCAATACTTGAACTAACCACAACCCTGCAGGATGACATCACCAGCAAGACACACACCGCTCACAAGCAGTGCAGCCACTGGTGAAGGTACTGGCAACACTTCATTTCCTTGCCAGTGGATCATTCCAGCGTACAAGTGGAGTGGTGGCTGGGATGTCACAGCCCTCCATGAGCAGATGTGTGCACCAGGTTGTCCCTGCAATCCTCAGACGCATGTCCAACCAGTTCATCAGACCAACCACTGAGGAGCTGTGGCTGAAGGCAATGACAGATTTCTACAACATTGCAGGATTCCCACGCACTGTGGGGGCCATTGATTGCACACATGTGGCCCTACAGCCCCCCAGTGCCACAGAGCACATATACCGCAATCGGAAGCATTGGCACTCCATCAACGTACAGGTGATAGCCGATGCCCAACGCCTCATATGGCACGTCCGTGCCAAACACCCCGGATCCAGCCATGACAGCTTCATATACAATCAGAGCCCCATCCCAACGGAATTCGAGCAGAACCTGTATGGGGACAGCTGGCTGGTTGGTGAGTGACATGGGTGGCAGGCATGACTATCCCCTCCCATGATGCACACATCAAAAGGGGCACATGCATGACTAACATCCTCCTGTCTTTTCCCTTACAGGTGACTCTGCATATGCACTGGGACCCCATCTCATGACTCCTTTCCGGAACCCCCAAACCAGAGGAGAGAGAAAATACAATGCGGCACATATCAAAACTCGTGCAGTGGTGGAACAAACATTTGGGCTCCTGAAGTCCCGTTTCCGCTGCCTGGATAAGTCTGGGGGGCCCTATTGTATTCCCCTACCTTCGTGTGTCAGATCATCGGTGCATGTTGCATTCTGCACAACTTTGCCATGAGAAAAGGCCTGCAGATTGACATACGTGATGACCTGACCCCCCAACCAGACAGCCCCCCCTGCCAGAGGAGACCCATTCAGCTGATGGAAGAGCAGTCAGGAGGGTCCTCGCCGTAGGCATCTTTGGACACTAAACCAAAACATTGATCACACGGACAATGCACGCATGCACACCACTGATGTCCCTAGATCACACACACCACATCCACATCGCATTGGATTAGCCCAAGTCCAACATGCAGGACTTGGGAGCAGCAACGCCAGCGTCAAGGCCCCAATGATGTCGCTGTCCATTCATACACCTTTCACACGTCATTCATACAGCCGTGGGGTTAACTTCACCACCATGGCCGAGGGTGACACCCCTTACTGGCAGGAGTGCCACCCCCTCACATTCACACACCATTCACACTGCAACGTGTGCAGTATCAACAAATAAAATATCTCATATCCAGAGCATAATCACAAAAAAAAAAATCATAACCTGAGCATAATCACAAAAAAAAAACTCCTGATCCCCGGGTGGGCCACTCCTGGCAGGTGTGGCCTGCATGCCCTCCAAGGCCACGGCAATCCGGCCGAGGTACGAATTGGTCTGGGCCTGCACCCTAAGCTGCTGGGCCTGCATCCTGAGCTGCCGGGTGACCTGGTAATGCTGGGCCCGCCAACTCTGCCTCCCCTGGTCCCGGATGGCAGCAGTGTTTGCCTGGACGGCTGCAGTGAGGTGCCTTATATCACCCTGCACCTCCCCCAGACTGGTCACCACTGCAGCGCAGTTGCAGCTGACATCCTGCACTGCATTAGATATCTGGGCCACGGAGCACAGGTTGTCAGCCACTCTGTCCAGGTGCCCAACTATGTCACCCATTTGCTGTGTCTGCCTGGCGTGATCCCTCGCCACCTGGTCCTGGACCAGATCAGACACCCCCCTGGTCTTACGGGTGGCCTTCCTGGGGCCAGTAGATGGTTGTCCCCGGGGGGATGGAGTCGCCCTTGAGGTTCTTCCTATGATGGGGGAGGGGATCTGAGAGGGTCCTGCAGAAGAGGAGAACTCCTCCAAAAATAATATTATGTCCTGCTCTGCCACAACAGGCTGCTCCTCAACGACTTCTGCAGGTGAGGTGTGGGCACTCTCCTCCTCCACCTCGGTCTCTTCACCACCCATGGGCTTGGGCACAAGATGCCGTTGGGGGGATGGGGTGGACTGGCCGCCAACAGATGATGGCCCAGCTCCGTCATCTGTGGATGACACAAAGCAGACACCTGTTGGGTGGTCCCACACACTTGGCACATGTACCCTCCCCCCCCATATGCAACACACCAAAAAGGGGGTAAAAATCGCTTACCTGTCCTGGAGCCTTCCTCCACTGAGTCATATCCAGGGACCCCCTCCAACTGCTCCCTGTCCAGGCAGCGGGCGACCACCTCCTCCTCCGTGGTCAGGCTGACCGGACATGGGGGTCCACCACCCGTGCCACTCTCATGCCTCCTGATGGTGGCCACCTTGCCACGGACCTTGCGCCGCAGGTCATTAATTTTTTTCTGGATATTACCAGCAGTCCGGGTGGAGTACCCCAAAACATTCACCCTGCCAGCAATGGTCTCCAGGATGCCCTGCTTCCTCTCCCGGCTGGTCTTCCGACTTTTGGTGCCGTGGAGGAACTCATTAAAAGTCTCCATAGCCGAGATGATAACAGACACCTCCTGGGAGTTGAAATTGAGGTTCCTCCACTCTTTGGGGGTAGCGGGAGCAGCCATCACAGTGCAAAAGTAACTTCCCTGGGGTGGGGGGAAACGGAAATACTTTTGCGCCGGAATGGCGCTTCCGCTGGCGCTTTTATACGCGCAACGGAACACATTGCGCTGGCGTTTCCCGTGAAGTGGTGCCGACGGAAGTTGTGAGCATGCGCACAGGGGGCCGAGTGAAGCCTCACTCACTGCGCATGCTCCGAGGATGATGCGCTGAACGTAAGCCTCTGCGCTGGGCTCCTCCCATCATTTACATATGATCACACGAGCAAACCAAAATCCCCGCCAGCAGACGGCGCGCTGACGTGTCGGTGACGTGGCGGTGACGTTGATGCCGCCACGTCACCGCACCAGGAAGTAAAACACTTCCGCGCATGCGTCGAAATCATTCGGCGCGTGTGCGAGAAGACATGTCTGCTGGTTAGCGTACTAACCAGCAGACATGTCGGGCGGACAGGTTCCCAGCCGACAGATTGGTAAGCATGCTTTCAAATCTGTCGGCTGGCCAAATCCGTCTGCTCGCCCGTACACACGATCGAATCTGTCTGCTGGGACGGTCTAGCAGACCGTTTCCAGCAGACAGATTTGATCGTGTGTACGAGGCCTAAGTAAGTAAATGGTAAATAAAAAGAAGATTTGTATGTTAATAGATTGAGAAAACATGAACCCAAAAGACATTTCTATACCAGGTATAAATATCTGCTTTAGAATATCTAAAACAATGGGACTATATGAGTACAAATAGAAAAGATAGTGACCATAGACACCAGTAATTGTGAAAGGATCTCTGAGAGCGTGGAGGGTCAGTCGAATAGGAGCGGAAGCTTTATGGTGGTGATTTAACATTGTCTCTATGAAGAAGAATTTGGTTTGTGATGTTGCTTGAGTCTTCACAGAGCCAGATGATTTACGTGGTTATATATCTTGCTTACTGTGCAGTTCCGCTCACTAGTCACTGAAAGTCACATCAATTACAGGAGGCATGTATTACTTTCAATAGCCGTGACGTGATTTTCTCGAGCTGGGAGATTTAGTCGGGTCTGAACAGGAACCACGTGGTGTAGTTGAACATCTGTCAACAGAAGGAGAGCGTCTCCTACGTAGACTGGCAGCTTGTGTCTCCATGGTTTCAGCAGAGCCTGGATCTTTCTTCTTGTACGCGTGGCGATACTCCGCGTACCAGTCAGGTACATCAATCATTGGTAAATTAAGTGCGTCACAGAAGGATCTAAGGTCTTCAGGCACTCTTAACAAGGCAGTGCGACCTTGATATGTAGCAGACAGTGCAAAAGGGAATTTCCATCTATAAACAATGTTTTTACTGCGGAGAAGTTCGAGTAATGGTTTCAGATCTCTTCTGTTCTTTTACCACTTGCTTACTGGGCACATATACCCCCTTCCTGCCCAGGCGAAATTTCAGCTTTCAGCACTGCGTCGCTTTAAATTAAAATTGCGCAGTCGTGCAACGTGCCTTACAAACAAAATTGACGTCCTTTTTTCCCCACAAATAGAGATTTCTTTTGGTGGTATTTGATCACCTCTGCGTTTTTTTTTTTGCGCTATAAACAAAAAATAGCGACAATTTTGAAAAAAACACAATATTTCTTACTTTTTGCTATAATAAAAATCCAATTTTTTTAAAAAAAATATATTTTTTTTTCTCAGTTTATGCCGATATGTATTCTACATATTTTTGGTAAAAAAAAAACGATCGCAATAAGCGTATAGTAATTGGTTTGCGCAAAGGTTATAGTGGCTAGGAAATAAGGGATAGAATTCTGACAATTTTTTTTTTTTTTTTTTTTTACTAGTAATACGGCGATCTGCGAATTTTGTCAGGACTGCGATATTGCGACGGACACATCGGACACTTTTGACACATTTTTGGGACCATTCACATTTATACAGCGATCAGTGCTATAAAAACGCACTAATTACTGTATAAATGTGACTGGCAGTGAAGGGGTTAACACTAGGGGGTGAGGAAGGGGTTAAATGTGAGTCCTGGGTGTGTTCTAACTATGTGGGGGGAGGGGGGTGACTGGGGGAGGTGACTGATGCTGTCTCCCTATGTACAAGAGAAACAGCATCTGTCTCCTCTCACTGACAGGACGTGGAGCTCTGTGTTTACACACAGAGCTTCACGTCCCTGCTCTAAAACTGCCGATCAGCGGGTACCTGGCGGACATCGCGACCGCCAGGCACGCGCATCGGCATCTCGGGGACGCGCCGCGGAGAACACGATGCCGTCAATTGACGGCGGCTTGGATATTCAGATCCACTAAGCCGCCGTCAATTGACGATAAGCGGGGACTGAAGTGGTTAAAGTAATGCTAGAAAGGTCCTGGAAAATTTGGATATGTGCTCCATTATATGAGAGATTGGATTTGGCTCTGGCATTTTTAAGGATTTCTTCTTTCAATCTGTAGTCCATTAAGCAACAAATTACATCCCTGGAAGGATCTGTGGGTCTCCCCTTTGGTTTAAGAGCTCTATGAAGGCGTGCCATACCAATAATGGTTCGCACAGGTCTATCTAGGATTCCATTAAATAATTCAGTGATGTTGTCAAAAAGACGATCGTTGTCAATTTCTTCAAGTAAACCTCTGACACGCAAGTTGTGTGTTCTACTTCTAATTTCCAAATCTTCTGTATGGCGATGTAGGTCCCTTAATTGCATTGTATGAGCATCCACTTTGATAGCCATGCGTTTAAGTACAGTGTCATGTTGCGCAGTGGATATTTCCACTTCTTGAACGCGGTTAGCTATATAGCGTATGTGAATGCGCAGTTCTGCTATGGCAGCCGAAAGCGTTTCTTTAATATCAGCAGCGACTGATTTAAGGTCCAGTAAGCTGGGTTGTATTGTAACAGAGTTGTCTCCTGATATTTCGGTCGCCATACCGATCTGATAATGGATGTAGATGGTAATGAAATTTCAGGCAGGAATCAATATGGGGGAAACGAGCGTTACCAGTAGGGTTGAGACGGAATCAATGATGTCTCTTCCAAAATCTTCAAATGACCTCAATAAAGGTAATCGCTGGATTCAGCAATGTCTTACGAATCTGATTATATGTCTAAGATGGAGCAATCGTTGTAATGGTCCCTCCGGTATTGAAAAGACAAGCTGCAGCAGCGGAAGCTGTGGAGTTAGGCAGCCATCTTCAAGCGAGGTCAGACCACGCCCCCAAACTTGCTGCATTTTTAGATGTTTAGGTCACGCTTTAAAAACACAGTGCGTTTGTGTGAGCGAGAACTGCAGGTTAGTAGCATGGTGTAAGAACTGCAGGTAAGTAGCATGGTGCAAGAACTGCAGGTTAGTAGCATGGTGCAAGAACTGCAGGTAAGTAGCATGGTGCAAAAGCAGAATGGATTTCACGGCAACTGTATTTTTAAAATGCTGAATGCACATTTTTTTCTGCAGGAAACGCAGGCATGGCGGCCCATTCAAATCAATGCTGTGCCTGCACAAATGAGGGCTGCCAAAACACATACTGTACATGTGAACCAGGCAGGCCCAAAATAGGCTGAAGGGGGGCCCAAAAAAAATGTTTGCCCAGGGCCCAAACCATATTAAAGACGGCCCTGCTTCCTGTGCCTGCCTCTGTCTGTCTAGATGTGGATTGGAACGGAATCAGCCTATTGAGGACTATTGGAATGCTAAGTGGCTTGTGAAATACCTTTCCATTGTGTTCTGCAGATGAATAGCCATTGTCAGAGACGAGACGCCTAGCCACCTCGTCCGGCTCCCTGAATAGATAATTGACTCATGTTAATTGTTGTTCTGATTGCTTCATTGTACTAATTACCCCCTGGGGGCTTCTGTCTCAACACACATAGTCCTGCTATTCAAGCTTTGTGACCAATCTCTGCTGAGTCATTTTGAAGTCCTCATTTGCATGGAAGAGGACCTGAGTGAAAACAACAAATGTACTTTCCAATTGACCAATAGAAAAGCGGTTGTTGGGGGTGGGATGTTCCAAATTCTGTATAAAAGTGTGCTGTGTACTTTCAATAAAGAGTTCTGGTTGAACATACATACAACTCGTTTGGTGTGTGTTCTTCATGGATCCAATCGGCACATAGCTGTAGGTTGGATCCTGGAATCTTGGATGACTGGACCATCAGATGTTGCAAGCTGCAATCTGATCGAATAGAAGCAGAGGAGTGTCGGGAGAGCAGGACCTGGGTGAGCACGGGTCTCGTCACATTGGTTGGCTGCGGTGGGATTTGCTCTCCAGTTACTGGGACACTCCAAACCTCCCCGGTCAGTTGAAGACTTGTTTCAGCAACGAGTTCGGGAGCGGTTGGCATTATATGGTGCAAACCCATCAGAAACTGCCATACAGAATGCCATTAGAGACATCAAGCTGCAGGATGAGCAACAAGAGAGAGAACGAGAGCGACAAGAGAGAGAACGAGAGCGACAACATGAGCAGAGAATGGCAGAAATACAGCAATCGGAGAAAACGCCTAAAGATGCAGCGACTTTTCGTAAGTTGCCCTTTCGGGCGTTCAAGCTATTTAAGGAAGGAGAGGAGGAAATTGAAGCATTCCTGCAGGACTTTGAGAGACTATGCCAGATACATGAAGTACTGTCCCAAGATTGGGTCGTCTTACTGGCGAGTAATTTAACTGGCAGAGCAGAGGATGCATACCGGGCTCTGGAGGATGAGGACGCTAAAAACTATGACTGGGTAAAAGAAGCTTTGTTAGCCCAATTTGCCATTACACCCGAAGCCAGCCGGCTTAAGTTTCGAGAATCCCGGAAACAAACCAACACAACATACGTGGAGTGGGCACATCGTCTGCAGCGGAACCTTAAGAGCTGGTTCCAGGGAAAACACACTCATACTGTAGAGGACATCACTCAGCTAGTACAATTAGAACAGTTCTTTAATCACACTCCTCCGGTAGTACAGGATTGGGTGCGAGATAAGCAACCACGGACGGTACAGCAAGTGGCCGATGAATATCTGGACTCTCAAAGGTCAGGCGAAAATGAGCACTATCCACTATCTCGGCCCAGTTTACCAGCCTCTAAGCCAACTTCAGTACCTCAGTGGTCCACCTCTAGACCCCCAGCCCGACCCAACCCTCCTACCGGACCTAAGTGCTATACCTGCAACCGAACCGGTCATCTGCAACGACCTTGCCCTACCCAATCCACGAGGTACCGAGAGACTAATCATCCATCCAGACCAGCGGCTTATTGCTTCCAGAATGAGCCCAACCATCGAGATGATCAGGAAGAGTGCGGTGAACTTTTCGAAGCGGATCCTGTCCAAGCTGCTGCTGGAGATAATCGACAGCACCATCACCAGGCAGTATGGGTCAATGGGCAGCCGGCCCAGGGACTCTGCGATTCCGGGGCTACAATTACCCTCATCCAGCCTCACATGATTCCCCAGTCAGCCCGGACTGGCCAGACTGTTGCAGTCAGGGTAGCAAGGGGCAAGGTGCTACATTTATCCACCGCCCACCCAAGTCCTCTTGGATTGGGGCTCAGGGGAGCGAGAGGTGCGAGTAGGATTACTACGCGAGTTGCCTGCAGAAGTACTTTTGGGGAATGATTTGGGCCATTTAACTTCCTCGTATGCCCCAGAGGCCGCCATGGCCGTGACCACCAGACGTCAGAGACAACTTCAAGGCAACTCCACTCCTATGGGGACCCAGGTAAGACCAAATCCTCCTACGTTACCCCGACTTGACAACACTGTGTCCTGGGATTCGCCCTCTGACGTTAGGCAAGAGACTCAGAGTGACCCAACTTTAGCTGGTTATCGGGACAGAGCGGGCAAGGATCCAGGTGGGCTGGGGGAAGACAGAATAGAGTGGGAGGGGGGGTTTCTTTATCGTTACACTGAGGGAATGGGCACTGGAAAGCAACAGGGCCCCCACTAACAGCTAGTTGTACCCCAGAAATACAGACGGGAGCTATTGCGACTGGCTCACGACATCCCCTTGGCCGGACATTTAGGGATAGCCAAGACCCGGAGTCGGTTGGCTCATGCTTTCTTCTGGCCCAGATTACATGCGGAGGTGCGAAAATACTGCCCGACCTCTGAGACTTGTCAGAAAGTAGGGAAGACAGGGGATCACCCAAAAGCCTCGCTGCAACCCCTCCTGATTATTAGAGAACCCTTTAGCCGCATAGCGGTAGATATTATAGGGCCCACTGACCCGCCCCAGTGCCACCGGGAAGAAGTATATTATTTTGGTGGTGGATTACGCCACCCGCTACCCGGAGGCCATTCCCTTATCCAATATCCAGGCAGATACAGTAGCAGATGCCTTACTGCGGGTATTCACTAGGGTAGGGTTCCCCCAGGAGAAATTGTCCGATCAGGGTACCCAATTTACAGCTGAGCTGACGCAACAGCTCTGGCGTCTCTGTGGGATTAAACCCCTCCAAAGCACCCCCTACCACCCTCAGACTAATGGGCTGTGTGAGAGATTTAACAGGACCCTGAAGCAGCTGCTTCGGTCCTTCGTGGAGAGTAGGAAGGATTGGGAGAAATACCTTCCCCCATCTACTGTTTGCATATAGAGAGGTACCCCAAGAGTCCACAGAGTTTTCCCCATTTGAGCTGTTATATGGGCGAAGGGTTAGGGGGCCCTTAGACTTAGTGAGAGCCCAGTGGGCGGGGGTAGAGGGTCCGGAAGGCCTTCCCATCCTTAGTTATGTCTTGGAACTCAGGGAGCGACTGCGGGACCTTACTGATCTTGTCCATGAAAATATGCAATCGGCCCAGAGTCAGCAGAAGGTTTGGTATGATCGGTCTGCGCGGAATCGCACCTTTTATATCGGACAGAAAGTCCTGGTACTAAAACCCCTGAAGCAAAATAAATTACAGGCCTCCTGGCAGGGTCCCTATCAGGTAGTAAAACAGCTGTGCGATATGACCTATGTGGTTACCAGCTGTGCCGACACAAAAATTAAGAGGACGTTCCACATTAACATGGTGAAGGCCTTTAATGAAAGGGCTGAGGCAGTAGCCGCCATATGCGCTCCGGCCACCGGGGACTCTGAATATCTACCGATGATGGAGCTTCCCGAAATTAGTAACTGTTCCGGGGGGGTGGAGGATATACGGCTAGGAGACGGATTAGGATCCCAAGAACGAGAACAGGCAAGAGAATTACTCCAGGACCGACAGGAGATGTTCTTGGCACTCCCTGGATACACTCACATAGCTGTGCACAAGGTAGAGACTCCCGGGCAGAAGCCCCTGAGACAACCAGCCTATAGGATCCCCGGAGCAGTGCAAGAAGGGATGAGAGCGGAGATTAGGGAAATGCTTCAGTTAGGAGTGATCGAACCCTCAGCAAGCCCCTGGCCGTCCCCTGTAGTATTAGTCCCAAAACGGGATGGCACGACCCGATTTTGTGTGGACTATAGGCGACTGAATGACTGTACTGTGACAGATGCCTACCCAATGCCCCGAGTGGACGAATTGCTGCACAAAATAGCTCAGGGACAGTATCTGACGACTATTGACTTGTGTAAGGGCTACTGGCAGATTCCCTTGGATGCGGAAGCAATTCCGAAGTCAGCCTTCATCACCCCGTTTGGCCTTTACCAGTTTCTGGTAATGCCATTTGGGATGAAAAATGCTCCGGCTACCTTCCAGCGGATGATAGATGAACTCCTCGATGGTCTTCAAGATTTTGCATGTGCTTATCTTGACGACATCGCAATCTATAGCCAGACCTAGGAGGAACATCTTAGACACCTGGGAATAGTGCTGGATAGGATCCGAGCCGCAAACCTGACCCTTAAACCAGACAAATGTAATATCGGGATGTCTGAGGTGCAATATCTGGGACATAGAGTGGGATGTGGGAAGCAGAGGCCAGAACCTGCAAAAATAGAGGCTGTCCTAAACTGACCAGTTCCCAGAACCAAGACCCAGGTACTTGCATTTTTAGGGACAGCAGGGTACTACAGGAAGTTTGTACCCCACTATAGTGACATAGCCAAACCCCTAACGGACCTGACCAAAAAGACTCTCCCTAAACAGGTCATGTGGTCCCCGGAGTGCGAGACCGCATTTCATCATTTAAAAACCGCCCTAACGCAAGCTCCCATACTGGCGGCACCCGATCCTAACAAACGCTTTGTTGTTCATACAGATGCCTCCATGTTCGGACTGGGAGCTGTACTAAGCCAAGTTGGTGATGACGGGAAAGAGCGTATCTCAGCCGCAAGTTGTTACCCCGTGAAGTTGGCTTTAGTCTGGGCGTTAAAGAAATTGCAGCCCTACTTGTATGGACGCTCTTTTACCGTCATGACGGACCACAATCCTTTGATATGGCTTATCCGGGTGGCGGGAGAGAACGGACGATTACTCCGGTGGAGCCTGGCTTTGCAACCGTACAATTTCACCATACAATATCGGCCAGGGCCTCAAAATGGAAATGTGGATGGTTTATCCCGTCAGACAGTCCTGGAACCTTAAGACTACTTGTCCAACATCCTCGAGTTGACCCGTTTGGGTCCCACTGTGGATGTTGAACTACTTCCCAGGGGGAGTAATGTCATGGACCATGAGATATTAAAGTGTTTCTACGTGAAATCCATATTCATGTATTGCAGAAGATGAGACATTGTGGATAGGACATATTGCACAATGCCTCTGTCTGTCTAGATGTGGATTGGAACGGAATCAGCCTATTGAGGACTATTGGAATGCTAAGTGGCTTGTGAAATACCTTTCCATTGTGTTCTGCAGATGAATAGCCGTTGTCAGAGATGAGACGCCTAGCCACCTCGTCTGGCTCCCTGAGTAGATAATTGACTTATGTTAATTGTTGTTCTGATTGCTTCATTGTAGTAATTACCCCCTGGGGGCTTCTGTCTCAACACACATAGTCCTGCTATTCAAGCTTTGGGACCAATCTCTCTCTCATTTTGAAGTCCTCATTTGCATGGAAGAGGACCTGAGTGGAAACCACAAATGTACTTTCCAATTGACCAATAGAAAAGCGGTTGTTGGGGGCGGGATGTTCCAAATTCTGTATAAAAGTGTGCTGTGTACTTTCAATAAAGAGTTCTGGTTGAACATACATACAACTCGTTTGGTGTGTGTTCTTCATGGATCCAATCGGCACATAGCTGTAGGTTGGATCCTGGAATCTTGGATGACTGGACCATCAGATGTTGCAAGCTGCAATCTGATCCGATAGAAGCAGAGGAGTGTCGGGAGAGCAGGACCTGGGCGAGAAAGGGTCTTGTCACAGGGGACATCTGACAACATACATTTATAGAAATTTCCACAACAGTCCCTCATTTTTTGTCATATTCTCCCAAGTGTCCCGCGATGATCTTCAGGAGGGATGACTTATAAGGAGGACACAACATGGTGAGCTGTAGTAATTGCCGATCGGTCTGGGATCCTCTGCATCTGGTACGTGGGTTGGGCTTCGGGGCATCTCATCTGGTATGTAGGTTGGCCTTTGGGGGGTCTCATCTCATCGAGGAGGATGTGGTCATCTGCTCAGGCTCTGGTCACGCGTCCAATCAGGCAACAGGAGCGCTCATCACGACATAGAAAGAATAGAAATAAAAACGACATGAGTATATATATTCCCATTTCCATCAACCACGATCCGCTGTAAAATATAAATTAAATCCCCTCAGATTCGCAGACCCTTCAAAGGACTCCCTACTTTCACTCAGCTACAGCTCTTGTTTAGCCTTGCAGGGACCCAAACCTTATCCATATGGGCCTGAACTCCAATTCCCAGTATCCCTGATCCAGGTATAACAATCTTTACTTATGAATTCCCAACAACCCCCTTGGACTGTGAGAACTTCCTTGTATCTTCAACAGTTACATGAAACATTCCATCCTCAATGGGTGTGAATTGTTCAATCGTATCATAAGCTCAAGCCCCCCCACCTTGTACATGCAGGAAACCATTCCCAGACCTGGTCGGGGTTGGTGAAAAATTTCCTTCTAGCTGTCCCCGCCATTCCTAATTTCTCTCGCACCATCAGATCCTCACGATCGGCCATGACATAGGATGCTGGGACAGCTTCACCACCATGCATGAACCTCTTGAATTACCTTATAAGTTGTAGATACCCAACCGACAAGAGGCAGAGCCATAAAAACGATAACCAATTTTACCCTCTAAAATCATATTATTAAATTCCATTAGCAAGTTGTGTCATGGACAAGTTCGGCCACTAGATGGCGCATTCGCGGTAACGGTGCGCGTGCATGTGCGGCAACGGCACACGCATT
This sequence comes from Rana kukunoris, assembly GCA_029574335.1. NCBI lineage: Eukaryota > Metazoa > Chordata > Amphibia > Anura > Ranidae > Rana > Rana kukunoris. Next base: position 261,029,645 of record CM056059.1, on the reverse strand, counting down.
CGCGGTAACGGCGCGCGGGCACGTGTGGACGCCATCTTGGCGCCAAAGAGGGGCTATTTAAGTGTGCTGACTCTGAGGCCTCTTGCTGCTGGATCTACAGCACGTTCCTGAACCTACCTGACACCTGTTACCTGCTGCCTTCCTGTTCCTGAAACCGGCTTGCCTCTGACTACCCTTGATCTCCGCCTGCCCTGACCCACGGCTTGTCTGACCACGCTTCTGCCTGTCCCGCCTGCCAGTCTGCTGCCCGCCAGTTGCCGACCCCCGGCTTGTTAACGATCCCGTCCCTGCTCGGTCCTTGCACCTGATCCGCCCCGCTCATGTCTGAGCCTGTGCAGGGAACGGATCCTATGGCAGAACTCTGCCGACATCTGGATGGCCTAACCCAAGCTGTCAGGACTTTGCAAGAAGGCTACACCAGATTGGAGAACCGGGTTCAGGCTCTGTCCGCTCGGTCCACCTCCTCTGCTGGTGCCTCTGCCTCTCCATCTGTAATCATGCTGCCACCAGAGCCCAAGGTCCCCACGCCTGAGAGGTTTTCAGGAGACCGGAGCAAATTCAGAGCATTTAGGAACGCTTGTGAGCTCTGCTTCGCTCTGCAGCCAAGGACCTTCTCATTAGAGACTACCAAAGTGGGCTTCATTATCTCCCTCCTGTCTGGCGAACCGCAAGCCTGGGCCCACCGTCTTCTGGAGCAGAAGGACGTATCCATTAACAACCTGGACACCTTCTTCTGGGCCATGTCTCTGCTTTACGAGGACCCGCACCAGGCTGCTACCGCTAAAGCCGCTCTGCATGCCCTTCAACAAGGCTGCAGGCCTGCAGAGGACTATGTGTCTGAGTTCCGGAGATGGAGTGCAGACACCAATTGGAATGACGCGGCTTTATGTTATCAATTCCGCTTAGGACTTTCAGAGCCTCTTGAGGATGAGCTTGCACGCATAGGGGTCCCGGGAAACTTGGATGCCCTTATCAATTTGACCATACAAGTCGACAGGCGCCTAAGAGAGCGCAAGTCTGAACGAGCCGCTAGCATGTCCCGTCTGACCTGGATGATGCCCCGGGTACCCACCTTCTCTAACCCGACACCCCCGATCCCAACTATTCTCCCATGGACACTTCAGAACCGATGCAATTGGGCCTGCTCCACCCCTCACTGACACCATAGGAACGACAACGCCGTCGCATTCACAACCTTTGCCTCTACTGTGGAGAGCCCGGGCACTACGTGAGGACTTGTTACGTACCTGCCAGATGAGCCTGACGTGTAGTGGGAAGGCTTCTCGTACAACCCCGGCTAAAGGGCCACCAATGTTGCGACAGTGGCCACAAGAGCCTGGCGGTGTATGGGTGCCTGGTTCGTCTTGGGTCTTGTCGGTTCAGCAGGTGCAGCAGGAAACAGGAAGCTGGCTGGTGGGTGCACTGGCTGGGGAGACACTGAATGCGTAGTCAGACAAGCCGGGTTTAGTAACAGATGATCAGATATAGATATAAACGACAGGCAGAGAATGGTCAGTATACAGGCAAGTTCGGCAACGGGAAATCAAGCAGTTGTAGAGCTGAGCGTTGGTCACAAGGCAGGCCGGGATCAGGATAACAGAGATCAATCGTAGTCAGCAAGCCAGGTCAAACACAGGAAACAGGAAACAGGAAACAGGTCAGATGACAGGAAGTCAGGTAAGAACTGCAGATCAGGCAGTGCTGCTAAGGTGTTTAAATAGGGCAGCCTGTTGTCAATCACTGAAATCAGTCTGCACCATTAACTCTTAGGTGGCAGATCCATGACATTGCCCCCCCTTACGGGCAACCTCCGGGTGCCCAACAGGTCTCTCTTCTGTGGATTTCTGCGAAAAAAGGCATTAACCAGGTCTCTGGCGTGCACATCCTGTTCAACCTCCCAAGAGTTATCCTCCGGGCCATAACCCTTCCACTTAACCAGGTACTGTACCTGATTCCTTCTTCTCCTACAGTCTATGATAGCCTCCACCTCATACTCCTCTTCACCATTGATGGTCACAGATTCTGGTGGCTTGGATACTCTATCTGGAAAAGAGTCAGGAACTGCGTGTTTCAAGAGAGAAACATGGAAGACAGGATGTATTTTAAGTGAATCAGGTAAGGATAATTCATAAGCAACCTCATTAAGTTTCCTCTTGACTGGGAATGGTCCCACAAATTTAGGTGCCAGTTTCTTTGAGGGACATGCCAACAGGAGATTTGACCATACCTGGTCTTCCGGGTGGAGAATCAGTTCACCCCTCCTTTTCCTGTCAAAAGCCGTCTTGCTTGCTGCTTGTGCCTTGGTAACCGCTTCTTGAAGCAACTTATTGTTGCGGTTTAGGAAATCCACTGTGTCTTGGACAGCCGGAACCGTGGTTTCTGGAATAAAGTCAGGCAAGAAGGATGGGTGAAAACCATAATTTGCAAAGAAGGGTGACTGACCTGTGGCAGAATGAGTGACATTATTATAGGCGAACTCCGCCAGTGGCAGCAGCGATACCCAGTCATCCTGTACAAAAGTAGTGAAGCATCGGATATACTGTTCCAATGTCTGATTGGTCCTCTCTGTCTGTCCATTGGTTTGGGGATGGTAGGCAGAGGACAAGGATCTTTCGATTCTAAGGGCTTCACACAGAGTTTTCCAGAATCTGGAGGTGAATTGAACCCCCCGATCGGAGACAATGTTCATAGGGACCCCGTGAAGCCTCACAATTTCTCTGATAAATACTTGAGCTGTCTCTATGGCTGAGGGAGTATTCTTCAGAGGCAAGAAATGGGCCATCTTGGACAATCGGTCCACTACTACGAAGATGGCTGTACATCCTTCTGATGGGGGAAGTTCCACAACAAAATCCATGGCTATCATTTTCCATGGTCTGTCAGGAACTGGCAGTGGCCGAAGTAGACCCCAAGCTCGGTTTCTTGTACCCTTACTGCGGTTGCAGATTACACAGGAATTTACGTACCTCTTACAGGTTTCTTCCAGGTCTGACCACCAGAATGTGCGTTTCAGGAGATCAAGCGTCTTGTGGACCCCAAAATGACCTGCTAGGGGATGATCATGGCACAGACCCAAAACGGTTATGCATAAACATTCAGGTACAAATACCTTGCTTCCGTTGAACAGTAAACCTTCCCGGAGTGTCAGCGTTACCCCTGGAGGGCTAGGAACGTCTGTCGAAGCCTGCTTCATTCTGTTGAGGAGGTTGCCCTGTCAAAGCAAGAAGTTATTTTGAGACAAGATGGTATCTGCCACTGGTGGTTCCTTGGGGTCATCAAACATACGAGACAGTGCATCTAGTTTGACATTCTTCGAGCCTGGCCGGTAGGTAATGTGGAACACAAATCGGGAGAAGAACAGGGCCCACCGTGCTTGATGTGGCTTCAGACGTTTAGCAGTCCTCAAATACTCCAGGTTTTTGTGGTCAGTATAGACCAATATGGGATGCGCTGCTCCCTCTATGAGGTACCTCCATTCTTCTAATGCCGCCTTAATGGCCAGCAATTCCCGGTCCCCAACGTCATAGTTTCTCTCTGCTGGAGAGAGCCTGCGGGAAAAAAAAGCTACTGGATGCATCAGATCCTTAGGGCCTTGGCGTTGGGAGATGACTGCTCCAATAGCGACTTCAGATGCGTCTACTTCTAGTGTATAGGGCAGAGACGGGTCCGGGTGACCAAGAACAGGTGCTGAAGTAAACAGTCCCTTCAAGGTATCAAATGCGGCTTGAGCCTCGGGAGTCCAATGGAAGCGGAGGTTAGTCAGCTGTGTTATAGGGTTTATGATAGCAGAAAAGCCTTTAATGAACCTTCTGTAAAAGTCGGCAAATCCTACGAAGCGCTGCACCCCCTTCTTGTCGGTAGGTGCAGGCCAGTCTAAGATTGCAGAGACCTTTTGAGAGTCCATCTTGATCCCTTCAGGAGAGATTACCAGTCCCAGGAATTGGATGCTGCGTTTTTCAAACTCGCATTTTTCACCTTTAGCATATAGTCCGTGTTGGCGGAGTCGGCTTAGCACCCTTTTGACATGACCTCGGTGAGAGTCCAGAGAAATGGAAAAAATCAGAATGTCATCTAGGTAAACAATCAAAAATATATCAAGGAAGTCTCTGAATATATCATTAACAAAATGTTGGAAAGTGGCCGGAGTATTGCATAGCCCGAAGGGCATCACTAGGTATTCATAGTGGCCAAATCGGGTGCGAAAGGCTGTCTTCCACTCATCCCCTTGGCGAATGCGGACTAAATTGTAAGCCCCCCGTGGATCCAGTTTGGTGAAAATGGTCGCTGACCTTAGTCTCTGAAATAGTTCGGGAACTAGAGGGAGAGGATATCGGTTTTTAACTGTAATTTTGTTGAGCTCCCGATAGTCCACACAAGGTCGTAGGGAGTGGTCTTTTTTTTCAACAAAAAATATTCCAGCTCCTGCTGGAGAGGTAGAGGGTCGGATGAACCCCTTTTCCAAGTTTTCTTGGACGTATTCCTTTAGTGCCTCCTGTTCTAGTTCAGCTAGGGGGAAGATTCTACCGAAGGGGATTTCGGACCCAGGAAGCAGTTCAATTGGACAATCATATGGCCGATGCGGGGGAAGAATGTCAGCCCCTCGCTTACTAAAGACATCCAGGAACTCATGATAGTGTTCAGGTACAACTTTCCGCACTTCAGACTCAGAGTCTACACAAAATAGTGTTGTAGAAGGAACTGGGGGCCTTGGTAGGCAGTGCTCCTGGCAATAGGCTGAGTGGAAGTTGATTCTCCCTGTGGCCCAGTCAATTTGCGGATTATGCGCCTTCAGCCAGGGTAGGCCCAGAATAACAGGGAATAGTGGGGAGGAGATGACATCAAGGCTTAGGAATTCCTTATGTTGAGAGGGAGCCAACACGGGTAAGGGAAATGTCTCTTGTGTCACAGGTCCAGACTTGATACATGACCCGTCAGCTAGAAAAACAGAAAGTCCTTGTGCTTTAGGTCTCAAGGGAATGTGTTGTTGTGTTGCGAAGGTTAGATCAATGAAGCAACTGCAGGCCCCGGAATCAATGATCGCGGTAACTGTCACTTCCCTTTCTAGCAGCTGGAAAGAGATGGGAAGGGTTAGGTTGGTAGCATTGGTAGGCAAAAAAAAGTTATTAACTGAAAAAATCATCCGCTGCTTACGTGTCTTGGTTGGACAGGAACGCACATAGTGGCCTGCACCCCCACAGTACAGGCAAAGGTTATTCTGTCGTCGGTGCAGGCGTTCTTCTGGGGACAGAGAGGGGCGTATTAGGCCAATTTGCATAGGCTCTGGAGTGTCGGTAGTAGTAGCGACAGGAGCGGGCTGAACTGGGGTGAAGCGATCAGGTGCGGAGTGAGTAGGAGCTGGGATCCGGGGCATCATCCATACTGGACGTGGCTGCTGGGCTGATCTTTCGGATCGTTGCTCACGAAGCCGGCGGTCAATTTGGATGGCCAGTGTGATAAGGGCCTCCAGGGTATTTGGGACCCCAACAGGTGCCAATTCGTCTTTCAGACCATCCGATAACCCCAAGCGGAACTGGTGTCGCAGGACTGCATCATTCCACTGTGTGTCTCCACTCCAGTGTCAAAAGTCTGTGACATAATCTTCAGCTGTTCTGCGGCCTTGCTGGAGTGCATGAAGGGCAGCCTCTGCTGTGGTGGTTCGTTGCGGGTCGTCGTATAATTCGGCCATTGCACCGAAGAAGGCGGACATGGACTGTAGCAATACATCATTCTTTTCCAACCTACGATGAGCCCAGGACTGGGGCTCACCCTGAAGCAGTGATATAATGAACCCCACTTTAGTCATTTCAAGGGAAAAAGTTCGAGGTTGTAGGGCGAAGTACAGTTCACATGCGTTGCGGAAGGATCGAAACTTTCCCCGGTCACCTGAAAATCTCTCTGGTGCTGGAACTCTGGGTTCAGGGGGCGGCATCACTAATGGGGTTGCTGCAGTGGCAGTCCCTGAGACAGAAGGGGCAGCATTGCTTGTTGGTGTAGCCAGAGTCTGTACACGTTGTTCCAGTTGCGGATAACACTCCTGTAGAGATTTGACTGCTTGGGTGAGGGCTGCAAGGTGCTGGCAGACGTCATCCATGGCTGATTTCCCACTAGCAGGCTCAGACATGGCTGCCTGATACTGTTACGTACCTGCCAGATGAGCCTGACGTGTAGTGGGAAGGCTTCTCGTACAACCCCGGCTAAAGGGCCACTGATGTTGCGACAGTGGCCACAAGAGCCTGGCGGTGTATGGGTGCCTGGTTCGTCTCGGGTTTTGTCGGTTTAGCAGGTGCAGCAGGAAACAGAAAGCTGGCTGGTGGGTGCACTGGCTGGGGAAACACTGAATGCGTAGTCAGACAAGCCGGGTTTGGTAACAGATGATCAGATATAGTTATAAACGAATAACAAAAAGAAAAATATTGCGCTTACCCAGTGAACAAAACAATAAGTGAAAAGCTGCGATTCAAAAATGTTATACAACATAAATAATAATATACAAGAGGGTTGGAATCGCACTAATCGTAAGTCTATGACCAATAAAGGGCACAGTGCGTGCTATAATTATTGTAAACAAATTAAATATGTATCATGTGAACACACAAAAATAATTAATAGTAATTGAATAACACACAGGTGTGGATTCGTGTGTGAATCCACCTAATGATCACCAAAAAAACTTGCTAGTAATAAGTAGCTATGTGCAAGAAAACACCACACCTGAGTGCAGTTCAGTGAAAAACCGTTAGACTAATGAAGCCACACAAGTATTAAAATAAATCAAAAAAAGAAAAGAGAAACTGAATCCAAATAAAAACTCCACCTGATGGACACAGAGAAGCAAAATCATAGTCTATGATATGTTGAAAAAAAGGTCTATGTAATAAAATCCTCAGATGAAAATGAATATAAATATACCGTCTCCACCTTTATGACGTGTATGTAAACGAAAAAAGAAAGAAAGTCTCAAGCTGGTACAGATGCGTCAATCTCCTGAGTGTCGATCACATATGGACTTGCAGAGATTTGAAACTGCAGAATCTCAGCGCCATAAAAACAAAACAAAAACAAAAGAGACTCGCATAGTGTGAAACCTTATGGATAACTAATATAACTACACCCGTGTGGGACAGTCTTGCGACCGGGGGAGGGGATAGTGCAAACCCACCACCACTGCACACACTGACCCTTACCAGATCTGGACCCCGCAGGGTAAATAAAGGCACTCAGAGGAAGGGATCGTAGTTCAGCAGCCATAGGACATCAGCAGATGACAGTATTGATGATACCATGTAACAACATAAAACCGCACATAGTGTAAAATCCAATGGTATTTAATACAAAAAAAAAGATAAAGGTTGCACTTACAACAGATGAAAATCAATAGGGCATTAAAAACAAGGTGCCGGCCGGCTGGATGGTACGCGTGCGTCCTTCCGTATGGATGCGGTGACGTGAGAACGTCTCCTCCCAACGTTTCGTCTTCAAAGACTTGATCACGGGAAGGCTTCTCGTACAACCCCGGCTAAAGGGCCACCGATGTTGCGACAGTGGCCACAAGAGCCTGGCGGTGTATGGGTGCCTGGTTCGTCTCAGGTCTTGTCGGTTTAGCAGGTGCAGCAGGAAACAGGAAGCTGGCTGGTGGGTGCACTGGCTGGGGAAACACTGAATGCGTAGTCAGACAAGCCGGGTTTGGTAACAGATGATCAGATATAGATATAAACGACAGGCAGAGAATGGTCAGTATACAGGCAAGTTCGGCAACGGGAAATCAAGCAGTTGTAGAGCTGAGCGTTGGTCACAAGGCAGGCCGGGATCAGGATAACAGAGATCAATCGTAGTCAGCAAGCCGGGTCAAACACAGGAAACAGGAAACAGGAAACAGGTCAGATCACAGGAAGTCAGGTAAGAACTGCAGATCAGGCAGCAAAGACACTGTGCTGCTGAGGTGTTTAAATAGGGCAGCCTGTTGTCAATCACTGAAATCAGTCTGCACCATTAACTCTTAGGTGGCAGATCCATGACAGGACTTGTCCAGCGAAGCTCAGTAAGTGCTGCCCTCTATCTACCATTCATACAGCTGTTGTTCCTCATAACTCTTCTCATCTGGCTATTCCCAATTTTTTTCAGCTCCCAGGAGGGAATATCCAGGCCAACGCCATACTTGATTCCGGGGCCTGCAGCTGCTTTTGGACTCCTCTTTTGCCATACAACACCACATCCCTCTGCGACCCAGGGCCAGGGGTCTATCTGTTTTCCTTGCCGATGGGTCAGCGTTAAGATCTGGGCCGGTTGTACAGGAACGGAACTACGACGTGGGGCATCGGAAATTACTGGCAATCAAGGCCGCACTGGAAGAGTGGCGATATCTTCTGGAGGGCGCAGCACACCCGATTCTAATTTACACAGACCATAAGAACTTGGAGTATCTGAAAGTCGCCAAAAGACTAAAACCACGTCAGGCCAGGTGGGCGCTCTTCTTTAACCGATTTTCATTCCCCATAACATACAGGCCTGGGTCGAAGAATACTAAATCTGATGCCCTCTCAAGGATGTTCTGCGATTCGGAAGTCACTACCCCCCCAGACACTATCCTGTCTCCAAGGAACTTCTTGCTGTTACAGGGTGACCTCCTGTCACAAATTAGACAGGCCTCTGCAGGGGTCCCTTCTTTAACCGGCATGGACCTTCAACTCAAGGACGGTCTTCTGTGGCATAAAGACAAGATCTTCGTACCGGAGAACCTATGGGTCAGTGTCCTAAATGCCTGTCATGACCATGAATTGGCTGGCCATTTCGGGGTACTCAAGACCTCCGAAGTGCTGCAGCGGACATTCTGGTGGCCTCAGCTCTTGAAGGACTGTAGGTGCTATGTGGAATCATGTACCACATGCATCCGGAATAAGGGGAGCAAGTTGAGAGCTTGGGGACTCTTAAAGCCCCTGCCTGTACCAGAAAAGCCATGGAGGATGATCTCTATGGACTTCATTGTGGAACTCCCTCCTTCCGAAGGCTTCTCGACTATCTTCGTGATTGTGGACAGGTTGTCCAAAATGGCACATTTTGTGCCCATGAAGGGTACACCCTCTGCCCCTGAGACAGCTAAAATGTTTATTAAAGAAGTTGTAAGGCTCCACGGCATACCTGCGAACATTGTATCGGATCGAGGGGTACAATTTACGTCCAAGTTCTGGAGAGCACTCTGTGAGGCCCTTAAGATCGACCTGTCATTCTCTTCTGCCTACCACCCACAATCAAATGGTCAGACCAAAAGAACTAATCAAACCCTTGAACAGTATCTACGCTGCTTTTTGTCTTTCTCACAAGAGGATTGGGTATCTCTGTTACCACTAGCTGAATTCGCATACAACAACTCAATCCATTCAGCTACTAAGCAATCCCCGCTCTATGCAAACTATGGCTATCATCCGTTGTTTTTGTTCAATTGTATCCCAGAGTGTCCAGTACCCGCTGCCCAGGAGACCTTGGATTTCTTCAACACCAATAATAAACTGTTGCAGGAGACTATGGCCAAAACACAGGAACACAACAAGGAAGTGTTCGATAAGAACAGGAGGGGAGAACTCAACTTGGAACCCAGAGACCAGGTGTGGCTGTCCACTCTTAACTTAAAACTCGCCTGTCCCTCAAAAATTCTGGGTCCTAGATTCGTGGGGCCCTTCCCAATAAAAAGGAAAGTCAACAGTGTAGCCTACGAACTTGAGTTGCCAGATTCGTTCCGTATTTACCCGTTTTTTCATGTAGAAAGCCCCATAGTAAGGGGAACCCAGGCGGAGGGGCCACATGACTGGGGGAACACTGTGCGGTGAACACACAGGATAGGGAAGTGAGGTATTAGGGGTGGGGTTACCTAGCACGAGGAGGGTTAGTTAAAAGTAGTGGGTGGGTGGGGCTGGTCATTCTGGAGCCATTCCATGGAAGAGGTAACACACAGTTTGTTTTTTGCTGTGCTGTTACCTCATCCATGGATCACCCCGGTGGCCTGTTGGTGGTGATGTTGCTGGGATCGGGGGAAGGTAGGTCCAGCCCTCCTCCAAGCTGCACATGGACTGCCCAGGACTTTTCATCGCTGGAGTCCCGTGATTCGCGGCACCCCCCCGCGATTTGCGGGCCCCCCGCAATTCGCGCCCCCCGCGATTCGCGGCACCTCCCCCCGCTCAAAATCTATGATCCGCGCCCCTCCCCCACTCAACAACTCCGATCTGCCCCCCCCGCTCAAATAAAAAAATGTTCTGCTGAGAAATTTTAAAATTTTGGGAGGTATGTGGTCCCTCCAGGTCCCTCCAGGTCCCGGGAAGTGTACCGGCTTCCGCTTCAACTGGGAACAAGGGGGGGAATCACTGCACTGTGAGCGGCATCTCCGTCGCCTGCCAGGCCTGATCTGGGTGGTGATGGTGGAACGGTAGCGTGGTACTCGATGTGGAAGAACGGCAGGCACGGCTGGGGGCCTCTTATCTAGGGCGGCCACGCCTGGAGCGGGAGGAATTCAGAATTCCCGTCGGAATTGGCACGGCCTGATCCCAGGGCTCCTACAGTTTTTCCAGCAGCAGGCATCCGGCCTTGTTGATGGGCGCAGCGTCCCCTGCTGGACGGGGGGACCAACGGTCAGAAGGAGAGATCTCAGACACGGACTCCGAAGGTCCAGGCATAGTGGCGGGCCCGTCGGGGCTTCAGCGGGGACCCAGAGTGGCGGCTGGTCGGATGGTTTCCTCTGGGCAGCCGGGTAAGTCATCTTCTAGTTCTGCTACAGTTGTTTTTCCTGCTTTACTCTCCCTCCTCCCCTCCTTCTCCCCCCCTTTCTCATGTGCCTGTTGTTCCGTATGCTGGGTCCCCGGGGGGGTTCAGGTGGGGGTGGGCTTCTCCTGTTGGGGTGGGACGGTTGCAGGGGGGTACACCTGACGTGGACGCAGTGATGCTGCAGCAGTTGTGGTCCTCCTTGTTGCAAAGATGTTGGGCCATGGCAGGTGGGGGGCCAAGCGGGCCCTCTCCTGCCGTCACGGTGCCTCAAACTGCCGCGTGGTCGGTTCCTCCCGTGACTGGGCCGGTTAATGTAGGGGCATTTCATGTGAAGCATTCAGGTTGGGGTGGGACTTTCCGGGGGAGCGGGGATGGTGGTGTGTTTTTAACCCCCTCCGTTTCGTCAGTGGGTGTCGGGAGTGTGGCTAAGTCCCAGGTGAGTTTGAGTGGAGTGGTGGTGCCTCCTCTTCCGGGGGCATCAACGGTCCCAGGGACCGCTGTGGGTGACTTTCCTTCGGTGGTGCCGGGGGTGGCACAGGTAAGTACAGTTCCGGGGTAGCGTCAGGTGTGACGGCGGATGGCGTACGGTGGGCTGATGCGGCCCAGTGTGAGGTATGTATTTGTTTTGATGGGCCCTTTGGGTCTCATTTGAAGGCAGAGAAAAGAGCGAATTTGGAAGGGGGAGTTTGCGGTAGTATTCTCGTTGCTTCCGCTTGGGAAGTTTATCTTGGATAATGTCCGACATGATGTGGGTAAAACGGAGGAGGAGGAAAAGCAGCGTTTTTTCGCAATATTCCTTGGTCGTTTGCGAATTGGGCACAGGCGTGTGATATTTTGGCGAGGGTAATTGGGAAATGGCGTCACAGAATTGCATGGGCTTGTTTTGCTATATTGTTGTCATCAGTGAGGCAGAGAGGGTGTACAGCAAAAGGTTATCGCCTTGTGTATGGGGCTTATGACTCAGCCCTTTCGGGAAGGGGTCGAGGGAGCTCAGGCCTTCTCGCCGTCGGTCACTTAACGCAAGGGGTTCTGCTGGCAATTTAATGAGGGCTCCTGGAAATTCTGGGTTTCTTGTTGTTTCCGCCACGAGCCCATCCCTCGTCAAAGTGCTGCAAGAAAGGAAAGAAGCCAAGTGACGCTGGAAAAAGGGAGGACCAGTGAAAGTGGAGGAGATGGTGCTGTATCTACGTAGGTACCCGAATAGGATAGCGGCACGGGCGTTGTGGTTGCGGGTTTTTAAGTAGGGTTTTCCAATTCCCGGTGATTTGTAAGAAATCCCTCCTTTGGCGTCTAACCTAAAGTCATCTTACGATTACCCGGAGATGGTCACTGTAAAGCTCCGGAAGGAGGTGGGATTCAGCAGGATGGCGGGGCTGTTGTGGCCCCGCCTGTTGGGGACGTGGGTGTTTCTCCACTGGGGTAGTGCCGAAGCGTGAGCCAAATCAGTTTTGGCTCATCCATCCTCTCTCTCACCTCAAAAATAGGGTCGTGAATAATGCATTATCCTGCCCTTTGTAAGGTGTCGGATGCGTCTTTCGTTGTGGCGGGGTGCTTGGCCCAGTGTTTTGGGGGGGCCTTGTTAGCCATGACCGACATTGAATCGGCATTTCTGCTGTTGCAGGTTCATCCGAATGGTGTGCGTTTTGTGGGCTGACTGGCTTGGCGTTTGTGTTGCATTATCTCGATGATTTCTTGGGGGTCGGTCCGTCGAATGACCGGACCTGCCTTATTTTACTTACCACCATTCAGCAGGTGTTCAAGGTGTTTGGGGTCCAACTGGCTCAGGACGGATCAAAAGGGAGGGTGATAGAGTTGAAAAAATTTGGGGCATTATCATTGATTCGGTTAGGATGGAATGCCGGCTTTCAGAAGACAAGCTGGGGAATTGCGTGAGTCAGTCGCGGTGGAGGCACGTTGTGCGAAAGTAAAGTTACGGATTTGCGGTCTTTATTGGGAAAGCTCAACTCAAGATCATGCTGATGGGGAGAGTTTTTCTATGGACGGTTGTCCGCTGCCATGGCGGGTGTTAGGCCGCGTACACACGATCGAATTTGTCCCCTGGAAATGGTCCGACGGACCATTTCAGCAGACAAATCCGATCGTCTGTACGGACTAGCGGACGGATTTCTCCGGATTTGTCCGGCGGACAAATTTCAAAGCATGCTTCAAAATTTGTCCACCGGAGACATGTCCGTCGGATATGTCCGCTGGTTAGTACACTAACCAGCGGACATATCTGCCCGAACATGCGTCAAAGCCGTCGTATGGATTCGACGCATGCGCGTGGAAGTGTTTCACTTCCTGGTGCGGTGACGTGGCGCCGTCAACGTCACCGCCACGTCACCGCGCTGTCCGCCGGCGGGGATTTTGATCCGATGGTGTGTACAGCCATCGGACCAAAACAACCGGGGCGGACATATCCGATGGAAACGGTCCGAGGACCGTTTCCATCGGATATATTCGATGGTGTGTACGCGGCCTTAGAGCTCCGCATCACTTTGTGCGGTTGGGTCGAGAGCACAGGGAAGATTTGAAGGTACTGGACTCATTTTTGGAGCAATACAACCGAAAATCATGGTGGTTGGCTCCGGTGGTCCCAGCGAGTGAATTGGAGCTTTCTACTGATGCGGCTGGGTTAGTAGTTTTTTTGCGGTCTACTTTGAGGGTACGTGGTGCGCTGGTCGGTGGCCAGAGCAACTGGCCGGTTCGCATTGATCAGTAATTTGAGGCTGCTGCCGTTGTTCCCGATAGTGTTGGCCGTTGAGCTGTGGGGGCGGTGTTAGGAACCGGAAGGTTCGCTTTCATCGTGATAGTTTGGGGGTAGTACAGGCCATTTCTCCCCTGACAGCTTCGTCTTTGCCTGTAATTCGTTACTGCGTGATTTGGTTTTAAACTGTTGGGCGCTGAATATTGTTGTGGGTGCAGTGCATGTCCCTGGGGTCGAATATGAGGTGAAAAAAGTGGTAATACTGCGCTGTCTATGTGAATGGTCTAGAAAAAATGCTAGCAACTTGAAATGTGAGATACCCACAAAAATACAACTAAACAAGAAAAAGCTGCGCAAATATAAACACTACAGTGTAGAACTCCAATAGCAGTCCTGTGTAGAATAAGTGAAAGTCCTGTATTGCAGGTGATAAATAAAATAACAAGTCCATTAATCAAGTACGGAACACATTATGCATCTGATGGAAACTGATAGCAGAAAAAATTATTCTTTCCTCCAGATAGATGGTGACATCAAATGCAAAAAACCTCAGAAACAGTGCATGGATAGATAAACACCTCCACCTTTCAATCACACCGCCCCTTACCAGAGGAGAAGATCCCAACTAGAGATCTTCTGACAGCAGATGGCTTAATCCCCAGCCAGGGGTTAACGTGGCAGGATATCCAAGAGCCGAGACTTCTCCAACAATGGACCGATGATCCGTGTTGTAATGAAACCAGTGTGGAGAAGAAAAAAAGCTACATAGTGTGAACCCATATAACTTGTTTAATAAAAAAATTTAAAATCACACTTACAGGAAAGTAGATAAAATTTGCATGTGAAAATATAGCCGGCCGGCTAGCATACCCGTTCACTCCGGGACACAGTTTGCGGTTTAAAGGACGTCAGCACGCCGCTACCCTACGCCGTTTCGTCTCAAAAGGACTTCGTCCTGGGGCAAGAGCGGCGTACTGACTCACCGCAATTTATATCTAACAGATACAGATGGTACCGCCCCCATCTGAGCTCCCAGAATCCTTGAAGCTAATGTGGCCATCTTGGATAAGGGATGTTTCCAATATGTGGGAATAGCAAATCCACTAATACTTCACCTATCTAACTGCAATTACTGCCATTGCCAAAAAGGAAAAGAAAAAAGGGATAATAATGTGTATGATAAAAACAAAAATTTCTTTGCTACGCACAGTGATTGGTAGATTATAGTGTCAACCATATAGGGTCAGGGATCACTCATACAAGTCTGTCCATGTCCCTATTTGTGGTACCTCCCTGCTCTTGGTGTCAGCCTCCATGTATGTTGTAACCATCCTTTTGCAGTGGGTGAAAACCTGATCATCCAGAGCGCGCTGCGCTCTACAGTATAAACAATGATCACATGACTTCTTGGTCAGGTGAGCAGTAACACCAATAGGGGCGCAGGGAGGGTGTGGGCAAACCTTGTGGGTACACGACATGTGTACGGTCCGCGCGTCCCCGGATGATGACGCGCACGATCGCAAACACGACGTGATTGGGCTGGACGTCAATATGAGGAGGCTGTTGCACGCTCTCGTTTACAGTGGGACTGGTTCCAGCAGCTTGCGCCAGAGGCAGAGCAGGAGGGGGTTACGTCCCCAGTGGCTTGTGGGACCTCGTGTTGGAACGGTGATGGCTCTAGTTCGGAGGTCAGTGGCTGACTCCACTTGGGGGTCGTATGAGCGTGTTGGGCAGGAGTGGCATGGCCTGGTGAGTGATCTTGAGGTTGGTTCCTCGGTTATTTTTAGCTCTGCTTCACTAAACAAAATAATGGCTGGATTGGCATGCCTTTTCAATTGAATGGGATGTGAGCTGTTACCAAGGCGTACGTGGTTCGCTAGGTGTTGCGGGGTTATAGTAAAGGTCGGGTCAGGCCGGATTCCAGGAGGCCGGTTTCTTGGCATATGTTGGAGGTTCTTGTCGGTGTTTTGCCTTAGGTGTGCTCTTCAAACTTTGAGGTTCAGTTGTTTCGGACTGCGTTTTTGTTGGCAATTTTTGGGGCTTCACGGGTGGGAAATTGGTCAGCCCTACTAAGGTGGATGCAGGGGGATTCATATATCTGATGTGACGGTGCTGGCTGATTCGGTCACGTTGTTCGTGCGGAGGTCAATAAACCGATCAATTGGGCAAGGGTACCAAGGTGGTTCTGTAAAAAGTGTCGGGGGCTGGGGGTGTGCCTGATGGAAGTGGTTCGGGAATGGTAAGGTTCACAGCCTACAGGGATGGGGTCTGCCCCTTGTCTCGGGAATGGGCTGCCTTTGTCCAGCTATCAATTTGGGGCAGTTTTTAAACGATGTTTGGGGGCGGGAGTGTAACCGTATGAACCGTGACAACCAGAGAAGTTGGAAGGATGAGAGATACTCCTGGGCCAACTGCACTAATAACTCCTGGGTCGAAGTCCACCCTGTGCCCTTGTAGGCGTAGGGTGGCTAATATGATCATAATTAATATATTGTGATAGGTGAAACTCCTGCACTGTGCTGGATAGGGAGGGAGACTGAATGGATAGGGGGGGGGAGAGGGGGGAGGGAGGGAGGGGGAAAGTGCACTGCAGCAGACAAAAAGGGGTCTATCCTAGTAGACAAGAAAAATAAATGAAAAAGGGTGATATTGTCTGCGCTGCGAAGGGGAGAAAATGTAAGAGGAGTGAAAACTCCACAATGGGGAAGTGATGGGTGAACCTGCTGGATGGGAAGTAGTGAACTAACACAACATAAGGATGACCAATGCAAACATCAAAATAACGCAATAGTGGATAGAATAAATCAAATAACGACAGTCACAGTCCCACACTCAAGGGGAGGAAAAAAGTCCTAGTGTTGAAACCAGAATGGATGTGGAAGTGGTGAAAAAAAATTCCAGAGTGAACCTTCCAGCAGCCGGATTAGTGGGAAGCACAGCAAACGAATCCACAGTGTAGCCCACACCTCAGGTGATCCTAGCAGCTTACCTCAAGGGCTATCTGCTATAGCCAAGCCAAAAGGGAATAGCTGTACTCTCCTGCTGGATGAATGCCCTCCTGTGGGGTGGGATGGTGAACCTAGTGGAACCCAGAATCCAATGTTGCATGTGGGAGACAAAGATGGAAGACAAATAGCGTAATCCTGTCACTGCTGGTAGAGCCCCCACTGCAAGGTGAATGTGCACTTACACAGAGTAAAATGATAGATAGCCTATCTCCACGAGCGGCAAGCTCGTCAGTCCCCTGGTTCTTCTCCTATGATCCTGCCTATATTAGCACCAGTCCTGCCCGGGACTCAGATGGTATTGGTGCAGGTGAAGAGAAGAAAGAGTGGTACCCCTGATGAAGTCACGTGGTGTGACGAATACGCGTCAGGTTGGAGCACTGGACCATGTACAGCACCTGACAGACGGTAGACAAGCTCGTAGCTCGTGGATGTACGACCGTTTTTACCACTCAAATGTGAGTTTTTACTGATGTGTTTTTTTCTTTTTATTAAATACTGTATTATGCGATGTGCCCCCTCTTTCTTCTCTTCACCTGCACCAATACCATCTGAGTCCCGGGCAGGACTGGTGCTAATATAGGCAGGATCACAGGAGAAGAACCAGGGGACTGACGAGCTTGCCGCTCGTGGAGATAGGCTATCTATCATTTTACTCTGTGTAAGTGCACATTAGACATGTGCACAGCAAAAATTTTCGTTTATTTCTGTTTTGTTTCTGTTCATTTATCGTGATTCGTAACGAGTCATAGTTTCGTAAGACGTTAGTTATCGTATTCGTACTCTTTAGTATTTTCGTAACACTTTTTTTTCCGTTTACGTTTTCTTATGTTAGTTTATTTTTCGTTGATTTGAGATTAGTATTTTCGTAAAATTTTGTATTCTGCCTCGTTCGTATTTTAACAATGAATTTATTCGTTCATTCGTTTTTACGTTGGTTTATTTTTCGTTGTTTTGATATTCGTATTTACATTATACATTTCATCATGCCGCATTCGTATTTTCGTAAGAAATAAATCTTCGTTGCTTTATCATCATTCGTATTTTCTTGTCTAATTTCATTTGATTGTAACAACGTTCTTTTGTAGATTTTATTGCATTCGTAATTCTGTTAAAATACATTTTACGTTTATTCGACACACTACTCGTCGTAATTTTGTAAATCGTACTTTACTGCGATTGACTTGACAGATCCACAAAACCGGTGCAACCTACCCAAACACACCCTATCTGGACTCTGAAAGGAATGCACTGCAGTCTAACACAGATAAAGACACAAGGTCAAGGAGCCACTAAGTAATAGGAAAGAAGCTCATTGGGGGAAGGAACAAACCTCTTCAGGGTAAGGGACAGCGCTGAGTGGCTATTGGTCACAGTACTAATGAAAGTGAATTTGCATTATTTTGTATATTCGTTGTTTTCATTTCTGTTTTCCGAAGATTCGTAATTTATTTTTCGTTAGTTTTGCTTTTCGTTTTTTATTCTTTGTTCGGCATTTCAGGTGTTTTGTTTTCGTTCTTCGAATATTAGTAAGTTTGCATTTTCGTTTATTTTTCGTAACCATGATTTATTTTTTGGTGTTTGGTATTTTCGTTATTTCTATGTTTTAGTTTCTTTTTTCTTTCGTTGTGTGGTTCTTTTACATTTAGTAGTTTCGTATCTTCGTAGTTTTCCATATTCGTTAATTTTGGAAATATCGTTATTCGTTATTATTTGCGCTAAACCATTCGTTCATTCGTAGGTTAACGAATCAACGAAAATAACGAAAAATGACGGAAAACGTATTCGTAACGAAAAAAATTGCACATGTCTAGTGCACATTCACCTTGCAGTGGGGGCTCTACCAGCAGTGACAGGATTACGCTATTTGTCTTCCATCTTTGTCTCCCACATGCACCATTGGATTCTGGGTTCCACTAGGTTCACCATCCCACCCCACAGGAGGGCATTCATCCAGCAGGAGAGTACAGCTATTCCCTTTTGGCTTGGCTATAGCAGATAGCCCTTGAGGTAAGCTGCTAGGATCACCTGAGGTGTGGGCTACACGTGTGGATTAGTTTGCTGTGCTTCCCACTAATCCGGCTGCTGGAAGGTTCTCTCTGGAATTTTTTTCTCCACTTCCACATCCATTCTGGTTTCAACACTAGGACTTGTTTCCTCCCCTTGAGTGTGGGACTGTGACTGTCATTATTTGATTTATTCTATCCACTATTGCGTTATTTTGATGTTTGCATTGGTCATCCTTATGTTGTGTTAGTTCACTACTTCCCATCCAGCAGGTTCACCCATCACTTCCCCATTGTGGAGTTTTCACTCCTCTTACATTTTCTCCCCTTCACAGCGCAGACAATATCACCCTTTTTCATAATTCATATATTACATGAAATTGGACATTAATAATAATTCATATTGCAGGACTGGAATATTACAAGGGGTCCATTTTGACATCTGTTACACAGGAGAGGGACATTACAAGCTTATTCAATGCTTAGTTCCGGCTATTGAAATGTTAAGTGAGGTTGGCTCTATAATGTGTGGACACATTCTGTGGAAAGGTGTTAATTGCATCGGCTCCTGAGAGACCTTTTCATTGTGTGATAAAACTGTTTCAAAGCCTATTGATGCCCAGGTGTCAGAGACAGTACGTCTGTCTATATAATATGATTGAGGTTCCTTGTATGTGTGTGAAGATTATCTGTGATTGTGTATTATTCAAGGTTAATTGAACTCTATTGATGATGCGGTGCCCAGATGTCTAGCTACTGATTAGATAATTAGCCTCAGTGTGTGAATAGGGGGGTGGAGATTGCATTGTCCTGTGATTAACTGTAACATCTTGTACTGTATAAAAAGCTGAGAAGAAACCAATAAAGTGTTCATTCATTTTGAAACCAGTACCAGAGCTTGTGTCTCGGTTATTATGGGAAATGGAATGGATCATGTATGCAGGATTGTCGCAGTGTGTCAGATAAGCTTGTCGTGGGTGGATGGAAGGTCATAAACAGTGGTGACCGTTACATTGGTGGCCCAGCAGTGGGATGATTCCATCTTCAGAAGGATGGCTACAAGGGCACATGACAATGGAGACGATGTATGAACGGATGAAGCTCTCTTCCCTCAAGGACTTACTGGAGAGCTGGGGCAGACCGGCCAGCAACCGTAAGAAAAGGGACATTATCGCATAACTTTGATCGGGCTGTTAAACATGGACTGGCACAATATGGTCCTAATCCTCCACCGGAGATCATAGATCGGGTTATAGCGCCTGTAGATGCCACCTTGCGACAGCTGAAGTCACAGTAGCACCAACTGAAGAGAGAGGAGAGGTGCAGATACCAGTCTCCATGGAAGAGGAATTCCAAGGGAGGTTACAAGAGATGCGGATACAGCACAGAGGACTCGTATCAGAGGAGGTCCTACTGGGATTGTCAGATGTGATTCGGTGCCAACTCTGGAAGGAAGCGCTAGCTCTGGAGCAGCAACACCAAGGAAAGGTCCTGCCCTCCATCTATGAAAGGTACTGGCCGCAGTATGACGTACGAATGCCGTTGTTGGGGGAACAACCAAAGCAGGAGTGGATAGCGGAGTTAAGCAGGCTGATCCGGGCAGAGATGCAGCTGGATGAGAGCTACAGAGCCCTCCGGTGGTATGTAGTGCAAGAGTGCCCGTAGTCAGCGGATGACAGCCCCACAAAAGGCTATGACTATGATGGCCTGGGATTATTGTATTGGAGGATGTCCAGTGATCCTGACTTTGGGGATGATCGGGAGTGGCGCTTGGAGGACATAATGGAGCACAGAGAGGAATAATTGAATATCTCGGGAGGCCACTGGTTACAGGAAGATTTGGAATTTCTGGCCATTCAGGAATGGGATTTGGAAATCGCCTACAGACAGCTGTTGGACTCTGCTCAGCAGCAGGGTGGGGCTCCCGTTGCCTGGGACTATGGGGAAAGTTCAGATTACAATTGTGAAATTCTGGCTGATGGATCGGCAGTGGAAAATATAGAGATTGCCATCCCTAAAGCCGAAGCGGATGGTGTGGAGTTCCAGAGAGCCAGGGCGGTTGGCCCCTTTCTCCAGCAACAAGCTGAGGTGGTAAAGCTTTTACCCCCAGCTGAATCACTGGCAACAGAGCAGAGTGCCCCAGGCCTCTACTCCTCCCTTACAGAAGAGGGGGACCCTGTGGTAGTGGATGGGACTGTGGTCTCCACTCACAGCAACCCAGCGGAAGAGCTGGCATCAGAACAGAGCGTCACGGACCTCTGCTCTCCACTAATGGAAGAGGGGGACCCTGTGGTAGTGGATGGGACTGTGGTCTCCACTCACAGCAACCCAGCGGAAGAGCTGGCAACAGAACAGAGGGTCACGTACCTCTGCTCTCCACTAATGGAAGAGAGGGTCCCTGTGGTAGTGGATGGGACTGTGGTCTCCACTCACAGCAACCCAGTGGAAGAGCTGGCAACAGAACAGAGGGTCACGGACCTCTGCTCTCCACTAACAGAAGAGGGGGTTCCTGGGGTAGTGGATGGGACTTCATTCTCCACTGGCACAACCCCGAAGATGGTACAGGACTGGGACAGGAGGATGTCGGCTTTGCTTTGCAAGCATCAGGGGGTTTTCACCTAGCACCAGTGGATGGGACTTCAGTCTCCACTGGTATACCCCAGGAAGGGGGGCAGTTGGCCCAGACCCCCAACAGCGTGATGGACTGAGCCCAGACACCCTGCCTTCTCTCCAGCGGCTGAAAGGACTCCAGGGAGAAGGGCCAGTCCAGGCCTCTCCCCAGCGGCAGGCGTGATCTCTGAGAGAGGCAGAGGTTGGCGGGTGAGTAATGCTCAGTTTGGAGCAATTTATTTGGGGTACGATATGGATACCATCATTGGAGGACTGTAACTGCCGACTAACTTTGGGGTTCCCTCCTGTGTCAGTCTCCCACCCAAAGGGGAGAGATGTAACGGAATGACCTGTGATGCCCAGAGACTTTGGAAGGATGAGGGGTACTCCTGTGCCAGCGTCACTAATAACTCTTGGGTCTAGGGTCACCCTGTGCCCCTTTTGGGCATAGCGTGGCTGATAAATCATAATTCATGTATTGCAGAAGATGGGACAGATTACAGGTGATTTTATTCTGACCCCCCACCAGGTCAATAGATATTCCATTGTCCATTGTGTAAGGCTGTTGATATGCTAATTGAGTCTGCTTCTGAAAGACCTTTTTTTTAAGATAAATAGATTTTTTATTTATTTTTTTTCCCATGCTTTACACAAACATATAACCGTCAATAAAAAAAATACAGGCGATTTGTTAACAAATTATAAGTATCAATATTGCAATATCTAGGAGCTATACCCGTTTAGGATTAATATCACGTGCCTTGTTGAGTAAATGTTGTGTTGGTTGTGTATCTCCTCCCCCCCCAAGTCCCGCCTCCCATTCACTTGCCCCCACCCTCCCCTTCTCCACCCTTGTGAGCATACAAGCTTGGTAGTGGTTAGTTTGGATTATATATGGCTGCCGCCTTGCCTGGTGTTTAAAATTTGTCATAGCTAAATGCAGACCTGTAGGGGCCAGTTCATGCCCCCACTTGCCCGAGTTCCGGCGTAACAAGATGCTTACTCTATATCACCATCTGTTCTCTGCCATAGTCTCCATATTTTTGCAAACTTATCATACTTCCCTTGGGTGGTGTAATGTACCTTTTCATTTGAAATTGTATGTTTCATAACTGTTAACCAGTTCTCTATAGTTGGGGGCGTCTGAGCTTGCCATTTTTGGGCAATTATTTTGCGAGCTTGGAATAGGCATCTCATGATAGGTTCTATGGTTCCTTGCGGTACCTTATTATCGTCCATACATCCCAAGAGGCAAATCCTAGCGGTTGGTTCAAGGGCAGACCTAAATTTCTCGTTTATCCGTGTTATAATACCCGCCCAAAAGCTGTATAATTTGGGGCACTTCCAGACCATATGAAAAAGATCTCCTTTATTGTTGCATCTTGGGCACGCATCATTGGGTCTTCAACCCATTTTAAACAATTTATGGGGGGTGTAGTAGACCCTATATAGTAAGAATAGGTGAGACAGTCTTTGGGCCGGGGCGATGGACGTCCAGGCTCCTTGCCGGAGGATCCTATCCCACTGATCTGGGGAAATTATGCCCAGGTCGCACTCCCAGGCCACTTTACTCTTCCGCGGCCCTTCTCTGCATAATGCCCTCTCTCCCAAGCTGCCATATGTTGCAGAAATTAAGCCCTTGACTTGTGTTGCCTCAACTACAGAGGGCAGAACAGGCATCTGTGTCCACTCAACTGTTTTAGCAGCAAATTGTACTTGTATGGCGTGGCGAACCTGGAGAAATGTATAGAAAGATTTATTTGAGATTTTGAATTCGCTTACTAGGTCTTGGAATGACTTCAGAACGTTGCCCTTGAATATATGCTTTAGTCGGCATATGCCTTTATTTGCCCAGTCCCTTTGAAGTTTCTATGCTTAACATCTCCTGGAGATTGTTGTTGTTCCAGAGGGGAGAGAATTCAGACGGGCCCTCGTGCCCCATGATTATTTTTATTGTGTGCCATGTTTTGCTAATTAGTTTTATAGTTACATGGTTATAGCAGAAGTAATCTGCTTCTAGGGCTTCAACTAATAGATTATGTGGATTATTTGTCAGTAGGAGTCGGTTATTAATGACATTTCTTTCTGCGGTTCCGCATCCGGCCAGATGTTGCAGTTGTGATGCCAGAAAATATAGTTTTGGATGGGGAACCGCCATTCCCCCCTCTTTGACCGGCAGTTGTAGTGTTTGTAAGCTTATCCTAGGTTGCCCTCCCTTCCAAATTAGGTCTCTAAATAAGGCGTTTATCTTTTTAAACCACTTGTGTCCTATCCATATTGGCGAGTTGTGTAACAGATATAATAGTTGTGGCTGCCAAATCATTTTGATTAAGTTACAACGTCCTGCAACGGACAGTGGCAATCTTTTCCATATGTCACATTTACTTTTCCACTTTAATAGTAGTGGGTCTAAGTTTAGAGTGAGGAAATGAGAAACCTCTTTTGAGATCCATATCCCCAAGTACTTAATTTTAGGGCTAATGGCTATTTGAGAGAGGCTTGACAACATATGTGGAGCTACCGGGTCCAGTGGTAGCAGAGCTGACTTCGACCAATTAATCGTGAGACCTGAGAACTGTTCGAATTCCTCCATTAGTTGCATTACTTTGTCTAGCGACCCTTCAACATCCCCAAGAAAAAAAAGGACGTTGTCTGCAAAAAGTGCAATTTTGTCTTCTCCCTGGTGTCTTCTGAACCCCGTTATGTCCGCCCTCACTCTGGCCATGAGTGCTAATGCCATTGCGAGGGCGAACAGAAGGGGGGACAGCGGACACCCCTGTCTCGTCCCACGTTCCAATTGAAAAATCTCGGATAGCTCGCCGTTAATTCTGACCTTAGCTCTTGGACAACAATATAACAATTTGACCCATTTTGCATAGAGCGGGCCAAATCCAAAGCTGTCGAGTACCTGCCAAAGATATGCCCACTCAAGGCTGTCAAAAGCCTTAGCAGCATCGAGCGACAATATGGCTCTAGTCCCTGCGGTTTCTATCGGGGTAAGTATGTTTAAGAAGGTTCTCCTGATATTAATACTAGTTGACCTGCCTGGTATAAAACCAGACTGGTCTGGATGGATGAGTTTACTATTAAGCCTGGCAGCAAGAATTTTAGCTAAGATTTTTATATCTGAGGTCAATAGGGAGATTGGGCGATATGATGAGGGATCCGTAGGGTCCTTCCCCTCCTTGTGAATGACAATAATGGTTGCTTCATTCATTGAGGGGGGAAGTGTTCCCTCTCTCATCGCCCCCTCGTAGGTCCTCAAAAGCTCTGGGAGCAGTATCTCGCCAAATTTTTTGTATATCTCTATAGGGAGCCCGTCCGGACCGGGAGATTTTTGGTTTGGCATGTCACCAATTGCCTGTTGGAGTTCTTTTAGGGTAATTGGTGCGTCTAGCTCTTGCTTATCATTGTCAGACAATGTAGGGACTTTTATTTTCTGGAAGAAAGTTTCCATCCCGCCATTCGTCGGTTTCCTTTTGGACTTATATAATTCTTTATAGTATAAAGAAAATGTTTTTAAGATTTCCTGTCCATCTGTTGTTATTTCACCCGACGGTGTCCTAATTACTGAGACAATAGATGAGGGAGCATTGGTTCTATTAAGAAGAGCTAACATTCGTCCTACCTTCTCCCCCTCCCCGAACTGTTGTTGCTTTTGTAGTGTTCTCTTGTTCTCCGCTATTCTTAAGGTATGTATTCTATATTCTTCTTGTTTTGCTAGCCATACTGCCCGTTTGGTTGGCGTTGGTTCCTTGATAAAACTCAATTCTGCTTGAGCAGTCTCGTTAATCAACTTAATCTCTTCCACCCTCCCTGTCTTTTTAACCCTAGAGACCTGTTGGATTAGCAGGCCCCTTGCATAGGCTTTTAGGGAGTCCCAGACCACTCCTGAAGGTGCCGTCCCTTGGTTGATGGACATGAACTCTACTAATTGGGACATCAGGGTCTGCGGCTCTCCAATCAGCTCTAGCCAGCCTGGGTTGATCTTCCATTCTTTGAAAGGGGACTTGACCCCTATCCTTAATACTAAGACCAGCGGGGAGTGGTCTGAGACCCCCCTGAGGCCATATCGTATCGCCTTGACCAGAGACATGACTCCATCGCTACACAGGGCCATATCTATTCTAGATAACGTACCATGGGAGCTGGAGTAGCATGAGAACTGGCGATCCTGAGGGAAAGAGGCTCTCCAAATGTCACTTAGCCCAGCTTCCTGAATAAAACCGACTAGTCGACCTCCCTTTGGGCCAGTCCCTGGTGGAAATCTGTCAATGCTGTTATCAAGAACTTCGTTATAATCACCAACCGCTATGATGGGGACATCTGGGACATCAAGGGTGAATTTGATGAGATTGTATAAGACATCTAGCTTAAAGGGGGGGGATGTATAAATTAGCTATGACATATGGCCTATTCTCAATAGAGCAGAGCAGGAATATAAATCGGCCTTGATCATCCACCCACGTCTTGGAACAGGAAAAGATCACTCCCCTCCTGATCATTGTACTCACTCCTCTTGAGTAGGAGGAGTATACTGAGTGATATTGGGCTTGAAATTTACGGCTATTCAGCTGCTGGACTGAGTCCTTGGTCAGATGTGTCTCCTGGAGACAGATTAGCCCAGGCATTCCCTCCTCCAAGAGTGACATAACTGCCACTCTTTTGGTTGGATCCCCCAGGCCTCGTACATTCCAAGAGGTAATAGCCAGTAACTTATCCTGCATCCTTTGTGATTACGGTGATCTGGTTTACGATAATTTTCAAGCCATACAGATGTGGATCCCTTGCCCATCCGCCATAGTGGACACGGCAGACGGGCAATCGGCCTGCTCGCATGGTCCCTAACACCCCTGCCTGTCTTGTCGCAGCCTGTGATACCCCGAATGTATGCTCACTGGTCCCTCCCTTAAAAACCTCCCTCCCACCCCTTACCCGCCCTCCCTTCCCCCTGGTACCGCTATATAGGTGTACGTGTATAGGAATACAATAGTGAACTCTCAACCAAACAAATGAACCAAGACTATGTTATATGGTAACCACCAATCCTAAGATTCAAGTGCTACTTATCTATGCTTGACACCAATTATATAAGAAAAAGAAAATTTGAATTTCTATGATAAGAGTGAAATGAAAAAAAAAAAGAGGGAAAACACCCCACAACTGTAAGCCAATGATCCCAAGAGGTATGTATGGATCATCCTATAAAAAATGATAAAATGAAAAGAAAAGAAGAAGAAAAAAAAAAAAAAGAGACAAAAAAAAAAGGAAAAGGAAAAAAAAAAAAAAAAGGGGGAAAAACACCCCACTACTGTAAGCCAATGAGCACAGGAGGTATGTATGGGTCATCCTATAGGGAATGAAAAGAGAAGAAGAAAGAAAAAAAAAGTCAAACACAAAAAGAAAGAAAAATGCGATTTGCGTGCAACTTATCTAAGTATATATGTGAATGTTATAACCTTGGTGTTGAACATTGGATGGGAGCTTGTCCCCCATCCTGGAATACCCCTTCAAAAATGTGCGTGTTATTAAAAATAACATAGATAGCATTCTCAAATACATAAGTGAGAAAACAGGCTAGCATAATGTGATCCTAAGTGGCATTAAAAGAATACAACCCAGCCTTGTTTAACCTTGTTTTAAACCCAATCCCTTTCCCCCCTTCTCCCTTCTTCCCTGGAGCAAAGATAGTGGTAACGGGTAATTCAGAGAGAGGCAAGGGAAGGAAAAAAAAAAAAAAAGGGAAGAGGGGCCGAGTGCACCTTATGTACGCTAGCACAAATGATCGAATTGGGGCTAGGCCTTTAGTAACGCCGTGCCTCCAACATGCTTTTGGACTATACTTGACATGGCATCCATGTAGTGGAAATACCCCATTTATGCTCACTTTCTTGACTCTAGGGAGGACACCCATCAAGTGGGGGCCTACCAGCTAAATTATATTTCTTTACTGCCTACCCCCCCCGAGATCAGCAGCAGAAAGCAAACAGCTTGTTATATTTGTCAATCCTCCGAGAGGGCCTAGACCCTTCACCCGTCCCTATAAGTCTCTAGGGCGGCTTTGTTCTGCTCCAGCCAGTTGGCTACTTCGCTGGGATTATCAAAGAAAAAAGTCCTGTCCAAAGCTGCCACTCTGAGGCGGGCCGGGTACAAAAGAGCATAGGAAATTTTGTATTTTTGTAAGGACTTCTTGACGGGCATAAACTCGGCTCTACGTTTCTGTAGGTCAGGTGAAAAGTCTGGGTATATTGATATTCTCGTTCCTTTATATATAATCGTTCCCAGTTCTCTGGCTTTTTGTAGCAAGGTTACCTTATCGGTATAGTTGAGGAATTTAAGAAGAATCGGTCTTGGGTGTTTACCCTGTTGGACAGCTTTAAAGGGGACCCGATGGGCTCTTTCTATGGCAAAGAATGCCGAGAGACCATCAGGGCCAAAAGTCTCCCTGCACCAGTGTTCCATAAAGACTATAGGGTCTGTACCTTCACATCCTTCGGGTAAACCTACTACTCTCACATTGTTCCTGCGCAGGCTGTTTTCCAACGCATCTAGTTTAACTACTTGAAGGGCTGTTAACTCTTGTAGCCCCGTTAATTCCCCTTGTAATGGAAAGAGGGCATCTTCCACTGCGCTTAGCCTGTCTTCTAATGCGTTGGTTCTGGACACCGTTCTATGCAGTTCCTATTAGCTGGGTATCGAAACTAGCCATATAGTCTCCGCAAACATTGACTGCGCTAAGTACCTCCCTAAGGGTAGGTTCCCCTTCAGGGGTTAAGCCCACCACTAGGGGCTCAGGGCCACTGGTCATTCCAAGCATATTTACAGTTCCAACAAGATCTGGGCTCCGCCCTTTGGTACTCACGGTTTTGAGGATTGCCGTGTTAACCGCACTAGATGCCTTTGCAGTCCCTTGACCGTAGCTCCTTCTTTCCTGAGATGGGCCCGTTGACGCCTTGTTTTGTGATGCTGCTACAGGTGGGTGACCTTTAGCTGGTGATGTAGCAGGGGTGTGGGCAAAACGCTCTAGCTTAGCAGCGGCGGCCTGGTTACTCTTGGTGGACCTGGTATTAGACATCCCTTGGTAAAGTAAAGTGGAGAAGTTGAGCGGAGTTGGTCTTTAACCCTTGGTTTTAATCGAATTGTTTAGGACTTGAATAACTTGGTTCAGGTAAGGATCTCGTAGAGACGCACCAACCTCCGGTCCGGGTAAAGATGATCCTAGTTCGAGCCAGCACATACAATGGAGTATTCAATACAGTAAGATTTCACCTCTGCGCCAATATACCAGGAGGATATAGAAGGCTATAGGAGGTTAAGGAGGCTATAAGAGGCTTTGGGTGCCTATTAAAAGTGAGGTAGGGGCTGTATAGCTTCTAGGGGACCCTCTTTGTTAACTGCGCACAGCTCCGCTTGTACCACTCGCCTCCCCGCGCTATGTTTTGGGTAGCATAGGATATTTAGATAGGTATGAGTCCCTAAATCACCAAATCGTGCAGCACCTGCAGGCAATAGGAATTGCAGTGTATCACAGCCCTGGTGAGACTCTAATAGGGTGATGAGCTTGATGAGCTTAGGCAGGCAAAGAGTCAAAGTTGTAGCCTCTGGTTAGGCTATGTGTTGTATGCGCTATATGCCCTGTCTATGGTCCAGGTACTGTATACAGTTTATAGTATCCAGCCTGCCACAGCTGCTGTAATGGTGGATACAATCCCTCCGCTCAGTGCCTCGTGGTGCTGGGGTCACAGTTCTAGCGCCGCGAGGTGGTGCTGTGCACACGCGGGTCTGTCAGCGTGGTGCGGCGGGCTGGGGGATCCCTGAGTCCAACTCCCTGTCCATCCAACTCACGATGCGCGCCCCGCGCCTGCAGCGCGGCCCCCCCCCGAAAATCCGAGCCGGGGAGACTGCACTCCAAGATCCCACCGCCGCCGGTAAGAGGTAGGAAGGAAGAGAGGAGAGGGGGCTAGTCTGGTACCAGCGGGTTGTAGGAGAGTTGTTCCTCTGGTTTGTACCCTGGCTGCTGTATGCTGCGGCAGGTAGTGTCAGTGATCGTGATGGTGATGAAGGTGCTCGAGCCTCTTAGTGCATCTGGCAGTCAGTCTAGCAGCGCAGCAGCCCGTTCATATCGAGAGGGAGGAGAGCCTCACGGGAGAACCTGGACACTCACACACTCAGCACGCGCGCACGCTCCTACATCCGGTCATGCCCCCTTCTGAAAGACCTTTGATTGTGTGATAACACTGTTTAAAACCTATTGATGATCAGGTGTGAATACCTTTTTGTCCGAGACAGGACGTCTGTCTAAAGATGTGGAATGTGACTTCTCAGGTGTAGTAATTAGGTCATGTTAAAAATGTCAGCCCGGTGCCAAAATGTCTGGATACTGATTAGTGATTAGCTCAACTGGATGTCATTATCTAAAAGAATGTGATTGAAGTCCCCCATAGCGTGATGTGTGGGTGGAAAGTTCATTGTTCCTGTGATTAACTTTAACATGCTGTACTGTATATAAGAAAGCTAAGATACCATTAAAAGGGTTCATACATTTGAAACCAGCAAGCACAGAGCGTATGTCTCTCTGAGGGAATTGATATGGATCGTGTCTGCTGGATTGTGGAGTGTCGTATAAGCTGTCTTGGGTTGATGGAAGGTCGTAAACGGTGGTGACCGTTACAGCGGTGACATACAACACGTACAACGGCACTATAAAGGGGATGTTCTATTCGGATGATGCCACCCTTTGGGCTGCTTTAGCTGATTTTGTGTTAGTAAAAGATGATTTGCGCTTTTCTGTCTGTTACAGCGTGATGAATGTGCTTACTCCATTATGAACGGTAGTTTTACTAGAACGAGCGCTCCCATCTCATAACTTCTGAGCATGCGTGGATTTTTCTCGTTGTTAAAACCCACACACAACCATTTTTACAACCTTAAACACGTTGTGAAAAAATAGAGCATGTTCGAAATAAAAATTGC
Source organism: Rana kukunoris (assembly GCA_029574335.1). NCBI lineage: Eukaryota > Metazoa > Chordata > Amphibia > Anura > Ranidae > Rana > Rana kukunoris. Next base: position 260,999,595 of record CM056059.1, on the reverse strand, counting down.
CAATTTTTTTAGAACCCGAAAAATGCTCTGAAGCCCACACAAGATCGTTTTTAATGACATAGAACAAAAAATGTTTTAGAACCCGAAAAACAGTCATGTGTACGTGGCATTAGCCTTCAGTCACCTCATCCAAAGTAAGCCTGTCCTGGGAAAGTTGGACAGCACAACGACTGTGGCCTACATCTGGAAACAAGGCTCAGTCTCTCTCTTCTGCAGTTTTCTCTAATTCTAGAATTCACCCAAGTCAATCTTCCCAACGACCTGCAACCTATGTGCCTGGTCGGAAGAATCTTCAGGCGAACTACTTGTCCAAGACAAGTGTGGACGACAATGTGAGTCTTCTGAAAACGTACAGAGCTTGGTGTTTCTTCTGTCAGAGGTAGATCGCTTACATTCCCAGTTGGCACTATGTTGCTGAAGTTCCATTCCAGGGCCCAGGATCCACAAGCTTTCGGAGTGGAGGTGCTGACTGCAAAATAGATCGCCAAGACGGCTTATGCCTTTTTCTTCTACTCCCTCTGATTCTCAGCTTCCAGCTAAGGCTGGGGCGAGGGAAGGTGACAGTTCTGGTACCTGCTACTCATCCTTAGGAGTGCCCCCCTCTGTATGGTATATTAAATCTTCTCCAGTCCCATTCATCCGGCATCCGACAGGCTCAGGCTGATGGCTGGGGTCTGGAGAGGCAGAGGCTAGCGGATGCGCAAGCATGCTATAGGCATGCATTTTGTCTTCACGGCATACAGCGGGCTTCCAATGCTTAATTACACAGTTTTTCAAGATGAAATTTGGTTGAAACCTCAAATTGTGTCCGGAATATCCCAATACTGATGGAAGTTATTTCATCAAATGCCTTCAATCACCCTGTGGTACCTCTCACTGAAACTCATTCACTCTCCAGCATGTTCTGACATGTAACTTTTACTCACCTGGGTCGCAGAACAGTTGACTCTTTACGGAGTAGTAAAAGAAAAAACGTATGTGCATTGTGCTTGTAACGGAACGTCCCACACTTCACTTGAGTGTTTCCGTCATATACCCTTACTATCAGACTGGATATAAATATCGGATATTCCAGCTGCTCTCAACACACAACAAGACGAGACTTGTTTGTGTGCTAAACATGCACTGTTTATTAAAACCAAAATGCCAGTCTTATATACAGATAAAGAGGAGGTAACCAGAACATAAATTAACATGAGCCAATTAACTAAATCATTTAGACAGCCAAGGTGACTCATAGACGTCTCCTCGCTCACCTGCTATACAATATCACACATTATCATAAGTGTAAACACGGGATATCTTCATACAATAGCAGGGCCAATTAGCACAGAGAACAGACAGATGGCTGGAGGTGATGGCATGAGCATCTCCTTACACTGTATGTCCCAACAGTATGACTCAGTCACTCTAATATGGCATATACAGGGTCTCCAGGCATACAGCTCACAAAGAGCACCGTTCCCCCAAATGCCCATGATCACAAGGTAAGAGGCTAGCATTCTTTCCTATCCAAAAGCCCCTGTCCTGGGTGAGTCTGTCACATTTCTCCCCCATCAAAAGTCGACTAACAAGGTCCCAGACCTCCACCTGGTCTGGACATGCTCTGCCCTTTTGACAGCACTTCTGCTGGGGACTCCACATCATCCTCCCCTGGCTAGCAATTGGGGAAGGATACTGGATTCCTCCACACCCAAACTGTGTAGCTGCCATTGGGGAGGTGATCTGGCTGCTTCCTTTTTAGTTCCACAGTACGTCTCCCAGATGCACAGATCGTTTGCTGGGGAGGAAAGACCACGTAATCCACCCTGGCCAACTATTGGGGAGGGACGATGAACACCTCCTCTTCCTTCTCCCCCTGTATTTGCTGCTGGGAAGTGATCGCCACCTTCTCACCCTGAGCCTCCAGAACTGCCACAGGGGTGGGGCAGAGGTCTTGAACCCTCTGTCCGGTGACCAGCGCTTCAGCTGGGGAAGTTCCTTGCAACTCCACACATACTGCCCTTGGTGCTGGGCAGAGCACAGTGAAGTTTGGCCCTGATACCAGCTCTTCTGCTGGAGGCTTATCAGGTTGTTCTTCCTCAGCAAAAATGTCTAACACATCCCCTGTCTCTGCAACTGGTGTCTAGGGAGAGAGGTTCACCATATCCTGTCAATGGAACCCAGACGATGCTATAGGTACTGGGCAGAGGTTAGAAACGCTCTGCCCTGCGGTCAGCACTTCAGCTTTGGGAATGGCAATCTCCAGATTTTCCACTGCCGATTCTCTGGCATGCTGCTGGACAGGCACATTCCTCCATTCAAGATCATCCCATGCAGAAACAGGATCATCAAGGTCAGTCAGCACTTGCTGCATCTGCCATAAGACCTCTGCATCCACAGCTGCGGGGGCAGGTTGGTAAAGCACACTGTTACTCTGCCACATTGCCGACTCTTTAGACAGGATTTTAGAGTTGTCCACTGGTATTTCCTGATAGTCCCAGGCAAAAGGAGCCCAGCCCTGGCACTGAACAGAGTCTAGCAGCCGTTTGTAGGAAATCTCCAGCTCCCATTTCTGAATGGCCAGAAACTCCAAATCTTCCAGTGCCCAGTAGACTTCCGAGACGTTCAGTAGCCCTTCTCTGAAATCCATGATTTCGTCCAAAAGCCACTCCATATCAAAGTTAGAGTCCCCTGTCAGCTTCACATATAACAGTCCCAGGCCGCCATAGCTTAAGCCTTCCATTGGGCGGTCATCCGCAATCCAGGGACATGCTTGGGATACATGCCACCGAAGAGCTCTGTAGCTCTCATTCAGCCGCATCTCTGCCCAAACCAGCCTGCTTAATTCAGCTGTCTGTTCCTTGTGTGGTTTTTCTCCCAACAACAGCACCTGCAATCCATACTGCGACCAGTACCTTTCCCGGTTGGGGGGGGGGAACTTTTCCCTGGTGTTGCTGCTCACCAGCTGGTGCTTCCTTCCAGAGTTCGCAGCAAACAGAATCAGACCATCCCAGCAGGACCTGCTCTGATACTGGTCGTCTGTGCTGTATCTGCTTCTCTCGCAACCTCCTTCCGAATTCCTCTTCCATGGCGACTGGTATCTGTACCTCTCCTCTCCTGCTATTCGGACCTTGAATCCAGGTGGAGGTTGGATGTCCCAGACTGCAGAAAGTATCCCGCTGCTAGCCACCAATGTAATGGAAAGTCCCTAACTCCGCTTGAGTGTTTCCGTCATATTCCGCTTCCTATCAGTCTAGACATAGATATCCAATATTTCAGCTGCTCTCAACACACAACAAGATGAGACTTGTTTGTGTGCTAAACATGGAGTGTTTATTAGAACCAAAATGCCTGTCTTATATACAGTTAAAGAGGAGGTAACCAGAACATAAATTAATATAAGCCAATTAACTAAATCATTTGGACAGCCGAGGTGACTCATAGACATCACGTCTCCTCGCTCACTTGCTATACAATACACATTATTATAAGTGTAAACACATGACATCTTCACACAATAGCAGGGTCAATTAACACAGATAACAGACAGATGGCTGGAGGTGATGGCATGAGCATCTCCTTACACTGTATGTCCCAACAGTTTGACTCAGTCACTCTGGGATATACAGGGTCCCCAGGCATACAGCTCATAAAGAGCACTGTTCCCCCAAATGCCAGGGCCCATGATTGCAGGTAAGAGGCTAGCATTTAGTCCCCTCCAAAAGCCCCTGTCCCGGGTGAGTCTGTCACAGTGCTGTTGGTGAAAAGTTAGTGACAGCAGATCATATTTAGGCTTATGGTGAACATTCCACAAAGAAAACTGGTGTTTTCTTTTTAATGGCATAGACTGTTTAAGGAGGGGTGGGCAAAGCAAAAGATGGATGCAAATGTGGACAAAGTGCGAACCTTTGTACGCTAATGCTAGTGTGTTTTTTGATCACAAAGAGATATTTCACCATGAGTTCATAGAACATGGTACAACAGACAACCAACATTGTATGTAATTATGTAACTTGGAAATTCTGAAAAGGATACGGAAATATGTTTGGAGGCAAAGACCGAAACTCTGGCCTGAAAAGTGGATTCTTCACTACAACAATGCTCCTGTACAAAAAATGTTTACCGTCTATTCTGGGAATTGAACTGTTACATCTCTTATATCATCTTCATATGTAGCAGATATGTTTGCCTGTTTAAATATATAAGTCAACAATTTAAAAAAAGACATGACTGTGTAGAGATTCTTTCTCTTTTTCCTCTTGTACCGTATTTGCCGGCGTTAAAAAAGGGCGTATAAGACACCCCCTAATTTTCCAGGAAAAAATATTTTGGGATATACTCACTTATAAGACTCACTGGCCATTATTACATGCCTGCTGTGCCATTATTACATGCCTTGCTGTGCCATTATAACATGCCTTGCTGTGCCATTATAACATGCCTTGCTGTGCCATTACATTACATGTCCCCACTGTGCCATCACTTGCCCCACACTGTGCCATCACTTGCCCCACGCTGTGCCATCACTTGCCCCACGCTGTGCCATCACTTGCCCCACGCTGTGCCATCACTTGCCCCACGCTGTGCCATCACTTGCCCCACGCTGTGCCATCACTTGCCCCACACTGTGCCATCACCTGCCCCACACTGTGCCATCACCTGCCCCACACTGTGCCATCACCTGCCCCACACTGTGCCATCACTTACGTTTTGCAGATTCCAGGCCGATGACAGTCTCCGTCTGCTGCGAGCGTCCATGATTTGAAAGCCGCGCCTTCTCCTCAGACTGTCCTGTGATAGGCGGAACACAAATTTTCCCAGCAGGGCCTCTGTTCAGTGTTCCGCCTATCACGGACGTCCTCTCGTCCGAGGATGAGAAGGCATCCGTGATAGGCGGAACACAGAACAGATGCCCTGCTGGGAAAATTTGTGTTCCGCCTATCACAGGACAGACTGAGGAGAAGGCGCGGCTTTCAAATCATGGACGCTCGCAGCAGACGGAGACTGTCACCGGCGTATAAGACGACCCCCGACTTTGGATGCATTTTTTTGCATCCAAAAAGTCGTCTTATACGCCGGAAAATACGGTAGGTTAAAAAAGGGTCATATTCTGGTGTGACAGAATACATTGGCTTGCAGTTGTTCTACTCTGGCACAGTCCCAGTGGAGTATGTTACAGTTTCAGTGGAATTAATATTTGAACATGTGATACAATTTTATAGGTGGATGTGTTAGTGGTTTGAGGTAGAGCTGTGCTGTTTGGCTTGAAACTGTTACATTTTCTATGAATAAATTGTAAAGGGTGAAAAGGATTAAACCTCTAGCACAACGCTAGAGCATAAAACCTATTCTGCCGTTGACCCAAATTGTGAAAGCATGCAGAGAGCTGAGGATCAGACTGCTAGCACAACTGATTGGTAAGTCCATATAAGGGTGGTTTCTTCCTGTGAGGCTATTCTTGGCATCGTGGCACTCTTTAGACTCACGGGGACCATCTTTCTTTTGTCGACTGAGTGGGCCGGAAGGAGGGAGTTTAGGAGTGTGTACAAGGGAGGAATAACAACTGTTTAGGAGGTTTTCTCCTTGCAAGTCCATTTTTGGCACACGCAGTCCTTGTGTCACACAGGGGCTTCATTCAGAGCCATATAAGCACACGTTGAAAGAAGGAGGGAGGAGGGGGGTTTGGAGTGAGGATATGACATCTGTCTTTGATTTCAATAGCTCTCTTTGTCCAATGCTGAGATGTACAGCAATTCTTTATAATCTGTCATTTCACAATCTGACATTTCATTTAAGGACCATAATACTTGTAGTATAATTTCACACATACATATGTTTATCAAGAAATAAAAGCAAACAAAAGAAATAATAAAAGAAAATAAACATTTGAGTGATTTTAACACAAAGTAGCATATAATAAATTATTCATTTTAGTTACCTTACATCACAGTCCCCCCTTAAAATGACTACTTTATCACTACTGTCCCCAGGCAACATTCTACATACACCCTCCTTGTTAGCAAAAATTATATCTAGGGCCATATGATTTTACAAAGTCATTTGTGAAGTGGCCTTTAGTTATTCAGCTATACCTTGGAATGCATCCCTGTTTATAGTTAACGAACCTCTGTTGATCATAGTAAATATAATTAATCCAATCTACATTCCTATTGGAACGCTCTTTATCTCCATTACTAAATTAAATGTCATAAAAGCATCAGTTTCACCAAATTACTGTATTTTTCCGTATTGGGCTTTCCTAAATATTTTATTTCTTAAAGAAACCTATTCATGTTTATTTACACTGTTTTTCAGAACCAATCATACAGTATGATCAACTGAACCACATGTGCTCTTGCCACACTATGACTGTTTAAAGAAACCCATGGCAGTCTTAGTTCATTCGTCAGTGTAGACAAACATACAGGAAGTTCCACCGTGCCCATATACGGATCCATTTATAAAGGCACCATATTCCTCCCCGATAAATACATTCGTCAACCCAAAGCCTGAAAAGTGACTTTTTTGATTCACCCCTGTGGCTCTATCACACTGCATCATTTACTCATATTGTATCTATAATTACACTATTTTAACTGACCTTTCTTTTTAACATCTAGTTGTCACTGGACAAAGCTCAAAGCTATGCAAATTGACACCTCATGTTTTCCTCTATAATAACAAAAATGGTGTAAAAACCGAGAGAGAGAGAGAGAGAGAGAGAGAGAGAGAGCTCTATATATTTTTAAAGAAAGACTTGCCCTATAATAAGCTTTGAGTACACTTAATATTCACTCAGACAGATATTTTTGTCCTCAAAAATCTTAATAAACTCTCAATAAAAGTTATTTAGGCTCAAAAATAATTTTAAAACCATTACTCTGAAAAGCCACATCTTCTAAATATATTTTGCTCATTTGTGAACTCTGTTGCAGGTCTCTGGTTTCAACAGGCTCACAGAAGGGTAATTTACCAAAGCGTGTCAGGCTGTGTAACCTGATCTCTCTGCTAAGAGAGGGCATTTCCGTAATGACCTCTAAAATAAGATATCTGATGGTTACTGCTTAGATCAGATCTTCCAAATATTCATATTTGGAAGATCTGGCCACACACTGAAAGATCTGCTAACAATTGAATTTTATCATTTTCCGAATTTTTTACCTTTTCTAAATAAATGTTGAACATATTTGGTTTGTACATCTGCTAAAAATCATGTACATTACATTATAATATGACATTTCTTGACTACAGCAGCGACAAAAGATTGTTTAGAAGACAAACTCGTGAAATTCAGACAAGCTCCAGCCTAATGAACTGTGAATTGGCCATTTTCACAAGAAACTCCTCTTCCCAACCGAAGCCTCCACTCCAGCCAGAAAACATCAAATTACAAAGACTTTTAACACTTGTTTGGTTTTTTTTAATCATTTTTTTAGATTGAACATAACTTTCATATTTTAATATTTTCCCTGGGGAACCTTAAGTAAATTAGAACAATCTACTGCCTTAATTTAACAACCAAACCCCAGTTTAGAATCTTTTGTAAACAATGCTCAATCCTCAACTTATTATTAATTCTTGCAACCAAATCTGTAGGATTTTCTGTTAAATACTAAATACCATGTTGTTTACCATTATCTGCATTTTTAACAGTTCTTTACACGACCTTAATCAATAATTTTTCTCTTAAAACTTTGTTCTGATCCCATGTTATATTTATAGGCATATTTTTGTAAGCTATGAGTTGTGTTATATTGTGTATTCTACAGTTGTATGTACAGTTTTTTTTCCTGTTTAGTAAGGCCGCGTACACAAATTCGATTGTGTGTACGGGTGGACAGACAGATTTTTCCAGCAGACAGATTTTAAAGCATGCTTTAAAATCTGTCTGCTGGGAATCCGTCCGTCCGATATGTCTGCTGGTTAGTACCAGCATGCGCAGAAGTGTTTTACTTCCTGGTGTGGTGATGTGGCGGCGTCAACGTCATCGCCACGTCACCGCGCTGTCTGCCGGCGGGGATTTTGGTTTGATCATGTGTACAGCGATCAAACCAAAACAGCCCAGCAGACAAATCTGATCAAATCGGTCTGTCAAACCGATTTGAACAGATTTATTTAATGGTGTTTACGGGGCCTAAAGCATTAATACGCTACAGAAGTCTAAGCTTCCTTGGTTTCGCCGCAAGAACTTAGGAGATAGATGCAAAGCATAACAAGAGGTCAAAATAACCTTTTGGCCATTCCCAGTACTGTCCAGATTTGCTATAAGCATTATGATGATGTAAAATACTACAGTACTGTAACCAAGTATACAGTATCATTTTACACATAGACCCTTTTACTAAGTAACTTTTTAATGTGATTACAGTATTGACATGTCTACAAAATTAAAAAGGCGAGAATCTGCTAAAAAAAACGTTATAATGTATTTAATGGTCATGGAGAGGACAGTTTGTGTTACTCAATAAAAGGAGTTTCACTGCTGAACTGGAACAATGTGGCAGAAGTGTAGGAATTGCAAGACTTGCTAAACACAAATTTGTTGGTTGTAAACCCAACGGTGTACTTATCTTTTTTGCCAGTTGTTTCATTCTATAGATCTCTTAAGTCTAGGGTTGTCCCGATACACACTTTTTTAGGACCGAGTACAAGTACCGATACTTTTTTTCATGTACTCGCCGATACCGAATACCGATATATTTTTTAATGTGTCCCCAAATGCAACCATGTCCCCCCAGCCATGTCCCCCCACATATTGCAGCCATGTCATGTTCCCCACATATTGCAGCCATGTCCTGCCCCCCACATATTGCAGCCATGTCCTGTCCCCCACATATTGCAGCCATGTCCTGTCCCCCACATATTGCAGCCATGTCCTGTCCCCCACATATTGCAGCCATGTCATGTCCCCCACATATTGCAGCCATGTCGTGTCCCACACATATTGCAGCCATGTCATGTCCCCCACATATTGCAGCCATGTCCTGTCCCCCACATATTGCAGCCATGTCATGTCCCCCACATATTGCAGCCATGTCATGTCCCCCACATATTGCAGCCATGTCATGTCCCCCATATATGCAGCAATGTCATGTCCCCCACATATTGCAGCCATGTCATGTCCCCCACATATTGCAGCCATGTCCTGTCCCCCACATATTGCAGCCATGTCCTGTCCCCCACATATTGCAGCCATGTCCTGTCCCCCATACCTTTAGTAGATGATGCCGCATACCGCCGTGTATTGTAATCGCCGCATTACAGGCACCTGTTTGAATTCTCAATGCCTGTCGCGTATAGACACTCTCCTTCTCGGGATTTGACAGATCCGTCCAATCCCGAGCAAGGGGGAGTGTCTATACACATGGCTCAGTGCATAGACACTCCCCCTTGCTCGGGATTGGACACATCTGTTCCAATACCGAGAAGGGGAGTGTCTATACGCGGCGGGCATTAAGAATTCAAACATGTGCCTGTAATGCGGCGATTACAATACACGGCGGTATGTGGCGACGGCGGTTTTGTGGTATGCGGTGGCGGCGACGGTGGCGGCGTGAAGTATTCTATTTAGGCATCGGGGGTATTTGCGCGAGTACAAGTACTCCCGCAAATACTCGGTATCGGTCCTGATACTGATACTAGTATCACTATCGGGACAACCCTACTCCTAACTATATTCAAATGTAAAGAAAATAACCACAAACATACAAAAAGGATTTATATTTAAATTTAATAAGCAAACAAATTGAATATATTATAAATCCTAGCCCTTTAGGGTTGTATTGTGCACAGTGGACTTTGGCAGTTAGATGTACTCAAAAATCATATCAATATAATTTTTAAACGATCGGCCTGTCCAAAACTGATATCTAATTTTGTAGATGGAATTATGTCTGTTTTTGATCTGACTAATTATGAAACTGTAAACAGATTTCTAGGTTCTGCATGCTGAAGTTTTAACCCTCCCAGCTTATTGATTTATTTTAAAGAGAAGGTCGGGTCGTTTTTTTCTGCTCTAAGACTCTTTCGGCATGAAAAAAAAACAAAGTTTTTAAAAATGTCATTTAAAATGATCGTGTGTGGGCTTCACATCGTTTTTCATCTTCTGAAAAACGACCAAAAAAAAATTTGAGCATGCTTAATTTTTTAAGGTCGTTTTTAAAAATGTCATTTTTCGGGTTGTAAAAAATGATCATGTGTGGGCTAAAACCACGTTAAAAACGATTTTTTAAACCCGCGCATGCTCAGAAGCAAGTTATGAGACAGAGCTTGAATGGAACTTCCCCTTTAGAGTGCCGTCGTACGTTTTGTACGTCACCACGCTTTGCTCATCATTTTTTGGAAAAACGATGATTTGTGGGCAACGTCGTTTTTAATGATGAAGTTGGAAAAACTTCGTTTTTTTTCCATGATGAAAAACTTCATTTTTTTCCATGCTGAAAAGTGATCGTGTGTACGCGGCATGGGAAGTGAGTGATCAAACACCACTGATGGCTTAGTTCTCAGTGCTCTGTGAGCAGAGAGCTGGTGAATGTCAGTTAGTGGCTTTCTGGTGTGCTCCACCCCCCGCTCACTGGAGTGATGGGCTGTGGAGGCAGCGAGAGGCTCAGGTGCTCATTGGCTTGCTGAGAGGCTGAACCAGGTGCAGGTCCAGGCTCCCAGGTAGATCCCAACCATATGATCGTGATCTTTCCTTAGCCTGGACCAGCTTTGTGGCATCAGTCGAAAGCGAGATTTAGCTATTCATACTGGTCCTTGATGCATTGTATTAGGGCAGTCTATTCACTTATTGGGCTAGCAAGGCATCAAAATGGACAAAAATGTTTTACTTTGCAGAGGTGTTGGGGTGCCATAAAAATGATTGGCACTGCAACAAAACAATACAAATGACATGCATTTCAGTAATGCATGCTTTAATGCAATGCATCACACTAGAAAGGCATGACCATGCCACTAAATATATGTAGAATGCAAGTGGAGATGATGGAAAACTAGACAGGGACAACCAAAATTTCCATGTGAACAGGACAAAAGTTTGGCAGAACCCAGTGTCGGGGTATCCAAGACATATAATGATCCAGGGGCTGACTAGGTCCCTTAGTCTTTGCTTAAAAATAAAATATCACTTTTGGGTAAACCATCCCTTTAATTTATTGGCAGCTATATTTTTGGGGTTATGTAGTAGTCACAACCTGTGGGGCTTGTGGCAGGAACAGCTGGACCAGTCTAAGGAATAAGTCATAATTTTGCTGCATTTCTGGGAGCAAGGTAGAAACATCTCATCCAGCCAGTGAGTGGATAACAGTGTAAACAGGTGAGTATTTTTCATTGTCCCTTCTAGTAATCCTGACATTAGAGCATAGTTGTCCACAGATGTGCGAAGGGATGTTGGGCTGTGTTGCTGACCAGGGGTATATGTCTAGTAGTAATTTAGGGACACAAACATTAGTATGCAGCATGCCAGTCACTAGATGAGACGCTGTCTCATTTTTATTTTTCTGTCTGGTTTCCTTTATCTTCACCAGGGATGAGCTCAGGCATGTTCGGATACTAGTCCTAATTCACATGAGCTATTCTGTCAGGAAGCTGTCACTGTAGATCATTCATAAGTGGCCAAGGCATTCCCTGCCCTGCAGCTGGTTGTATACACGCCACTTATACTGTATATGTGTGACTGTGAGGTGGGGAAAGCCTTCATCGCTTATTTGTGGTCTGCAGTGACAGCTCCCTGGCAGATGGCTCAGGTGGGTTCAAACTAGTATTTGAACACACTTGAGCTTATCCCTACTGCTAATTCTAAAAACAATACACTTCCTATTCTCGGAGTGGCTACGCTCACTCACTCCACTGTATCTATGGTAGGAGCCATGACTGTCGCCCAGACTGGACATTAAACATGTCTGCCTTTGTCAATTTCCATTACCTGTGGAGTGATGAAGTTTACAAAAGGAAGAGAAAATTATTTGTATTTTTATTTTAGCTCACGGGAAGTGACAAGAACACTGCATTTCTGGCAAGACCAATGGATATTTTCTGTACTTACTGAAAATGTTCTCAGCCTAAAAATGAAAATGAGTGCAGTCAAAGGACTTAAACACTCCTATATATGGCATTTTTGTTCCTGGGTTTATATCTGCATTAATGAAAAGGCATACCTTTTAGCCTTTTTGGGCAACTGAACACCTTTACTCTTTGTGTTATCATATAACCCTATTAGGCCGTGTACACACGACCGAGGTTCTCGCTGGAAACCAGCGAGAACCTCGCTGGAAGCTGCATTCCAGCGAGGACCTCGGCCGTGTGTACGCTCTCGGCAAGCTTCCCGTCGGGAAGCCCGTCGAGCAGAAATAGAGAGCACGCTCTCTATTTGCTCGACGGCCCGCCTGGAAGAATGGCTGGTTGCCATTCCCGACGGGCGGGTCGCCGATTTCGACGGCCGGCAGGGAACCTCGACGGGCGGAACGATGTGTTCTGCCCGTCGAGGTTCTCTGCCGTGTGTACACGGCCTCACATTTCTATGGCTACAGTTAGAATCTTGAGTTCTCACATTTGTAATAATATACACAGACACTAACTAAATGTAAATGTAGGTCTGAATTCTTTAAATATGCATGTCTATACATAAACAATCTGCATATGCATACTTAACCACACATACACAGTGGTTCCTATTTTGCAGAAGAATTTGGATTGGAATATATAAAACATTACACGTTAGGGCTATACATGTGGGTCATGTACAAATTCCTTTTTTTATAAATAAGCATATTGACTTGAATAATAAAGAAGCAGTGCCCTGCTGTAGAAGACTTTTTTTGCAGACATTTTTCACTTATAGTTCTTGACCACTGTAGACACCAGGTCATCTTTTCCTCTGAGGTATGCAGATGTGTGGGTGTCGAGATCTTGTATATCCTAGTTTACACACACATCGAAACGATCCAATTGTGTTTAAACATCTGCTATTTTTACAAAGAGATCCCCTAGGATTCTTCTGTCTGCACTCATCCAGATCTGTAAATATAAAAATAAGTTAATAGCACTGGCTTTATCCTGCAGCAGTGTAGGATATTAAAGGGGTTGTAAAGGTTTAAAAACATTTTTTAAATAACAAACATACCATACTTACCTTTACTGTGCAGTTGGTTTTGCACAGAGTAGCCCCGTTCCTCGTCTCCTCGGTCTCTAGTTGGCTGCTGTCTTGGCTCCTCCCTGCAAGAGCTAAACCCCTCTGGGAAGCGCTTTCCCAAGGGGGTTAGCTTGCGGGCACGCTCCCGTGCCATACAATCGGTGTCCATAGATGCCAATTGTATGTCTCAGCCCAGCCCGACAAGGCCACGTCATTAGATGTGATTGACAGCAGCGGGAGCCAATGGCTGTGCTGCTATTAATCATCCAATGAAGAGCAGAAAAGAGCTGGGGGAAAGCAACGCAGGACCGCCCCCATGGATATTCGGGGCTCAGATAAGTAAAATGGGGGCTGGGGGGGTTTGCAAGGTGTTTTTTTACCTTAATGCATTGGATGCATTAAGGTGAAAAAACACGACGCTTTATAACCCCTTTAATGTATAACTTAATGGCAACTAAGTTTAGTTTTGGATAGTGTACAAAAGGGATGAGCAGGTTTGTCAGTTTTTATTGCTGTCTGTTTCCCCCATTTAGGAGACCCCCCCCTCCCCTCGATTTGTCCTGTTTACTGTTATCATTAAAAGTGAAAGAAAAGAAAACCTCAAATTTTGGGTTGTCCCCAGAAAAGTAATAGTTGGGAAATCTTCAAATGGGTACACTAGATCTGGTGACCTGGGGGTCCCCAAGGAATTTCTTCAATTTACAGGGATTTCCTCTCACTTCCTGCTTGGCTATGGGCAGGAAGGGAGGGGAAATCTCAGCAATGGGCACACAGATGGTGAAAAAAAAAATAATCTGACAGGGGTTATAACCCTTCCTTGCTCTATCCAAAAAGAAAAATAATATGTTTTGCCTATAGTTCTAGGGCCAGATTCAGTAAGAGTTAGATACGCCGTGGTAACTCAGAATCTGCACCGTCGTATCTTTAAGCGTATTCTCAAAGTGAGATACGCTTAAATGTTGCTAAGATACGACCGGCGTAAGTCTCCTATGCCGTAGTATCTTAGCTGCCTATTTACGCTGGCCGCTAGGGACGTGTACGCTGATTTACGCCTAGAATATGTAAATCAGCGAGATACGCCTATTCACGAATGTACGCCCGGCCGTCGCAGTACAGATATGCCGTTTACGTAAGGCGTTTTTAGGCGTAAAGATATTCCAACAAAAAGATGGTGCAGCCAATGTTAAGTATGGACGTTGGGACCGTGTCTAATTTTTTAAATTTTACGTCGTTTGCGTAACTCGTCCGTGCATGGGGCTGGACGTAAATTACGTTCACGTCGAAACCAATGAGTCATAGCGGCATCATTTGGAGCATGCGCACTGGGATATGTCCATGGACGGCGCATGCGCCGTTAGTAAAAAACGGCAATTACGTGGTGTCACACTTAATTTAAATAAAACACCCCCACATCAAACACATTTGAATTTGGCGGGCTTGTGCCGGCCCATTTAGGCTGCGCTGCCGTAACTTAGCTTGGTGAATACAGCACTTGCCTCTCTAATTTACGGCGGCGTAGCGTATCTGAGAAACGTTACACCCGCATAAAATTACGCCGCTATACGTGAATCTAGCCCCTAGTCTTTTCATAATATTGCTCACACATTAGTTAGCCTAACACACACAAGCAAAAAAAGTGGTCAGAATATGTTGCTGACATGAAGTGAGCTTGTCTATGTATTCCTACTCATAACATCATGTTATTTAAAGCACAAGTGCTTAAAAAAAATGTGCTGTGTGATAGAACTGTTCACTATTGCCTATGCTAGTGTAGCACTACCCCCACAGGAGCAGCTGCTTGATGTGGGTTTTCTGTTGCCATTCCAGCCTCACAAATTATTTTCATTATGGAACTTCTTTCCTTTGCAGCCTCAGCTATCTTTTTTTTCCCCCATTGCTTTTTTATTCTTTTTCCATTTTAGCAAACATTGCGTATAGTTACATGTAGTTTAAAAAAAAAAAAAAAAAAAAAGTTTTAGTACAGCTTGATTGTTTAAATACAAACCATTATACAGTGTACAAATCAATTGTATACAAAAAGTGTCCTCACCCCCCCTTCCCCCCTCCCCCCTTTGATAGAAGAGCCAAAAAGTCAAACAGAGGAAAGGAGAGACAGAGATGCAGTGAGAAGGTAAAGATATCATAGTCTAATTTGTCTGGTTATTCGTTAAAAAGTGTCCTTTAGGAGCAAGGGCTGAGGTCCAAGCAGCGCATCAGGGAGTTAGGTCCGGCCCAGGCAGGGAGATAGTATGGCTTACTCTCTTTCTATTGTTGTTATCTACTAAAGTAGCCTTTGAGCCTACTTGGGGTCAAGGAGCTTGCGGTCTCACAAAGCTGTCATCTATCTAACGGGAATCCCATTTCTCTTAACCAGGGCCCCCATACTCTTTTAAATTTGTTGTAGTTCCCTTGTTTAATGAGGGCTACCCTCTCACACCAGATCAGGGCGTTGATAATTTCAACCCAGATCTCAACGGATGGAGGAGCCTGCGCTTGCCATCTTTGTGCTATCAGCTTCCGAGCTTGGAACAGGCACTTAAGTACACTCTCCAAGACTCCTACCGGGTTTCTATGATCTTCCATGATTCCTAGTAGGCAAGTCCTAACTTCTGGCGCCAGAGAGGTCCCAAACACCCTATTAATCCTGTTTATCACTTCTGTCCAATATCTAAAGAGCTTGGGACATCTCCAGAACATATGAATAAGATCTCCTGGTGCCTTACATCTAGGGCATTTGTCACTCTGTTTCCACCCTAATAGAAACATTTTCCTAGGTGTATAATAAACTCGATACAGTAGAAATAGATGAGACAGCCTCTGGGCTGGGGCAATTGATACCAGTGTCCCCCTGTGTAAGATCTCATTCCACTGTTCCAAGGTTAGCTATCTTTGGTTCGACAAACAGTTTTACAGACAGGACAGAGGGGTCGTCATGGGGGCTAAATATGCCCCCAGTTTAGCCAATCTCTTTATTGCTCTGTGGGAGAAGGATGTTGTCTATGCCCAGCAGCGACCCCTGGTGGTGCTGTGGGCTTGTTATATAGACGACATCCTCCTCCTATGGGATGGCGACCGATGCTATTTGGACATCTTTATTGCAGAGTTAAATCAGAATACTAGAGGGATTGTTCTGAACTTTGTAGCTAATCAGACGGGAATCAATTTCTTGGATTTACAGATTGGTATCAAGGATAAACAATTCACCACTTCCACCTTTTTTAAAACACTGATAGGAACTTCTATATTCATAATGGGAGTTGCCATCATGACACTTGGCTTAAGTCAGTGCCCAAGACTCAGTACTTATGCCTGAAGAGGAACTGCTCAGATGATAGAGAGTTCCTATCTCAGGCTGAGGATTCTGACAAAACGCTTTAAAGAGAAGGGTTACTCAAATACTTCAGCTAACTCCTAACGAGGTTTCCCTACTAGACAGAAAGGAATTGCTGAAAATAAATCACCTAAAGGTGTTGGGCCCCCTTCCATTCCCTTTATCACAACTTTCTCTATTCAACATAGGAGTGTGAAGAACCTCATTCATAAGCACTGGCATATCTTGACTAATGACTTGGTTCTTAGATCTACAATCTCTGACACACCACGAGTCATTTATAAGGGTGCTCCATCTCTGAGAGGAAGGGCGGCTCCCAATATTTTAGACCCTCCCCCTATCAGGAGAGGTTTCTTTGAGTACTTGACCGGTTTCTACCAATGTAGAAAATGTCGGGTGTGTTCTTTGAGTGGGTGCTTGCATAGACGCACCCACAAATTCTCATTGACTAGCACCCTACATGAGTTAGAGAGCAAAATTTTTGTTACCTGTTCCACCGAGGGGGTCGTTTATCTCCTGCAGTGCCCTTGCAGGCTACAATATGTGGGCAGGACTAAGCGACCCCTTTGGGTGAGATTAAATGAGCACATACAGTAACAAACATTCTCGCTGCATTCCCCAAGCACCCAGTTTCTCGCCATTATCTGGAAGTTCATGAGAAAAATCCTGCTAAGACCATTTTTCTTGGGATCGATAAATATGTTCCTCAATGGAGGGGTGACTCCTTGGTACGGAGCTTTTCTAGATTAAAAATGGCTTGGATCCACAAGATCAAGTGTTACACTCACTTTGGGTTAAATGTAGAAACAGACTTGAATGCGTTTATCGATAATTCTTAAACTTGGTACTCTTATGTCTTGTCGATTAATAATCATTTTATTTTATATATATATATATATATATATATATATATATATATATATATATATATATATATATATATATCCCATTAGTGTAATGACTATAATGCTTTCCTGTCTGTACACTTGATGTGACTCCTTGGCAGCACTTTTGGTGCTATAGTGGGTGGATATTGGATGCATACTGTTATTTTCATTTTCTTTGTGTGATGCATAACTTTGATTTTTTTTATTTTTATACATTTTATATCTAGGGATAGATTTTCCAACATACAGTCGCATCTCTTTATAATTCCCATGATTGTCCATATAATATTTTGTATAGTGCGTGATGGATTATCCTGTTTTCTATTAGTATTGGCAATTTAGTTTTTAACCACTAGATGGTGCTATGCCATGTTCCATAATATTTTTTTGTTTACAAACTTTTATTGAAAAAAAATAGATGATGGTACAAATCTATAAGAACAATGCATATACAAAGTGAGGGTTAGCACATAGAAGAAAGTAAAGCTAGTGGATAAATCAGAATACCGTACAAAGGTTACAAATATAATCCAATATGGCAAAAGTATTATAAGTCTGTAAGCCAGGGATCCTCAAACTACGGCCCTCCAGCTGTTGTACAACTACACATCCCATGAGGCATTGTAACACACTGACATTCACAGTCATGACTAGGCATGATGGGAATTGTAGTTCCTGAACAACTGGAGGGCCATAGTTTGAAGACCCCTGCTGTAAGCCGTGTAATATGTTGAAGTCAAACAATATCAGAGAAAAAATGATAAACTATGGGGTCTAGGCTGTGTTAAAGAATAGGGGGGACTGTTCAGTCCAGGGAGACCATTTATTATTAAAAATGTGCATAGTATTTTGTAAAGTATGGAATATTTTTTCCATTAGATTTATATTGTTGATTCTGGGTTTGAGTGGGGCTAGGGGGATTGATGGAGATTTCCACTGGGATGCTATTAGCCAGTGTATGGCGATACAGATTGTGTGGATCAGTCTCATTTGGCTAGTGGAAAGACCAGTTATTGGGGAAAACATTATGCAATTATGTATTGTCAAGGTGATTACATTACCTGAGATTTTGGAGGCAAAATTCTCAAGTTGTGACCAAATGCCTCTGACTTTATCACATTGCCAGAAAATGTGGGGGAACAAACCTAATGTATTGCAATCTCTAAAGCAAGAGGGGGAAGTTGAGGGGAAGATAGAATGGAGTTTAGTTGGGGTGTAGTACCATCTTGTGGAAACTTTTAGGGCTGTTTCTTTAATTGAAATGAAATTAGAGCATTTGTGTAGATTGTTTATACAGTTATCCCAGACAACTATGGAGTAAGTGAAGTTTAAGTCCATTTAATCATATAAGGTAGTTTGTGATAATCTGTATTGTTAACTAAGGTGGAATATAGGTCTGAAATGAATCCTTTTTTCCTGGGTGATTTAAGACAGAGGTTTTCAAAATGGGAGGGGGGTTGGGTGTTCGAGGTCTGGAAATGTGAGTCAAAGAATTGCTTTATGAGGAGGAAAGTATCAAGTTCTGAGTCAGGGATCTGGTATTTTGATATCAGTGTAGAGAAGGGGATAAAATGTGTGCCTTCGATAAAATTAGTAAGTGAGGTAAGGTTATTAACTTTCCACCAAGTGAGGTCCACTGGGGCTTGGGTAAATAGTTTAAATTTTGGATCGCCTAGAAATGTGGCATATGGGGGGGATTTAGAGGTGAGATTGTATTTCTCATTATGGAGCTTCCATAGATAATATGAGTGAGCGACTACTTGATTTCGGCAGTTTAGGGCTGGGATAGGGATTTTATTCCCCCAGAGAATGCCCGAGATAGCGTATGGTGCTATAGAGGCTTTCTCAAACTCGACCCAAGGAATGTTGGACTGCGGGATATGCCATTGTGCAATTTGGGTCCATCTTGCTGATAGATAATATAGCCAAAGGTCAGGGAGGCCAAGGCCTCCACACTTCCGGGACTTATGTAGGACCAATTTAGATGATCGGGGATGGGAGTCTGCCCATAGGAATTTGTTTATCTCAGATTGGAAACTAGTGATGAGTGTTTTATTGATTCTAATGGGAAGCGCTCTAAAAAGATATAATATTTTAGGGAGTAGTGTCATCTTGATAGCCGTTATTCTTCCCAAGAATGAAATCTTAAAGGATTTCCACATTTTAAGCGTAGCTCTTAATTTTTGTATCATTGGGACATAGTTTTTACTTGCTAGGTCGCTGAGATTGGGAGTGAGGTGTATGCCTAAGTATGGGAGGGAGTCAAAAGAGTAGGAAAAGTCGAAGTTAGAACGTAAGGAGTCTAGCGCGGAGGAGGGGATATTAATAGGCATGCCTATTGATTTGGAAACATTAACAGTGAGGTCCGAAATGGTTGCAAAAGCGTTGAGGGTTTGTAGAAGGTTGGGTAAGGTGGATTCCGGTTGTGATAAGAATAATAACATGTCGTCAGCGTCCATGCTCAGTTTGTAAGTATTGGAGCCTGAAGAGTACCCTTTAATGTCAGAGTTAATAAGGATTGCTGTGGAGAGTGGCTCTATTGCTAATGCGAATAGTAATGGAGAAAGGGGGCACCCTTGCCTCGTACCTCTGCCAACATTGAAAAATTCTGAGTTACAGCCTGGCAGACGTATTCTAGTAGATGGGTTATGGTAGAGGGCGTGGAAGGCGTGTAGAAATTCTCCATTAAAGCCAAATTTCTGGAGTATAGTGTCCATGAATGTCCAGTAGACACTATCAAAGTCTTTTTTAATGTCAAGGCTGAGCATCAGAACTGATTTGGATTTTACCTCAGCATCTTGAATGATATTCGTGACAAGTTTGATATTGTCAGTGATTTGCCTGCCTGGGATAAAGCCAGATTGGTAAGGGGAAATAAGAGTGGGGATAATTGCAGAAAGTCTGTTGGCGAGGAGTCTACTAAATATTTTGGGGTCAATATTTATGACCGAGATTGGCCTATAGTTTTGGGGAAGTGTGTGATCTCTATTGGGTTTTGGGATAAGAGAAATATTTGCAAGTAACATCTCATCCGGGAAATGGTCTCCCTTTAGGATGCAATTAAAGAGTTTCTTCAGGTATGGGACTAACAGCTGGGGGTATTGTTTGTAATAGAGGGAAGAGAAACCGTCAGGACCTGGTGCGGAATTTTTCTTCAGTGATTTGATGATCTGAGCCAGCTCTTCGTCTGAGCATGGCATATTAAGACTGTCTAACTGTGATTGTTTGAGCTTCGGGAATGGAAGACTGTTTAGCCAGGGAGATGAAGAGGAGGGGAGGGGGGTTTGGGGCGGACAAAAGGTCAGAGTAAAATTTGGTAAAGATTGAGAGGACTTCATGGGGGTGTGTGACTACATGGTTAGCGTTATTCTTTAATTTGTAGATATGGGTAGGTTTAATAGATTGATTGAGTTTGCGAGCAAACATTGTGGAATATGCGTTACTAGAGAGGAGGAACCTGGCCTTAGACCAGCGAAGAGCCTTTTCTGCTTTGGAGGACAGCAAAGAGTCTAATTCGTTACGTTTAAGTGAAATTATTTTATAAACTTCTGGGTCATGTGTGCTTGTGTGGTCCTTGTATAAGTTATGGAGGTCTTTTGTGAGAGAGATAATTTTTCCAGCATTGATTTTATTACGTTGTGCGGAACGTCTAATGAGGTGGCCTCTCATTACCGCCTTAGGAGTTGACCAGAGGGTAGCTGAGGAGATTTGTGGGGTAGCATTAAGTGCAAAGTATTCAGTGATTTCTGCTGCAATTTCCTGTTGGTGACTAGGGTCTGTTAAAAGGGATTAATTTAACCTACATGAATAGGGGGTGGAGGATAGGCCGATAAATGTAGTACTAAAGGCGACTATTTGATGATCTGACCAAACGCAAGAGTGTATACTGGCATCCAGTGCGTTTGCTAAGACAATTGGGGTGCAAAAGATGTGGTCAATTCATGAGTATGAGTCAGGTGGGTGTGAGTAAACCTACACTGCATAGCCTCCCTGATCCTGCAAAGCCTGCGAAAGGACCCTCAGATTTGTGGTATCAAGGAGAGGGATCATTACTGGCTGGCAACCCTTCTTGATCCACGTTACCAGGGTAAGGTTGTGGAATTTTTTCCAGCCTTCACAGAGGCAGCAGAGGATGAAACATTTTCGGTAGGCCTTGCAGAAATGTTTGTGCAATGCGTTTCCAGAGCCTGGGAGGTTACAATTTTCTGGAGTCATAGAAGGAGTGGTGGAGAAGGTGGCCGTCTGACGAAGGTGTTCAGACAATTCTTTTGTCCGCAGCCCTAAGGTCTGATCGGTTCCAGCAACCACCACCAGTGTCTGATTTGCGGAGCGCTCTGGAGCCTCGGCCTAGGAAAGTCCCCGGCTTCGGCCTAGCTCCGGAGCGGCGGCCATCTTGGTACACCTGGCGGCGGCCCTCCTCTCTGTTCACACCCACAGAGGAGGAGGAACCCGCGCTCAAGGCAAACACACTACTGTTGTGGGGGTTACTGTCTGAGGTCTGCACTACTGTTGTTGGGGTTACTGTCTGAGGTCTGCACTACTGTTGTGGGGGTTACTGTCTGAGGTCTGCACTACTGTGGGGTGTCTGTACTGAGGGGGGGGGGTGTCTGTACTGAGGGGTTGACCATAGTGGGTGGGGGGGTGACACCATTTTTATTATTTTTTTGCACCGAGTGATGCCACTGCAGTGTGGGGGGGGGGGGAGATGTGGATATTACAGTGGGGGGGGGGATGTGGATATTACAGTGGGGGAGATTTTTTTTGCTACATCCGAAAAATGATCCGATCCGTGACCCCGTGATCCGAGGAACGATCCGAACTGTGAGTTTTTTGATCCGTTGCACCCCTACTCATCAGGGATGTCCTATCCCCCTTTTGCTGTATGCCTTGGCCGCTAAGCCACTGGCTATCGCCATTAGAGCACACCCTGATGTTGAGGGTTTGCATCGGGGAAACACAGTTGATAAGATAGCCCTATACGTGGACGATACTATTCTATACCTGGCAGATCAGGGTTCATCACTGCAAACAGCACTACAACTTATTGAACAAATGGGTGGCTATTCCGGACTGCGCATTAATTGGGACAAGTCCCAAATTCTCCCCATAGATGTCTCCCCCCCCCTGTGGTGACCCCTGCACTGCCACTCTCCAGAGTGTCCAGGATTAGATACCTAGGAGTTGAGGTCACCAGGAGACTAGCAGATTATACACCTCTGAATGTGGCACTGCTGTTTGACATGATCATACTCAAGACGCAAACGTGGGCTAGATTACCCTTAGGGGTGATGGGGCGCATAAATATTATAAAAATTATTATTTTGCCCAAAATGTTATACATGGTGTGGCACTCCCCTCTATACATTCCCTTAAAACCTTCAAGCAAATGGAAGCTATTCTGAATTCCTTTGTGTGGGGGACTGGTAGATACAAACGTGCTTGGCACATTTTAAAGAACCCAGCGGATATGGGAGGTGTCTCTCTCCCGGACCTCCATGAATACTACTTGGCCTCGCAGCTCTCTCACCTATTTCACTTAAATACCTCAGAACTTCAACGCTATAGGTCCTTAGTTTGCGACAAACCCGGGCACCTGGCGTATACGTCCCTTCAGGCAATCCTCCGTGGGAAACAAACACAAAAACAGGCCTTGAGGTATAACTCAGGGATGTTACAGCATCACCAACAGCATCACCAACAGATTTGGGAAATATCTCTTGAAAAACAGAATGTTGGGAAATTTTATTCCCATACCCCATTGTGGCTTAACAGCCATATGCCAGAGCTAGCGGGGGTCCCCAACTCAGTGGTGTGGGCCAGACACGGAATAACACACTTGCACCAAGTCCTATCAAGCCCAGGGCTCAAGCATTTTCAGGCACTTAGAGATGAATTTTTGCTCCCAGAGCACTTAGCATTTAAATACCTTGTCAGGAATGGTCCCCCCTGCTGGTAAATATGCCTGTTATTCTGGCTGCAGTACCGGCCTCCACCAGCGGGGGGTTCTTGGTCTTCTGGAGCTCACAGCCTTTCCTGTGTTCAGGTGTGACCTGAACGTAATTAACACACCCCCTATTTATACCCGGCGAGCTCAAGCAGAGCTCGCCCTGGTATCGTCATACCTTCTGGACCTAAGCCTGTAAGCTGACCCGTCTTCTGATCCTGATTTGGTACCTCAATCCTGTTCTATGATCCTGATCCCTGATCCCGCCTGGACTTGTCTGCCCTGCTTCCTGATCCCTGTCTCCCCTTAGTCCGTATCCTGCTGCTAGTCCATCCATCCGACCCCTGCTCCATCCTGTCCCATCTGCTGATACCCCTTGTGTATGACCTCGGCCTGGCTTGACCTATGTGTACAGTATTCCCTTTTTGATTATATATTGTTGCTGTTTTCACTGGTTGTCCTTATTTACTTATAATTAAACACCTTTTACTTCACTAATCATATTGTCTGGTCTCTCTGTGCAGTCACACGGGTCTGATCTATCATCCCTCCTGACAGTATACCAGGGCCCTCTTGATCAGACGTGACTGCATTTGGGAACCATCCTGGTGTAGTGCATTGCTCTAAACATGGATTACGATGACATCCTTTATTATTCTCTGCTGGCTGAAGAGGATGAAGGGTATTGTCGCCAGGTTTTGGAGGGTTGGACTAGTGACCAGCTAATGGAAACTATCCGATTAGCTCATTCCTTTGTGGATCAGGGTTACATGACGTTTAATGATGTCCAGCCATTAATTCGGTTGTGTGTAAAACCAGCCCTGTCATCTATTCCTGTCGGTAGGGACGATTTCTCTCCCCCCTTCAGTCATGACCAAGTTGAATCCCTGGTGTGGTTATTAGAGGATGATCTGGCGTCTTTTGATGAGTATTATTCCTCCTGTCCCCAGCAAAAGTTATCTGAGTGTATTGAATCTGTGCAGGCTCTGATTAGACAAGGTGTGTGTGAACCTGCTTTTGTTCAACCTGTGTTGCAGGCATGGTCAGATCTCCTGATTCCAGCCAAGCCAGTCCGTTCCAGCCCTACTATTAACCCTCTGCCTTCTCAGGGATCCATCTGTCCATCACCAATGGCAACCCCAGCTCAGATAATTCAGCATCCTACCAAATATTACTACCCAGTTTCTACTAATTGTACCTACCCTGCCTTTAATCCATCTGTCCGTTCCAACCCTGCTATTAACCACCTACCTTCCCAAGGACCTTTCCGCCCATCGCCAATGACAACCTCAGCTTTCGCCCAGTTAATTCCACACCCTACCAAATATTACTACCCAATTTCTACTAATTGTACCTACCCTGCCTATAATCCACCTGTAACAACTCCACAAGAACCTCCTCCAGTCACCATCCCTGTGTCTCTGCCATATTCCAACCCCTCCTCCTACTTAAATCCATCTTCTTCATACATCGCTTCTGTTAACAAACCTGTAGTGTCTAAGTCTAAAAAGAAACGGAAGTACTTCCCAACTCACACCATCGTGCCAGTTACCCAGCCTGTCCCAGTGCCACCTGTTCAGCCTGTCCCGGTGCCATCTGCTCAGCTTGTTCCTGTGCCAGCTGCTATGCCTGTTCCTGTGCCAGCTACTCTATCTGTTCCAGTACCAGCCGACCAACCTGTTCCAGTGCCAGCTGCCCAGCTTGTGCCAGCCTCCCAGCTTGTTCTAGTGCCAGCCTCCCAGCTTGTTTTAGTGCCAGCCTCCCACCCTGGTGTTCCTGTGCCAGCCTGCCACCCTGGTGTTCCTGTGCCAGCCTGCCACCCTGGCTTCCTGTGCCAGCCTGCCACCCTGATGTTCCTGTGCCAGCCTGCCACCCTGATGTTCCTGTGCCAGCCTGCCAACCTGATGTTCCTGTGCCAGTCCACCAACCTGATGTTCCTGTGCCAGCTTGCCAGTCCGATGACCTCCAGTCCGCTGCCCAGCCTGATGACTTCCAGTCCGCTGCCCAGCTTGATGGCTTCCAGTCCGCTGCCCAGCTTGATGGCTTCCAGTCCGCTGCCCAGCTTGATGGCTTCCAGTCCGCTGCCCAGCTCGATGACTTCCAGTCTGCTGCCCAGGTCGATGACTTCCAGTCCGCTGCCCAGGTCGATGACTTCCAGTCCGCTGCCCAGGTTGATGACTTCCAGTCCGCTGCCCAGGTTGATGACTTCCAGTCCGCTGCCCAGTTTGATGACTTCCAGTCCGCTGCCCAGTTTGATGACTTCCAGTCCGCTGCCCAGGTTGATGACTTCCAGTCTGCTGCCCAGGTTGATGACTTCCAGTCTGCTGCCCAGGTTGATGACTTCCAGTCTGCTGCCCAGGTTGATGACTTCCAGTCTGCTGCCCAGGTTGATGACTTCCAGTCTGCTGCCCAGGTTGATGACTTCCAGTCTGCTGCCCAGGTTGATGACTTCCAGTCTGCTGCCCGGCTTGATGACTTCCAGTCTGCTGCCCGGCTTGATGACTTCCAGTCTGCTGCCCGGCTTGATGACTTCCAGTCCGCTGCCCAGCCTGCTGTTCCTGTGCCAGTCTGCCAGCCTGCTGTCCCTGTGCCAGTCTGCCAGCCTGCTGTTCCTGTGCCAGTCTGCCAGCCTGCTGTCCCTGTGCCAGTCTGCCAGCCTGCTGTCCCTGTGCCAGTCTGCCAGCCTGCTGTCCCTGTGCCAGTCTGCCAGCCTGCTGTTCCTGTGCCAGTCTGCCAGCCTGCTGTTCCTGTGCCAGTCTGCCAGCCTGCTGTTCCTGTGCCAGTCTGCCAGCCTGCTGTTCCTGTGCCAGTCTGCCAGCTCGATGACCCGGAGCCTGCTGCCCAGCTCGATGACCCGGAGCCTGCTGCCCAGCTCGATGACCCGGAGCCTGCTGCCCAGCTCGATGACCCGGAGCCTGCTGCCCAGCACGATGACCCGGAGCCTGCTGCCCAGCTCGATGACCCGGAGCCTGCTGCCCAGCTCGATGACCCGGAGTCTGCTGCCCAGCTCGATGACCCGGAGCCTTTGTCTTCTGCCCAGCTCGATGACCCAGAGCCTTCGTCTTCTGCCCAGCTCGATGACCCAGAGCCTATGCCCTCTGCCCAGCTCGATGACCCAGAGCCTATGCTCTCTGCCCAGCTCGATGACCCGGAGACCTTGTCCACTACCTGGCTTGACGCCATGAGCCTTCCCCAGCAACAACTGGTTGGAGCGTCCGGAGGCCGCTCCTTTGAGGGGGGGTACTGTCAGGAATGGTCCCCCCTGCTGGTAAATATGCCTGTTATTCTGGCTGCAGTACCGGCCTCCACCAGCGGGGGGTTCTTGGTCTTCTGGAGCTCACAGCCTTTCCTGCGTTCAGGTGTGACCTGAACGTAATTAACACACCCCCTATTTATACCCGGCGAGCTCGAGCAGAGCTCGCCCTGGTATCTTCATACCTTCTGGACCTAAGCCTGTAACCTGACCCGTCTTCTGATCCTGATTTGGTACCTCGATCCTGTTCTATGATCCTGATCCCTGATCCCGCCTGGACTTGTCTGCCCTGCTTCCTGATCCCTGTCTCCCCTTAGTCCGTATCCTGCTGCTAGTCCATCCATCCGACCCCTGCTCCGTCCTGTCCCATCTGCTGATACCCCTTGTGTATGACCTCGGCCTGGTATTCCCTTTTTGATTATATATTGTTGCTGTTTTCACTGGTTGTCCTTATTTACTTATAATTAAACACCTTTTACTTCACTAATCATATTGTCTGGTCTCTCTGTGCAGTCACACGGGTCTGATCTATCATCCCTCCTGACATACCTGCAGCTCCGTCATGCACTCTGAACCCAGCTGCCATCACTAGAGGTAGAGACGGAACCCCCACCGGTACTAAATATTGTTTTGGGGAGTGATCTCTCCAAACTTATTTTGCACCTATTGACATTAGACTTAGACATCGGGGTACAGTAGCCATTACTCAGAAAGCTAAGACGGCTTGGGAACGGGACGTGGGCCCAATAGAGGATGCGGACTGGGATGAAATACTAGAGGGGACCAAGACTACATCACAGACTGACGCAACTTTATATTGTCCACAGAGCCTACCTAACATCACTGAGACAGGCCAAATTCCAACGCACACCCAATCCGACCTGTCGTCTGTGTCAGTCCACGAGTGGCACATTTTACCATCTCATTGTCCAAATATTCAGACTTACTGGACGCAGGTTGTCCACTTTCTGCACGACAATATGGGGTCCCCTGTGGTGCTTGACCCTAAGTTGTGTATTCTGGGGCTGATGCCTGACGTAGAGGTGGATAAATATCACACAATTTTCATATTGGAAACTTTTTTTAGCCTGTAAAGTAATTGCCCAGAGATGGATGCAGGATTTACCCCCCACTCTACCGATGTGGAAAAAGGCTGTTAATGACACCTTGCCATTCAAGAAGCTGATCTACACACACAGGGGGTCCACACAAAAGTATTCTAAGGTTTGGGACAGATGGCTAGAGGATAGAGAAACGTGTGTCTGATTGTGCCTTATCCGGAAGTTGTTCAATACTCCTTTGTGAAACTTCGGGTTCCGACGCCGTATGGAGTAGCTGACTCTCTCATCAGCTCCCGCAGCCAGGCTCCAGAAATTGGCATATGAGTCCGGCAGACCCGTTACTGAGCTCCACCATCACCATCTGCCACCCCCTAAGTGAGGATGGACAGATATCTAGAAAAAAAGCGACGCGCGATCGTACGTGGCCACCGCGGCGCGGATGGTGCAGCCCCAAATTGAGGCCCCCGGCTTCGGCCTGCTTGGATCCGGCCATAGATACAGCTCCCGCGATGGAGGTGAGCGTCGCATCAGCTCCCCAAACCTCCCCATGGGCTGTCCCACCCCCCCCAGCTCCTCCACACATTGGGGATTGCAACAATATTGATCTCATAGCCCAGGCAGTGGCCGCCCTGTTGTCCCCTATGATAAATGCCTCTGTGGAGAAGGCCATCAACACAGGCATACAGAAGCTCCAGGCCCAGCTGGGGGAACATTCACCCGGGTTGGATGAAGCTGAACACTGCATCACCAACATAGAAGAAGAATTATACCAGGCCCAGTCCATCGAACAGGCCCAAGACAAGACAAACAAAAATATCCTCGACAAGCTGGACGATTTGTAAAACAGATCCAGGAGGAGTAACCTGCGTTTTGTAGGCATTCCAAAATCGTTACAACCCTCTGCTCTTTCAGATCTCTGCTCGAACTGCATTCCTGGAGCTTTAGGCCTCTCGGGCCCCTGCACAGTTGAGCATGCCCATCGCATGGGACTTTTCAACTCAGACCACAAATCACCCCGCCCTGTCATCGCTAAGTACCTAAATTATTTCCTGCAGAAATTTAGGCAGTCCGGTTCTCTCCAAATTTATGGCATGAAAATCCTGATTTTTGCGGACTACTCGGCTGAAGTCTCCAAGAAGAGAAAAGCTTTTCAACAGATCTGCTCAGAACTCCACCGCCTGCAGGTCAAGTTCACCCTGGATTTTCTGGCCATTCTCCGGCTTAAAGCTCCTGATGGCGAACAACTTTCTTTCCAAGACCCATCTGCTGCGGAGGCCTTCCTGAGATCACAACACTCGGGCTCTCATCCTACCTCATCTCCCAGACCTGCACCCACGAATAGTGCCCTGGAACACAGAAGTCCACGTAAAGACTCCCCAAAAAGATAAGAGCATCTGGACTGGTCCAACAATGTCTTTCCTTTTTACTGACTCTCTCTTAGATGGGCTCCTACTGCGTGGCACCCATGCCGCCTCGAGAGACACATCTTGTGTCCCCCCAGGACATTCTCCTCTCCTGGTCCTGCCTCCCCCTCCTCTTTTGCTCATCAAGGCTCCCGGTAGGCTGAAAGTTTTCTCTTAAAGTTTTTTCTCTATACGTTGGTTACTACTGTTTTCTATGTCACTGTTTTATTCTCCACTGTACGCGGTTGAACATGTATTTTGTGTCCTTGCAGCTGGCGTCCCTGCCTGGTCATTACTCCCCACACACTACTCTCGCTGCTTTCACCCCTCTCAGTACCGTGGACGAACTGCGGCGTAGGGAGTCCTGTGTTGGGAGTTGGCTGTACTCCGTGACTCCATGCGGAAAAAAGTTCCCTGACTATGTCATCTCCCCCCTCCCTTCTTCCTTGTTTTTCTCTGTGCTCATCACCACATTTTCACCAATTACACCTTCATCTTCCTTCCTAGCTAGCTTCAGTTCCGTATTCTTTATTCACAAGCTGTCCGTACACGTTCACCCATTATTACATACCATTGATGTAACTCCGGCCCACATCCCCCTAACAGATCCCCCAACATGAAAATAGTCTATTGGAACGTCAAAGGGCTCCGCTCCCCCAATAAGAGCATGAAAATCCTACGTCATCCTAAGCGACCTAAAACTGACATTGCCCTTCTCCAGGAAACCCACCTCTCCACCCCTGACTTTTCACGGATGAGGAAACTCTGGGTGGGCACAGTTCTCGGCTCTGACTCTAATGGTCGCAGAGCGGGAGTCATGATACTTATAGATAAAAACCTCCCCTGCACAGTCCTCTCTTCGGACTCAGACTCCGAAGGCCGTTTTGTGTCTGCCTGGGTCCAATTGGGGACCAGGGTTGTGGTAATTACAAATATTTATGCTCCCAATAATCTCACAAGTACATTTTTTGGGGACCTCACTACATGGGTACTGCGGGATCTGACCCACCCACATTTGATAGGCTGGGAATTCAACTCCACCATGCACCTGACCAATGACAGATCCTCCCCTAGGAACCCACGACCCTCCCCACTAGCTGATGGTCAGACGTTATTGGTATCAACGATGGACTCCCTCCATCTCCACGATATATGACGACTTCGTCACCCGGCAGACAGGGATTTCACCTTTCACCTTTTACTCTAACCCCCATAATGTTTTTGCGAGACTGGACTATATATTTTGTTCTGACACTCTCCTCCCACTGATTTCTGACACAGACATTCATGACATTGTGATATCTGACCACGCACCGGTATCCTCCACAATTGACGACCCCGATTTGCACGCAAATGCCAAAATATGGCGGTTCCCATCTTATCTTCACAACAACTCTGACTTCCAGCAACATTTGGTAAAAGCAATCTTTTCTGGGAAGCGGATAAAGTTTTCCTCAGGATGTAAAAGAGCGTACGCTGCTTCCTTTAAAAGAAACACCCTCAGGTGAGGGATGACGTGCGGCACGTGATGCACGCACGCCGAGGGAGGGGCTGGACCGCGCCACGGACCGATCCAGGGGACCTAGGAAGGAGGACGCCGGAAGATCTCGCGAACAGCAACGGCGGCGACGATGCAGAGTGAGAAGCTGCGGAGCTGCTGACTGATCTCCATGTACTGCGGCAGTCCTTCAACGCAGAGGTCTCCGCCCCCCGCTTCCAACTGAGCCGACCGATCGAATTGACGGAGGATTGAAGAGGTAACATGGCGTCTTCGGTGGTGGCTCTTGCCCTCCCCCCACCATGGATCCCGGTGCTTTCCCTGACCCCTGCATACTACAGGTAATATTTATACTTTTCTCACTGCCGCATCATTGAAGCAGCATCTCCCAAAAGCATCTACCTGAGTGGAGGACACGGTAGGGGGCTTGGTAAGCGTCTCTCCCATGTAATCTCCTAGCTAAAGACGCATGATATAGAGTGGCACTGAAGAGGAACTGTTTTTGATTATAATTATTGGAGAATTATGTGCACGTCGCAATCTGCTTCATGAAATCTTTTTTCTTCCTTAACAAACTTGAATGGACTGTCTATGATATACAGGGATTTTTATAGGTCCCACTGAACATACTATTGCTCAGGAATTGATTAAACGTGGTAATTGGTTTACTGTGGTTGAGCAGATAGGGGGAAGATCAGAGGCAGTGCGGTGATGCGTCTCCCATGATCTGCTCCCTAAAAAACTAGCCAGTATTCCATTATATTTTGATGCAAACAGTGCCTTTACCCACTTAGTTGCAGTGGACAGAGTTCTGGTGCTGTTGAACCCAGTGCCTGTTGATGTAAATTGTAGTGCTTATTTACTTAATGGGGGACCTCTTTGTGTGTTTTTTGATGTTTAGTTGAGCAGTGGTATTGTCCCCCATCGTATGGTTGGGAGGTTCAGGAGAGGGAAGATATTAGGGTTCTACCACATAGTCCTTGGATACCCCCAAAGGGCCCAGGATAACCCCCAAGGAAGTAGCTCAGGCCTGGTGTAACTTTGCTCACATTTTTTTTCTGGTTAAAAAAAATATATATATATATTTAAAAAAAATCAAACTCCCTCAGGTTAAAACTGGCCATTGCTTAAGGCAGGGGTGTCAAACTGGTGGCCCTCCAGCTGTTGCAAAACTACAAGTCCCATGAGGCATTGCAAGGCTAACAGTTACAAGCATGACTCCCGCAGGCAGAGGCATGATGGGACTTGTAGTTTCGGAACAGCTGGAGGGCCGCCAGTTTGACACCCCTGGCTTAAGGTATAAGAAATCTATAAATTCGAAATTGGGGAAGCGAATTAGAACTAAGATCAGACACAACATGAGAAAGACAAAAAGGGGCTCCGCCCCGAAAATCCCCAAGGAAAACCCCACTACTAGCTCAATAAGTCAATATATGTCCCAGGAAGGAGGCACCAAGAGCCCTGTTAATGAAAAGAAAACTGGGAAATCGGGGACTACAAAAAAAGAAATAAGGGGGTGTAAACCCGCCAGTCATAGATGTGTCTATAGAGGGGGACCAGGAATTAAGCCATGTTGAAGATCCGAGAGTGGACTCACACATACCAAGTATGGTGGAACTTGATGGAATGTTAAGGAGACTGGAAAACGCCATAAAGGAGGATATTGGCAGCCTGAGAGCAGATATAAACCACATTCTTTCCCGGGTAGAGGAGATCGAAATAAAAATGGAAAAACAAGACTCAGAAATAAATTAAATGAAAAATCAATACTCTACCATGAAGTTGAATCAAAGGAATTTGCAATATCGCCTTGAGGACCAGAAAAAACGGAACAGAAGACAAAATATGAGAATTCGATCTATCAAGGAAGAAAGGGGGGAAGATCTAAGACTTATCATGAATAATTTGTTCATCCCTCTCCTTGAAAATAATGAAGGGAAACCTCTTAAAATAGAGCGGGTGCACTGCCTAGGTAGACTTAAGAACAATGCTAGTGAAAGACCAAGAGACATTATAGTCAGGTTCAGGCATTATGAGGACAAGGAAGAGATCTGGACAAAACTAAGGAGAAAGCCGCCCCTGAGTTATGGGGGCATAGAGCTACAAATCTTCCCTGACTTGGCCTGGGAAACTCTAGCTAGGAGGAGGCATCTCAAACCCCTTCTCGAGCAGTTGAGGGAGCACAATATAAATTACCAGTGGGGGTTTCCAGCATGCCTGCATGCCGAGAAAGATGGGATCTCCGCAAAATTAGTATCCCCAGAGGATCTACCAGGCTTCTGCAGCAAATTAGATTTGCAAGGGGTTGAAATTCCTGGATGGGTGGAGTGAGGACAGGGAGATAGAGAGATGGTCCGAGGTCTATGGGGAGGGGGGTGGAGGGGAAGGAGAGAAGACCAAGGGTGCCCCAGGAGGAAGTCTGCAGCCCTGCCTTGTAAAGATCTGGCTCAGAGGAGGAGAAGGGCCTAGGCAGGGTTGGGGTGCAGGACAGCATCACCTCATAAAGGAGAACCGGTGGGAAATGGGGCACGATGACCCCCACGGTTCAGAGGCATTTTATAGGCCTGGGAGGGGGTGGGGGGTGGTGGAGAGGGAGTTGGGGAGGCGGGGGGTGCCAGGGAGGGAGATGGGGGGAGACGGAGGGAGGGGGTAAAGGGAATGTGGCTCCCAGTGGCTCCTTAAGAAAATTTGAACCCGGTAGAACGAAATGGCGTATCTGAAGTTTTTATCATATAACGTAAAAGGCCTGAGCTCTAAGAGCAAGAGATTGCAGATCCTAGAGGAAATTAAACAGTATAAGGCTGATGTTGTCTTTATCCAGGAATCCCACCTGTCTTTGAATTCTAATGTAAAATTGTATTCCCCTACCTACCCAATTTGGTACTATGGAGACGCCATTTCAAATCGTGCTAGAGGAGTGGCCATTGGCTTTGCCAAAGGGGTGGATTTCGCTCTTAAGGCAAGGTCGACTGACCCTGAGGGCAGATATTTATTTTTGAGGGGAAAAATTGGTAATACTGATTATACTCTTGCTAACATATACGCTCCCAATGCTCACCCCATAAAATACTTAGGTAGAATCCTAGACAAGTTAAAAACGTTTGCTGAGGGATATACAATACTGATGGGGGATTTAAATTTTGTCATGAATCCGAAAGAAGACAGCACTTCCTTGGGGAGGGAGAAAACTAGTATACAGTTGCAAAAAATCTTCCATCCTAATACATATGTATATACGTTTTTCTCCCCCCTCATGGAACGTACTCCAGAATTGATTATGTACTGGTAGACCATAGGTTATTAGATTCGGTCATCGACACAGAAATAGGCATAATGACCATATCAGACCATGCCCTGATAACCATAAAAATGAAGACGGAGCAATTAAACAACAAACAGGCAGTTTGGCGCCTCAATGATTATTTGATCCGGGACGAGGTAGGGGCAGGGAGGGTGGAGGAGGAACTCAAACAATTCTTTGCACTCAACGATACAGTAGAGATTTCTAGAGCAACACTTTGGGAGACGCACAAGGCATATATTAGAGGGATTTTAATATCAGAGGGGGCACGAAGGAAAAAGGAGAGAAACAGGAAGCGGGATTCCTTGGTGAATGAAATAGCATACTGTGACAGTCTGGGTCTGTCTCTCCTGAATGATGGTGGGTTTTCGCCATATTTTGGAGAGACGAACACCTTAATAATACAGCTGTGTGGTCAGCTTTTTAAGTCTGACCTGAACAGCATTCAGAGCCCCACCCACAGACAGTAAGTCTGGTCCTGGGAGCCAGGTGTGAGCTCCCAGTTGGAGACAGCTCCACAGTAAGAGACAGGAGGTCTCTTGGAATCAGAGAGGCTGTAGGAGACAGCCAGAATATTGGTAAGCTGCAAGAGGCACAGCTATAGATGCTGAAGGGAAGCCATCTATGTTGAGGAGTCCGCTGGTCTGGGTGACCAGGAAAACGTACAGAATTATTGCTGCAGAAGAGTACTGCTACAGAGAGCCAGGTGGGCTAGCATTTTCTGCTGTGTGTTTTTTTTGGAGAAGAACCCCCTGCGTGGGAAACCTTTATTTGGACTTTTATTTTGCCTTTTTAATAAAAATGAGCTACCATGCCCTTAAACATACTTCCTGGCTGGAGTGAATCACTGAAAAACGCCCATACCACGAAAGCTAAACAACCCCAATATCACAAGTGGTGGATTCAGCGGGCACAAAATGGTGGAATCTGGATCCTTGCTCCACAGTGAATTCACGTCAGGAACTGTTGGCTGTGTGTGGAAGCCAGGCTAGCTGCATTGCATAGAAGTATTATTTGATGGACTGTTACATACAGGTGGTGCACCTGTGAGATTTTTTCCTTTTCTACTGCTGTGAACTGTGTGACAAGCTGCTGTACATGCGACTGCAAAGATGAGGCAGTCAAAACACAAGAAGTTCATGTTAAAGCAAGGTAAAGGAGAAGAGAGCTCAGCATGGCCTGAGAAGATGTCTCCACCTAGGAGGGCCAGTCAAAAAGGGCCAATGGTGTATGAGACCATGAATGAGTGGTTCAAGAGGAACCAAAGTAAAGAATCGGCTGCAGTTCAAGGGGCTATGATCTGTGCCTCTGATTACATGCAACCCATGCTGCCTACAGAGGAGGTTGGAGACTTTTTGGAAAAAATTGAAAAAGTCGCTGTAAGGAGGAAATGGCCTAGAGACCAGTGGCCAAAATTGCTGCAACCCTTATTACTGATAGAGTACCGGTCGGTTTACCATTTGATGGAAGGTGACCACGATGACTACCGCCAGTTTAAAGAGGAAATCCTTCTTAGAGGAGAGTTTCATCGCATCATGGGTCCCCAGCGAAGTTCTGCAGGGAGAGTGCGATCTCCCATGACAACAAGAGTGGAAGTTGTGCCTGGAGGGAGGAGCTGCAGGAGAGATTTGCCTCAACGTCCTCACAAAGAGCCCTGTGCATTCTTGCCAGCTGGGAATCACCAGGAGAGAACCGCACAGGAGAAAAGTCGTCTAGTTCCATGTCTGGAATGTGGCCTGCTGGGGCACAAACTATTGTCTTGCCCTAGATTCTGGGGTGCACCTGGAGGTAATGATGCTGAGCCAGTTTCCTGTGAAAATATATTTGCCGTCACCCCTGGCAACAAGGAAGAGTTTTCTGTTGTGCCTGCAGGGGGTGCTAAGGAGTCAGAAATGGCTGCTGCGATTTCATCCCGTGGCCACCAGGGGGAGTTGGCCAGTAAATGTGCGGCTGAGGATTGGTTCTTAAGACAACGTACTCAAATGAAGATGGTGACCACAACTACTGCGGTGGGTAAGACTGTCTTTAATGAAATGATGGCTGGGACTGCTGATTGCAGGTATAAAATAACTGGTTACGAGACTGTCCATGATGATGTGAGAGTGACCCCTGTTAGTGAGGCCACTAAATGTGCACTTGAAAATGACTTTTCCCTACCCAGTGGGAATGCAGGTGTTAAAGTTCAAATAGAACCTGTGTTGATGACTACACGTGTTGTGTCTAATGTCTGCCAGTCTCAAGTAGGCAGTGGGCTAGAACAACCTGAAAAAACTAAAAATGCTACAAGTGTTGCTGTTAATGAAAAGTTTGCTATTGTTGGGAAAATCCCAGGTTCTTTCAGAGCAAAAGCTGTTGTCACAAATGGGCCGTTGTCTGTAGCAACTGGTGGTAAGACAGCACAGTTGTCCCCAGAAATCTCCAGGGAACTTCATGTATTGGAGTTGGAGGTTGCCATGGACAACTGTAATGTCACTCTGGAGGCACAGAGTGGAATTGTACCGTGTAATGATAATGGGTTAGTGCAAGCTGCTAGTACTAAAAATGTGCAAGTGAATGGTGGGTTAACACAACCTGTGAAAATGTGATTTATCTAGAGCTGACAAAGGTACTGTGTGTGATGCAGAATCTCGGGTGCCTCCTACAGCAGATGAGGTGCTGCTGAGTTCTCATAATGGAGGTACAACAGATTGGGACAGTTGGGCCAAACAATTACTAGCCATGTTAAACAAGGCGAAGTTGGGCGACAGGGGTGTGAATACACCCACTGCTATGCCAGACAGGGACATTGCAGAGTGACCAATAGTTGATGGTGCATTGGTCCCTGCAGGGGTTGTTTCCCTCCAGT
This sequence comes from Rana kukunoris, assembly GCA_029574335.1. NCBI lineage: Eukaryota > Metazoa > Chordata > Amphibia > Anura > Ranidae > Rana > Rana kukunoris. Next base: position 260,962,961 of record CM056059.1, on the reverse strand, counting down.
CAGAAGGACCAGATCAGGATGCCATGCGTTCTGACAAAAGTCAATCTGATAGAGATTATAAAGCTGCTATGTTTATTTTTTTTTTTATTTTTTTTTTTTTTTTTTTTTTTTTTAAAGTGTATTTTTGTGTGTGAACTCGAGAGAGAGGAGCCGGACTGCAGGAGTTGGGAGTAGGCAGACCCTCCCCCCGGAGGCAATCACCATCCTTCTCCATGCCCCTGGTGGCAATGGCGGGTGTGAAGGGGGGCCTCCCACTCACCCCGCCCTACCTGCTCCTCTTGGGAGCCCAACTGGGGCCCAACGGGACCCCAATGGGGCAGAGGGACTCCCCCTATGAGGGAGTGAGGGGGCCTAGCCCACCCAGCCAGCCCCGTAGGTCCTTCGCCTCTCTTTATTTTAAGAGACCGCATGGCCAAAGTGTATGTGTTTTAAACCAATTTTTGTGTGCGTGCAAGTGTGGTGGTTTTTGTGGGGGGGGGGGTGGGCGTACTAAGCACAGGCGTACCTTGCATAGCACACCCACCGGGAGCCGGGCTGAGACCACCAAACTCAATTCACATGTAGCCGAGACCGGGATCCGAACCCTTGGCTGCAGAGGTGAATGGCTTGTCAGCGCAGTGCCAATCACGTTGAGCCACCACAGCTCCCCTTAAGGCTGCTATGTTTATGAATACTGATGATGTTGATGATACATGTATTTATGGTGATGTGATGCTTAATGAGCTAGGGCGGATCGCTAAGCAGGTTATGCGATTTCCCTTAGCAACAGTAGGTAAGGTTGCAGAGGTGTCCTTAGAAACCTCCAGGGAGCTCTGTGTGTTGGAGCCAGAGGTTGCCGGGGACAACTGTGGTGCCGCTCTGATCACCTTCGTGATGAGAAAAATGGTAAAACTGAAATGTCTGAATTTGCTTGTAGTGGTAATGTGTTACTACAGTCTGTCACTGCTGACAGAAAAAGTCCTCATGAGTTTAATGAAGCGCCACACAGTGGTCAAGTTATGTTATTGCAGCCTGCTGTGTTTAAAAATGTGTTTGCGGTGGACACAAATTCTGCTATGCAAAATGGAGAGACTGCAGAGCCGGTAGACACAGGTGCGTTGGCTTTTGCAGAAGTTAACCCTCTCCAGTTGGAAGGATCTGAAAAGGGCGCATACATGGCAGAGGTTTTGTCCTCAGCAAAAGAGATGAGGAATGTTGAGCTTCAGAATGATATGGTAATGGATAGCAATTTGGAATCGCTCAGTGTTGCTGAAAGTGAGAGGATGAGTGTCGCACATGCGATTTGCAGTGCTCAAGGGGAGCCGCAGGTTTTGTTAGTTACCTCTGAGGTAGAGGTCTCTTTAAGTGACTCAGCCTCTCATGCCTTAGCAAATGAGCCCCTCCACATCGTTGGTAAAGGAAAAGTTCCTAAAGTTCTGTGTTTAGATGTGGCTTGTCTAGAAATAACTGAGATGTTGTTGGAATTGGTGAAAATATTTCCAATGTACACCTGCGTGTGTCCACTGCAGAGGGGAGACATGGTACTGCGTAGTACCAATCGGTGGACACAGGTGGTGCTGGCGTTAAGCAATATTGATGAAAATTGGTTGCTCTACTGTTGGTTCATTTTGTGGAAAGTTGTCTCACAGTTCTCTTTGAGAGTGCTTCCAGCGGCGGTTGTGTGCAGAAGGCGCTCAGGAGAATTGTTGGAGAAATCAGAAATAATAGACAAAGTGGCAGTCTCTCTGTATGCTGATGTGATGGAATGCATTCCTACTGGTGCGGTCCGAGGTACGGCTGAGCAGTGGTTGGTACATGGGGCGCGCACTGTCTCACCATCTAGACCTCATGAAAAGGAAGGGCTCGGAAGGGACGTGACAGTAGTGGGAATTCAGTCCATCACTCGCAGAGAGGTGCAGTTTGAGGTACCCGGAGACACTTTGATAGGAAAACAGTAATGGTAACTGTAATGAAAACGTGTATGAGAAGCACTGTAGAGCACTGTCAGACAGCTCAGAGATCCTGGTTGAGGTACCAATGGATACAGAAATGGTCAAAGGTTGGTGTGGAAAAATGTGCGTTGGTAGGACAATTGCTATTGGAGTGTTGGACAACAGGGGGTGATGTGAAACCACGGGACTGTCCCATAGGGAGTAGCTGCTTGCCTGTAGGTGGTCCCTCCATAGACAATGTTCTAACAAACAAGGGGACAAGAGGTCCCAATGACAATGCTGAGTTGAATAACCCTTTGTGGAACATTGCTGGTGAGGTTAAACAGAAGGATGTGGTGTTGATCTCGGATGGTTTGGTTGCCACGGGTAGCAACAGAGGGGTTAGTGAACCTGAGAAACAAATGTTGTGGGTTAATGTTGAGTCAGGTAGTGAGAGTGGTCAGTACCTGACAGATGCCATGGAAGTAGGTCCCCAACAGTCCCAGGAGAGTAGGTCTGTGGGAGGGAAAAGAAGGATCCTAAGGCCAGATGGTAGAAATGATAGAAAGATTAGTGGGAGCCCACGGTTCAGGGAGAAGTGCTGGTGGAAGCACACCCGGAAGAAGATGTTGGTGGAGTGCCCCTTTAGAGAAAAGGTTGGGCAGATTAGGACTCCTGCTGCTGATCGTTGGCACAAAGGCGCCACGCTGAAGTGTTGGTGGAAACATACCCGTAAAAAATGGGCATATGCAGCCAATGGCTTGTACATATGAATGAATGAATGAATGAATGAATGAATGAATGAATGAAGAACTTGTATAGCGCAGCACATGCAAAGTGAATCGTCTCTGGGCGCTTGTTGTTCCTGTCTCCTTTGAGATCAAAAGAGATGAGTCTTAATCTTTCTCCTGAAGACTAAGTAGTTCTCCTCCAGTCTAATGCTGGCTGGTAAGGCGTTCCATAGTCTGGGACCTTGGACAGCGAATCTCCTGTCTCCTTTGGACTTGTATCTGGCTTTCGGTATCTGAAGCCGATTTTGATTGTTGGATCGTAGAATACGATTGGGATTGTAAATTTTTAATTTTTCGCATAGATAATGGGGAGCATTCCCATGGATACATCTATGCGTTAGACAGAGTGCTTTAAAGGTGATTCTGTCTTTGACTGGTAGCCAGTGAAGGGATCTCAACGAAGGTGAGATTGATTCACAGGGTTTTTTCCCAGTCACAAGTCTGGCGGCCGTATTTTGAACGACTTGAAGACGAGTGATTTGGTACTTGGGGAGTCCGAGGTAAAGGGCATTTGCATAGTCCAATCTGGAGTTTACAATCGCTCCCACCACGACCGCTATGTCTTTCTTGGGAATAAAAGGCGTGAGTCTGCGTAGTAGGCGCAGCAGATAGTGAGATCCGCTGACTACTGCCCCTATTTGTGCGTTCATTGTCATGTCGGAGTCAAAGATGACCCCAAGACTTTTGACTTTGGCGCTAGGGGTGATGACTTTGCCCAGAATGGGCGGGGGGATCCAGGTTGTTATCGATTGATTCCTACGCTTGGCGTGAAACAGAAGAAGTTCTGTTTTCGCTCCATTGAGTTTGAGATAACTCTTTGTCATCCAGTCCTCTATCAAAGAGAGGCATGTCTCTAGATTGAGGTGGTGATCCTTTTTATTGCAAATGCGGAAGTACAGTTGCGTGTCGTCTGCGTAAGAGTGATATAGCAGTTTTTGGCTGCTGATGATTTCAAAAAGAGGACGCAGATAGATGTTGAATAACATCGGCGACAGGGGAGATCCCTGAGGGACCCCGCACGATAATGTGCGTTGTTCCGAAGTGAATGGTCCTAGCTTGACTATTTGCGATCGGTTTTCCAAAAAAGAGGAGAACCAAGATAGATCGCTTTCTGCGACTTTGGCTATTTTAGCCAGCCAAGTCAATAACAGCTTGTGATCAACTGTATCAAAGGCTGCGCTTAGGTCCAGCAGAACCAGAAGAGAAGATTCTCCTTCGTCTGCGGCCTCAAGAACGTCGTCCCATATCTTAAGCAATGCTGTTTCCGTCCCGTGTCTCCGGGACGGAATCCTGATTGCAATGGGTCGAGTAAGTTGTGGGTATCTAGATGCTGTTGCAGTTGCTGTACCACTGCTTTCTCCATTACCTTGGAGAGAACATTTAGGCCTGTTATGGGGCGCCAGTTGAGTGGATCCTTAGGATCCAGGGTGGCTTTCTTCAAGATCGGTTGAATGAAGCCCTCCTTCAGCTGGGAGGGCATTTTGCCCTCCCTGAAGTATTGGTTAATAAGCTGCGTGACAGGAGGTGCCAGGATGTCGGCGCGTTCCTTCAGCAGTTTGGTGGGGATAATATCATTTGGCGCAGGGCTGTTGCGCAGAGTGCCGATGATATTTTTAGTGGTCTGAATGGAGATGGGTTCCAGCGTGAACTCACCAAACTGTGGTGAATTGTTGCCGGTGCTGTGTAAATGACTACGGGGGGGGGGGGGGGCTTTTTAAAGCAATTGTTCTGCTGAATGCTTTGCCGGATTGCCTTAATTTTGTTAATGAAGCAATCCGATAACTCATCGCAAAATTCTTGTGTATCCAAGTTGGGGGCTTCAAGACATCCTGGATTCATGGTCTGAGTGACCAGCTTGAAGAGTTCGCGGGGGCGATTTAGGGCACCGTTGATAGCCTCAGAAAAATTGTGTTTATGGCCTTTAGGGTTTCTTCCGCTGTTTGGTGCGGCTGAATTGTGTTTATTTTTCCCCCTAACGTGGCTTTGAAGAGTTCCGAGTGGAGCTTCTTCTGACATCTGGTCCAGTGTGTTGTCACTGGATTTGATGTTTTTGTTAAGGGGGGGAATTCGGAAATAATGAATTTAATTGCATGGTGATCTGTCCATGGCAATGGTTCATTTTCCAAGATTTTTATTTCCAGATCTTGTCTGAAAATAAGATCGAGCGTATGACCTGAAGCATGTGTGGGCCCACATACTAGTTGCTGAAGCCCTAATCCTTCCAGGTGGTCGATGCAGGCGTCGGCAATGGGGTCTTGCGGGGAGTTGGCCCAAAGGTTGAAGTCCCCGAGCAGCAAAAGGTGTTTGCTATTCAGGGTATAAGTGGAGACAAAGTCCGTCAAAGATGGGAGCAGCTGCGACTTGGGGCCAGGTGGCCTATAGCAGAGTAGAATCCGGACGGTCTCCTGGCCGTTTACTTGCAGTTGAAGAGTAAGGGTTTCCATGAATGGAAGAGGGTTTTGGAGGCTTGGTTTTGTGATCGCAAGACGCGTCTTATGGATCACCGCCAGTCCTCCTCCTCTTTGCCCTATTCTGTTTTCCGTTATAATACGGTAGTTTTCTGGCACCAATTCTCCTAGAATGGTGTTACAGTCGGCTGTGAGCCAGCTCTCTGTAATGAAGAGGCAGTCTAGGTCGTGTTGTAGAATGAAATCATGGATTTCAAGTCGGTGTTTTACTGCCGATCTTGTGTTGATCAGAGCACATGAAATGCGCTTAGGTTGGGGTAAACGGCTAAAATTTTTGACTGTCGATCGATCCTCAAAAGGTGCTCAATTCTTAGGGTCTTTTTGGTGATGGCTGGCAGTATTGCGGCGAAACGCCTCAAATTCCAAATGGTTTCTGCGGAGTACCGCAGATTAGCCATGGTCGCCATTCACCGGGGAAAAAGTCGTTCCTTTTGGTGGCGATGAAGAGAGGATTCAGTGAATCCTCCCGGCTTGGTCCAGAGGAAGGCAAAAAACCCCTAACCATGCTATGCCAATTTGCATTTGGTAGGGGAAAAAATTCCTTCCTGATCCCTGAAAGGCGATCGGGCGAACCCCTGGATCAAGTGCTATTAAGTTGTGACAGGGGGGGTGGGGGGGGGGAAGCTGACACTGCTGACACTGCTGCTGGGTGTACCAAGATGGCCGCCGACCAGGAGCAGGGCATGGGACCCAGGCTGGGTGGATTGGTGAGCCAGGGGGGGGGACTGGTTGTTGAGGCCAGGGGTGGATGAGTACCTACAGGGGCTGGGGGTGAGCTCCTGGGGGCTACTACCGGAGATTTGGCCGAAAATGCGGCGCGCCGCTAGGCCGCGGATGAAGCCGCGGCCTTTCCTAAGATGCGGCGGCCGCGAATCAGTGACGGCTGGCGCAGTTCAGGGGAGAAGACGGGGAATCGCGGGGAGGCTCCGAGGGGAAGGTTACATTGACCGGTGGGTGGTAATGTGGGGTAAGGAGAGGGAAGGAGACCCCAGCGTTCAGCCGATTCGGCGGCTTATCCTGATAAGGACGGCCGCCAATCGGATCCAGGGGAGGTGATGGAAGGTAGGGCCTACCTGGGGAGGCTGAAGGAGATCCGGATCCAGATGCAGGTAGGAGATATGGTGGGAGCTGAGGCTGGATGGACTGGGGGAGACCCTGCCTGCCTGCTGCCTACGCCTGCCTGGAGCTAAAGCAGCACGCTCCTACTCCTAGGAGCGAGTGCCGATGGGGGCTCCTGCTGCTAATCCGCTGCCTGACTAACTGACTGACTGACTGATCCAGTACGAGATCCAGTCCTCAAGGGGGCAGTGTCCCATTTATAATGACGGGTCTATGTGTTCCTCCCTCCGGTTTGAAACAAGGGGGGGAGGTATGTGACAGTCTGGTTCTGTCTCTCCTGAATGATGGTGGGTTTTCGCCATATTTTGGAGAGACGAACACCTTAATTATACAGCTGTGTGGTCAGCTTTTTAAAGCGGAGCTCCAGCAGCAAATTTTTTTTTTTTAAAGTCAGCAGCTACTAACAGTGTAGCTGCTGACTTTAAATAAGGACACTTACCTTGTCCTACTTGCCCGCGCTGATGGGCCCCCCAATGCCGGTCCCACGATCGCTCCGGGTCCCGCGCCGCCATCCACACTATAGTAAACAGGCAGTGTTTTTTTTTCAGGTTTTTTTTATTTTATTTTTTTAAACAACATGGGAAAATGTTGTTTTCCTGGGTGGAGCTCCGCTTTAAGTCTGACCTGAACAGCATTCAGAGCCCCACCCACAGACAGGAAGTCTGGTCCTGGGAGCCAGGTGTGAGCTCCCAGTTGGAGACAGCTCTACAGTAAGAGACAGGAGGTCTCTTGGAATCAGAGAGGCTGTAGGAGACAGCCAGAATATTGGTAAGCTGCAAGAGGCACAGCTATAGATGCTGAAGGGAAGCCATCTATGTTGAGGAGTCCGCTGGTCTGGGTGACCAGGAAAACGTACAGAATTATTGCTGCAGAAGAGTACTGCTACAGAGAACCAGGTGGACTAGCATTTTCTGTTGTGTGTTTTTTTTTGAGAAGAACCCCCTGCGTGGGAAACCTTTATTTGGACTTTTATTTTGCCTTTTTAATAAAAATGGGCTACCATGCCCTTAAACATACTTCCTGGCTGGAGTGAATCACTGAAAAACGCCCATACCACTAGAGCTAAACAACCCCAATATCACAATACCTAGAACAAAACCATAAAGAACAAGGCCAAAAAGAGACGTATCTTAATCCTAATAATAAAGAGGAATGAAATAAAAGAGATTATGGAACAAGAAGCCAGGAAAAATCTCAATAATATCTCTAGAGAGATGTACATATGGGGAAATAAATCAAGCAAACATTTGGTAAAAATGGCACAGAAAAAGAAAACTAGGAATTATATTGAAAAAATTAAAAGGCAGAATGGGGATTTGGTGTATGCAACCTCTGACATCGCAGATACCTTCAAAAATTATTATGAAGAACTATATAATATCAAACAACCAGAGGGGCAGGTACGAGAAAGGGAGGCCAGGGCCTGGGCCCACCTTGAGAGGGCAGGACTACCCAAGGTAGACGAGGGTGAAAGTGCAAACATGGACAGCCCCATAACGGAAGAAGAAATTTAAAAAGCCCTAAAAAATATGGCTGTTGGGAAGAGTCCTGGCCCTGATGGGTTCACGGTCCTGTATTATAAGAGATTTAGCGAAATACTAATACCCAGACTATGTAGTTACTTTAATGGCCTGGGGTGTAAGTATGAACTTAGTCAAGAAGCATCAGCAGCGGTGATCGCAATTATTTTAAAAGAAGGGAAGAATAGCTCCCTCTGTTCCGGCTACAGACCCATATCTCTCTTAAATATAGATACGAAGCTATTTGCAAAAGTATTGGCGGAACGGCTAAAAAAAGGGATGCAGGGCTTGATCCATCCGGATCAGGTGGGATTTGTGACCGGAAGAGAGGGAAAAGATAACGCTATTACAGCCCTACTCTTGATGCAGAGGATTGAGAGGGAGGGGGTCCCCAGTCTATTTCTGTCGGTTGACCCTGAGAAAGCTTTCGACAGGGTAGACTGGGGACTTATGATGCAGACTCTAGCTGTACTAAGAATAGGGAATAGGTTCATAAAATGGATCAAAACACTGTACCATCAGCCCACAGCAAGAATCAAGATCAACGGAGCCCTTTCGGATCCGTTTTAGATTAAGAATGGGACTAGACAGGGTTGTCCCCTGTCTCCCCTTCTTTTCATCATCTCCCTTGAACCCTTATTGGCTGTGATTTGTAAAGACCCCGACATTAAAGGGATCCGAGTCGGCGAGGAGGAACATAAGTTGTCCGCCTTTGCAGACGATATTCTGTTTTATATCGCGGACCCGGTGAAGACCATCCCCCAAGTTTTACATACCTTACAACAATACGGGGCCATCTCAAATTTTAAGGTCAATGTGGCCAAATCCGAAATATTAAATATAAATTTAACCACTTAAGACCCGGACCAATACGCTGGTAAATGACCCAAGGTGTTTTTGCGATTCGGCACTGCGTCGCTTTAACAGACAATTGCGCGGTCGTGCGACGTGGCTCCCAAACAAAATTTGCGTCCTTTTCTTCCCACAAATAGAGCTTTCTTTTGGTGGTATTTGATCACCTCTGCGATTTTTATTTTTTGCGCTATATACAAAAATAGAGCGACATTTTTGAAAAAAAAACACTATTTTTTTACTTTTTGTTAAAAAAAAATCAAATAAACTAAATTTTAGTCAAACATTTAGGCCAAAATTTATTTAGCCACATGTCTTTAGTAAAAAAAAAAATCACAATAAAAAAAAATAGCTACCTAGCGGGAACAGCGACACTAATACAGCGATCAGAAAAATGATCGCTTAGTGACGCTGGTAATAGGAAGTGAAAGAGTTAACTAGGGCGGTGATCAGGGGGTTAAAACTTTATTAGGGGGGGTGGGGGGGCTATCCTGAACCTAACACTAACTGATTTTACACTGCCTGTCACACTGACACTAAATGCAGTGATAAGATCACTGCATTCAGTGACACTGTGACAGGGGGGGGGGTGGGGGGGCAGATCGCAAAGGGGTTAAGTGTGCCTATGTGTGTGTATGTCAGTGTAGTGTTGGTGCAGGACTTTCTGTGAGGTGTTTCTCCCATCGCAGCGGTTGGAAATACCGATGCGATGGGAGATTACATCACTTCCCCCTTCCTGTGTTTACACAGGAGGAGGAAGTGACAGAACCTGGAGCGCGCGCATTGGCTGGGAGCGATCGCGGGGGGGGGGCGGGTAAACGCCGACATCCGCCCGCTCGTTCCGGATCGCTCCCGGAGCCAGGGGGACCCCCGCACGCCGCGGAGGGGGTCCCGATGGGACCCCCGAACCGCACTTAGGCGGGGACGTAAATTTACGCCCTTGTGCCTGTACGAGCCATTCTGTGGCCGTATATGTGCGTGCGGGGGTCCTTAAGTGGTTAAATAAAAAGGAAGTGGGGTTGGTCAAAGAGACTTGTGCCTTCCCCTGGAGAAAAGATTTAAACTATTTGGGCATCAAATTAGCTAACACGACTAAGGCCTCGTACACACAAGGGGATATGTCCGCTGAAAACGGTCCGATGGACCGTTTCAGCAGACATCTCCGATCGTGTGTATGGGCTAGCGGACAGATTTGTCCACCCGACAGATTTCAAAGCATGCTTTGAAATCTATCGGGTGGAATCCGTCCGCCCGACATGTCTGCTGGTTAGTACACTTACCAGCAGACATGTCGTCCCGCACCGCCGCCGCCGAATGGATTCGGCGCATGCGCGGAAGTGTTTTACTTCCTGGTGCGGTGACGTGGCGGCGTCAACGTCACCGCGCCGCCCGCCGGCGGGGAATTTGATCCGATGGTGTGTACACGCCATCGGATCAAACTCCAGATCGGACATATCCGATGGAAATGGTCCGCGTACAGGCACAAGGGCGTAAATTTACGTCCCCGCCTAAGTGCGGTTCGGGGGTCCCATCGGGACCCCCTCCGCGGCGTGCGGGGGTCCCCCTGGCTCCGGGAGCGATCCGGAACGAGCGGGCGGATGTCGGCGTTTACCCGCCCCCCCCCCCGCGATCGCTCCCAGCCAATGCGCGCGCTCCAGGTTCTGTCACTTCCTCCTCCTGTGTAAACACAGGAAGGGGGAAGTGATGTAATCTCCCATCGCATCGGTATTTCCAACCGCTGCGATGGGAGAAACACCTCACAGAAAGTCCTGCACCAACACTACACTGACATACACACACATAGGCACACTTAACCCCTTTGCGATCTGCCCCCCCACCCGGACCGTTTTCATCGGATATGTCCGATCGTGTGTACGAGGCCTTAGAGGATCTACAAGATCAATTATATTCCCCTGTTAAATGGAATAAAAAAACAAATTAAAAAAATAATAAATAAACCCATTTCATGGGTGGGCCGTATTAACATCTATATCCCTAAAATATTATATAAATTTCAATTACTTCCAATTGAGTTACCCCCCCCCAATATTTAAATATCTTAAACACCGTATTGATGAAATATGTCTGGAAAAACAAAAAGCATAGAATATCCCTGTCAACTGAAACAGTTCCCGATATTAAAAGTTATTAAAAGGCGGCAGTTCTTTCTAGGGAGGTGGAAAGGGCCAGAGATAAGCAAGGGAAAAGATGGGTACAAGTTGACAAGTCACAAGATATAATTCAATTAAGCAAAATTTTGTAGGTACCTGCACAATATAGAGCACTGAAGCACAATAAATATGATTTGACAAAAAGCACGTAAAAATTTGGGATCGGGTACAGATACTTCTCAATAGTAAATATAATTCTCCACTTATAAATATTAAGGAAAACCCATATTTCACACCTGGTGAAAAAGAAATAGGAGGAAATCGGATCAAAAAGGACACTGTGGGCCAGATTCAGGTAGATGGGCGAATCTTTAAGTTGGAGTAACGTTTCTCATTTACGTTACTCCGCCGAAACTTTAGGAGCAAGTACTGTTATTCACATAGCACTTGCTCCTAAAGTTGCGCCGGAGTAGTGTTGCTCACGAATATTCGTATTGCGAATATTCGGCTCGAATATGGCATATTCGAGTATTCGCGATATATTCCGAATTTCGCGGTGAATATTCGCTATTTCGAATATTCGTATTTTTTCAATTTTTTTTTAGAACAGATCACATCCTAGAGATCCCCATCGACATCTAAAAGCATTGCTGGTATGATTAGAGACCTTGGACCGAGTAGCTGCAGCGATCATTTTATATTGCCGAAAAATCGCAATGCGATTATTCGGCAATAGCGATATCGCGCGATTATTTTCGAGAAATTCGCAATATTGTTTTTAGCTAAAATAACACATATATTCGATTTCAGAGTGTTACTGTCGAAATTCCGCAATCAATTTCTCATTCGCATTTTTGCGAAATTACGATAAAATATCATGAATATTCTGAGCCAATCAGAGTGCTCCTTCCGCATTTGCCGAATATTCGCAATTATTTTGTATTGTAATATATCACGAATATTCTGAGCCAATCAGAGTGCTCCATTCCGCATTTCTCGAAATTTCGCAATTATTTTGTATTATAAAATATCACGAATATTCTGAGCCAATCAGAGTGCTCCATTCCGCATTTCTCGAAATTTCGCAATTATTTTGTATTATAAAATATCACGAATATTCTGAGCCAATCAGAGTGCTCCTTCCGCATTTGCCGAATATTCGCAATTATTTTGTATTGTAATATATCACGAATATTCTGAGCCAATCAGAGTGCTCCATTCCGCATTTCTCGAAATTTCGCAATTATTTTGTATTATAAAATATCACGAATATTCTGAGCCAATCAGAGTGCTCCTTCCGCATTTCTCTAAATTTCATTCGCATTCGCATTCGCAATAGCGAAATTTCGCAATCATTTCATTTCCAACAAATATCACGAATATTCGTATTTAGCGAATATATCTCGAATATTCGACTATATATTCGAGATATATCGCGAAATCGAATATGGCATATTCTGCTCAACACTACGCCGGAGTAACGAAAATGCGCTGGCGTAACCGACGCAAGTGGAAGTGGGTGTGATCATATGTAAATGATGGGCGGATCATTCCGTCGGCACCACTTCACGGGAAACGTCAGCGCAATGTGTTCCGTTGCGCGTATGAAAAAGCACCAGCGGAAGCGCCATTCTGGTGCAAAAGTATTTCTGTTTACCCCCACCCCAGGGAAGTTACTTTTGCTCTGTAATGGCTGCTCCCGCTCCCCCCAAAGAGAGGAGAAACCTCAATTTTAATCCCCAGGAGGTCTCGATTGTAATTTCGGCTATGGAGACCCACAACGATGTCCTCCATGGCAGGAAAAGCAGAAAGACCAGCCGGGATAGGAAGCAGGCCATCCTGGCAAGCATTGCTGCCAGAGTAAATATTTTGGGGTACTCCACCCGGACTGCTGCCGATATTGGCAAGAAGATTAATGATTTACGGCGCAAGGTCCGGGGCAAGGTGGCCACCATTAGGAGGCATGAGAGGGGCATGGGGGGTGGACCCCCATGTGCGGTCAGCCTGACCACGGAGGAGGAGGTGGTCGCCCGCTGCCTGGACAGGGAGCACTTGGAGGGGGTCCCGGGATATGACTCCATGGAGGAAGGCTCCAGGACAGGTAAGTGATTTTTACCCCCTTTTTGGTGTGTTGCATGTGGGGGGGGGAGGGTACATGTGCCAAGTGTGTGGGACCACCCAACATGTGTGTGCTTTGTGTCATCCACAGATGACGGAGCTGGGCCATCATCTGTTGGCGGCCAGTCCACCCCATCCCCCCAACGGCATCCTGTGCCCAAGCCCCTGGGTGGTGAAGAGACCAAGGTGGAGGAGAGTGCCCACACCTCACCTGCAGAGGTGGTTGAGGAGGAGCCTGTTGTGGCAGAGCAGGACATTATTTTATTTTTGGAGGAGTCCTCCCCTTCGGCAGGGGCCTCTGTAATCCCCTCCCCCATCCTAGTAAGCCCCTCAAGGGCGACTCCATCTCCCCGGGGACTACCATCTACTGGCCCCAGGAAGGCCACCCGGAAGACCAGGGGGGTCTCTGATCTGGTCCAGGACCAGGTGGCGAGGGACCATGCCAGGCAGACCCAGCAAATGGGGGACATAGTTGGGCACCTGGACAGAGTAGCTGACAACCTGTGCTCCGTGGCCCAGATATCTAATGCAGTGCAGGATGTCAGCTGCAACTGCGCTGCAGTGGTGACCAGTCTGGGGGAGGTGCAGGCTGATATAAGGCACCTCACTGCAGCCGTCCAGGCAAACACTGCTGCCATCCGGGACCAGGGGAGGCAGAGTCAGCGGGCCCAGCATTACCAGGTCACCCGGCAGCTCAGGATGCAGGCCCAGACAAACTCTTACCTCGGCCGGATAGCCATGGCCTTGGAGGGCAGGCAGGCCACACCTGCCAGGAGTGGCCCACCCGGGGATCAGCCACCTTCAGATGCCCCCCCCCCCCACCCCCACCCACTCCATCCAGGCAGCTGAGGAGCCAGAGAAGGGCCACCAGAAGGAGCCCCCGGCATCCCAGATGATGTGTTTTTTTTTTTTTATTTCATTAATGCTCAGATTATGAGATTTTTTATTTGTTATTTTGCTCAGGTTATGAGCTTTTTTATTTGTTATTTTGCTCAGGTTATGAGATTTTTTATTTGTTATTTTGCTCAGGTTATGAGCTTTTTTATTTATTTTGCTCAGGTTATGAGCTTTTTATTTTTATTGATACTGCACACGTTGCAGTGTGAATGGTGTGTGAATGTGAGGGGGTGGCACTCCTGCCAGTAAGGGGTGTCACCCTCGGCCGTGATGGAGAAGTTATCCCCATGGCTGTGTGAATGACGTGTGAATGGTGTATGAATGGACAGCGACACCATTGGGGCCTTGACGCGGCGTTGCTGCTCCCAAGTCCTACATGTTGGACTTGGGCTAATCCAATGCGATGTGGATGTGGTGTGTGTGATCTAGGGACATCAGTGGTGTGCATGCGTGCATTGTCCGTGTGATCAATGTATTTGTTTAGTGTCCAAAGATGCCTACGGCGAGGACCCTCCTGACTGCTCTTCCATCAGCAGACTGGTTCTCCTCTGGCAGGGGGGGGATTGTCTGGTTGGGGGTCAGGTCATCACGCATGTCAATCTGCAGGCCTTTTCTCATGGCAAAGTTGTGCAGAATGCAACATGCACCGATTATCTGACACACGAAGGTAGGGGAATACAATAAGGCCCCCCCAGACTTATCCAGGCAGCGGAAACGGGACTTCAGGAGCCCAAATGTTTGCTCCACCACTGCACGGGTTTTGATGTGTGCTTCATTGTATCTTCTCTCTCCTCTGGTTTGGGGGTTCCGGAAAGGAGTCATTAGATGGGGTCCTAGTGCATATGCCGAGTCACCTGGAAGGGAAAAGACAGGAGGATGTTAGCCGTGCATGTGCCCCTTGTGATGTCAGCATCATGGGGGGGCAGTCATGCCTGCCACCCATGTCACTCACCAACCAGCCGTTGGGATGGGGCTCTGATTGTAGATGTAGCTGTCATGGCTGGATCCGGGGTGTTTGGCACGGACGTGCCATATGAGGCGTTGGGCATCGGCTATCACCTGTACGTTGATGGAGAGCCAATGCTTACGATTGCGGTATATGTGCTCTGTGGCACTGGGGGGCTGTAGGGCCACATGTGTGCAATCAATGGCCCCCACAGTGCGTGGGAATCCTGCAATGTTGTAGAAATCTGTCATTGCCTTCAGCCGCAGCTCCTCAGTGGTGGGTCTGATGAAGTGGTGGGACATGCGTCTGAGGATTGCAGGGACAACCTGGTGTACACATCTGCTCATGGAGGACTGTGACATCCCAGCCACCACTCCACTTGTATGCTGGAATGATCCACTTGCAAGGAAATGGAGTGTTGCCAGTACCTTCACCAGTGGCTGCACTGCTTGTGAGCGGTGTGTTGGGCTGGTGATGTCATCCTGCAGGGTTGTGGTTAGTTCAGGTATTGCATCTGGGCTGAATCTGAAGAGGCGATACACCTCCTCATCCACCATGCCAAAGAGGCTCATGCGTGTGCGGTATATCCTCTCACATGCCCGCCTCCTCCGTACCGGGGGACCCAATAGTAGTGCTAGGACCGCGACTGCCCCTGGCATGTTGGCACACAGAGGTGTTGTCCTTGCAAGTGTGGTTGTTCAGCTTGCTATTTTCGCCGGTAACGCTGCTGCTGTAGCTGCTCTCCTGCTGACCTGAGGCCGTCTGGAGTAAAGATAAAGCAGCTATTTGTAGAAATAACTTTGCGACGGACGGACGCATGTAGCCAGCGTCTGATGCTAATCCGTTCGCAAATTGGGAAATCTCCCTCATTTGCATATTTGAATGGGAAATCAATAGGCGCGATGGATGCGACGAGCGAAAATATGCGCTTACGATACTCTGGCGAAGGAGAGTTAAGCTGGTCGGAAAAAGCCTGTTTCCTGTCGCATCTAGTTTGGTGGGTACGGCCGCGTAGATACAACGGCGCATCTTTACAGTTACGCGGCGCATATCGATATACTCCAGCGCAAGTCTTGCTGAATCTGGCCCTGTATATTTAGGAAATATGATAAAGAGCGGCGAGTTGGCCACCTTATGAGGAGCTGAAATCTAGATGGGATGTTTGGAACCTGGATCGGTGGCATTACTCGCAGCTAGGTCACTTTGTGCGGCAACTCCCCCAACCATTACGTACGGGAGAGGAGCTGACACCACTAGAAACGGTTTGCACTACTGAGCATACTAAGGGCACGATCTCTAAATTATATAAGATACTTATTAAGATTGGGGCACGAGGAGCAGCACTTTTAGTCGAAAAGTGGGAAAGGGAGCTAGGCACTGTCAGGGGGGATAATACAGTAAATAAGATAATGTGTCTGACACATTCTTCCGCCATAGACTCGCAAACAGCAGAGATGGGTTTTTTTGATGAATGTTTTGAAAGCAGAAAACTAGAGAATATGGAATTTAAATGAAATATATATACAATAATAAAAAATAAAAAAAATTAAGCAAAAGTAGACTCAGCAAACACTGTAAAGGTTCACAGATGATGCAAAACCGCAAGTAGAGACGATCAAAGCCACAAATATGAGCGGGTCTCACACGATAGGTATAAGCTGATGTGAAAAAAAAAGAAAAGAAAAAAAGAAACACCCTCAGGCATTACAAATTGGCCAGCGTGCAACTGCACTATGCTCAACGCTCCCTCTACACTGACGACTCCCCGGCCAACAGGACGGCCTGGCTTACAGCCAAACAGTCTTTTGACACGTGGGCAGCGACCCTCACCTTTCTCTTACTTTGAGTAAATGTGCCCCTGCGTTGATCTTTTTAATTATCTGCGTGTATATTTCAGATATGAGGCCCTTAGTTGGTCCCCCTTTTAGCTAACTTTTGAAACAGGGGCATTTTGGTCCACACTAATTTTTGTGTCCTAAACTGGGCTTCAAGAGCGTGTCCTACTTGTAAATAGGTAAAGAATGAGTGTTGCGGGACATTAAATTTCACTCTCAGATCCTGAAATTTCCTATAGGTATCGCCCTCATACAGGTGTATCAGCCTTTTTATACCGCATCTTTCCCATTCCCCACCTTTCCTAAACGTAATATTTCTTGTAGCTTAGCATTGTTCCACAGGGGAGAATACTCAGTAAATCCAGTGTAGCCCATTAGCCTCTTAACTTTTTCCCATATTTTAATTATCATTTTAATTGTTGGAGTCCTATATCTAAAGGAGTTTGCTTCTAGTAGTTCAATAACCGAGTCATGTGGGGCCCCACTCAGCATTACTCTCCCACTAGAGGTCTCCCCTCCCCGGATGTTACATCCCATTAGTTGTTGCAATTGGGCTGATAGATAATAAGCCTCAGGATGGGGGACAGCCAGTCCCCCTTCCAATACTGGAAGCTGCAGTGCACGTAATCGAATCCTGGGTTGTCCCCCTTTCCATATTAGTTCTCTAAAAAGCGTTTCAATTTTATTGAACCATTTTCTACCAATCCAGACCGAGCTATTATGCATTATATACAGCAGCTGTGGCTGCCAGATCATCTTGATTAAGCTACATCTGCCAGCCACTGATAACTGGAGACGTTTCCAGATACCAATTTTTTGTTTAAATTTAACCAGTAGTGGGGTAAGGTTTTTATCTATGTATTGTTTGGAGTCTTTCGTTACTCGTATCCCTAGATATTTCAATGTATCCACTACCTTCACTTGTGGTATTCCCACTATCCCAGCTTCTCCAATTGGATCTACCGGTAGTAGCTCTGATTTTCCCCAGTTTATTTCCAATCCCGTGAAGCTACCGAATTCCTCCACTATGCTCATTGCTCGTACCAGGGAATGTTCTGTGTCGCCCAGATAGAGAAGGATATCATCGGCGTAGAGCGCGATTCTTTCGTCCCCCGTCTTTCTTTGGAATCCAACTAACTCAGTACTTGACCTTATGGCAATCGCCAGTGGTTCCATCACTAGGGCAAAGAGCAGGGGTGACAAAGGGCACCCCTGTCTCGTTCCCCTCTCTAGGAGAATCTTTTTTGAAAATTCGTTATTAATTTTAATTTTGGCACTAGGGTTATTATAAAGCATTTTAATCCAGCCAGTAAATTTTGGACCAAATCCGAACATTCCCAGCACCTTCCAGATATATCCCCATTCTACACTGTCAAATGCTTTTGTCACATCTAGTGACACTACAGCTCTCGTTCCCTCTGACTCTGTCGGGGTTTGCAAATTTAAAAAGGTCCTTCTTATATTCGTACTGGTGGATCTATTAGCTATGAATCCCGTTTGATCTGCATGGATCAGTTTTGAAATCAGTCTATTAAGTCTCGCAGCCAGGACTTTAGCCACTATTTTGGCATCCGAGCACAAGAGGGAAACTGGTCTGTATGACGCTGGGTCTAAGGGGTCCTTGCCTTCTTTTAATATAAGTATTATGGTTGCCTCCAACATTGACACTGGGAGTCTCCCCTCAATGTCTGCTCCATTCAATGCTTTTAACAGCTCAGGTAGTAATATTTCTCCATAATACTTATACATTTCTGTTGGGAGTCCATCTGGGCCAGGTGACTTTTGATTTGCCATATCCAACACTGCTTGCTGTATTTCTATCAGTGATATTGGGTGTTCCAACTCGTCTCTTTCTATTGGGTGATAGCTGGAATCTCTAACCTCCCCAGGAACTCCTCCATCTCTGCCTCCATCCCCACCTTCTGTGTGGTATACAGCTTTTCATAATATCCCTGAAATGTCCGCAATATCTCTGCTGTACTGTATCTGCTGTTATTACTCCTCCTGCAGTTTTGATGGCCTGAATATCAGAGGGTGGGGAGTTTGATTTCACCAATTGCGCGAGCATCCTTCCAACACTCTCACCCTCTACAAAGGATGATTGTCGCACAAAGATTCGTCTAGTCTCCACCTCTCTCATAATTACCGTCCTATACGCTAATTGTTTTTCTAGCCATATTGCTTTTTTCTCTGGCGTTGGGTCAATAACATAGTTATTTTCTGCCACCAGTACTTCTCTACGGGTATTTTGTTCACCTTCTCTCGCCTGTTTATTAATTTTGGCCACCTGTTGGATTCAGGGTATCCCATATTATTCCCGTCCCTGTGGAGCCTTCATTTAGATCCACAAATTCCCTCAGTTTGGGCAAAATCCCATCTGTTTCTTTTATTATCTCTAACCAGTAAGGGTTAATTCGCCATTCTTTCCTAATTTTTTGTCCTTCTAGATTTATTATTACGATCATTGGGGAGTGGTCCGAGACTCCTCGTGGCAAATACTCTATCTTTCCTATGCTCCTTAGTGCTCTCTCATTCCCTAGGGCCATATCTATCCTGGAGAGTGTGGAGTGCGTGCTTGAATAACAGGAGTATTGCTGGATGCCCGGGCTCCTCACTCTCCACATATCTACTAGTCCAACTTCTTCCATAAATTGGCTCAAACGGCTTTTTCCTATTGAGTCTGAATATGACGGTACCGGAAACCTATCGGCCCCTGGATCTAAGACCTCATTGAAATCTCCTACTGCTACTACCGGTATATCTTCCTTCCCTTGCATAAATTCATTTAATCTTAACATTATATCCATTTTAAAAGGCGGAGGGATATAAACATTCGCTATTACATAAGTTCTATTATGAATTGTACAACACAAAAAAACATATCGACCATTCTCATCTATGCTGATCTGCCTGCAGGAAAATGCCACCCCAGCCCTAACCATTACCCCCACCCCTCTCGAATAGGAAGAGTGAAATGAGTGAAACTGAGTTGGAAATTTTCTACTATAGAGCTGTTGGATTGTATCCCTTGTTAAGTGTGTTTCCTGCAGGCAGATCAGGTCCGCCCCATATTTTTCCATAGTGGAGAGTACTGCTGCTCTTTTGGCTACTGTTCCCAGTCCCCTAACATTCCATGAGCCTATCTTTATTGTCCTATTCTGCATTCAGCAACAGGGAGTATATTGAATCTTGACTACTTCACCCGTGGAGGTTGCCAGAAGAAAAAAAAAAAAAAGAGAGGAAAAAAAACACATCGGGAAAAGTGAAAGAAGAAGAGAAAAAAAAAAAAATGTATATATAAAAAAATAAAAAAAAATAGCAAGCTCAAATACATAACTCATTGCTATCCCTATTTCATTATCGTGACCAACGATCCTATACCTACTACTCATTAGTCATGTCGCTCAGTCATTGTGACTCGAATATACATATATGTGTATATATCATCAAAAATTATTTCTGTGCAAATTTCAATCTCTATTTTTGTGTAACAATCTTCTTCCCATTGTGCATTACCTTGCCATCTTACAGTGTATTTCGTTATTTGTGCAGTAACAATGATTTTCGTGTACTCCATATCGTAAAAAAAAAAAAAAAAATTCTATACATATTTCAAACTCTATTTTTGTGTAGATTTCTCCTTCACATTGTGCATTACCATACAACCTTCCATTATTATTCGTTATTTGAGCAACACCATTAACTTCCGTACTCTCCTTCAGATAATTTTTTCCATATCTTAATGAACAATTCTCCCCTGACTGACCTTTAATTCCCCATTCCCTTCCCCTCCCTCCCCCCCTCTCCCCTCCTCCCTCTCCGCCCTCCTCCCTCCTCCCCCCTCCACTCGTCCCTCCCCACCCGCCCCCCCACCACCTTCCTGGTGTACCTCTAAGGGGCCTATGGTGACCGTTGCCCACACCACACGTCATTCACTCCCTCATTCCCATTAAACAGCTGTGCGTATCCTACCCCCCCCCTTAGACATATCAAAAAGGGAAGAAAGAAAAAGATAAATAAATGAAAGTAAAATAGATAAACAAAACCCAAGGTAACTTTCCTCCCCCTCTCTCACTCCTCGCACCGTTCATGTCGCTTCCTCCTTATCTCCACCCCCACCTACCACTTATCTTTATTTTCCTCCAGCCACCTCTCTACACTTGCTGGGGTGTCAAAAATCTGAGATCCACCCAATGCCACTATCCTTAACCGTGCCGGATACAACAGGGCAATATGTCAGCCTGTATTTCTGCAGTGTACGCTTAACAGCCATAAACTCTGCTCTGCGTCTTTGCAGTTCCGGCGAGAAATCAGAGTAGACTGATATTTTAGCATCTTTAAAGGTAATCCTCCCCGCTTCTCTAGCTATCCTCAGTAGTGTCACTTTGTCCCTGTAATTGAGGAATTTTAATAAGAGAGGCCTAGGGTGTCCCCCTATTGGGGGAGCTCTAAATGGTACTCTATGTGCTCTTTCTATTGAAAATGATGCTGAAAATGTTTCTCTTCCAAACGTTTCAATGAGCCATTTTTCCAAGAATTCCCCTAGGTTAGCACCCTCGCTCTTCTCCGGCATTCCAACCAGTCTAACATTGTCTCTTCTGAGCCTGTTTTCCATCTCATCCATTTTTGATGCGATTCTGCCCATCTGTTCCTTCAGATATTTCACCTCATTTATTAATGGGGATACATCATCTTCCAGTTGGCTAGTCCGTTCCTCCAGGGCAGTTGTTCTTTCTGCTGTTTTTTGTAATTCTGACCGAACTGCTACTAAATCCTCCTTTACTTCCTTCATCTGGGCGCAAAGTTCTTTTAATGTGCTTTTACATGCAGTCACCACTGTAATTACGTCCTTTATTGTTGGTTCCATTTCTGACTGTAAGCACGGGTCGGTCGATGCCGCAGGGTTTTGTTCTAGAGGCCCTGGGGTTTTATTACTTAAAGCTTTGTTTGTTGAAGACCCTACTGTACCCAGCGGGGCTGTAAGTGGAGGTTGCCCCAAGCTTTTTCTATCTGCTGCACCTCCCTGCTGTGCTTTAGGCTGCATCCCCCTTTTAGCTGACGTTGGCGACTGCGTGGAGGAGTGTGCATACTGTTCAAGTTTTGCCGCCGCTGCTGCTGCCGCCTGTTGCAGATTCTTCTCCTTTGCCGATCGTAGCTGCTGCATCGCTGTAAACTCGCAAAGAAGACTCAAAGCACAAAAAGGAAAAGGGAAGAAAAAAGCAGAATATGCGGTGTAGTTTCCTATTGTTTGCTACTTGTTGCTACTTGTTGCTACTTGATGCCTATACCCCCTCCTAAACATGAAGGGGGGTATGCGCATGCAGCAGTCCCTAACAGTGCTTTAGCATTACTTATTGAGCCTTGCTTATCAAGCAAGAATAACACTTTAGAGTCTCTTATGGTCCCCTTAAAGTAAAACAGTAACTAAAAAAAAAAAACAGCAATCGGGCCATCCGCAGGAGGGCAAAGGGACAGTTTTTAGGATGGTTAGTAGCAAGAGCTGCATATAGCGGTTGGTCAAAATTGATAGCGGTTAGTAGCATTCAATGACGATCGTTATCCTTCAAAAAGAAATGCATACAGGTTTATGTCCAAATCAACAGCCAGTCAGCAAAAAAAAAAAAAAAAGTCCACAGGCTTTTATCTATGGGTCAGTATGCCCTTCTTATAATGCCTGCGATACCGCACCCAGGCATGCGCCTCCGCTCAGGCATATGACGAGCAGAAGAATAGGGATCCGCAGTATTTGTATATAGTGGTATATATGTAATGGCTTAAAAGCAATAACCTGGTCAAACAGCTAGTGATAGAAAATAGCAATCAATGGCAACGCTTTGACGTCAGACTATTACCGCCTGTATTACAGCCTGTTGCCCACATGTGCCCTCTAGGAGGTAAACAATGAGCAAGTATACAGTTCAAGGGGAAAAATTAAGCTGTGCAATGTTCAAATGATACTGGCATTCCAATGCTGACATTCCAATGGTGTCTCTATACAGCAATCAGTTACAAGCAGTTACTCACGTGTCCCATCACAGAGTTAGTTAACGAGGAGGGAAGGAAGCCCAAAGAAACACCAGGTACAGATATACGCTGACCCTCTTGGAGATACTGTTCCCCTTGATTTACACTGCAGCCATTATCAGAGGCACCGAGCTCACCCTCCCTTCTTGCTTGCTTTCACGCTTGCTGGTAGTTAGAAGCAACTGCTCCGTGGAAGTCTCCCTCAGGCTGCTCTCCGCTCCACCTTCTCCCTTCCTTCCAGCTCCAGCCTTAGCATGCCGAGCAGCGTGTCTTCACTCCAGTCTCCCCATGGGCAGACTACAAGGGGCAGAAGGGAGCGGGAAGCAAGCCCCGGATAACCGCGCGCCTGGACAGCACATTAATCCCGCGGTGTCGGGACAAGCATCAGCTGCGGTGGAAACGAGGGCTGTCAGGGTGGATAGGAGAACCCTCCGCCGATTACCTCCTGCAGGGAGTCAGGGAGTCAGGGAGCAGGGACGCCCGATCAGCGTCCGACGCTCAATCAATCAACATGGAGCGGGGGAGAGGAGACACGCACAGCTGCACACACACGCTCACTCCTCACTCCTCCATCCGGTCACGCCCCTCGGGAGGAAGATATAGGGGAAATATCACAAGAACAGTGGAAGAGAATACTAGAGATGGGATCAAAGGTGTCACTTTCACCCCCCAGAAAATCTCCCATCTGATGCTGATAAATAGAGCTTATTATACGCCAAAGAGACTTTTTAAATTCGGCAAAAGTCCAGATGATAAATGTCCTAGATGCCAGGGACAGGGAGACCTAGTACACATGATGTGGCGCTGCCCAAAGCTGGCTCGGTACTGGAAGGGTGTGCTTGACACCTTGAGAGATATATTTACAATCTCACTGGAAATGGAGGCCACACTGTGTGTACTGGGTTATAGGCAGGAACGGAAGGAGAAAAGAAACACTACAGTCGTAATATTAAGATGCTTATTCCAAGCTAGAAAACTAATAGCCATGAGGTGGCAGGCAACTTCACCACCGGCAGTAAGTGAATGGATCGAGGCAATCAATGAGTCCCTCTGTAAAGAAAGAGCAGTCTATATAAAAAGGGGAAAACTTAGAGACTTCGAGGACATGTGGAAGTCATGGCTGGAGAAAAAAGGGTGCATCACCTGAGGAGATAGAAACGTTGGCTGGAAAGGGCTAAATGGAGAGGGGCCAAGTAGTAAAACCGATAATATCAATTAGAACAAGAAGATTGGGTGTTCCCCCCATAACTAAGAGATTACTCACCTCCTGATATAAGTTAAGATTCATGATATGACAATGTATATCAATGTTCAAATTATGTGTTTATAGTTATAATGAACAGTCTCCTCTGGCTTTTTAAATGAACAATTGAAAATTTGTATGATATGAAAAGAAATAAAGAATGAATATTCAAAAAAAAAAAGAGACGATCAAAGCCACAAATATGAGCGGGTCTCACACGATAGGTATAAGCTGATGTGAAAAAAAAAGAAAAGAAAAAAAGAAACACCCTCAGGCATTACAAATTGGCCAGCGTGCAACTGCACTATGCTCAACCCCCCCTCTACACTGACGACTCCCCGGCCAACAGGACGGCCTGGCTTACAGCCAAACAGTCTTTTGACACGTGGGCAGCGACCCTCGAGCAAACCAAGAAGACACATCTAGACGCCTCCCTTCATAAATTTGGCAATAAGGCAGGTAGATTACTCTCAAGACTGTGCAAGGGCCCAAATCGCCCAACTCGTATCACCTCCCTCAGGGGCTCATCGGGTCCTATACACAATGACCCAAAAGGCATAAACGATACTATGCGTCAGTTCTATACATCCCTTTACGCCCCTGATCCCATAGATGCTCCAAAGGCTCTCGAATTCCTCCAGAAAACGACCCTGGACCATATCTCTCCCTCCCAACTCGAAGCTCTGGATGCTCCTATCTACTCTGGAGATACACACTGTCATTAAGAATCTGGCCCCTTCTAAAGCCCCAGGTCCGGACGGTTTTACAGGGGAGTTTTATAAATCATTCCACTTGACTCTCACTCCCACCCTCCATGACGTCTATCAGTACATCTGGTCGGGTGGCCCCTACCTACCCACAGGCAACCAAGCCATAATAAAACTTTTGGAGAAGAAGGGGAAAGACCCTCTAGAGCCCGGCTCATACAGACCCATTTCACTCTTAAATCTTGATGTCAAGATCCTCTCCAAGATTGTTGCCACTAGATTGGGGGCCATCTTACCCTCCCTGATACACCCCGCCTAGGGATGAGCTTCGCGTTCGTGCGAAAACGAACAAAACGGGTCGTTCGCGCCAAATTCGAATGGCGCGCAACGGCCCATAGTTCACTGCGGCGTTGCGCGCTGATGATTGGCCAAGCATGCACCATGACCCTGCATGCTTGGCCAATCACAGCGCCCAAAAAATGAAGAGACCTAATTGGCCAAAGCCTGGGTGCTTTGGCCAATTAGGGCCCAGGGCTTTAGCATACGCCCCACACTATAAAAGACCGCCTCCCAGGCGGCCTCGTGTAGTGTGTTCCGGCTTGCTTTTAGAGAGAGAAGTCAGACAGACAGTGAGTTAGAGAGAGATAGAGATACAGTGTCTTTTCTACCAGATAGATAGATAGATAGATAGATAGATAGATAGATAGATAGATAGATAGAGTAGGAAGGCTAGTAGTCAGTATAGCTGATTTTACAGTGTGTAGAGAAAATATATATACATCCTTAGGAGTTGTACATATATTTATACACTGTATAGCTTAGCTAGATCTGCTATTAGTTTTTGTCAGGCAGGAGATTGTGCTGTACTATACGTTTGCTGTGTTTTTGGCCATAAATACAGTCGATCATACTGCACGTTGCACGTTTGCTGTGTTGTTCTGGCCATAAACACAGTCGATCATACTGCACGTTGCACGTTTGCTGTGTTTTTTTGCCCATAAACACAGTCGCCCATACTGCACGTTGCACGTTTTCTGTGTTTTTTTGCCCATAAACACAGTCGATCATACTGCACGTTGCACGTTTGCTGTGTTGCTTTGCCCATAAAGACAGTCGATCATACTGCATGTTGCACGTTTGCGGTGTTTTTGGCCATAAACACAGTCGATCATATTGCACGTTGTCTGTGTTTTTTTGCCCATAAACACAGTCGACCATACTGCACGTTGCACGTTTGCTGTGTTTTTTTGCCCATAAACACAGTCGATCATACTGCACGTTGCACGTTTGCTGTGTTGCTTTGCCCATAAAGACAGTCGATCATACTGCATGTTGCACGTTTGCTGTGTTTTTTGCCCATAAACACAGTCGATCATACTGCACGTTGCACGCTTGCTGTGTTTTTTGCCCATAAACACAGTCGATCCTACTGCACGTTGCACGTTTGCGGTGTTTTTGGCCACAAACACAGTCGATCATACTGCACGTTTGCTGTGTTGTTTTGCCCATAAACACAGTCGATCATACTGCACGTTGCACGTTTGTGGTGTTTTTGGCCATAAACACAGTCGATCATACTGCACGTTTGATGTGTTTTTTGCCCATAAACACAGTCGATCATACTACACATTGCACGTTTGCTGTGTTTTTTGCCCATAAATACAGTCCATCATACTGCACGTTTGCTGTGTTTTTGTCGATCTCACTATAAGTTTGCTGTGTTTTTGCCCATAAACGCAGTTGATCTTACTATACGTTTGCTGTTTATTTCTGATCTTGTCCTGTGCAGGCTATTAAAATGTCTGGAAGGACAACAAAGAAAGGCAGAGCGTCACAAGGGCAAGCAGGCTCTGCATCTAGAGGCAACGCTGGTGGTGGACGCGGTGCATCCTCTTCAGTACGTGGCCGCTCGTCCTTATTTTCGGCAGCTGGCCGTGTTGAGCCTCAACATGCAGAGAAATGAGTAGAGTGGATGACCAAGCCGTCCTCATCCTCCTCATCCTCTCTCAGACAGACTGATCAAAGTTCATCTGGCAAAGCAGCTGCCAAGGTGTCCTCTTCCCTCTGTACCATGGCATCACACAATCCTTCCCTAGTCCCACCGTGTCCTCCTGAGGAGTCCCCCGAACTGTTTCAACACAGTGTTGGGTACATGCTGCTAAATGAAGATGCACAGCGTTTTGAAGGCTCCGATGATGGAACACAGATAGAGGAAGGCATTGATGTGAGTCCAGGGAGAGGGGGTGGCTGAGAGGGACAGCAAACTGGCAGTGATGTTCCCCCAGCTGGAGCATACTGCCAGGTTGTTGACAGTGATGAGGAGGAAGGGGATGATGACGTCACTGACTCTACCTGGGTGCCTGGTAGGAGGAGGAGGAGGAGGACGAGGCACAGGCACATCTCCAAAGAGGCAGGATGCCCTCCAGGGGTCAGCTTAAGGGCACACCAACTGCATTACAGCCCACATCTACGGCGCTTGTGCATGGCGCTGCTGTGTCTGACCAGTACAGCAAAAATTCTTTGGTGTGGGCCTTTTTTGAAACATGTCCATTAGATCGTACCTTTGCTATTTGCAACATATGTCGCAAGCGTATCTCGCGTGGCCAAAACATCAACCGCCTGGGTGTCCATATGTCGACCTGCCATGCAGCTCGTTGGCAAGCACACCAGAAAGACCCACACCAAAGACAAAAGCGTACCCCCCTTGTCCTTCTGGGACCTCCAACCCCACTAGACCCCCAGTCCTCTCTGAAGCCTGCAGTGAAGGTGTAGAAATAGGTGTGTCACAAGCTAGTAGTAGTAGTAGTACATGCGGGCAATCTACTGATCGTACCAGGCAAATTTCCCTGCCCCAGCTGCTGCAGCACCAAAAGAAGTACAATCCCAGCCATGAATGCTAGCTTAACGAAATTGCTAGCACTTCAACTGCTACCTTTTCAGTTGGTAGATTCTGCCCCCTTCCGTGAGTTTGTGCAATGTGCAGTACCTCAGTGGCAAGTACCAAAACGCCACTTTTTCTCACGGAAGGCGATTCCGGCTCTCTATTGGCATGTGGAAGGCAATGTCCATGCCTCGCTGGACAGGGCGGTCAGTGGTAAGGTGCATCTTACCGCTGACTCATGGTCCAGCAGGCATGGACAGGGACATTACCTGTCTTTTACGGCGCATTGGGTGACTCTGCTGGCAGCTGGGAAGGACGCAGGACAAGGTCCAGTAGTTTTGGAGGTTGTTCCGCCACCACGCCTCCAAAGCACTACTACTGTTTGTGACACACCTCTCTCCTCCACCCCCTCCTCTTCTTCTTCCTCTGTGACCTCTTCCTGTGGTGATGTTTTCTCTGAACCAGCCTTGCTCCGTAGGCGTACGAGGGGCTACGCAGGAATGCAGGCCAAGAGATGCCATGCGGTGCTAGAGCTGGTGTGCTTGGGAGACAGGAGCCACACTGGGGAAGAGGTTTTGTCAGCTCTGCAGGGTCAGGCTCAGAGGTGGTTGACGCCACGCCAGCTGAAGCCTGGAATGGTGGTCAGCGATAATGGCACCAACCTCCTCTCTGCCCGGCGACAGGGAAAACTCACCCACGTGCCCTGTTTTGCGCATGTCCTGAATTTGGTGGTGTAGCGGTTCTTGGGCAGGTACCCGGGCTTACAGGATGTCCTGAAGCAGACCAGGAAAGTCTGTGTGCATTTCCGGAGGTCATATAATGCCACTGCTCGGCTGACTGACCTCCAAAGGGAATACAACCTGCCCAAGAACCGCCTAATCTGTGACATGCCCACCAGATGGAACTCTAGGTTGGCCATGCCGCAGCGGCTGCACACGCAGCAGCGGGCCATCAATGAGTACCTGTGCCAATATGGCAGCAGAACTGGGTCAGGGGAGCTAGTTTTTTTTCCCCACGCCAGTGGGCCTTGATCAGGGATGCATGCACTGTCCTGTCACCATTTGAGGAGGCCACGAGGATGGTGAGCAGTGACAGTGCATGCATCAGTAAAAATGCCCCTCTTATTCACATGTTGGCGCACACGCCACGTGGAATAATGGACAGGGCCCTTGAGGCAGAACAGAGGGAGGAAGAGGAGGACTTCCTTACCTCTCAAGGCCCCTTTTACCCAGACAGTGTGCCTGCTTGCCCACCTAGCACACAGGAAGAGGAGGAGGAGGAGGATGATTGTATCAGCAGCATGGAGGTGGAGCCTAGCACTCAGCAGCAGCAGCAGCAGCAGCAGCAGTCTTCAAGGGATCATTTACAGTCCCAAGGAACACGTGGATTTTTACGTGGCTGGGATGAGGTGCCTGTGGATCCTGCCGTCCTCAGTGACCCAGAGGACTGTTCTTCGAATGCGTCTGCAAACCTACGCTGCATGGCCTCCCTGATCCTGCAAAGCCTGCGTAAGGATCCTCGTGTACGGTGCTATCAAGGAGAGGGATCATTACTGGCTGGCAACTCTCCTTGATCCATGTTACAGGAGTAAGGTTGCGGACCTTATGTTGCCATCGCAGAAAGAGCAGAAGATGAAACTTCTGCGGGAGGCCTTGCAGAAGGGTCTCTGCAATGCGTTCCCAGAACCGGGGGATTACCAAAACCTGGCTCTGGACAACGTCTTGCTGAGGCTTCGGTGAGTCACAGAAGGAGCAGTGGAGAAGGTGGCCGTCTGACCGATTCCTTAAGACCGTTTTTTAGTCCGCAGCCCCAAGGTCTGACCGGTTCCAGCAACCATCGCCAGCGTCTGGTTTACATGGTCTGGGAATACCCAGGGGCAAGATCTGACTTGGACACCTTCCCCACCGAAAATCCTCTGGCTTACTGGGTCTTGAGGATGGATTACTGGCCAGAGCTTGCACAGTACGCAATTGAGCTACTGGCTTGCCCTGCATCCAGTGTTCTTTCAGAACGCACATTCAGTGCTGCTCGAGGCTTTGTTACCGATCACAGGGTGCGCCTCTCCACCGACTCTGTTGATCGACTGACCTTCATCAAATGAATCGGGCTTGGATCAACACCAGCTACCAAGCACCTGATGCTGATGTTACTGAATAAGATTTTTTTGTTGAAATGTCGGATCCCTTTTAGACTGCGTATGCTGATGCTGAGTGACTGTCCTCTTATGCTGCTGATGGAATATCCTTCTCCTCCTCCCTTTTCTTGCTGATAGCTAGTAAGAAATGTTGTGTTTCTGGGCTCCGCCACCAGTGCCTAAGGCCCAATTTTTCATCCCCTGTTTAACAGGGGCGCCTAATAACAATTTTTGATTCAATACTTTGCACGTGGCTCTTTGTTGTGCTCCAATTGGAGTTATTGGGAGGGGTTGCAGTGTTGTGTTGTGCCCAAGGCACATTTTTTCTGCCCCTGTTTTACAGGGGCGCCTAATAACAATTTTTGATGCAATACTTTGCACGTGGCTCCTTGTTGCGCTCCAATTACAGTATGTTTGAGGGGTGCCCTTTTTTCTAAAATGTTTCTTTCACAAAACAATAATGGCCCCCCACCACCGCTAAAATATTCGACATATTGTTGCCACACAGCACGTGCGCAAGCAGTATTTAAATTACTTTTTTTTATAGTCCTCTCATGTTTTGCAAGGACATTTCTAAACACGTGCCACTACTATGGACACCCAGCAGGTGTGATATTTAAAGGAATTTTTGATCACTTTAAGCATCATTAAAATGGCTGGTCCGGAAAAAACTGCCGTTTAAAAAAAAAAAATTCCATTGATACATGTTCCCTGGGGCAAGACCCGGGTTCTGAACGACGTTTTCCAACATTAAATTGAATATTGGTATTTAAAATGGTCGTTTTTGAATTCGAACGTTCGAAAGCCTTCGATAACGTTGGTTTTGAATGGCTTTCCATGGTCCTGTCTAAAATGGGTTTCTCCAGCCCCTTTGCCCACCTCATCAAGACCATGTACACCGCCCCGGCTGCGAGATTGGTGGCTGTGGGCCTTCTATCGGACGAATTCCGCCTTCATAAGGGTACAAGACAGGGCTGCCCATTATCCCCTCTCCTTTTTAACATTGCCCTAGAACCTTTATCTCGATTTTTTTGACCCAAATTGCCTCCCTTCATGGTATTAGAATAGGCGACCAAGAATTACGTACATCCCTTTTTGCGGATAATGTCCTTATTTTAACATCTAACCCCTCACATGACATGATCACGATAAAAGAAACATTCGATGACTTCAGACGGTGCTCGGGGCTCCGCATAAACTATAGCAAAAGCAAAATTCTCCCCATAGGCTCCCTCTCTGTCCCCTCCTGGTCCCAAAAATCCATATTCACTGTCGCAAAATCACACATCACATACCTGGGGATCAAAATAAGTAAACTGCCTTCCTTTCTTTACCATCTCAACTATCCCCCCTTGCTCACAAAGGTGTCTCAGGAATTGGATAACTGGATGGATCTGCCTCTCTCACTCCTGGGAAGATGCCACCTAATTAAAATGGTCAGTTTTGCCCGCCTGCTATACCCATTACAGACTATTCCTTTGCTTCTACGCCATAAAGACATTAAAACTCTAAATTCGGCCATATATAAATTCCTCTGGCGAGATAGACGGGCATGCATAGCCTTTGCCGAACATCATCTTCCAAGGTGTGAGGGGGCATTGCCCTACCTAACATCAGAACATATAATTTAGCCTGTTTGCGGAGGACATGCCTAGACTGGATGCTCAAATTTCCCATTCCCTTCTCTTTGACAGCCCTTCCCTATTGTCAGTGGAAATCTATCCCCCCACCCCTCCAACACAATCTCCTTCTTCATGATACGGTCATCGCCTGGAGAGAAGTCAGGAAGAGCCTTAAAGGAACACTACAGGTTTGTTTTTTAGTAGATCAATTGATTGCTGTAAGCTAGAGCATTTAAATATCACTTACCTCGTTTTCCCTTTTGACCTCCAAAATACAGTAATCCAGGTTTGAAAATGCCATTTCCTGTCTCTCCTCTTCTTGCTTTCCACCAGCATCTGAGCATCTGGGAATGTGCTCAACCCCTCCCTATGACTACAGCCTTGCGTGAAGATGCTCTCTTATCCCTCACAGGCATGGAGGCTAAGCCTAATGGGAACTATAGTTCCCATTAGCCCGTGATGTAGCGCACCGCAAACCAGGAAGTCAGTGAGAATAGCGATTCAGGAGGGACGGAGGTGAATAAAACAGCTCGATTTCAACAGGTATCAAACAAGTTATAATGCAAAACATTACTTTTTACTTTATCAGCTACTGTCAGACTTTAATTTAGGAGGAAAATATTTTTGTCTTTACAACCCCTTTAATCTACCATCCTATATCTCCCGTTACCTCCCAATCCTGGGGAATCCAAGTTTCCTCCCTGGCCTGGAAAATCAGCCGTACCTCATCTGGCAGCAAAAAGGGACTCAAAGACTTTCTCTCACTCTGTGACCCACACTTGGGTCGTCCAATCGGTTTTAGAGCTCTAGCCGACAAGTTTTCACTCCCTCCCTCCGTCACATATATTCCAATACTGGCAATGCGTCCGCTTCCTGAAGAATGCCTGCAGAGATGATAGCAATATATTCAAGAGCTTGTTTATCGACACCCTTCTTGCCCAGGGATCATACAACATTTTGGACACCTACCTACCTCTTCTCCGGAAAATGACCCCCCCCCCTAGCATCTTCTTCTGCTGCCAACCGGTCTAGGGACTTCCCTGACCCCGAGTTGGTGGAGAAACTTCTGCATGGCCTCCACACCGTCCATAAACTCGTCCCCAACGAGATTTGGAGAGAGACTCAAATCAAAATTGTCCACCTGGCCCATATCCCTTTCAGTCGGATCCATGCCACCCCTATCTGCCCCCTTTGCCACCAACCCAAGCCAAATTTGACTCACCGCTCCTGGTCTTGTTCGTACATCACTGTTTTCTGGGATCAAGTCCTTCAATATGTCTTCAAAGTCACTTTGCTGCAATTAACCAAGGATCCTCTGCTACTTATTTTCGGCCACTGGGACCCCCAGCTGCTGCCCTAGTCACCACTACCCACCCATTTCGGCAAAGACTGGATCCTGATCTGCCTCCTGCTCGCCAGGAGAGCCATTCTGCAGGACTGGGTATCCAACGTCATCCCAACTACCTCCCAAGTAAAAAAGGAACTGTTGAAATTACTATACAAGGACAAGCTCAATACGGACTTAACCCACGAGCGGACGGAAACGCTTTTCTACCACAAATGGAAACCTTTCATGGCCTCAACGCTCACTCCCACGGACATGGAAAATTTCGAGAAGATGTCTTTTCTATATCACAGCTCTTCCCTTCCTAAGCCTACATCTCCATTTTCATGGAACCGAAAGTGAAACTTTAAGCCGTATCTTTGGGGGAGCCCTTCCCCGTCTCTTCTCGCATCATTTTCCACATAGGGTATCTAGTGTTATTCGGTGCCAAAGACCCCCCCTTCTTTATTATGTTTTTTTTTATATTTTACAGTTTCTTGTTTCAGCACTGAGCTCCCCTCGGGAGCACTAGGGTCTCTCATATGCCTCGGATCCATCCAGTTCACCTCTTCTTTTCTCTGTCTACATGTGTCATACCTGTGTTTTCCACTTCTGAGACAAATATATCCCAGAGCAAGTCCCCCCCCCCCTTATTAGCGAGGTCACAGGGTTTCTCCCCCCCAGTTTACGAGACTCACCATCCTTTTACTGTATTGTTTATTTATGTATATTCTCAGTTTTTCCTCTTTCTCTGTACAATAATTGCGAAAATGTACACATGTATTACTTTTATACTCTATGTCACGGAAGGTCCCCGCACTCAGCATTGAATGCGTCCGTCATACACCGCTTCTATCAGTCTGGACATAAGTATCAGATATTCCAGCTACCTTTAATACACAAAGAGACGACACTTGTATGTGTGCTAAGTATGGACAGTTTAATAGGACCAAAGCCACAATCTTATATACAGTGCAGCTTGTTAAAGTTAATTACAGAAACAAACTCTCCACCCACACATTCCTTTGCTAATGACATTCAGGTGAGCAAATTATCTAATCTGTAGCTAGACATTTCGGCACCGCATCATCTATTCACCTGCAGAACACAATGGAAAGGTATTTCACAAGCCCGGCTTCACTTAGCATTTCAATAGTTGGAGCTAATCATTGAAGGATCATTGTCCTAGTGACCTAGTCAGGACAAATTAAGCCACTTGTAATGAACTGTCAGTATTGTCCCATCTTCTGCAATACATGATATAATTTCTTCGTCACCCTATGGCCCTATTGGACATAAGGTGACCCTAGACATAGGGGAGAAATGTGACAGACTCAGATTCTCCTATCAAAAGACGACTAACATGGTCCCAGACCTCCACCTGGTCTGGACATGCGTTAGTCGGACAAAGTGAATTCCCATAGTCTGTCCGCATGACCTCCAATCTTGGCTGCAAGGAGTAGTGGGGAACCCCAAACGGTTTGACTCCGAAGTTAGTCAGTAGTTCCAGTCCTCCAATGCTGGTATCCATACCGTACCCCAAAAAAATTGCTCTAAACAGAGCATTACTCACCCCGCCAACCTCTGCCTCTCTCAGAGAACATGTCTGCCGCTGGGGCGAGGCCTGGACTGGCTCTTCTCCCTGGAGCTCTTTTAGCCACTGGAGATAGAACAGGGTGACTGGGCTCAGTCCATCATGCTGTTGGGGATCAGGGCCAACGGCCCCCCATTCCTGGGTTATACCAGTGGAGACTGAAGTCCCATCCACTGGTGGTAGGTGCAAAGCAAAGCTGACATCCTCCTGTCTCAGTGCCGCACCACTTTCTGGGGTTGTGTCAGTAAAGATCAAAGTCCTATCCACTACCACAGGGACCCCCTCTTCTGTTGAGAGCAGAGGTGTGTGGCACTCTGCTCTGTTGCCAGCTCTTCTGCTGAGTTGCTGGGAGTGGAGACCACAGTCCCATCCACTACCACAGGGACCCCCTCTTCGGTTAGTTGAGAGCAGAGGCGTATTGCACCCTGCTCTGTTGCCAGCTCTTCCGCTGGGTACATCATAACATCCGCTCCGGCTAACCGCTGGGAAAGGCAGCTGGATTCCTCCACACTCAAACAGTGTAGCTGCCATTGGGGAGGTGAGCTGGCTGCTTCCTTTTCCGTTTTCCATCTGGCTGCCGGGACAACATGGTTGTGGTACTGTCTCCCAGATGCATGGATCCTTGCTGGGGAGGAAAGACCACGTTCTCCACCCTGGCCAACTGTTGGGGAGGGACGATGAAGACCTCCTCTGCCTTCTCCCCCTGTATCTGCTGCTGGGAAGTGATCGCCACCTTCTCACCCTGAGCCTCCGGAACTGCCACAGGGGTGGGGCAGAGGTCTTGAACCCTCTGTCTGGTGACCAGCACTTCAGCTGGGGAAATTTCTTGCAACTCCACCGATACTGCCCTTGGTGCTGAGCAGAGCACAGTGAAGTTTGGCCCCGATACCAGCTCTTCTGCTGGAGGCTCCTCAGGTTGTTTTTCCTCAGCAGAAAAGTCTATCAGATCCCCTGTCTCTGAAACTGGTGTCTGGGGATAGGGGTTCACCATCTCCTGTCCATGGAACCCAGAAGATGCTATAGGTACTGAGCAGAGGTTAGCAGAGCTCGGCCCTGCGGTCAGCACTTCAGCTTTGGGAATGGCAATCTCCAGATTTTCTACTGCCGGTTCACTGGCATACTGCTGGACAGGCACATTCCTCCATTCACGATCATCCCATGCAGAAACAGGATCATCAAGGCCAGTCAGCACTTGCTGCATCCGCCATAAGACCTCTGGGTCCATAGCTGCAGGGGCAGGTTGGCAACGCACACTGTTACTCTGCCACATTGACGATTCTTCAGCCAGGATTTCAGCATTGTCCACTGGTATTTCCTGATAGTCCCAGGCAAAGGGAGCTTGGCCTTGGCGCTGAGCAGAGTCTAGCAGCCGTCTGTAGGCAAATTCCAGCTCCCATTCCTGAACGGCCAGAAACTTAAAATCTTCCTGTAGCCAGTGCACTTCCGAGAGATTCAGTCTCCGCTCTCTGTATTCTATTATGTCCTCCAAACGCCACTCCCGATCGCTCCCAAAGTCGGGGTCCTGGTACATCCTCCAATACAACAATCCCAGGCCATCATAGTCAAAGCCTTCCGTGGAGCTGTCATCCGCTGACCACGGGCACTCTTGGGCTGCATACCAATGAAGGGCTCTGTAGCTTTTGTCCAACCGCATCTCTGCCCGGATCAGCCTGCTTAACTCCGCTGTCCACTCCTGTTTTGGTTGTTCCCCCAATAACAGCATTCGTACTTCATACTGTGACCAGTACCTTACATGGATGGAGGGGAGGACTTTTCCCTGGTGTTGCTGCTCGAGAGCTAGCGCTTCCTTCCAGAGTTCGCAGCAGATCGAATTAGACCATTCAAGTAGGACCTGCTCTGATTCTGGTCCTGTGGGCTGTATCTCCTTCTCTCGCAACCTCCTTCCAACTTCCTCTTCCATGGCGGCTGGTATCTGTACCTCTCCTATCCTGCTATCCGGACCTTGGATCCAGGAGGAGGTTGATGTCCCGACTGCAGAAAGCATCCTGCTGCTGTGCCACCACTGTCATGGAGGGTCCCCCAATCAGCATTGAATGCGTTCGTCATACACCGCTTCTATCAGTCTGGACATAAGTATCAGATATTCCAGCTATTTTTAACACACAACGAGACGACACTTGTATGTGTGCCAAGTATGGACAGTTTAATAGGACCAAAACCACAATCTTATATACAGTACAGCTTGTTAAAGTTAATCACAGAAACAATGAACTCTCCACCCACACATTCCTTTGCTAATGACATTCAGGTGAGCAAATTATCTAATCAGTAGCTAGACATTTCGACATCTATTCACCTGCAGAACACAATGGAAAGGTATTTCACAAGCCCGGCTTCACTTAGCATTTCAATAGTCGGAGCTAAGCATTGAAGGGTCATTGTCCTAGTGACCTAGTCAGGACAAATTAAGCCACTTGTAATGAACTGTCAGTAATGTTCCATCTTCTGCAATACATGATATAATTTATTTGTCACCCTATGGCCCTATTGGACATAAGGTGACCCTAGACATAGGAGAATCTGAGTATGTCACACTCTATATGTAATTTCTTCAATAATAACAATATTAACATATTAAAAAAAAATGCTCCTTTGTCCTCGAACATGAATGTATGACTAGTGGTATGCGAGTTGACAAAAATAAGCATGTATTTTACCGTATGACAGGTTATTTTTTATTGACAAATGTGTTTTACCTGTTTTGTATTATGTGCTTTAAATGAATAAAGTTGGTTTTTCCATGAAAAAAATAAAATAAAAAGTAGAAAGTAGAAATACTTCAATGGGACATCTCAGGCTCTACTATATGATCTGCATTTTATGACTGAAGCAAAAATGCATGCTGCATTTAATAAAATACTTATTTTTAGATTTGTTTATCCTTTGTTGATTCTCAGTGCTCTTGATCTCCTGCAGACTCCTCCAGTCCACATGCATGCAGTCCAGCAATGGCTGCATGGCATTTCTCAGTGTAGCTTTTCTGCTGATGACAGCAGTGGGCCATGCCTGCCTGATGTGTTAAAGTTACCCCTTATAGTCCCCTTCACATGTCTGTCTGACGGGGGGAGGAAAATATTTCATGTAAGTTATAAAATCATCTTTTCAAAATGCAGTAAAAAC
This sequence comes from Rana kukunoris, assembly GCA_029574335.1. Taxonomy (NCBI): domain Eukaryota; kingdom Metazoa; phylum Chordata; class Amphibia; order Anura; family Ranidae; genus Rana; species Rana kukunoris. Next base: position 260,925,724 of record CM056059.1, on the reverse strand, counting down.
CATGTATGTATTGTTGTAGAAATATTGAATTTCATATTTATACCAGGGGAACCATTGAAAAGATGGATGTATATGTTAAAAATGGACTGGTTATGATGACAGGGCCACGCATGTACTGTATAAGCATCTCCTGTCTTGGGAACCAATTAAAGGTGTCAGGTGTTAATTAAATTAGCTAAATCATCCTTTTGTCTTGAAGGGAAGCTCGGACAGAGTGAAAGGCTCCATCACAGCAGGGGCCATTAGCATGCTAATGTAGCAGATGGTCAAACCATGCATCAAAGGATCGTTTGACATACCATAGACAGACTTTTTTTAGTCTCTGATTGGGACTCGGAACCAATGAATATCTAGGCTTGAGGTTCAAACAAATCTGTTGGTAAGGCAACTTTAAAACCAATATAATTCTAGAGTTTTTGAATCCTCTAAAGAGGGGGTAGGGACCAGGGGGGGGTATAAATCAGTCAGGCAGAAAGCCCTTCTGCCCTTTTTTTCCAGCAGACGATGACCTGAACTAGACATGGTGATGTAATATCTCTTTCTCTCTCTCTCCCCCCCCCTCTCTCTCTCTCTCTCTCTCTCTCTCTCTTCCTCTCCCTCCCTCTCCCTACCTTTGTTCTATTAAGATTCATTTCACATCTCTTGGTTTTAAAGGTGGTATCTGTTATGTATCTTCTCTGTATCAATAAATGTAATCCTTTTCTCTTTTTCCCACCGCTATTCTTTGATTTAATTCTTATATAGACAAAAAGGTTTTAAGCACTAATTTTAATTATTTAAATGCGATATTAATATTTCCACGACAATTTGGTGCCCCGTGTGAGGAAAGTTTAAAGTTTGGATGAATATTATTTCTTGTATGGTAGACAGAGCTGGTTTAAGTCTTTTGTTTTAACCTGTCAGAAACTAACTTTTCAGAACTTAACTTTTACTTTTTGTCTATGCGAATATGTTGATGAGACTGATTTTGAATAATGTAGATATATAAAATGAAATTGCAGCAGGGTGTCGGTGCGAATAATAAGGATTCTGTTTGGAATCTTGAAGACAGTGTGCCTCTCTGCCAAAGAGCAATTTCAGTTGACCCTTTGAATGAGATTAGGCCAATCACACCTATGCTTTTGGGTTGCGTTTCCACTAGTGCAACTCCAATGTCGCCTAATTCAGGGTGCGATTTTAAGATGCAGCTTTAGTGCGACTGTGGTGTGGCTTTGAATGCGTTTTTGATACAGAAGTCACATCAGAATGGTGCAGGTACCTTATTAGTCGCTGCAGCTTTGAGCCACATAGATTGGAATAGGGGCTATTGAAATCAATGGACTGTGATTTGTAGTGCGACTTTGTGTCCAAAGTCGCATGGCAAATCGCATCAGTGGAAACGGAGACTAAATCACACTGAATTATCTGGATGTATGTGAATCTATCTTTCTGTGTAAACTAATGGTGAATTGTAAGCGGTGTAATTAGATCTGAAAACACTGGCTATATTGTAACTGCTAAAAATCCATAGTGTAATTAGGTGGACGTCAGTTAAAATTGCCTCCTGCACTACAAGAAATCATAGGGTCTAATCAAGCTTAACGCTTGGGAAGCGCTGTGGTACAGTAAGCATTTATTTTAGAATACTTTGGAAAGTCCTTGAGAGATTAAACTTATTTAGTTGGGAAAATCTCCGGGCTAATTTTTTTTTTTTTTTTTTACTCAATAAATTTTTATTGAAAGATATTACAAAGTACAGAATCAAGGTACGCAAACATAACGTTACCTTACATTTTTCTTTTTCGTGTCAAGATCAAAATTTAAAGGAACACTAAAGGTTCATTTTTTATTAGTTCAATTGATTGCTGTAAGCTAAAGCATTTAAATATCACTTACCTCGTTTTTCCTTTTGACCTCCAAAATACAGTAATCCAGGTTTGAAAATGCCATTTCCTGTCTCTCCTCTGGTTGCTTTCCATCGGCACCTGAGCTGTTTTGCATGGTGGAAAGCAGAATGTGCTCACCCCCTCCCTATGACTACAGCCCTGCGTGAAGATGCTCTCTTAACCCTCACAGTCATGAAGGCTAAGCCGAATGGGAACTGTAGTTCCCATTAGGCCGTGATGTAGCAAGAATGTAGCAAGAACCGCAAACCAGGAAGTCAGTGAGAATAACGATTCAGTGACGGAGGTGAATAAAACAGCTCGATTTCAACAGGTATCAAACTAATTATAATGCAAAACATTACTTTTTACTTTATCAGCTACTGTCAGACCTTAATTTAGGAGGAAAATATTTTTGTCTTTACAACTCCTTTAACAACAGTAGAGAATAAGGGAACACCCCATCATGTGGTTGAGAAGGCAGTGCATGGCACAAACAACAGAGGAGGGATTACAACAAAAAAGTTGGGATTCATATTGCCAACATAGTATAACACGGAACTCAAAAACTGTCAGATGGGTATATGCTCATCATATGAGGATGAAAGAGGGGGCATCGCCTCCCGGGCACCCCACTCGGGTACTGTTCTGTGCCCACGCAGAAGAGCCCCCTCCTCCCCCTCCGGAACTGTCTCCGAGACACAGATATGGTATAGAGAAGGCAGAGGCTAACATACATTGCAGTGTTGTGGGACCTTTAAGAGTGTCATTTAAAGATGAGAAGTGAGCGATTCGGCTAGGCCAGGAGAGCCAATCCAGTCAGTCCATTGGTGCCATTTCCTGAGGATTTGGGTTTTGTTACCATGACGTAGTGCTAAAGTTGTTTCATATGTAAAATGAGTATGTGTGGTATTGATTACGTCATGGAGAGTGGGGGGATCAGGGTCCCTCCATTTCCTGGCAATACTAAGGCGTGCGGCTAAGAGTACATGGATTATGATCATCCTCGACGGGTTGGGGAAACAGTCTACATTTAAAGAAAGCAGTGCCAGGGACGGCTGTCCGTCTATTGTTGTTTTTGTGATGTCGAAAAGGAGTTGGAAAACTGAATACCAAAAGAGTAAGTTTAGGGCAATCCCAGAATGTAGAAGATCGCTTTTTTTCCCACATTTCCTCCAACATGTGTTCTCAAGTAAGGAGTTAAATTTGGATATTCTGTCTGGGGTTAAATACCAACGATAGGTCAGCTTAAACGCAAGTTCCCACAGAGTGAAACAGCATGTAACTTTATAAGTGGAGTGACACGCCTTTTCCCATTGATCTAGCGTGTAGGCTTGTCCCAGGTGTCTTTCCCACCTAGATAGTGCAGTGGAGCTAGTGAATGTAGTCTTGGAGCCAAGTAAATTATAAAACATCGATATACCCTTACTATAAGCCGTAGCGGATCTGTAAAAGATCCAGGCTTTCTGAGGAATTGTACAAGTCCTCGTAAGTGAGAAAAGGCAGTGTCGAGTTCGGAGATATAGGAATAAGTCAGAGTTTGGGAGTTGGTGTTGTGTTTGGAGGTCTGAGAAAGTTTTGATGTTGTCACCATCAGTCAGATTGGATATGTGGATTAACCCTTTGGCTTTCCAGCTGGAGTAAGAAGTGGATACCATCATAAGTTGTAGGGTCTCTATAATGGAGCCGATGTCGTGAGTCAGGGGCATCTGTGTGAAATGGGTCCAAACTTTAAAGGTAGCTAGTATAGTTGGGGACATGTGAGGAGGGGCCTTAGCCCCCATCGTGGTGGCGTGCAGCCATGCGGAGAGGTTATTGTGTGGAACTGAAGATTCTTCTATTTTACCCCAGATTGTGAGAGGAGGGCTGGGTAAGAACCATTCCCTAGCTTGTGTAAGGATGGAAGCCATGTAGTAGTCTCGGAAGTTGACATAACCCAGGCCCCCCGCTAAACAATGTTTCACCAGTTGAGTATGACTACACCTGGCTTTCTTGCCCCTCCAGATATATTTTGATAGGATCGATTGTAGTGATGCGAAGTACCTAAGGGGTATAGGGACGGGGATAGTCCGAACTAGGTACAGTATTTGTATGTGCTTTAAGATGGAACATTTTAAACGCCGCTAGGCGGCCTAACAATGAGAATTCAAAGGACGCCAACCTGGTGAGATCTGCCTGCAATTTAGTGCGAATCGGTAAATAGTTGAAAGAAAATAACTTTTTCGTAGAGGAAGTAAGCTGGATTCCCAGATATGTTATGCTGTTCTCTGCCCAGACATACGGGAATTTGTGTTGGATCCGGCTTCTAGTAGGGTCATCCAAGCCCAAGTTAAGTATGTACGACTTTGTCTCATTGGCTTTGTAGAAGGAGACATCACTGAACCAGGCAAGCGTCCTCTGCACCTCGGGGAGGGAGCGATCCGGGTCGGTGATCATGAGGATCACGTCATCAGCGAATAGGCTGACTTTGTGATCCACGTCCGCTATATGTATACCAAAGATGTTTACATTGGATCTTTTATTTTCTGCCAGGGGTTCCATCACAAGATTAAATATTAAGGGTGACAGCGGACACCCCTGTCTCGTGCCGTTAGAGATCGGGAAGGGAGTAGAAAGGGCATCCGCCGAGAACACACGAGCCGAGTGGTTGGAGTACAATGCCATGATGGCATCATGGATATTGCCAGTGAGGCCAAATTTGGTCAGTCCTGCTGAAATATACCCCCAATGAACCCTGTCAAATGCCTGAGAAGGCACTTTGGTGGTCTCAACGTGGTGTAAGATATTAATCATTCGCCTAGTGGCGTCCGAGGCTTGACGCCCCTTGGTGAAGCCCGATTGATCTTGAGATATGAGAGAGGGTAGAATGTTTTCTAGTCTATTGACTATGAGCTTGGCATACATTTTTAAATCCGTGTTCAATAATGAGATAGGGCGGAAATTTTTCGGGGAGACCGGGTCTTTGCCCGGTTTAGGCAGGGTCACCACCATAGCGGCAAGCATTTCAGCAGGGAAGGAGGCAGAGCTAGCAGCTAGATTGAATGTTTGGCACAGGGTGGGGACTTAGATATGTTGAAATTGCTTGTAGTATTCCCCAGTAAAGCCATCTGGGCCCAGGGATTTGGAGGAGGGGAGGTGGTTGATTACTTTAAGAATTTCGGCATACGTGAAGGGGTCATTTAACATAGAGAGTTGTGTGGGTGTGACAGACGGGAGTTTAACACTATCCAGGAATGACCTGATCATGGCAGGGGTAGGTTGGGTAGTGGATGGGTCACTTTTGAGATTGTATAGGTCCTCATAGTACTTACTGAATGCATTCGCTATTGATTGGGGCTTAAGGGATTTTTGTTTTGTTTCTGTGACCTTTGACTCGAAGAGACATTGCTTTACCAGCCTTGTTCCCTGTCGAGTAGGAAGTGGCTCTGAGTAATCTGTATGCTTTTCAAGTAGAAGAGTATGCAAGTCATGTCTTAGGCCCCGTACACACGAGCAAATAGATTTGTTCAAATCGGTCGGATAGACCGATTTGAACAAATCTGTCTGCTGGGATGTATTGGTTTGATCGTGTACACACGATCAAACCAAAATCCCCGCCGGCAGACAGCACGCTGACGTGTCGGTGACATTGACGCCGCCACGTCACCGCACCAGGAAGTAAAACACTTCCGCGCATGCGTCGAAACCATTCAACGCGTGTGCGAGCAGATATGTCTGCTGGTTAGCATACTAACCAGCAGACATGTCGGGCGGATGGGTTCCCAGCCGACAGATTTGAAAGCATGCTTTCAAATCTGTCGGGTGGCCAAATTCGTCTGTTTGCCCGTACACACGATCGAATCTGTCTGCTGAAACGGTCTGGCAGACCGTTTCCAGCAGACAGATTTGATCGTGTGTACGCGGCCTTAGAGTGAAAATTTTTGATTGTATGGGCGTGGAAGGATTGGTCTTGTTAAGGGCTTCTGCGGAGGCTAAGGCACTAGTGAGTTCATCTAGTCGACGAGTTTTGCATTTTTTTGCTCTAGCCCCCATTTGCAGGAAAACCCCTCTAATTACTGCCTTGTGAGCATTCCACACCACCAGCGGGTCAGATGCAGAAGTTTGGTTAAGAGAGAAGTATTCTTCTAGATGTTATTTGATGGGTGTAGAATAGCAAGGGGTAGTGAGGAGGTAATTATTGACTCTCCATATGTAGGGAGTGGGATGGGCGGAATCATCAGATATGGTAAGACAAATAAGGGTGTGGTCTGACCAGGTGGTGGTGTGAATGTCAGATCCCAAAATTCTGTTCAACAACCAGTTGTCAGCTAAAAACAAGTCGATTTGTAAGTAAGTGTTGTGACGCGGCGAGAGGAACGTGAAGCCTCTCTCGGCTCGCATGACAACACCGCCACACATCATACATATCATTGGAAGAGATGAAGCAATCCAGAGTGGAAGTACGACGTTGAGGACCTGCTATGGAGTCCATTGTAGTATTAGGGTCTGTAACGGTTACCACCGCTTACAACCTTCCATCCAACCACGACAAGCTTATCCGACACACCAACAACCAGGCAGACATGATCCATTCCATTTCCCAGAATAAACGAGACTGCGCTCCGTTCTCTTAGTTTCCAAAAAATGTATGAACAACTTTATTGCTTCTTAGCTTGCTTATATCCAGTACAACATAATGCAGTTAATCACAGGACAATGTAATCTCCACCCCCCTATTCACTCACTGAGGATAATTCTTTAATTGGTAGCTAGACATGACGGCACCGTATTATCAATAGGGTTCAGTTAACCTTGAATAGTAACACTGACATCTGTTGAATAAGTTCTCTATACAGCTTTGTCACACAATGGCAGTGAGAGTGGGTGTCTTTACATTGAATAGCCAACACCTTAGGATATTTCAATAGCCTATTATGCAAAAGGTATGACTCACTGGCTGACCTGGTCATGTCATCATGACTCCTTGTGATATCTCAGTCCTGCAATATGAAGTTATATTACTGTCCCATCTCATGTAATATGAATTATGATTCTTTGTCATCCTATGTACAAAAGTGACTCCTGTTACAGGGTCCATATTAAAATCTCCACAGACAAGCAAGTGGCCCTTTTGGAATTTATGGGCAGCCTTCATCGCCAGGGCATCTGACCCTGGTTCGGTACATATAGGGAGACTAGAGTGTAAGGCACCTTGTTGATCATACAGTTCAAAAAAATGTATCGACCTTCCGGGTCCGTGACACATTGCTGTAATTGGAAAAGGACAGAGTCTGATGGCGATCATCACCCCACGTTGTTTCTTTGAGAAGGTGGCTTGAAAGACATGTGGGAACTGTCTATGGCTACACTTAGGGGGGGCATTTAGTGCAAAGTGGGTCTCCTGGATGCATAAAATGCCACATTTATGGGCCAGTGCTGATTTCCATAGGGATGCCCTTTTCACTGGGTGGTTTAGCACTTTGGCATTAAGGGAGAGAATTTTGATCCCCATTTTCTGTGGGGGAGAGGGTGTCGGATAGGCAAGAGTACTTACAGTTACAGGTGGGGTCAACTCAGAGCCGAGGAAAGTGGACGACGTGGACGAGGCGACTGATGTTTAGGCAGGTCAGGTATCAAGGCAGTATCAAAGTGCTAGAGATTAGGAGATAAAAGCAGAGGTGAATACCCACAATGTAACAGAACAGGCAGTATGTGCCACTAGTGCAGATGGGAGGTACAGGGGCTGTAGTTGTGGATGAACTAAGCACAAAAATCAGAGCAAAAAATACCAAAAAATTGCTAGAAAAGAAAACACACAAAAAAAAGGACAACAAGTAACACAAGTAACACCAACAAGAGGGATCAATAGGTGTGTCAGCAACAGGTAGCTCTTATCGAGCAGCTAACCAAAAGTAGGGGAAAGTTTGGTGAGCAGATCAGAAATCGCATGACCAGACCGGATATGTAAGTTGCTCAGCGTGGCGGTATCGGGTTTTGCTTTTTGAATTTCCCCTTTTCGATGCCAAAGGTGAACGGATTAGGGACTCCATTATGCTCCGGCGGGTTGCGGGGCGGTTCCGTCACGATTCCCCAGGATTGCAGAAGCTTCATGCCCCCTTCCACGGTAGAGATGGTGTGGGGTATGCCATTATGCGTGACCGAGATGATCGCTGGGTGACGCCACTTGTATATGATTTTGTGGTTGTGCATGGCTTTCGTGATGGTCTTCAGCTGCCTGCGCAGTTGGAGCGTGTATTGGGACAGGTCTGCATACAGCTGGATATCTGAGTATGGCGCTGGAAGTGGAAAGATTTCCCTTGCTTTCATAAGGATCTGTTCCTTAGCTTGAAAGAAATGAACTCTTAATAAAACATCTCGAGGTATGTCTGTCTCAAGATGGCGGGGTTTAGGGAGTCTGTGTATGCGGTCTATAGTGAGTTCAATTGGTTAAAGCTCCAGGAGCATGCTAGAAAACATAGTGCTGACATAGTTAAGCAGTTCTTTGGGCTGAATGGACTCAGGGACCCCGCGGATTTTAAGGTTATTGCGCCTGGATCTGTCCTCCAGGTCCGCGAGCTTCGCTTTAATCCAGAGGTTGTCATCTTTCTGCTCAGCATAGGCATCTACTAGAACTAGATCATTAACCGTTTCAGTGCAGTCCTCCATTTTGTTTTCTATGAACTGCATTCTATTATCCATATGCTTCATTTCTAATGAGAACTTGTTCATCAATGATGACAAGTTAGTCATGAGGGAGGACTGTAATGTCACTAGCATGTCCTTCATAGTGGTGTCCAGCACCGGTTGTCCCGTGGTTGGGAATTGAGCAACGGAGGACTGCAGAGAAGATATAGCAGAGTCATTATGTAGGCCTGTGACTGAGGCCTGGTTAGAGATCCATCCGCATCTTCGATTTTGCTGGGCTCTGCATTCCCGGAGTGGCAGGTGAGGAGTCAGGAGGAATAGATTGCTGCTGTAAGGTCTGAAGATCCTGTGAGTGGGCAACAGGGAGGTCAGTGTAGTCCAGCATCTGCCGCGCAGCTCCTCCGGCGGTGCCATCTTGGTTTTTCCGGCGAGGCTGGAAGGAGAAAGATTCCAGCTTCCTAGGCCCCCGTTCTTGCGACATTTTGCGGGACGTCAAAGCTTAGCTAGCTTTGGAAAAAGCGACCTATAAGATTTGCGGGATCAGCTCAAGGTTCTTCGTTCGTAAAAAGGATGGGAAATCAGATTGCTTCCAAAAAGGGAATCTAACCGATGGGAACCTTACCACTTGACCCGGAAGGAAGAAATGATAGATAAATATGGACCTTGGGTTGTGAAAAATATGTAATATTGGGAATCGCTGGACTGGAAACGGTATTTTAAAAGATGCTTGGAGTACAGGGATGATAGAATCCATTAACAGAACTGATGAGGCGAGTATCTTTAATAGGGACAAGCAGGGACAGCCACTAAAATGGTGGGAATCCACATCCTCAGAGTAGTGATAAACAGAGGTTATGGGTCTAAGTATGATAGAGAACATGCTGATCTGTGTGATATCTAGAGGTCATATTTGACCTAGACAAGTGTGTGAATGTGTGTGAATGTGTGTGTGTGTGTGGGGGGGGATATGCAATATTTGTTGTGTTGTGTGACGTGTGTTCTCAGCTGCTGACAGCCCAAATTACCCCCTCATATGAAATTGGAGATAAAATGGACACAGGGTTTGCGTATCTGCGGACAGCAGAACTACAGTACATAGTGTAGAATTTAATTGGAGAAAACTGCTCTGTCAGTTTTCTCCAGGTTTTGCTAGTTTTGAATGGGGCTGTGTAGTTGGAGATCCTGCAGAGACTTGGGCGGTATGGGATCTCCAACCCGGTGTCCAGATCTTGCAGACAGCCAAGCAGGTTGTGTTCCCAGCTGCACACAACCCATATAATGAGGTACTGGTCAGAACAGAGAGGAGGAAGGAAGGTGGAGCAGTGCCTGTTACTGTCTCTGTGTGAGGATAGACGCTGTATGCATTGAAGGACTTCGGGGCCTTCTGCATCCAAGACTGTGGGTCTGGAGGAGCTGATGGTTTGAGGAACCATTACCTGTATCAGCAGTGCCGTTAAAAACTAGCCAGATGGGCTGTTATTTTCAGTTGTCTCTGAAAAACTTTTAAACCCCTGCGTGGGATTCCTATGAACGGACTTTTTGTTTTGTTTATCCTCATTTAATAAATCTGGGCTACCAGGCCCTTAACACTATATGCCTGTTTGCTGTGGACTCACTATGCGAAAAATGCATTTACCATTGAGTTAACACCCCCCAATGTTTACAGTGTGTATTACCACTTAAGGACCGCCTCCTGCACATATACGTCGGCAGAATGGCATGGCTGGGCACATTTACGTACAGGTAAGTCCTGTACTAGTACCCAGCCGTGGGTCGCGGGCGCGCACCCGCGGCGTGCTCCCGTGACCCGGTCCGAAGCACTGGGACCGTGGGACTGTAAACATGGCTTCCCCTTTTTCACTGTGGCAGCAGCATCGATCGTGCCATCCCTTTTATAGGGGGACACAATCGATGACATCACACCTACAGCCACACCCCCCTACAGTTGTAAACACACTTTAGGTCACACATAACCCCATCAGCGCCCCCTGTGGTTAACTCCCAAACTGCAACTGTCATTTCCACAGTAAACAATGCATTTTAATCACTTTGCAACCGCCCTATAGAGAAAGTACGGCTACAGGGCGGTCGCTTAACTCTAAGTGGCCGTTAATTAACGGCTTCTTAGAATCGCGCTCCCGCGCGCCCCCTGAGGTGCGCACACGGGAGCATCCGTGACCGGCGCATCACGGATCACGGTAAATCGCTGCTGATAGTGGCGGTTTACCACGTGATCGCTCCGTCCAATGACGGAGCGATCACTTGTAAACAAACCGGCGTCATGTGCTGACGCCGGTTCCTCCCTCCTCTCTCTGTACCGATCGGTACAGTGTGAGAGGAGAGGGGAGGGAGCGGATGGCAGCGGCAGTGCTGTGGGCTGGATCTGTGACAAATGTAGTCACAGATCCATCCATCCATCCCTCCCTGCTTAGCCATCCCTGCTGCAATGCTCTGCAATACTGGGCATACTCTGGCAATACTGGGCATACTCTGGCAATACTGGGCATGCTCTGGCAATACTGGGCATGCTCTGGCAATACTCTGGCAATACTCTGGCAATACTCTGGCAATACTCTGGCAATACTGGGCTTTATACTGGGTATACTCTGGCAATACTGGGCTTTATACTGGGTATACTCTGGCAATACTCTGGCAATACTGGGCTTTATACTGGGTATACTCTGGCAATACTGGTCAATACTCTGGGCAATACTCTGGGCAATATTCTGGGCAATACTCCAAGCAATACTCCAAGCAATACTCTGGGGCAATACTCCGGGGCAATACTCCGGGGCAATACTCCGGGGCAATACTCCGGGCAATACTCCGGGCAATACTCTGGGCAATACTCCGGGCAATACTCCGGGGCAATACTCCGGGGCAATACTCCGGGGCAATACTCCGGGGCAATACTCTGGGCAATACTCTGGGCAATACTCCGGGCAATACTCCGGGCAATACTCTGGGCAATACTCTGGGCAATACTCTGCAATACTCCGGGCATACTCTGCAATACTCTGGGCATACTCTGCAATACTCTGGGCATACTTCGCAATACTCTGGTCATACTCTGGGCATACAGCGCCCCTGTCCCCGTGAGCTCACATGCAGAAGCGAACGCATACGCAAGTCCCGCCCACATATGAAAACGGTGTTCAAACCACACATGTGAGGTATCTCTGCGAACGTTATAGTGAGAGCAATTATTTTGGCCCTAGACCTTCTCTGTAACTTAAAACATGTAACCAGTAAAAATATTTAAAGCGTCGCCTATGGGAGTTTTTAAGTACCGAAGTTTGGCGCCATTCCACAAGCGTGAGCAATTTTTGTTTGAAGGGTGACATGTTGGGTATCTATTTACTCGGCGTAACTTTTTCTTTCATATTATGCAAAAACATTGGGCTAACTTTAATGTTTTTTTTAAAAAGCACAAAACTGTTTTATTTCCAAAAAAAACGCGTTTGAAAAATTGCTGTGCAGAATACCATGCGCAATGAAAAGTTGCGAAAAACCGCCATTGTATTCTATAGGCTCTTTGCTAAAAAGCATATATAATGTTTTGGGGTTCTATGTAATTTTCTAACAAATAAATGATGATTTTTACATGTAGGAGAGAAATGTCAGAATTGGCCTGGGTGCTCCCTGCATGTTGGGCCTCTGTATGTAGCCACGCTGTGTAAAAGTCTCACACATGGGGTATCGCCATACTCGGGAGGAATAGCAGAATGTGTTTTGGGGTGTAATTTGTGGTATGCATATGCTGTGTGTGAGAAATAACCCGCTAATATGAAAATTTTGTGGAACAAAAATAAAAATAAAAAAAATCTTGATTTTGCAAAGAATTGTGGGAAAAAATTACAACTTTAAAAAACTCACCAGGCCTCTTTCTAAATACCTTGGAATGTCTTCTTTCCAAAAAGGGGTCATTTGGGGGGTATTTGTACTTTTCTGGCATGTTAGGGTCTCAAGAAATGAGAGAGGCTGTCAGTACATCAGGTGTGATGAAATTGATCAATTTTCAGTAAATGGTACCATAGCTTGTAGACCCCATAACTTTCACCCAGACTAAATAATATCCAACATTTTTTATTTATATTTTACCAAAGATATGTAGCAGTATACATTTTAGGCCAAATTTATGAAGAAAAATTACTTTTTTTGCAAAATTTTATAATAGAAATGAAGAAAAATTATTGTTTTTTGCAAAATTGTGTTCTTTTTTCATTTATGGCACAAAAAATAAAAAACCGCAGAGGTGATCAAATACCTCCAAAAGAAAGCTCTATTTGTGGGAAAAAAAGGACAAAAATGTCATTTGGTTACAGTGTTGTATGACTGAGTTATTGTCATTCAAACTGTAAGAGCACCGAAAGCTAAAAATTGGTCTGGTTATTAAGGGTGTTTAAGTGCCCAGTGGTCAAGTGGTTAAATGCATTTTTTGCTGTGAAAATTAAATGGTCCCAAAAATGTGTCAAAATTGTCCAAAGTGTCCGACATAATGTCACCGTCACGAAAAAAATCGCTGATCGCCGCCATTAGTAGTTAAAAAATGATTTTTTAGAAAAATGCAATAAAACTATCCCCTATATTGTAAACGCTATACATTTAGTGCAAACCAACCGATAAATGCTTATTGCGATTTTTTTTTTTTTTTTTTTTTTTACCAAAAATAGGTAGAAGAATACGTATCGGCCTAAACTGAGGAAAAAAATATATTTTTTATATATTTTTGGGGGATATTTATTATAGCAAAAAGTAAAAAAATATTGCATTTTTTTCAAAATTGTCGCTCTATTTTTGTTTACAGCGTAAAAAATAAAAACCACAGAGGTGATCAAATACCACCAAAAGAAAGCTCTATTTGTGGGAAAAAAAGGATGCCAATTTTGTTTGGGAGCCACATGGCACGACTGCGCAATTGTCAGTTAAAGCGACGCCGTGCCAAATCGCAAAAAGTGGCAAGGTCCTTTTAGCTGCATTTTGGTCCGGGTCTTAAGTGGTTAACGGTAATCTTTGTTTCCATAGAAGAAATTTTTCCATAGAAGTAGTTTTTTAAAGTATTTCAATGTGCTTAGTATGGTGAAGTATAACTGTCTTGCAAGACAAAGGGACAACTTATAAAAAAATAAAAGTTGAATCTTTATTACTAACTTTTATTTTGTGTTTTATCCCTCAGATTCGATAACTGGGATTTCAGGCTTTCAGAATAAGAGGAAATCTTAGCCTCCATAGACAACTTTAGATTGGTCGGTTGGTCGGGTTTCACAATGTTTTAGGTTTTCATGGCCATTATCTAGTTAGAACGTCTAGTTGTCAGTCCATTTGGCTATGTTTTTGGACCACCTAGTGTGGGTCTATTTGGCTATGTTTTTGGACCACCTAGTGTGGGTTTCATGTTATGATCCACTGAGTAGCAGAACCAACTAACTGAAGTCCGCGTATTCGTTTTTTTTTAGTGAAAAGTTGAGTAAGGCCTTGTACACACGAGGGGATATTTCCGCTGAACATGGTCCGACGGACCATTTCAGCCGAAAAATCCCCTCGTCTGTAGGGGCAAACGGACGCTTTTTGCCGGATTCATCCGACGGAAAAATTTCAAAGCATGCTTTGAAATAATTCCGTCGGATAGCTGGCCGTCAGATATGTCCGCTGGTTAGTACGGCAAACCAGCGGACATATCTTGCCGCACATGCGTCGTATCCTGTGAATGGATCCGACGCATGCGCGCGGAAGTGTTTACTTCCTGGTGCGGTGACGTGGCGGCGTCAACGTCACCGCCGCGTCACCGCGCTGTCCGCCGGCGGGGAATTTGATCCAATGGTGTGTACAGCCATCGGATCAAAACACCCCGGCGTAAATATACGCTGTAAACGGTCCGGGGACCGTTCACAGCGGATATATTCAGCCGTGTGTACAAGGCCTCAGACTGCAGGGGATAATTGGCACTTTAACACATATATTAGGCAAAGTAGCGTTCAGGGGTACCACACTTAGTGGTAAAAGGGTTTTGGGGTATTCTCCAGAGTTTGAAATGGATTGGCCATAGATCCGTGGCATATCTGTTTTCTTATTACCGAAGATCAGCCATGCTGACGTGCAGTTCCATAGCTCCAAAAGGTAAAAGTCTGATGCTACTTTGGCCGGACTTGTGTTTAGGACCCCTTAAACTCCGCCGCTGTTATGCCTGGCTGTGCAAGGTTGCATTGCCTTAGGCTAAGGTATGCTAATGTTCCTAGCTAAGTGCATGTCCCCAAATGTAGTTCACAACTGTTTCCTTCCGTGTCACCATACAATCCTATTTTCTCCTAGAGTTTCCGGTTTGTCAGTTTTATGTGGCTATTGCCTAATGAATAGCTGTGTGTGTCCGGACACATGTACCCCCTACTGTTCAGTGATCCCAGCGCCTCAGTGCTGCAAGGGATTTTTCTTTGTCTATTGGTCAGTTGTGTCTGGTAGCACCAGTTCCTTGAGCTGGATACACATTATGCAATTTTTGTTTTCCAATTTCTTTTAGATTTACCTGCAGAAGTGTGGTACGAGGGCCTGCCTGATTGCATACGAGTTGAAAGTGTATAGATCTGGCCTTGTATTGTATAGTTTTGGTTGAGTCTGGAGAACAGTTGTGCAGGAAGATCGTATGGGGGGATACCAGGGTCCTCACTTCCGATATATATATGTGGGCATGCGGTATTCTCCTAAGTTAATATCCATAGGTGTCCTTCCTGTCCTAGATTACTTGTGTACCTTGACTGGTGGTCTGTGACTTGCATGCCAAGAAGATCAGTGCTCCAGGGTGGCACTAGACTCATGTCTTTCATGTGAGTCCGGTCTGAATAAGTGAAGGCAGTTTGTTTTGTAGAGAAAATGCATTTTCGTCCGAAAAAAGAGAAACGAAAACCGAAAGATCCGACATAAAAAATGCTTTATTTTCGTTTTCGTTGTGGTAAAAATTCGATATAGAGAGTTTCGACATGACACTGACTGAATACAGTGAATGAAAAGCAATCTGTCTATCGAACCTGATATACACACATACAGTACTTTTCGACATTATAGAGAAAAGATTTGACATCATAGAGAAAAGATTCAACACTATAGAAATAATAGATTCGACATTACAGAGAATAGATTTCGATTTATGAGAAAATAAATTCGATATTATAGAGAATAGATTCGACATTATTACTGGTCATACAACATTAGAATTCTTGTAGGCGGAATATTCGACCGGAAATGTACGATTCGGCGTAAAGTTTCGAATTACCGTTGAATATTCTTTTGACCATTCGACAGAAACTAAGTATTATTGGATTTTCGGACAAAAGCTATTCCCCAACGAAAAACAAAATAAATCAAAACGATTTTCGTGAGTAACTAAATAAATTTATTTTCCAGACGAAAACTAAAAAAACGAAACAAAATATTCCAGTCTGCACATGTCTATTGTTTTGTAGGAGTGAAGGATAACATAGTCTGATTACCACATTGATAGAGGAGGGAGAAGGTGTGCAGCCTCTGAGGGAGCGGGTGTACCTGGTGGGAGGGGGTTTTCAACCCAGGTATCCAGACTATTTCCCATACTTAGGAAAAAGAGTGGCTTAATGGCGACTGTCTTTGGAGTGGGAGGTGGGTCACTGGGTACCGTAATCACTATAGAGCTGGAGATAATCAGGAACACATTGGGAGACCCTGGGCTACATATCGGGGAAGGGTTTAGGAAACCCAACTCGTTCTATTCTCATCCCTAGGGGCGGAACTTTGTGCATATGTCACAGTCAATTTGGGTACTATCCTACCAGACCCTACTGGGTTAAACCCTGAAGTCCATCCTGTTCTGAGGGTTTTCAGTCCAGACAGGAATTGAAAGAAGGAAATGTTTGAATGGGTGACTAGTATGACATAAATGAATGTGGGGCAGGTACCCAGGAGACTGGCACCTATGCATAATAAGGTGTCTGTTGGCCAAACTAGAGGGTGCCAGGTGATGCATCAATGGGGTGAGAGGTTGAATCCATGCACGAGTAATGCCAGTAACTACATACAGGAACATGCCCTGTTAAATAAAGGGAATAAACGCTGGCTAACAGGGTACAGTATGCCTTTACCACATAGCACTTCAGCATCTCACAGTGGTTGATAAAACTATTACCCTGTATGTGCTGAGTATACACTGAATCAAGTGACTAGTGGCTTTCTCCCAGAGGTGTGCGGACACAGAATGAGGTTCATGCAGGACGCTTATTTCTGAGGAGTAACCCAAAAGAGGAGGGGTGTATTCAGCACTATATAGGGGGAATATGAGCTGGGATGGGTGTTGGTAATGGAGTGGACAGGGGTCTCCTGAGAAACAAACTCGCAGCCATGGCTTCAGACAATAAGCACAGCTTTGTTACTTAGAGAGATTGGTGGCACCTGTGATAACATGCAACAAAGTTACATAAATACCCAGTTTAAAGTGGCTCAAGATTTTGTCAACCACCTTAAGAGTTTAGAAGAGAGTATCATAGGGTATGGGACAAAAATATGTCATTGGCTCTGGTGTACATGCAGTTGATTGTACAAATATCTGTATGAAGGGCAGTAGCCTAAGGAGTTGGCATCACCGCTCAGTAAGACTTTGACAAAACTCGTCGCTTACACTAATCCAAAATGGTGGTCAAATGCCTGGATGGGCTGTACTGGTTTGGATTGTGAAAGGTGAGGTGCTGTATGATCCCATATACGAAAGTGCAGACTCGGTCTGTAGATCTGGTGGCATCAATGGGCTTACTGACTGGGGATTCTATCTTGTTGCATTTGTGGCTAGGTGACCCACATGTGATCAGAGGGTACGAAAGCTGGGGGCAGGTTGATATTTCCTCCTGTCTGAAGTGTGACCACGATGTATTTTGCATTCCAGGTCAATACACGGTGGTGAATGAGGAATGTTGGGAAGGTATTTCACTCCCTGTTCTGGAAGGGGAGATCATTGCGGGGGAGGAAACACCTAGGTATTATTAAGGACATAGGCAAGTTTTGTTTCTTTGTCCTAGAGGATACCGATGGGGTGTTAGTCATGGAACTAGGGTGTGTCTTGAACCTACCAGGGGGTAGAGGGGCATGGTCACTGAAATCCAGGACACAAGGATGGAGTTTTTGTGGGTTTTGACATTGTTTCAATGGTATATGTGCTGTTGGACTCAATACCGAATGCCGGGGTACTGGTGCTGGTATCACATGTTTAGTGATGCACTGTTGTCAGCATTAGGTTGAATTGTACTCAGCAGGGTACACTACCTCGGGGAGTCTATTGTATCTATTTTCTTGTCCTTGGGATGGATATAGAGGGAATCCCGGGTTGCACCCCGAGTTGCCCTGAAGAAAGGTTTTATAGCAAACCTGACATCCCCTTTAAACTTACTGAACTTTCCATTGGGATTCAGAGAGGAGTTAAAAGTTGGGTAGTTAAACTTTGGGCAACAGGATTTAAATGATGCCAACAGTTTGTGCAAGGCGTGAATAGAAAGGCCCATCTCTAAGTTTATAATCTAAGGGGAGGGGGTGGAACAAAAATAACGGCTGGGAATTATCTGATATGGAATTGGCTGAAAGAAAATTTTTGGTGGAGGTGAGCTAGGCTTCCCGGAATAAAATAGGTTTATTTTGGGACACCTAGGTGTGGAAAGGGTAGCACCTGGCTGAACATATGGGGGTCAGGAGTTCCAGAGGTTCTGGAGCAGTCCTGAGGTTGAGCATGGGAGGGGGTAACAAGGGAGATGGAATCAGGATGTTTTAGGGCCAAAAACTTTAGTAAACTGCACCCAGGGGCGGTTTCCGATGCAGGTCACTATTACGAGACTGAGGCAAGGGTATTGGTGCTGGTTTTAAAGGTCCAATGATGCCCTATATTCTGCCTACAGGTTAAACTGTACATCTTCCCCGGTCCTGGGAATAGATATAGCCGAGACACAAGGACGTACCCCTGTTACCCCAGAGAAAAGGCTGGATATTAACAGACAGAAACTTCCTCTGGGATTTGGGGCTGAGTTAAAGGCTTGGTTGGTAGATTTTGGGCAATAGGATGAAATATTAAATGTGCTAAGAGATGCTGAGAAACAATCCACCATACGACTTACCCATGAGCAAAATAAGTTGATACAAGTATCCCCTTGCTTTAGAGGCAGACGCTACGATTTATATATATATATAATATATAAGTTTATTTGGGTATTCCTAACGCTATAGCTTTCCTAAACATTTTGCTCCACCCCATTGTCCTAATCTGTGTAGCTTTATTGCTTTCCATGATGCTAGTAATAATGTGCATTACTATCAGGAGAATGAACCCCAAAACTATGAGAATGTGCACCTCAATGAGGTATCTTCTCTCAAGGAACAGAAAAGCCACTAACTCAGAAACAAATTTCTGAAGAAGCCTGTTCAAATCCAGACCAGTACAAATGTACTGTTTTTAATACACCTAGTTTAAATATTTGATCATGTTCACATTTTTTTTAGAATTTTTTTAAATAATTTTTATTTCTATTCTTTATACATTTTTTTATCCATTAGAATTTTTTACTTTTTTTTAAAAATTTTTGTAAAAGCTATTTTTTCATTTATTATTTTTTCTCTCTGTTTTATTTCTATTTTTTATTTATTTTTTTAATCAGTTTTCAATTTTTTTTTAACATTTTTTTTTTAATTTTTGGCAGTTTTTTTAATCCCTGTAGTGTTATGGTTATAATTTTTTTACTTTTATTTTTTTTTACGTTTTTTTCATTATTATATTTTTTTTCTCATTTCATTCAGGTGAGATAAGTTCCAAAAGGAAGTGCATAGACCTGAAAATACAAATAATGCATTGTTTTTTTTTATTTGCCTTTCTGTTAAAAAACTATATATTCCTTTTTATTATTATTCTGTGGTTTGGGGAAAAGCCTCTATTTTTTTTTTTAGTAATAAGTACAGTCAGGTTTGACTAAATTCTAAAAGTTTTTGGGCAACCAATGTTTAGTCTCTCCTTTTTAATATATTTTTTTATTTATTATTTTATGTTTTAACCTGACTTGTAAACTGTTAAGTGACCATGATCATGTTCACCTGTTGACCACTAATAGGGGAGAGGAGTCTATTTTTATTTTTGTTCCTCTTTATTTAAGAGAGGACCCTAGAACTATATTTTTTCTTGTTGTTCTAGGGATACGCCTCTTCAATTTGTAATAATAAAGTGTGGTCAGGTTTACTTAAATTCTACAAATTTTAATCATCACCCTCTCTCTCCAATTACTAGTATGAGAGAGGAGCATTTTTTTTTTTAACGGAACAATGTTTTATTTTTTATTTTTTCTCGCTGTCAGCTAAAGTTGGCAGGGCAACTAGGTATTAGTTTTTTTTTGCATACCGATTCAATGCTCTTTAACAATCTAAAGTGGAATGTAAACTGGAGATCCTTGGTTGGAGCAGCATTAAATCTGTAGTTTTTTTATGTTTATTATTTTTTTCCTATTCTCCTTATTCGTTTTTCATTACTCACCTCTCTTCCTTTCCACCTTTAATATTTAGTTCTCTAAGTTTTTCTTTTGGTTTCTATCATCCATCTTCTCAAGATAATGTAACTAGGACAGCAGTCTCTTTTTTTTTTAAGACGTGTGAGCATTCCTGCCCGCCAATGCCATATTGTACACCCAGTGAAACCAAAGTATCCCTGGGCATCCAGGTTTTGTTTTTTTACCTCCCAAATGTAATTCTACCTCCCCTAGTCTACCTACTGCTTTAGGCCCCTTTCACATTGAGGCGTGGAGCCGCGGTGACGGTATAGCCGCGCTATTTGTAGCGCCGCTATACCGTCGTGTTTACCGCGATATTCGGGCGCTAGCTGAGGTTTTAACTAGCGGCTTAATACCGCCCGCGTTGCGGGCGGTATTACCGCGCTATTGCCGCGGTTTCCCATTGATTCCAATGGGAAGGCTATAGGAGCGGTGAACACACCGCTCCTATACCGATGCGGCTAGCAGGACTTTTGGAGCGTTCCTGCTAGCGCACCGCTTCAGTGTGAAAGCCTTCGGGCTTTCACATTGAACACTACAGGGCATGATTTTTCATGCGGTATAGCAGCGCTATTTTTAGCGCTGTACCGCATGAAAAACGCCTCAATGTGAAAGGGGCCTTATAGTCATAAAGGTCACCCCACTGCTCCTGTCTAACATTCCTCCAATAACTGTACACTGATGTTTTTTGTTTATATTCATGCACGACTGTCTGGAGGCCCGCCCAACCACCACCTGAAGAAGAAACGAGAACAGAGTCATTTCTTGAGACAAATGTGCCACAAATAAGACTCTCCTGAACTTTCCTTCACCATAATGAAAAGTGCTGTCTCGCGGTCTTAACCAATCAATCGTTACAATCATTACATCATATTCCCAAGATACAGGACTAGATATGCGAGGATCAATGTTGGAGTTCCGCACTTCCAAGGCAGAGGAGCGATGAAACATTGCAGTACAGACTAACGGGTTGGATGTGAAGTCTCAAAGGCACCATGACTACCTCAAGTCTACCGTGATTGGGTTCCAGCGTGTTCAAGCCACCGTGGTGGTGGGGAAGGGTCGGGGGCTTCTGAGCCGTTGTGGAGGGGTACAAAATCATTAAAGGAGGACATAAGTTCAAGAATGAACTTGAGGGGATACTGTTGTAGAAATATTGAATTTCATATTTATAACCAGGGGAACCATTGAAAAGATGGATGTATATGTTATAAATGTACTGGTTATGATGACTGGGTCTGGGAGTGGGTCTATGGCCACATCTTGGATAGAGGTGGCGGTAGACCACTGCGAGACCTCTGGTTGGGGGGGGGGGGGGTGGGGGGAAGTGCCACCTCATCTTCAAAGTTCCGGTGGTCATGAGGAGGGAGGAAACCCACGGTACTGAGGCCCCAAATGGGCCAGGGGCGGGGAAGGGGGGGGGTGCAAGGAGGGGGGAAGGGGGGAAAGGGTGGGGGGAGGTAGTGAATAGGGTGGGGGGGTCCCCCATGGTCCAGACAGGCGAACAGGATAAGATGGGTTACCCCTTGGGGCTCTATAAAAAGCAAAGATCACATAGACAGGTAGGCAGGTATGGCTGAGTTGAAGTTTTTATCATATAATGTTAAGGGTGTTAATGATGCTGGGAAAAGGTCTAATGTCCTGAATGAGATTAAACACTTAAAGTCGGATGTAGTTTTTCTACAAGAGACACATCTTTCTAATGTTTCAAATATTAAATTATATTCGCCTATGATCCCAACATGGTACTACGGGGACTCCACATCCAAAAGGGCACTCGGAGTGGCAATAGGGTTTGCCAGTGGCGCAAGGTTTGTTTTGAAGGCAAGGCTGACCGATCCTGAGGGCAGATACTTATTCCTCAAGGGAAAACTTGCCAACATGGCTTGCACCCTCGCAAACATCTACGCCCCCAATGCCAATTCAATCAACTACACTGAGAGAGTCCTTGGAAAGTTAAAAAACTTCTCAGAGGGCCACATGATAGTGATGGGAGATCTCAATCTATGCATGAATCCGAGGGCTGACAGTACGTCCAGGGGGAAGGCGACAACAGATGGGCAGTTGCAGAAGCTTAAAAGAAGGTTGCATGAGTGTCAGCTGGTAGATGTCTGGAGAGTATTCCACCCCAATGTACACGATTACACGTTTTTCTCCGCCCCCCACACGGAACGTACTCAAGACTAGATTACATATTAGCGGACCATAAGCTGTTGGAGAAGATTACGGAAACTGAGATTGGAGTAGTGACCATATCTGATCACGCTCCAGTTACCATGAAAATCCAGACCTCCCCACAATGGAAACAAACTCCGGTTTGGCATCTAAATGAGAATCTGATACGAGAGGCAGGTGGGGCGCAAAGGGTGGAAGAGGAACTCAAACAATTTTTTCTCACTAATGACACGGGGGAGGTATCCAGTGGTACTCTGTGGGAGACGCACAAAGCGTATATTAGGGGGATTTTAATCTCCGAAGGGGCGAGGAAAAAACAAGAGAGGGGTAGGAAGTGGGATTCACTAATTAACGAAATATCTCGGTTAGAACAGGAACACAAAAAACTACCCTCTAAAGAGATCTACTGCAATCTAATTATAAAAAGAGACGAACTCAAGGAAATATTAGAGAAAGATACTAAGAACAAATATAACTGTATTGCTAGAGAGAGGTATCTTTGGGGAGATAAACCCAGTAAACACTTAGCAAAAATGGCCCACAAAAAGAAAACTAGAAACTACATTGAAAAAATAAAAAAAAACAAATGGCGACTTGGCCCATTCCACTAAGGATATCGCTGCGACTTTCAGAAATTACTACGATGAATTGTACAACATAAACCAGATGGGATGGCATGGGGGTGAAAAATAAGTTAAAATACGAGACTTCCTGGATAAAGCAAGACTACAAAAGATAGATGACATTGAAAGCTCACATATGGATAGACCCATAATGAAGGAGGAAGTTAGTAGGGCTCTAAAAAACACGGCAGTAGGGAAAAGCCCGGGACCCGATGGGTTCACAGTGTTCTATTACAAAAAATTCAGCGAGATATTGGTTCCCAGGCTATGTAACTATTTCAATGGCTTGGGATCCACGTTCGAAACAAGTCAGGATGCCCTTTCCGCTTCCATTGCGATAATACTAAAAGAAGGGAAAGATAGCTTACTCTGTTCAGGATATAGACCAATAGCATTATTGAACTCTGATATTAAGCTATTCGCAAAAATCCTTGCGGAGCGACTGAAAGGCGTTATGCACCTCCTAGTACACCCAGACCAGGTGGGTTTCATCCCCGGGAGGGAGGGCAGGGACAATGGCATAAGGGCACTCCTACTAATCCAGAAGATAAGGCAGGATGGGTCCCCAGGTCTATCCCTCTCAGTGGATGCTGAAAAAGCATTCGACCGGGTGGACTGGGGACTCATGCTACAGACTCTGGAAACGATGGGTCTAGGCAAAAGGATGATTGCTTTGACAAAATCTTTGTACAACCGCCCTACCGCAAAAATTAAAATAAATGGAACATTATCAGAGGCCTTGGAAATGAAGAACGGAACCCGACAAGGGTGCCCATTATCGCCACTGCTCTTTATACTATCCCTGGAACCATTGTTAGCCACGATTCGGAACGATACAGAGATAAACGGCGTTAGGGCAGGAAATGAGGAACATAAATTATCAGCCTTTGCTGATGATATTATTTTCTATCTTTTAAAACCATTTAGTACAATCCCTAGGTTAATGACGATCCTGCAAGAATACGGGGCCATTTCCAAGTTTAAGATTAATATAACTAAATCTGAAATATTAAATATAAACCTCAATAAAATGGAAATAGGGCAGGTAAAAGAGATCTGTTCTGTCCTTTGGAGAAAAGAACTAAAATACCTGGGTATAAAACTGGCAAACTCGGACAGACAGATTTATTTAAATTATATCCCACTACTAAATGAGATAAAAAGAGAAGTTAAAAAAAATAATAAACAAACCTGTTTCTTGGATAGGCCGCATAAATATGTTAAAAATGATAATAGTTCCCAAAATCTTATATAAATGCCAACTGATCCCGATAGCTCTACCCCCACAGTACCTCCGAATACTTAATTCAATATTCATGAACTATACGTGGTAAAATAAAAAACATTGCATATCCCTATCAATCCTGAAACAAGATAAGCAATTTGGGGGCCTAGCAGTGCCCGACATCAGGAAATACCATCAAGCTGCCGTTTTGTCACGGGTGGTGGAATGGGCCAGGAATAGAACAGAGAAAAGATGGGTACAATTAGAAATGACACAAGCTAACGCAATTTTGGGTAATATTATTTGGATTCCTACACAATGTAGAGCACTAGATAAAAACACTTTTCAATTGACACGAGAAACTTTGAGAATGTGGGATAGGGCACTAACACAAACAGACAAAAAATATAATTCTCCACTATTAAATTTAAAAGAAAACCTGTATTTTGCACCAGGGGAAAAAAAAATGGGGGGGAATTGGATAAAATTAGACAAAATACACCTAGGAGATATAATTAAGGATGGAAAAATTAGGACATATGAGGAGCTGAAATCCAAAACTGACACATGGGAACTCAATAACTGGCGGTATATCCAGCTCCATCATTTTGTCCAACACCTCCCCAAGCCATTACGGACGTTGGAGGAGCTGACTCCACTAGAGAAAATTTGTCACCTCAAGGACTTAAAGGGCTCGGTTTCAAAACTTTATAAGATATTGGTTAGGGGGGATACACAGGGGGAACCCCCATTTGTACAGAAATGGGAAAGGGAATTAGGATCACTTAGAGGGGGGAACACGTTTTCTAGATTAATGAAACTGACCCATTCTTCCGCCACTGACACGCGTACAGTTGAGACCAACTATAAATGTATCTCGGGCTGGTATATCACCCCTGATAAAACCCGCCATTTCAGTGCCGGCTCGTCGACCAAGTGTTGGCGAGGATGTGTGGACAGGGGCACCATGGCGCATGTGTGGTGGGCTTGCCCGAAAATTCAGAAATTCTGGGAGGCGGTTCTGACCTGTATCAAAAAGATTACAGGCATAGAAATAAAAAGAGATCCTTGGACCGTACTCTTCCATGGTAGCTGTGAGAGCGTCAAAAAATACAAGAAGTCATTGGTGCCACATCTATTGAACGTCGCAAAACGGCTTATTCCGAAAAACTGGCAGGCCACCGAGAACCCACGGATTTGGGAGTGGATAGATGCAGTCGAGGAAACCCATAGAATGGAGGACCTGAAAGAAAGTATAGCGGAGAGAGGTGGGGATTTTCATGATAAATGGAGTAAGTGGAAGTCGTTTAACCACTTAAGGACCGCCTACTGCACATTTACGTCGGCAGAATGGCACGGCTGGGCACATCAACGTATATATACGTTGATTTTAGTACCCAGCCGTGGGTCGCGGGCGCGCGCCCCGCGACCCGGTCCGAAGCTCCGGGACCGGGACCGCGGGATTCGCGGACCCGATCGCCGCTGGAGTGCGGCGATCCATCCCTGGAGCGGAAGAACGGGGAGAGCCGTGTGTACACACGGCTTCCCCGTGCTTCTCTGTGGCCGCAGCATCGATCGCGTCATCCCTGTAATAGGGTGACGCGATCGATGACGTCACACCTACAGCCACACCCCCCTACAGTTGTAAACAAACACACTAGGTCTCACATCCCCTACAGCGCCACCTGTGGTTAACTCCCAAACTGCAGCTGTCATTTCCACAGTAAACAATGCAATTTAAATGCATTTTTTGCTGTGAAAATGACAATTGTCCCAAAAATGTGTCAAAATTGTCCGAAGTGTCCGCCATATTGTCGCAGTCACGAAAAAAATCGCTGATCGCCGCTATTAGTAGTAAAAAAAAAAATAATTAATAAAAATGCAATAAAACTATCCCTTATTTTGTAAACGCTATAAATTTTGCGAAAACCGACCGATAAACGCTTATTGAGATTTTTTTTACCAAAAATACGTAGAAAAATACGTATCGGCCTAAACTGAGGAAAAAAATATGTTTTTTTATATATTTTTGGGGGATATTTATTATAGCAAAAAGTAAAAAATATTGCATTTTTTTTAAAATTGTCGCTCTATTTTTGTTAATAGCGCAAAAAATAAAAACCGCAGAGGTGATCAAATACCACCAAAAGAAAGCTCTATTTGTGGGAAAAAAAGTACGCCAATTTTGTTTGGGAGCCACATCGCACGACCGCGCAATTGTCAGTTAAAACGAAGCAGTGCCGAATCGCAAAAAGGGGCAAGGTCCTTTACCTACATTTTGGTCCGGGTCTTAAGTGGTTAAAAAGACATGGAGCTACGCGGAGCAGCTGCGAACATAAAGGAATATAGAGCCCCAGTGGTACCTCGAGCGAAAAATTATAACTTTTGATGTAACCTTTCAAATACATAACTAGATTAGAGCGACTGCCGACCGAGGGACCGTGGGGGGTGGGGAGTGGGCGGAAGGATGATATGGGGGGGGGGGGTTCAGGGGTGAAGGAAAACAGAAGGATAAAAAATAAATAAAAAATAAAAAAAATCAGTCAGGCAGAAAGCCCTTCTGCCCTTTTTTCCCAGCAGACGATGACCTGAACTAGACATGGTGATGCAATATCTCTCTTTCTCTCTCTCGCTCTCTCTCTCCCTCTCCCTCCCTCCCTCCCTCCCTCCCTCCCTCCCTCTCTCCCTCTCTCTCTCTCTCTACCTTTGTTCTATTAAGATTAATCTTGCTTCTCTTTTGCTTTCCTCATAGATTCATTTAACTACAACTTGTCATTACTACTAATTGTATAATTGTGTAATGTGGGTATCATCTTGGTTTTAAAGGTGGTATCTGTTATGTTTCTTCTCTGTATCAATAAATGTAATCCTTTTCTCTTTTTTGCACCGATATTCTTTGATTTAATTTTTATATAGACAAAAAGGTTTTAAGCGCTAATTAGTGGGAATGCTTTAATAAGCATTCCCAGTATTGTTATTCGTTTTTTATTATTCTTAATTAGTGGGAATGCTTTAATAAGCATTCCAGTATTGTTATTCGTTTTTTATTATTCTTAATTTTATTATTCCGTACGTTTTTTGGCTCTGCGTAACTTTGCCATACTTTCAGCGATTGAGACCATTCAACTTTTAAAATGTTCATCTCATTTAGCTAACGATGGGACTTCTTCAAGTTTTTTTGTGCTATTTATACTTTTTAAAATATTAAGCTTTTAGTCGCTTTTTTAGTGGGAATGCTTTAATAAGCATTCCCAGTATTGTTATTCGTTTTTTATTATTCTTATTAATTTTATCCTTTATTCCGTACGTTTTTTGGCTCTGCGTAACTTCGCCATA
Organism: Rana kukunoris; assembly: GCA_029574335.1. Taxonomy (NCBI): domain Eukaryota; kingdom Metazoa; phylum Chordata; class Amphibia; order Anura; family Ranidae; genus Rana; species Rana kukunoris. Next base: position 260,898,351 of record CM056059.1, on the reverse strand, counting down.
CTTTCAGCGATTGAGACCATTCAACTTTTAAAATGTTCATCTCATTTAGCTAACGATGGGACTTCTTCAAGTTTTTTTGTGCTATTTATACTTTTTAAAATATTAAGCTTTTAGTCGCTTTTTTTTAACATTGAAGTCAATGAGAACATGCTTTTCCCTGCTTCAAAACTCATGCCGTTCAAAATGTATCTCCTCCTTCATACTTTCACTGACAGACACCAAACAAACTTTACCACGGTCACAAAATATTCAGCTATCCGGCTATGACTTTTCAGATCGAAATCTTTTATAGTTTTTGTGAAAAAGCAATTTACGTTTAGTGATTTTTTCAGAAAATTTTATCGATTAAACAGTCTTTCTATGGACCTGGCTCAGAGTGAGTCATGTGACCTCTACAGTGTGAGTTTTGAAAAGAATCGGATTATCTATAAAAAAGGGGGAACAAATTGCTCTCACGCCCACAAGATCTACTTGTCATACACAATTTATATATCAAATGGAAGGTATTTTTGTCTGCTTTCAGGCAATGTGATCAGTTTTGTGATGCGCATTTTACTTTTCGTTGCTGGAGCTTCTAAAGGACAAGAGTTCCAATATTTCTCCCCATAGACCTTCATTATAACCGACTTTTAAAATTTGTTAGTAAGACACACAAAGATACTCTTTTCTAAATCGCTGACATGGCCACATTTTTAAGTTTATCAACATAAATTTCATATCGATGCGTTCACAAGAGTCTTGTCTTTTATACGGTGAAGTCGCTGTATCGATCGCATGTACGGTTGTGGATTTATTAAGGTTTGTTTGAAGGGTTATTTCACTTATTTTGTGTGTAGATAAAAAGCGTTTGTAATGGTAATTCTTTCCCTAAATAGCTTCCTTTACCTCAGTGCAATTATCCCTCTCACACACCTGGGGGGAGGGGAGAAAACCTCTTGAGGGGGAGGGGCGACCAGGAAGTCAGGACGCTCTGTACTTTGCAGATAGAGAAAGGAGCTGTGTGTTAGCGGGCGTCCTGCTCACCCCTCAAGAGGCTTTCTCCACACCAGGGAAAAAGCCTTGCATTACTGTGTGGAGTTACAGACAGAAGAACAGGAAGTGAGGGTTTCTCAGAAGAAATAAGGACATTTAAAAGCAAAATCAAAGGATGAGGTAAGTAAAGGAGGACTGCACAAAGGTAAAGGAAGTTATTTAGTGAAAATGATTTTACCTTTACAACACCTTTAATGATTAAAGAGAGGCTTTATAAGTACTGAAGGAACACTGCTTGTATGTCCTAAAGATAGTATAGCGGTTATGGTGAATGGGATTTGTGCGGGCTTAGCAATTCAGCTATTCAGCATTCCCACGTATTTTCCTCTGGAAATGCATTTTCTAGTTTAACATTGAAGTCAATGAGAACATGCTTTTCCCTGCTTCAAAACTCATGCCGTTCAAAATGTATCTCCTCCTTCATACTTTCACTGACAGACACCAAACAAACTTTACCACGGTCACAAAATATTCAGCTATCCGGCTATGACTTTTCAGATTGAAATCTGTTATAGTTTTTGTGAAAAAGCAATTTACGTTTAGTGATTTTTTCAGAAAATGTTATCGATTTAACAGTCTTTCTATGGAGAGCTGTTAGAGTGTGTCATGTGACCTTTAGAGTGTGAGTTTTGAAAAGAATCGTATTATCTATAAAAAAGGGGGAACAAATTGCTCTCACGCCCACAAGATCTACTTGTCATACACAATTTATATATCAAATGGAAGGTATTTTTGTCTGCTTTCAGGCAATGTGATCAGTTTTGTGATGCGCATTTTACTTTTCGTTGCTGGAGCTTCTAAAGGACAAGAGTTCCAAAATTTCTCCCATAGGCCTTCATTATAAACGTCATTTAATTTTTGCCAATAAAAGTCACAACGACACTCTTTTCTAAATCGCTGACATGGCCACATTTTTAAGTTTATCAACATAAATTTCATATCGATGCGTTCACAAGGGTCTTGGCTTTTATACGGTGAAGTCGCTGTATCGATCACATGTACGGTTGTGGATTTATTAAGGTTTGTTTGAAGGGTTATTTCACTTATTTTGTGTGTAGATAAAAAGCATTTGTAATGGTAATTCTTTCCCTAAATAGCTTCCTTTACCTCAGTGCAATTATCCCCTCACACACCTGGGGGGAGGGGAGAAAACCTCTTGAGGGGGGAGGGGCGACCAGGAAGTCAGGACGCTCTGTACTTTGCAGATAGAGAAAGGAGCTGTGTGTTAGTGGGCGTCCTGCTCACCCCCTCCCCCCTCAAGAGGCTTTCTCCACACCAGAGAAAAAGCCTTGCACTACTGTGTGGAGTTACAGACAGAAGAACAGGAAGTGAGGATTTCTCAGAAGAAATAAGGACATTTAAAATCAAAATCAAAGGATGAGGTAAGTAAAGGAGGACTGCACAAAGGTAAAGGAAGTTATTTAGGGAAAATGATTTTACCTTTACAACACCTTTAATGATTAAAGAGAGGCTTTATATGTACTGAAGGAACACTGCTTGTATGTCCTAAAGATAGTATAGCGGTTATGGTGAATGGGATTTGTGCGGGCTTAGCAATTCAGCTATTCAGCATTCCCACGTATTTTCCTCAGGAAATGCATTTTCTAGTTTTAATTTTATTCCGTACGTTTTTTGGCTCTGCGTAACTTCGCCATACTTTCAGCGATTGAGACCATTCAACTTTTAAAATGTTCATCTCATTCAGCTAACGATGGGACTTCTTCAAGTTTGTTTGTGCTATTTATATTTTTTAAAATATTAAGCTTTTAGTCGCTTTTTTTTAACATTGAAGTCAATGAGAACATGCTTATTCCTGCTTAAAAACGTACGTGATTCAAAATGTAACTCCTCCTTCATACTTTCACTGACAGACACCAAACAAACTTTACCACGGTCACAAAATATTCAGCTATCCGGCTATGACTTTTCAGATTGAAATCTTTTATAGTTTTTGTGAAAAAGCAATTTACGTTTAGTGATTTTTTCAGAAAATTTTATCGATTACACTGCTTGTCTATGGAGAGCTGCTAGAGTGTGTCATGTGACCTTTACAGTGTGAGTTTTGAAAAGAATCGGATTATCTATAAAAAAGGGGGAACAAATTGCTCTCACGCCCACAAGATCTACTTGTCATACACAATTTATATATCAAATGGAAGGTATTTTTGTCTGCTTTCAGGCAATGTGATCAGTTTTGTGATGCGCTTTTTACTTTTCGTTGCTGGAGCTTCTAAAGGACAAGAGTTCCAATATTTCTCCCATAGGCCTTCATTATAACGCGCTTTTAAAATTTGTTAGTAAGACACACAATTACACTCTTTTCTAAATCGCTGACATGGCCACATTTTTAAGTTTATCAACATAAATTTCATATCGATGCGTTCACAAGAGTCTTGTCTTTTATACGGTGAAGTCGCTGTATCGATCGCATGTACGGTTGTGGATTTATTAAGGTTTGTTTGAAGGGTTATTTCACTTATTTTGTGTGTAGATAAAAAGCGTTTGTAATGGTAATTCTTTCCCTAAATAGCTTCCTTTACCTCAGTGCAATTATCCCCCTCACACACCTGGGGGAGGGGAGAAAACCTCTTGAGGGGGGAGGGGCGACCCGGAAGTCAGGACGCTCTGTACTTTGCAGATAGAGAAAGGAGCTGTGTGTTAGTGGGCGTCCTGCTCACCCCCTCCCCCCTCAAGAGGCTTTCTCCACACCAGGAAAAAAGCCTTGCACTACTGTGTGGAGTTACAGACAGAAGAACAGGAAGTGAGGATTTCTCAGAAGAAATAAGGACATTTAAAAGCAAAATCAAAGGATGAGGTAAGTAAAGGAGGACTGCACTAAGGTAAAGGAAGTTATTTAGGAAAATGATTTTACCTTTACAACACCTTTAATGATTAAAGAGAGGCTTTATAAGTACTGAAGGAACACTGCTTGTATGTCCTAAAGATAGTATAGCGGTTATGGTGAATGGGATTTGTGCGAGCTTAGCAATTCAGCTATTCAGCATTCCCACGTATTTTCCTCAGGAAATGCATTTTCTAGTTCGTTTTTTATTATTCTTAATTTTATTATTCCGTACGTTTTTTGGCTCTGCGTAACTTCGCCATACTTTCAGCGATTGAGACCATTCAACTTTTAAAATGTTCATCTCATTTAGCTAACGATGGGACTTCTTCAAGTTTTTTTGTGCTATTTATACTTTTTAAAATATTAAGCTTTTAGTCGCTTTTTTTTAACATTGAAGTCAATGAGAACATGCTTTTCCCTGCTTCAAAACTCATGCCGTTCAAAATGTATCTCCTCCTTCATACTTTCACTGACAGACACCAAACAAACTTTACCACGGTCACAAAATATTCAGCTATCCGGCTATGACTTTTCAGATCGAAATCTTTTATAGTTTTTGTGAAAAAGCAATTTACGTTTAGTGATTTTTTCAGAAAAATTTATCGATTAAACAGTCTTCCTATGGACATGGCTCAGAGTGAGTCATGTGACCTTTAGAGTGTGAGCTTTGAAAAGAATCGTATTATCTATAAAAAAGGGGGAACAAATTGCTCTCACGCCCACAAGATCTACTTGTCATACACAATTTATATATCAAATGGAAGGTATTTTTGTCTGCTTTCAGGCGATGTGATCAGTTTTGTGATGCGCATTTTACTTTTCGTTGCTGGAGCTTCTAAATGACAAGAGTTCCAAATTTTTCCCCATAGACCTTCATTATAACGCGCTTTTAAAATTTGTTAGTAAGACACACAAAGATACTCTTTTCTAAATCGCTGACATGGCCACATTTTTAAGTTTATCAACATAAATTTCATATCGATGCGTTCACAAGGGTCTTGTCTTTTATACGGTGAAGTCGCTGTATCGATCGCATGTACGGTTGTGGATTTATTAAGGTTTGTTTGAAGGGTTATTTCACTTATTTTGTGTGTAGATAAAAAGCGTTTGTAATGGTAATTCTTTCCCTAAATAGCTTCCTTTACCTCAGTGCAATATTCCCCCTCACACACCTGGGGAGGGGAGAAAACCTCTTGAGGGGGGAGGGGCGACCAGGAAGTCAGGACACTCTGTACATTGCAGATAGAGAAAGGAGCTGCGTGTTAGTGGGCGTCCTGCTCACCCCCTCCCCCCTCAAGAGGCTTTCTCCACACCAGGGAAAAAGCCTTGCACTACTGTGTGGAGTTACAGACAGAAGAACAGGAAGTGAGGATTTCTCAGAAGAAATAAGGACATTTAAAAGCAAAATCAAAGGATGAGGTAAGTAAAGGAGGACTGCACTAAGGTAAAGGAAGTTATTTAGGGAAAATGATTTTACCTTTACAACACCTTTAATGATTAAAGAGAGGCTTTATAAGTACTGAAGGAACACTGCTTGTATGTCCTAAAGATAGTATAGTGGTTATGGTGAATGGGATTTGTGCGGGCTTAGCAATTCAGCTATTCAGCATTCCCACGTATTTTCCTCAGGAAATGCATTTTCTAGTTCTTAATTAGTGGGAATGCTTTAATAAGCATTCCCAGTATTGTTATTCGTTTTTATTATTCTTAATTTTAATTTTATTCCGTACGTTTTTTGGCTCTGCGTAACTTCGCCATACTTTCAGCGATTGAGACCATTCAACTTTTAAAATGTTCATCTCATTTAGCTAACGATGGGACTTCTTCAAGTTTTTTTGTGCTATTTATACTTTTTAAAATATTAAGCTTTTAGTCGCTTTTTTTTAACATTGAAGTCAATGAGAACATGCTTTTCCCTGCTTCAAAACTCATGCCGTTCAAAATGTATCTCCTCCTTCATACTTTCACTGACAGACACCAAACAAACTTTACCACGGTCACAAAATATTCAGCTATCCGGCTATGACTTTTCAGATCGAAATCTTATATAGTTTTTGTGAAAAAGCAATTTACGTTTAGTGATTTTTTCAGAAAATTTTATCGATTAAACAGTCTTTCTATGGACATGGCTCAGAGTGAGTCATGTGACCTTTACAGTGTGAGTTTTGAAAAAACCCGGATTATCTATAAAAAAGGGGGAACAAATTGCTCTCACGCCCACAAGATCTACTTGTCATACACAATTTATATATCAAATGGAAGGTATTTTTGTCTGCTTTCAGGCAATGTGATCAGTTTTGTGATGCGCTTTTTACTTTTCGTTGCTGGAGCTTCTAAAGGACAAGAGTTCCAATATTTCTCCCATAGGCCTTCATTATAACGCGCTTTTAAAATTTGTTAGTAAGACACACAAAGATACTCTTTTCTAAATCGCTGACATGGCCACATTTTTAAGTTTATCAACATAAATTTCATATCGATGCGTTCACAAGGGTCTTGTCTTTTATACGGTGAAGTCGCTGTATCGATCGCATGTACGGTTGTGGATTTATTAAGGTTTGTTTGAAGGGTTATTTCACTTATTTTGTGTGTAGATAAAAAGCGTTTGTAATGGTAATTCTTTCCCTAAATAGCTTCCTTTACCTCAGTGCAATATTCCCCCTCACACACCTGGGGAGGGGAGAAAACCTCTTGAGGGGGGAGGGGCGACCAGGAAGTCAGGACACTCTGTACATTGCAGATAGAGAAAGGAGCTGCGTGTTAGTGGGCGTCCTGCTCACCCCCTCCCCCCTCAAGAGGCTTTCTCCACACCAGGGAAAAAGCCTTGCACTACTGTGTGGAGTTACAGACAGAAGAACAGGAAGTGAGGATTTCTCAGAAGAAATAAGGACATTTAAAAGCAAAATCAAAGGATGAGGTAAGTAAAGGAGGACTGCACTAAGGTAAAGGAAGTTATTTAGGGAAAATGATTTTACCTTTACAACACCTTTAATGATTAAAGAGAGGCTTTATAAGTACTGAAGGAACACTGCTTGTATGTCCTAAAGATAGTATAGTGGTTATGGTGAATGGGATTTGTGCGGGCTTAGCAATTCAGCTATTCAGCATTCCCACGTATTTTCCTCAGGAAATGCATTTTCTAGTTCTTAATTAGTGGGAATGCTTTAATAAGCATTCCCAGTATTGTTATTCGTTTTTTATTATTCTTAATTTTAATTTTATTCCGTACGTTTTTTGGCTCTGCGTAACTTCGCCATACTTTCAGCGATTGAGACCATTCAACTTTTAAAATGTTCATCTCATTTAGCTAACGATGGGACTTCTTCAAGTTTTTTTGTGCTATTTATACTTTTTAAAATATTAAGCTTTTAGTCGCTTTTTTTTAACATTGAAGTCAATGAGAACATGCTTTTCCCTGCTTCAAAACTCATGCCGTTCAAAATGTATCTCCTCCTTCATACTTTCACTGACAGACACCAAACAAACTTTACCACGGTCACAAAATATTCAGCTATCCGGCTATGACTTTTCAGATCGAAATCTTATATAGTTTTTGTGAAAAAGCAATTTACGTTTAGTGATTTTTTCAGAAAATTGTATCGATTAAACAGTCTTTCTATGGACATGGCTCAGAGTGAGTCATGTGACCTTTACAGTGTGAGTTTTGAAAAAACCCGGATTATCTATAAAAAAGGGGGAACAAATTGCTCTCACGCCCACAAGATCTACTTGTCATACACAATTTATATATCAAATGGAAGGTATTTTTGTCTGCTTTCAGGCGATGTGATCAGTTTTGTGATGCGCATTTTACTTTTCGTTGCTGGAGCTTCTAAAGGACAAGAGTTCCAAATTTTTCCCCATAGACCTTCATTATAACCGACTTTTAAAATTTGTTAGTAAGACACACAAAGATACTCTTTTCTAAATCGCTGACATGGCCACATTTTTAAGTTTATCAACATAAATTTCATATCGATGCGTTCACAAGGGTCTTGTCTTTTATACGGTGAAGTTGCTGTATCGATCGCATGTACGGTTGTGGATTTATTAAGGTTTGTTTGAAGGGTTATTTCACTTATTTTTGTGTGTAGATAAAAAGCGTTTGTAATGGTAATTCTTTCCCTAAATAGCTTTCTTTACCTCAGTGCAATTAACCCCCTCACACACCTGGGGGAGGGGAGAAAACCTCTTGAGGGGGGAGGGGCGACCAGGAAGTCAGGACGCTCTGTACTTTGCAGATAGAGAAAGGAGCTGTGTGTTAGTGGGCGTCCTGCTCACCCCCTCAAGAGGCTTTCTCCACAGCAGGGAAAAAGCCTTGCATTACTGTGTGGAGTTATAGACAGAAGAACAGGAAGTGAGGATTTCTCAGAAGAAATAAGGACATTTAAAATCAAAGGATGAGGTAAGTAAAGGAGGACTGCACAAAGGTAAAGGAAGTTATTTAGGGAAAATGATTTTACCTTTACAACACCTTTAATGATTAAAGAGAGGCTTTAGAAGTACTGAAGGAACACTGCTTGTATGTCCTAAAGATAGTATAGTGGTTATGGCGAATGGGATTTGTGCGGGCTTAGCAATTCAGCTATTCAGCATTCCCACGTATTTTCCTCAGGAAATGCATTTTCTAGTTTTAATTTTATTATTCCGTACGTTTTTTGGCTCTGCGTAACTTCGCCATACTTTCAGCGATTGAGACCATTCAACTTTTAAAATGTTCATCTCATTTAGCTAACGATGGGACTTCTTCAAGTTTTTTTGTGCTATTTATACTTTTTAAAATATTAAGCTTTTAGTCGCTTTTTTTTAACATTGAAGTCAATGAGAACATGCTTTTCCCTGCTTCAAAACTCATGCCGTTCAAAATGTATCTCCTCCTTCATACTTTCACTGACAGACACCAAACAAACGTTACCACGGTCACAAAATATTCAGCTATCCGGCTATGACTTTTCAGATCGAAATCTTTTATAGTTTTTGTGAAAAAGCAATTTACGTTTAGTGATTTTTTCAGAAAATTTTATCGATTAAACAGTCTTCCTATGGACATGGCTCAGAGTGAGTCATGTGACCTTTAGAGTGTGAGCTTTGAAAAGAATCGTATTATCTATAAAAAAGGGGGAACAAATTGCTCTCACGCCCACAAGATCTACTTGTCATACACAATTTATATATCAAATGGAAGGTATTTTTGTCTGCTTTCAGGCGATGTGATCAGTTTTGTGATGCGCATTTTACTTTTCGTTGCTGGAGCTTCTAAATGACAAGAGTTCCAAATTTTTCCCCATAGACCTTCATTATAACGCGCTTTTAAAATTTGTTAGTAAGACACACAAAGATACTCTTTTCTAAATCGCTGACATGGCCACATTTTTAAGTTTATCAACATAAATTTCATATCGATGCGTTCACAAGGGTCTTGTCTTTTATACGGTGAAGTCGCTGTATCGATCGCATGTACGGTTGTGGATTTATTAAGGTTTGTTTGAAGGGTTATTTCACTTATTTTGTGTGTAGATAAAAAGCGTTTGTAATGGTAATTCTTTCCCTAAATAGCTTCCTTTACCTCAGTGCAATATTCCCCCTCACACACCTGGGGAGGGGAGAAAACCTCTTGAGGGGGGAGGGGCGACCAGGAAGTCAGGACACTCTGTACTTTGCAGATAGAGAAAGGAGCTGCGTGTTAGTGGGCGTCCTGCTCACCCCCTCCCCCCTCAAGAGGCTTTCTCCACACCAGGGAAAAAGCCTTGCACTACTGTGTGGAGTTACAGACAGAAGAACAGGAAGTGAGGATTTCTCAGAAGAAATAAGGACATTTAAAAGCAAAATCAAAGGATGAGGTAAGTAAAGGAGGACTGCACTAAGGTAAAGGAAGTTATTTAGGGAAAATGATTTTACCTTTACAACACCTTTAATGATTAAAGAGAGGCTTTATAAGTACTGAAGGAACACTGCTTGTATGTCCTAAAGATAGTATAGTGGTTATGCTGAATGGGATTTGTGCGGGCTTAGCAATTCAGCTATTCAGCATTCCCACGTATTTTCCTCAGGAAATGCATTTTCTAGTTTTAATTATTTAAATGCGATATTAATATTTCCATGACAGTATGTATGTGTGGTTCTTATATGACCAAGTACACAGAAACGGAGCAAATATTATCCTAATAAGAACTTTGGCTCACCATTGCACCTTGTCCGAGTAATGTCTAGCTGGAAGCCTCCATTACACTCACATGAAAATCCATGTGGGCCTCTCGCACAGCGACCATTCACACAAGAGCACTCATTTGACTCCTCTTCTGAACTATCTCCACCTAGAATGAGAATAATCAAAATAAAGCGCACAAACAAAAGTAGCAGGTTTATAATACTATCAGTTTCAGACCAAACCACAAACAAGTAATACTTAAGATGTTTATCAGGATCACACAGCTATTTATTTTATTAAGTGGTCTTGCATAGCAAGATCACTTACAATTCTCTCACATATATATTATTATTCTTATTCTTATAGCCAAATTTACCACCCTAATCCTCCCACAGATTTTACGCTACATAGATGAGTAATATATCAAAACGAGCGGATTGTTCCCGAATAGTGGGCTATTACTTTGTGGAACGCTTCGCCAAATCATTCGCGAAATATCGTAATTTTTGCGGTGAAATTTTCCCATAGGAATGAATGGTGAGAGGTAGAGTGCGGAATGTCAAAAACTGAAAAAGCATTACATGATTTGTAAACTGCGACCACTCCCTCATTTTCAAGCTGACCTACACAAATATGGTAATTCTTTCCCTAAATGTTCAGCTGTCCCTGCTGCCACTACACGTGTCCACAAATAAGCGATCGTCCAAATGGTTTTCACAGTACGGCCATTTGTTTGCAACATACCCCATCCATCATTTCAATGGAAGTCAATGGAGGTAAAGGTCTTGAAAACGTAAATTTGCAAGGCAATTTGTAAACTGCGACTGTGCCTTCAATTTTTATATTTCAAAGACATACTATACATCAAATTGAAGGTCTGGGTCTTGTGATTCGTAAAATATAAAGATATTATAGTTTTTAAAATACAATCATTTGAAGAAGGACAGTATTAAAAACAAGCCAGAATCTGAGTGTGTGCTTAAACTGGCTGCTTGCATGTGTTTACATTGGTTTCCTAGGAGACGAGGAGGAAAATCTCTCCTCACACACAGCTGTAAGGGCTTTCAATAGCTCCTCCCACACCGCTGTGAGGTCATATGGCTCTGTTTTATTTGGCTCTGCGTAACTTCTGCATACTCTGCATATAGCAACCATCCATAGCAACCAGTCCATAGCAACTGTCCATAGCAACCACTCCATAGCAACCAGTCCATAGCAACCAGACCATAGCAACCAGACTATAGCAACTGTCCATAGCAACCAGACCATAGCAACCTTCCATAGCAACCAGTCCATAGCAACCATCCATAGCAACCGTCCATAGCAACCAGTCCATAGCAACCATCCATAGCAACTGTCCATAGCAACCACTCCATAGCAACCAGTTCATAGCAACCAGACCATAGCAACCAGAGTATAGCAACTGTCCATAGCAACCAGACCATAGCAACCGTCCATAGCAACCATCCATAGCAACCGTCCATAGCAACCCGTCCATAGCAACTGTCCATAGCAACCACTCCATATCAACCAGACCACAGCAACCGTCCATAGCAACTAGTCCATAGCAACCAGTCCGTAGCAACCAGACCATAGCAACCAGTCCATAGCAACCAGTCCATAGCATCCCTCCATAGCAACCAGTTCATAGCAACCAGTCCATAGCAACCCCTCCATAGCAACCCCTCCATAGCAACCCTGGTGCAGTTTTGATGGGATAGTTTTTGATGGAGCAGTTTTTAATGGAGCAATGGATCGACACACTGTTGGATCACATTTACATCTCCAGGGACACCGTCTCCAGTCAGGAGTATTGGTGGAGGCAAGAACACGTCACACAATTTCCCCAGAAATTGTACCTTTTCTAGTTATACCATGCCATACATTATGGCCTGCAAAGATATACTTCAGCCAAACAAATTACCCAAATAAGTGCATACAAGATGCACAGCCTACCTTTTCAGGGTTTTCATATAAGCACTGCTTTTGTGCATCATCCTAATTCAATGCTGAAATCTTTCTGTTCTTGGAACACTATTTGACTTGGCATTAGAAAGTTCAATGGGTATTACCACTGCTATCTATTTCATTGATCCTACACCTTAAGGGGTCAAATAATGTGTCATAATGCAAAAGATCTCATCTTTCTAGAAAAGGTTTAAAACCCCAGACAATTTGTTGTGTCCCAGTGGAAATATTTTTCCTTAATTTCCTGTACAAAAAAAGTGACAGGAATTAAGAGCAAACCTTTTCAAATATGTGGAATTCCTCTCTTAAAGTGATTGTAAACCCTCATTTAAAAAAGAAAAAGAAAAACAACAAACATGGCTATACTTACCTGCTCTGTGCAATGGTTTTGCACAGAGCAGCCTTGATCCTCTTCCTCTGGGGTGCCCCGCTGGCACTCCAAGCCCCTCCTCTTCATCGGGTGCCCCCACGAAAAGCTGCTTATCATGGAGATACCCATCCATGCTCACTCCCAAGTCCCGCTGCTGCGTCCATTGACACAGACAGCGGGATCTCTCCATGCCACCCCCTACTTTGTTACAGCTTTTGATTGACAGCAGCAGGAGCCCATGGCTCCCACTGCTATCAATCTGTCCAATGACAAGAGCGACAACGGCGGGAACCACTGTGCATGAGCAGGAGCATGAGCACATCATTGGTTCGGACGGGGTGGGTGTCTGAGGGGCAGCTGCAGTACAGAGGTTTTCACCCTAATGCATAGAATGCATCAAGGTGAAAAACCTTGAGCCTTTACAACAACTTTAAGCAGCTGCCATTGGAACAGGTGACCCCCATTGGAAGAGTTTTCCTCACCTCCTGTTCTGATGACAATTGTAACATTTCGAATTTCGCTTCACTTTCTGGTCTGCAGACAATGGTCAATAGGACAAATAATGAGGGTGAATTTAGTGGAAACACAGATAGCAATAAAAGCTTGAAAAAGGTTCTAACTAGGGATGAGCTTCGCGTTCAATGCAAACACATGTTCGCATCGAACATTGCACGTTAGATCATTCATCGAAAACGAACAAATTGGGTCGTTCAAGCCAAATTCGAATGACCCATAATTCACTGCGGCGTTGTGCGCTGATGATTGGCCAAGCATGCACCATGACCCCGCATGCTTGGCCAATCACAGCGCCCAAAAAACGAAGAGACCTAATTGGCCAAAGCCTGGGTGCTTTGGCCAATTAGGGTTTAGGGCTTTAGCACACGCCCCACACTATAAAAGGCTGCCTCCCGGGCGGCCTCGTGTAGTGTGTTCCGGCTTGCTTAGAGAAGTCAGACAGACAGAGAGAGAGAGTGAGATAGATAGAGACACAGTGGGCCAGATTCTCATAGAATTCCGGCGGCGTAGCGTAAGCCAGTTACACTACGCCGCCGCTGCTTGCTGGAGCAAGTGCTTGATTCTCTAAGCACTTGCTCCCGAGGTTTCGCTTACGTCGCGTAAATCGCGCAGCGTAAACCCGCGCAATTCAAATGGGGCGGCTTGTATTTAAATTAAGCGCGCCCCCGCGTCGAACGAACTGCGCATGCGCCGGCCGGGGTAAAAGCCATGTGCGCATGCTCCAAAGGACGTCACATTTTCTCAATGTAAACGACGTAATCGCAGCGTACGCCAGCCCCATTGAGAATCGACGTACGCAAACGACGTAAACGACGCACAACACGACGCGGTCCCGAGGCCATACTTAACATGGCATCCGACGGGACACGACGGCATCCGACGGGACCTCGTAAGGTTACTCCACATAGAAGCTGGGGTAACCTTACGCGGACGAAAACGACGTAGGCGACGACGGGGCGGCGTAAAAGCGATCGAGAATCGGCGTACTACTTCATTTGCATATGCAAATGAAAAAACAACGTAAAGGCCACCTAGTGGCCGGAGTTGTCATTACATCTACGATCCGAAAGTGTAATTGTATTACGCTTGTCGGATGTAGAAGCGTATCTATGCAAAAGTGATGCTCAGCATCACACGCATAGATACGAGCCAAAAAAAAAGGCGATACGACGGGGTATCTGAGATACTCCGTCGTAACGCCTCTGAGAATCTGGCCCAGTGTCTTTTCAGATAGATAGATAGATAGATAGATAAATAGAAAGATAGATAGATCAGGGAGGCTAGTAGTCAGTATAGTTAAATTTACAGTTTGTAGAGAATATATTGACATCCCTAGGAGTTGTCAATATATTTATAAACTGTATAGCTTAGCTAGATGTGCTATTAGTATCTGTCAGGCAGGAGATTGTATTGCCTGCATTAGGGTTTACCCTAAACATAGTACTCCATGTTAGTCAACCTGTGCTAGTTAATTGAACATAGACGCATTACCTGTTACTGCAAGTGTGCTATTTATTTGCACAGAAAGGCAGTTGCTGTTAATGTAAGTGGGCTATTGAATTGCACAGAAACGCAGTCGCTCTGACTGTGCGTGTGCTGTTTAATACCACCTGAGCGCATTTGGTGTCACCGCACGTGTACTGTTACATACCACCTGAGCGCATTTGGTGTCACCGCACGTGTGCTGTTACATACCACCTGGGCGCATTTGGTGTCACCGAACCTGTGCTGTTACATACCACCTGAGCGCATTTGGTGTCACCGCACGTGTGCTGTTACATACCACCTGTGCGCATTTGGTGTCACCGCACGTGTGCTGTTACATACCACCTGAGCGCATTTGTGTGTCACCGCACGTGTGCTGTTACATACCACCTGAGCGCATTTGGTGTCACTGCACGTGTGCTGTTACATACCACCTGAGCGCATTTGGTGTCACCCCACGTGTGCTGTTACATACCACCTGAGCGCAGTTAGTGTCATCGCACGTGTGCTGTTACATACCACCTGAGCGTATTTGGTGTCACTGCACGTGTGCTGTTACATACCACCTGAGCGCATTTGGTGTCACTGCACGTGTGCTGTTACATACCACCTGAGCACAGTTAGTGTCACTGTACGTGTGCTGTTACATACCACCTGAGCGCATTTGGTGTCACTGCACGTGTGCTGTTACATACCACCTGAGCGCAGTTAGTGTCACTGCACTTGTGCTGTTACATATCACCTGAGCGCATTTGGTGTCACCGCACGTGTGCCGTTACATACCACCTGAGCGTATTTGGTGTCACCGCACATGTGCTGTTACATATCACCTGAGCGCATTTGGTGTCACCGCACGTGTGCTGTTACATACCACCTGAGCGTATTTGGTATCACTGCACGTGTGCTGTTACATATCACCTGAGCGCATTTGGTGTCACCGCACGTTGGGACCATTGGCATTTTTATAGCGATCAATGCTATAAAAATGCATTGTATTACTATAAAAATGCCATTGGCAGTGAAGGGGTTAACACTAGGGGGCGGGGAAGGGGTTAATTGTGTTCCTGGGTGTGTTCTAACTGTATAGGGGGGTGGCCTCACTAGGGGAAATCACTGATCTTCTGTTCATACATTGTATGAAAAACAGAAAATCAGCGTTTCCCCCGCTGACAGGAATGAGAGCTTTGTGTTTACACACAAAGCTCCCGTTCCCTGCTCTGTAACGAGCGATCGCGTGTGCCCGGCGGCGATCGTACCCGCCGGGCACGCGCGTGGGACTCGGGGGGTGCGCTCGTGCTCCCTAGTGGCCGCTAAAGAGAGGACGTAGAGCTACGTGCTCTCGCGGAACAGTGCCACCATCCCGCAGTAATATGACGGCGGGCGGTCAGCAAGTAGTTAATTTAGCCAGCAGGTTGAATGAAAAAAAGACCCAATTCCCCGTCCACACATTTGAGGTGGATAGGGAATCACTCCTGCTCTGCTATTGTATTCCGACAGCAAAAAAAACGTTCCCACCATCAGGACACACAGGGGTTATTTACTAAAGGCAAATCCACTTTGAACTACAAGTGCAAACTACAAATGCAAAGTGCACTTGAAATTCCACTGAAAGTGCACTTGGAAGTGCAGTCGCTGTAGATCCGAGGGCACTTGTTTTTGTACAGGAAATTAAGGAAAAATATTTCCACTGGGACACAGGCAAGCAAAATAAAAAACTGTGTTTTAGCTGGCACATGATTGGATAATAAAATCAGCAGAGCTTCCCCTCATTTCAGATCTACCTCTCAGATTTACAGCGACTGCACTTCCAAGTGCACTTTCAGGTGCACTTTGCACTACAAGTGCAATTTACAAGTGCAAAGTGGATTTGCCCGTTCGTAATTAACCCCCACAGTGTTATCTGCTATAGCCATCGGCATTGATTGTGCAGTTAAAACTCAACAGGCTAGTTGTACATAAGTATGCATACTGTGCATACATGAATTGAAATTGGACAGGTCCCTGCTGAACCAGACACATTTTGTCTCTTAAGACACAACAAATCAGGTGTTAGAAACTAAAAAACACTTAAATGATCCACCTACTGTATATCAGGGGGTCTCCAAATTCTTCAGTAAATGGGTCACGTCATGTTTTACAAATTATGAGGGGCAAAAAAAATCTTTATAAATTAACATATCAAATTTAAACAAATGAACACATTTTACTTGTTTTACTTTGTGTCCAATCACAGCCGGTCTCTTTGGAGATCTGCGTGCGTGCACACACCGCTCATGTGTGCCCCCCGAGGAGTGATTCCCCAGCATGGCAATTGGGGACGAGGCTTGTCTCTTGGAAATTGGCTCTTTACCGTGTGACCAGCTGTGTCCATTAACAACCAGTCACAAATGTAAACAAACTGTAGGTTACTACTGCCTGTTCACGGGTTCTCCTCCTCACACACCGATTCAGTGTGAGGAGGAGATCACTGAACTGTGAGTTACCACTTTACTGTGTGTCTTTACCTGTCACCAGATCATCTGAGTACTTGTCATCTTGTCAGAGTACTTGTCATCTCGTCAGAGTACCTGTCATGCGGTCAGAGTACCTATCATGCGGTCAGAGTTACTGTCATGCGGTCAGAGTACCTGTCATCACGTCAGAGTACCTGTCATCCCGTCAGAGTACCTGTCACCCCATCAGAAGTACTTGTCATCCCATCAGGAGTACCTGTCCATGTTCCCATCAGGAGTACCTGTCCATGTTCCCATCAGGAGTACCTGTCCATGTTCCCATCAGGAGTACCTGTCCGTGATCTCATCAGGAGTACCGGATGTGCAGCCCATTACTACCTGCCGTGCAGCCCATCAGTTCCAATTCGAGTTCTGATTCTGGTTCGGAATATGAGCTGGTCAAAGGCCATACATAGGCATCTGAATTGGAGGAAGAAGCAGTCTGTCCTAAAAGAAGATGGTCTGAAGACCAGGCAGCTACCAGCAGCACCAGACACCTCAATAGCCAATCAGCAAATGCCAACGGCACTAGACCCCAGGAGGGGTCTAGTGGAATTACATTTTTTGGTGTGTACAGTAAATGCTATGTGTTAGAAATATGAAGGGTCTTCAACAATGTGATAGGTTGGCAGGAATTTATGTGTGTAATTTATGTCCCTAGAACACCTGGAGGTGCTACTTGGATGTTGAGCCTCTCTCTGTCTCTATATATATTGTGAGGGATTAGCTCGGTAGCGGGTGTGTGTGACCCCCTGGATGGGTTCACTACACGCTGAACTGTACAAAAAGGCAGTTGAGGATGATTGAAAACAAATGATATGGTTTATTTTTCCATATTGCTGGATACACGTGCAAGCATCAAAACATTATAAACAAAACATAAAATAAACCCTTCCCAACACAGGAACCTACCTATGGAGTCTGGCACAGCCTACTGCTACACCGGGCAGACACTGCTGGTCTCTTTGATATTTCTCACACAGAAATATCCATCAGCACCTCACCTCTTCAGTAGGGTTTGTGACTGCTCCTTCACTCACACAGCCTCAGGATGCAGCAATCAGTCGTCATCCCTAGGCTGTCTTTATAGGGGCTTTAATTGCTTAATTCTGAACAGCTGAAACCTTTTAACGCCCCAAACCTCTCTGGCCATCTCTGCAGCCGACGCCCAATAGTAATTGGTGTATTGTCTAAACAAGGCAGAAAAGTATCTCCCGTCTGGGACAACACACACAGATTTACCTGACTTCCTGTCACATACCCCCCTCTTGTTTCAACCCTAGGGTTGGAGCACAGGTTGCCAGGCACGCATGCACTCGGGACAAACCATCTGCATTCCCCATTTTAACACCAGGGCGATGCGTTACGACAAAACTAAATTCCTGAAGGGCCAGGAACCACCTATTTATTCTCCTACTGGTCCTCAAATTTCGGCTGAGATACATAAGAGAGTGTTTCTTGCTCTGTAATATACTCATTTTCAGTTGTAAACCATGCAAAACCTTAATTGGTTTTTCAATGGACACAAAGGTTTCCCTCGATAGCTCAATCCCTGAAGAACTCAGCGAGTCATAACCAATACCAAGAGCTGATAACACTGTGCTCTGCAATGGATCATCCATGTGGATGCCTTCTTCAGATGTAAACACACTAAGACTTCAATCCTTCAAGGCATGGTGACACTCAAAAAAATCTGTTCTTCTATGAACTGGACTAAAGTCTGACGCATGTGACCTCTGATAACCTGATGTACTAGGCGGTTTTTCTTCCCTTTGGTGCTCTAGACGGAAATCATTACTTGTCAATTCTGTATTTCCAAGTTTCTTACTTTTTGATAGTTCAGACTCACAAGTATGGTGAAAATCTACCAAATTCAATGTAAGGTTTTCAGAAACTGAATCCTCGTCACTTTCTTGAACCAACTGCTTACTCTGTGCATCACTTGTTCGCACATCCCTATTCTCACCAAGAACTTGACAACTGCTATCGGACACATCAATAACTGAGCTAGACAAAATTTCTTGTCTAGCAGATACAATCACTTTTGAAATTATGTTTATGGCTAGTTGTTCAACTATCTTTGCCTCATAGTCTCCCAAAAATGTTTTAGTATCTGTTTCTTTGAAACCAATCGACTATTGGACACAAATTCTCATATTCTTCATTCCTTTCAAGACATTTGGAAAAAGCATCCGTTAAATTAGTACATTTAGCCTCTCTGACCACTTCAGTAATGGAGGTTTCACAACGTTCAGAGGGCTCACCTGCCATTACAGATTCTACACTTTAAAAAATAGATTTTACTTCTGAGGAATCTTGGTAGTCAAGTTCAAAGTATTATCCTGCGTTACTTGCTCTGACAGAACACTTTCTAAAGACTGGGTTTTCACAGGATGTGATATTACCTTTATATTCAAATCCGATTTCATTAACATAAAAATTAACACACTGCTCTTCAACATGCAAGAAATTCACAGAGGCAAAAATAGCTTCAGTCTGGTGCATATTTCTTGCAATTCAGATTCCTCAATGACCCTGCTCTGCTGATCATCAATTATGGGAAAGTCATGAATATCACCTGCCTTACTACATTCACAAGGCTCAGTGGATATTGGACACACTTTTTCTACATCATTTAGTGCAGTGTCAAAATACGTTTTTCAGCTTTATTTCCATCAAGCAACTGACTGAGAACTGAAGATGTGCAAACCCCTACTTCCTGCACTTCAGCCACCATTCATTTGCCCTGAAGCGGTCAGGGATTTCACTTTCAACATCACTTCCAGAAAGTTCAGCTTAATTTTCCATAAAGTCCTTCAGATTTAGCTTTCTAAGAATTGCCTCCTCCTCATCGTCATTATCTTCCACACATTCTTCATTATTTATTGTTAGTCTATTCCGAGTGTTGGCTGTTTCCGTAGGACAATCATCAACTTTAACATCTTCATGTTCCGTTTCTGCTTTGGTAATCTTGGTGACACCAGGAACTCCTAACTTGGCAGAGTAGGCCCAAAGAAATGAACAGTGATCCATACAGCCATGGCACACCATCTCATGAAACCACTCAACGAGCATGCTGGAATCACATCTCACCGATGGAACCACTACCACCTACACAACCCCGTCCTCTGGATATAACACACCACACACTGGATCATCTCTCCTCATCTGGGTCTCATCCTCAGGATCGGGGTACGGTCTCTTACATGTGCAGTACAGGCCAAAGAAATTGTCATTGTAACTATAGCCAGGTTTTTCTTCTCTTTATCTGGATATAACTTGCACCCAGCTGTTTAAATTTGGCATTTCAACAATCGCAGCGAAAGTTCCTCTTGGTGTAGAGCTCAAACAGCTTGTGGCCTTTATGATACTTGTATGTACAGGCCAGACATATCCCAGAAGGCTCTTCTTTATCCGGGGTGCAGGTACTGCAGGTGTACAGCGATTGTCTCTTCACATAACCCAGGGGGTAGGAGCACTTTTCGGAATCGCTCCCCGTCAGCACAGCAGACGCCTCATCCTGCAGGGCGTCATCCTCCTCCAGGACATCCATTCCACCTTTGCATCCTCCTTCTTCACTTCATCCTCTTCATCTTCTGCACCACTTTCAATTCTGCAAGCTCTTCGCTGTCAGAATCATCACATGGTAGAAGATGGAAATCCTCAAGCCCGGCCTAAATTTTCTTCATTTTCTCTGTTGGTGAAAGAACCGGAAGAGAGAGCAACTGCTTCAGACATTAGGTCATTTTTCTCATTTTCAGCATGAGCCTTTGTACAGCTAAAAGATTATTGATTAGAACCATCATCTTGAGAGACACATTTTCCAGAGCAGAGTCCCAGCAACTTATCCATAGCCCCTATCTTGGAGTCATTTGCATCAGGCTGGCTGGTATTGGACTGTGATTGCTTAAACTTTCCTGAGCAGAGATCTAACAGTTCGGCCATATTTGCATCCATAGCATTCCTCATCTATATGTCCATCACAAGTCTTTGCTTGGCAGAGCTGTACTTGCTCTGTTGCGGCCAAGATTTAGAAAACCATCACTCCAAAGTAAGCTTTCCGTGCAAGAATCGCTGAGCGTCTCCTCATCACTTAGTCTTGTATATGGACCGGCATCCATGATCGCTGCTTTTACCGAACACGGGGCCTTATAATCACTGTTGACCTTTGAAGGTTGTAATTTTTTTGGTGAGAGCTCCTTTAGAAACTCCTATGTTCTCTTCACTACCAGACAGCTCTGACTTTGCTTTCTTTTTCTTCTTTTTTTGTTCTTTGACTTCAGACTCAAGAAATCTTTGAACTTTTCCTCTTACTTTTTCTTTAACACTTTCATACAGCTTGTCTGGCTTGCGATAAGACTTCTGGATTAAGTTCTCCTTACTTTTGTCTTTTAGGGACGGTCGGTGGGAATTTGAACTGTTTGTGGTGCGTCCTTCTCTTTGGCTTTGCTGACTGGCTTTTTCGTGAGCTAAAGAGCCTCTTGTCTGCATATGCCTCGTGACAGGACTCCGATCGCTCTCTGACTTGTCAATGCCAGGGAAAATACTTCATATGGTAATGCAGCAATTTGGCTTTGCGAAAAGATCTGGAGCAATCCAAAATCTTGCCTTTAAACTTGTTGGGTTCCAGTTCAAGGTAAAGCTTTGGTAGCTGGATCATCAAGTTTCTTCAAAGTATTTGCTAAAGGTTCTCTAATGTATTTAGCAGAACTGTCAGACCGTCAATTCAGCTTCATAGGAGCTGCTACTGTGGGGACAGCCGGGACCTCCTCAGCATCTTCTTGTACATGAGGGTCTTTCTCTTCTGGTTTGGTCTTGTCTGGTTTGACCTCTGGAACTCCATTCACAACATTAGATTCAACAGGCTCTACAGACTCTTCTACTACTAATGGTGGTTCCTTTACTTCGGGAGTTTAAGGCTCTGCCAGAGCACACTCCTCTGGCTCCACTTCTTGTTCCTCTGGTGAAGTACTACACACTGGTGATGATTCCGTCTCAACAACAGACGTGGTAACCTCCATAGCATTATGGTATTCTGGATTCTCAATCAAAGAGGGCTTGCTATCCTTTTCCTCTGTTCTCTCAAATTGTTTCATGATGGCCTCCCAACCTGCCATGCTCTCTCGGTGAGACTGTTGTTGAGCTGCAAGGTTCCGCTGCAAAGCTGCATTCATCTGCTGTTGATTTAAATTTGCTATAACCAGCTGTTTTGGGTTTACTTTAACTGCCCGCGGCACTCCACCATGTGTGAGGGATTAGCTCGGTAGCGGGTGTGTGTGACCCCCCTGGATAGGTTCACTACACGCTGAACTGTACAAAAAGGCAGTTGAGGATGATTGAAAACAAATGATATGGTTTATTTTTCCATATTGCTGGATACACGTGCAAGCATCAAAACAGCATAACCAAAACAAAACATAAAATAAACCCATGCCACTTGGGGCGTCTACCTTCCCAACACAGGAACCTACCTATGGAGTCTGGCACAGCCTTCTGCTGGGCAGACACTGATGGTCCTACAGCAGAAAACAAAACGTCTCTTTGATATTTCTCACACAGAAATATCCATCAGCACCTCACCTCTTCAGTAGGGTTTGTGACTGCTCCTTCACTCACACAGCCTCAGGATGCAGCAATCGGTCGTCCAATAGTAATTGGTGTATTGTCTAAAGAAGGCAGAAAAGTATCTCCCGTCTGGGACAACACACGCAGATTTACCTGACTTCCTGACTTCCTGTCATAATATATATATATATATATATATATATATGTAAAAGTATCACACATGTGGTATCGCTATACTCCGAAGGAGTAGTAGAAGGTATTTTGGGGTGTCATTTTTGTGTTACAATTATCTTATAAATGGACAACTTGGTGTAAAAAAAAATAAGCTTTAATTTTCTTTCCACGTTTTCCGAAAATGTGGGGAAAAAATTATCCATTCAAAAGAATATAATGCCTCATAGCATATACGTCGGGGTGTTTGCTTTCCAAAATGGGGTCATCTTGTGGGCGTTTCCATTTTCCTGGTGCTCCAGGGCCTTCAAAATTGTGATAGGTTGTCATGAAATTGGATGTGTAATTTATGCTCATAGAACGCCTAGAGGTGCTACTTGGATGTTGGGCCTCTGTATGTGCCACATGTGTATGTCACACATGTGGTGTCGCTATACTCAGGAGGAGTAGCAGAATGTATTTTGGGGTGTAATTGCAAGTATGCATAGAATATGTTGTGTGAGATAAATGCCTTGTAAATATGACA
Organism: Rana kukunoris; assembly: GCA_029574335.1. NCBI lineage: Eukaryota > Metazoa > Chordata > Amphibia > Anura > Ranidae > Rana > Rana kukunoris. The sequence goes on along the minus strand of CM056059.1, from coordinate 260,875,233 downwards.
ATTTTGTGTAAAAATAAAATATTTTTTTTCTTAATTTTCCCCCAAAAATTGGGAATAAATTACAACTTAAAAAAAAAATCATGCCTCTTACTAAATACCTTGTGTAACGGAATGGCCCCATAGGGGCATAAGATGACTGAGAAATTATATCTCAGATTACATGAGATGGGACAGTAATGATAATTCATGTTTTGCAGGATATCTTGAAATATTAAAAATTGTTTATTCTGACCCCAACAGGTCAATAGAGTTTCATTCAATGTGGGGACACATATTTTTGAGGTGTTAATTGAGTCGGGCTCCTAAGAGATTTCATTGTCTATTGTGTGATGCTAAGGACACTATATTGTGTGAAAGTTCTATTGATAAGATGTGGAATGTGACTGAGCACCCTCTAAAGGTCAGACGTCTGTGTATTGTGTATCAGGTGAGAACAGCTTGTCGTGGAGTCAGGACGTCTGGGGAATGAGTAGTAATTAGCTCATCTGAATGTCATTATCTAACGGAATGTGTATTGAAGTTCATTGTGTCATGTTGTGGGTGGAGTTGAGTCATTGTCAATATTTGGTTTCTAAACTGTATATAACAAGCTGAGTTTACCATTAAAGTATTCATTAATTTGGAACCAGAGAATAGAGCTGTGTGTCTCGTTTTCTGGGGAATTGAAATGGATCGTGTCTGCTGGATTGTTGGAGTGTCGGATAAGCTGTCGTGGTTTGGTGGAATGGAATATCGTAAACAGTGGTAACCCCTGTGTCAGAGAATTGACAGTGAAAGAACTGGCAGACCTATCGTGCACGGACCTACGAGCACAGTGCGCATGCGCGCACATACGAGCACAATGCCCGTGAATACGAGCACAAGGCGCATGCGCACACATACGAGCACAATGCCCGCGAGTACGAGCACAAGGTGCATGTGCACGCATACGGGCAACAACACAATGAATACGTTGTTCTTTACAGTGCACGCGCGCGCACCATTACGCACGCAATACGGGCGGGACTCCAGGCGTCAGTGACTATTTAAACCTTGTTGCAGCAGTCACCAAACTGCTGCATGATCTTCAGTCCTTGACCTGATGCTGATTCCTTGTTCCTGCTTCCTGTGTATGACCTCGGCTTGCCTCCTGACCTGTTCCAGTTACTTCCTGCTTCCTGTGTATGACCTCGGCTTGCCTCCTGACCTGTTCCAGTTACTTCCTGCTTCCTGTGTATGACCTTGGCTTGGCTCTTGACTCCGCCCCTGGGTTTCCTGCCAATCTACTGGTAATTCCGTGGTACTGCTGCCGGACTACATATCCTGGTGCACATCTGTTCCCTGGCATCACTCCAGCAAGTCTCAGCCGGCAACTCCTGCACCCCTGGGCATAGCGTCCCCTGTCTCACCTCAAGGGGGCGTTCTGCACTCGAGTCGCAAGGGAAGCCCTCTCGGCACTTCGGCCTCTGGTAAGGTACGTGACACCCTGACCGCTACACCTTTCAAAAAAAGGGGTAATTTGGGGGGTATTTGTACTGTCCTGGCTTGTTAGTGTCTCAAGAAATTAGATAGGCCGTCAGTATATCAGGTGTCATCAGTTTTCAGTGATTGGCACCATAGCTCGTAGACTCTATAACTTTCACACAGACTAAAAAATATCCACTAATTTAGGTTACTTTTTACCAAACATACAGTATCTCACAAAAGTGAGTACATCTCTCACATTTTTGTAAATATTTTATTATATTTTTCATGGGACAACACTGAAGAAATTACAAAAAAAAATAAAAAAATGTTTTTCTTTGTAAGACTTAGGCCGCGTACACACGATCGAGGAACTCATCGGGCGAAACACATAGTTTTTCTCATCGAGTTCCTTGTTAGGCTTGTCGAGGAACTCGACAAGCTTGCTTTGCGTACACACGTTAAAGACCAAATCTCCTTGTTCTCAAACGCGGTGACTTCAACTCATACGACAGCAGGGGAAGTTTGATTCCACTGGCACAACCCTTGGGGCTGCTTTTGCTAATCTCATGTTACTGAAAAGTTTGGTAAGAGACATTTTCAATTTTTAGTCTGTTACAGCGTGACAAATGTGCTATTTCCATTACAAACGCTACTTTTACAGAAGGTGCGCAGGTTTCTTAGCATACACACGCTCGAGTTTCTCGTCGGAAACCAGCCGAGGAACTCGACGAGCCAAATTCGACTCCCGTTGAGGAAAAAGAGAACATGCTCTCTTTTTGGCTCATCGAGTTTCTCGACAGTTTCCTCGTCGAAAAATTTACACATGACCGGTTTCCTCGGCAAAACACGTCTCCCAACAAGTTTCTTGTTGGATTCTGCCGGTTGTGTGTACGCGGCCTTACACTGTGTAATAATATTAATTACCAAATTTTCCAAAAATATGTAGAAGAGTACCTATTGGACTAAAGTGATGAAGATTTTTATGTATTTATTTAATTTTTGGGGATTTATTTAATATAGCAAAAAGTAAAAAAATATATATTTTTTTAAATTGTCACACTTTTTTGTTTATAGAGCAAAAAATAAAAGCCTCTGGGGTGATCAAATACCACCAAAAATATAGCTTTATTTGTAGGAAAAAACTGACACAAATTTTGTTTGTGTACAATGTCGCATGACCTAACAAGGACTCTCAGTATAGACACATGATATTTGGAACACTGTAATTAGGACGCAATATTTGTTGTCACCTTTTAACCACATAAGGATTTATTATTTGGAGCACTGGTCACTTCATATGAACTTTGGAATATCCATTGTTGTTTCTTCCATAAAATAAGGATTTATGTTTTGGGGCACAAGGTCACTTTATATGATTTTTTTGAATAATATTCATTGACACTTTTTAAAGCATTATTCGTAACACTGGTCACTTTCACATGGTACTAGCACAAAATTTTATTGTGAGTCACTGTACATGCATTTTGGTACACTGTGTATATACAGTATGATCTGATTGGGCCTAAACTTTGGCCTTTTCTTTATCAAACACTTTTTAGGCACGTAAAAAGGCAGTGCTAAACTCACTTTTACATCAAATTACCATGGAATCAGAAAGGTTACCTGAAACTGGAACCCTGAGACCAACAATTCTACAAGCCCAGGATTCTGGAAATGCGGGAGCCCTAGGGACCCAGACTGTATGGGATTAAGGAGTGAGGCTTAGGAGGTTACAAGAAGCTTGTATGTGAAGCAAGAACAGCTTCCTGGGGTCCAAGAATATTGTGGGCCAAGTCACTGAGAGTGAGGTGACTAGAATCTATGCCGGTGGGGTTGGGTGCAGGATCTGTGGCACCAACCCACGAAGGGATAAAGGGAGAATCTGTGTGGAAGTTAAGTGTAAAAAGGACACCGTTCTAAGTCTAAAGAGTTAAACAAACATGCGTAGGAGGCTGGCTTTTAAGATGGTGTGCTGCCTGTGATAAATTCATGTAATGGCAACATCAGGCCATCATTAGGGGCACCAGTGGGAGATTGCTTCAGGTTCCCCAAGTGGGAGCATTAAGCCCCACCCATAGGCTGAGCAGTGAGGGAAAAAAAAGGATAATGCCGCCTCAAGGTAGAGGTTTCATTTTATAGTATAACTGGTCCTGTGATTGGGCAGGGGGTGGAGCTTTATACGCATGTGTGTATGGTGGCATGCTTGTGTCAGGAAATACATTTCCTCTTATTGAAAGAACTGCATTCGTTTTTACACCTGCATTGTTCAAGGATAGATTTAGGTCATGCATCTGCTTTTCTTTTAAACATTCCTTACAGTTGTCTGAAGCTATTACCCCCCAGTCACACTGGTGGGACTTGTCATGTGATTTGACAGTTTCAAATCTCATGAAAAGTCACACCCTATTGGAAGCAGTCGATTTTGAAATTAGTTCCTGCACTACTTTTTTTTCAGGTGCAACATGCATAGACATCTGTGCATGGAGTTACACAGATGTCTTCCATGTTGCACCTGAAGTAGCACTGGAATTCTTCCTTGAAATTGTGCTACTTCAAGTGAAGTAGCACAATTTCAATGTTGAGATCGGTGTCACCAGGGTTTTAAAGTCCCAGTTATTCTGAGCAGTTAAAGAGCAGTTTAAGAGGAAGCATGTGCCATAATCAGTTTAAGCTTTCCTCCTATCCAGACTCATATTTTAATTAGTCCTATAATTTTTTTATATTAATTACTACTTTTAAGTAAAACACTTAGAATGAGATTAATCTTATTGCATAGCAATAAGATGGTTGTTTGGCCATCTCTCCTAAATGTCTTTTTTCCTGGCAGCAGCATTTTGCAAACACTTGTAAACATGTGTAACACATTTAGGTGCATTTAGCCACGCCAAGCGCTTGAATGGCAATTAATTTCATTGGCCAGGATTATAATGTATTCTGACCATTGAAATAATTAATAACAGTCTAGTTCTAAATGCGCAGATACATGTGTTTAGGCACGTCAAGCGGTTTTTTCTGACAAAACACTGCTGCTCCTGAACGCACTGGCAGAGGATTTCACTGGAACATTTTCTCTATCTAAAGCCTCGTACACACGGTCGGACATCCAACAAACTTTCCCTTGGATTTTTGTCCGAAGGGAGTTGTCCGGTCCACACCCATAGCATACACACGCTAGGACTTTTTTCGGCAACAAACACAAACGTAGTGACGTCTCAACAGACTGACGAGAGCTTAAAAGAGGAAGTTCAATTCTCCGCGTCACCCTTTGGGCTCCTTCTGCTAATTGAGAGTTTGTCTGTGTGCATTTGCGATTTTCAGTTTTGTGCAATTTTCTTTGTATCTGAATGTCCGTTTATCAAGAAGACATGTTGCGCAATGGGGTTGTGCTAACTTGACCCACAAAAAGATAAAATAAAAATATGTTTGATTCATATAACCAAAATACACTAATCCCAAAGTAAAGACATTTCTTTTTACTCCGTCATTATCACCAGCGAAGCAGCTTTTAGTATCATCACATTATAAAGAGAAGAGAATATGCCTGCTTTTCTTGATTTCAGAACTTGCCGCGTCATGAATGTGCTCTTTCAAATACGAACGCTAGTTTTACTAGACAGAACCCTTTCGGCTTGGTCTTTGCTTCTGAGCATAGCGCGTTTGTTACCTTTGTACAAAAGTCC